>JAQQSE010000076.1:2400000-3600000 GCA_035772565.1 Antheraea assamensis
GCTAATGGAAGCTTATTTATACAATACATTTGTTATCAAAGTATTGGATATGACGTATTAAGTACGAGGTGGACAGATAATTCTAACCTTTCTGATAATGTTGCGACGAGACGCCGCCCCGACGCGACGTGACACCCACATAACTTTACAAAAATACCTAAACCATTAATTTATTGAATGAGAAGTCTAGCGTTAAAAAAATAGATTGCTGTAGTATGTTAAGCTATTTTTAAAATAATATTTTTACTAAAGTTTTCATTTATGAAAGATGTTTGACTTAATCTCATTATCTATCTTACTTATTTTTAGATACTTTTCCCTAATTACCATTGTACAGATGGTGAAAACGTATTATAATTAATCACTGCATATATCAGGCTATATTGTCCGCTTCTCTAGAACGGACCACTAGGGCCGATGCTTGTGCATGACCGTGACTACCAGACAGTAGTTCACAGCAGCACACAGGAAGTATATAAAATTCGGAAATTGTTAGGCTACAAAAATTATCAACATTACTTTTAGATTTCTTTAGAAAATTTAGTATATTTATTTGCAACAAAATATAATTTAACCAATTTTAATGAATTTTATACATGGACAGTATGTGTCATTTCGTAAATAGATAGGCTATGACTATGATCGATAATGCTTTTTTTTTTTAAATTGTTACAAAAATTAAAATTTTAATAGGTTTAATTATATAAATATCATTCAAAAATTAAAGTGTATTTAATATATACGTCGGTACAAATGCACTAATGCAAATGCACTATATAACAATGAAAATACAGTTCCTTTAAAGACTTTTTGGCTTTTAGAATTCTAGGCTTACTTTTTGGATTGTATTACGTCTTTGCCATTTTCTTTCAATTAAACGTTAGTTTAATGCATAACAAAGTGGCGGGCATGAATTCATATATATATTGTTACTATGTAGGTTTTTGTCTCGTATTCGCAAATCTCGTTCGTTTCCAATTTCCATATACAAACAACACTTTTAAGATTTTAATTTTTAACTAAGAAAATTGTAGTTTACCTGTATGTCCACGGATGTGAATAGACGTGCTAAATATCCCACGGTAGCAGGAACTTCCAACTTCTAATACTCGAGATAAAATTACCTACGTTGTTTACGTGTGGTACCAATTTATCCATTACACGGTTAAATTTTTTTGTAAAACTACGTATGTTTTGCAACACAAAATATGAGTAAAATTACAAATCAATGTTTTGCCAATACAACATATAATATATTTGAGTAATCTATTAAAACTATGTTAAAAAGCCTTCTAAGATGTGTTGCAATTTTACAAACTTCATGTAGTAATCCTATACGTATTGTAATTTTACCAAGCCGTGGATCAGTTTTCAATATTAAAAAAACGTTTGTGTTTTGATTTACTACAGTTTTTTCTAAAGTAAAAAAGAAATGTTGGAACTCAAATTACTATAAAGTGGTTGAGAGTATTTAATATTTTTTGTATTTTTACAACTTTGACTTGAAAATTATGCGGTGCTTTGTAATTTCACAAAATAATTTATTTCTCCTATAAGATTTATAATTTTACTGAATCATTGGACAATTTTTAGTAAAAATTTCACGTTGTATGATTATAATGATGATTCCGACCGATTTCGGCCATGGCGACCACTTTGACCCCTAGTCTAAGAAATGGCGCTGGTGAGCATGAATATGGCTTATGTAGCCTATCTTCGCAGCAAAACTCCGTGCACACTGAGGACGTGAGTACGCCGTTGTCATAATGATATGTTGTGGCAGCAGGTGGGCGAGTCTTTAATTAGTTGCGGTTGGTATCAAAATCAGCTTTACGCTGAATCTGGCACTCGCGTATTTGGCTGTTCACCATTCCTGCGCTATTCTGATTGCTGTGCTGCCAAAAGTTCCCAGTGAGAGAGCTCTATGTTGCATTTCCTTATGTGTCGCTTTTGGACATCCTTGTACCGAAGGAAGGGACCGCCATGATTCCGCTTGCCTTCCTCCAGTTCAGAGTAGAAGATGCGCTTCGCCACTGTTTCCTTCTCCATAGGAGATGCGTGGCCACACCACCGAAGCTGTCGACGTATTAAATAGGCTTCAATGCCACCAACATTGGCACATCGCAGTATTTCGCACTCTATCGGACCATCTGATCTTCATGATGGTATGGAGGCATTTAAGGTGGAAGCGATCCAGAGTGCGAATATGGGGGTGGTGTACATACCACGTTTCAGAGAAGTATAGGAGGTTCGGCAGCACGATTCCCATATAAATCGATATTTTTGTGGCCAACTTAATGCCATGTGAGCAGAAAACCTTGGGACATAGTTTGCCGAATGTCACAGCTGTGGCACCTAATCTGCTATTGATCTTAGCATCAAGGTTACACTTGGATGTTGCAGTGTTCCCCAGATAGCGAAATTTATGCACCTGCTTCAACACATCCTCACCAAGTTTGATGGTCAATATCTCATGACCGTGTATATCCAGCGACATCACCTCCATCTTATTGATATCGACCTTTAGGCCGAACTTACGGCAGGTTTGGTGGAATACGGACTTCAGCTATTGCAGGCCGTCTAGGGATTCTGCTAAGAACCACAAGTCATCAGCATACATGATCACAGTGATCAGTGCAAATGAGACTTTAGTGCGAGCTTTAAGTCTAGCCAAAAGGCTGCTGTCTGTTCGGAAGCGGTTACGGATTCCTTGAGAAACAGTTTGTAAGCTTCTTTAACTACCATCGTAAAGTATAAGGCGAACAGAGTAGGCGCTAAGACGCATCCTTGCTTCACCCCACAGGAAACTGGGAAGAGGTAGTCTGTTCGCCGTCTACTGCAACGTAGCATTGCATATTGTTATGCAAGAGACTGAGAAGTCTCACAAACTTTTCCGTGCAACCAAGCTTCCCTAGCATCAACCATAGGGCTTCCCGAGGCACGCTATCGAAAGCCTTCTCCAAGTCAACAAAGCAAAGGTACAGCTGACGACCCTGTTCTCTGCTCTTTTCTTGCAGTCGACGCACAGAGAATATAGCTTCGAATGTGCCTCGGTTCGGTCGGAAGCCAAACAGGATTTCTGTCAGATCGATCCACATTTAGCAAATTATTGAAGTGTTCTGCCCAGCGCTTTAGTACATTCTCCTTGCTCGTCAACAGGTGACTACCGTCTAGAGACCTTATAGGCACCCTTGCGTGGTAGGATCTGCCAATCAGCTTACGTACCTCACCGTCAAACTCTCCCAGCTGGTTTGTATCAGTGAGCCATTGCATGTGTTTTGATTTGTCCTGCCACCACTTGTCTTTCATATGTCGAGACAGCTTGCGCAATTCGATGTAACTAGCTTTAACAACCGCAACGCTTCCACTTCTCCTTTTATGCTGTCGCAGGAGATTTCTATATTTGTCGAATACTGCCCGTAGGACTTCATCATTTCCATCAAACCAGTCTTCGTTGCGACGGATCTTTTTACCCAGTACAGTTGAAGCGGTATCAAGGATATGAGATGACAAAGTTCCCCAGGCAGCAACAAGATCGCTTACCTCATTAGCTGGCAACAGCTTTTCAGACAGGGCTACAATGTAATTCATCCTGGTCGCGAGATCATTTAGCTTATCTACGTTTAAAGACGCAAGCTTTTTTATAGATGATCTACGCAGGCGACAGAGGCGGATACACAGCTTAGTGACAATAAGTCGGTGATCAGACCAACAGTACACACCACGCATCACGCGGGTGATTTGTACTTGGCTGAAATCTTTTTGCCTCACGATTGCATAGTCAATCAAATGCCAATGTTTAATCTTGGGTGCATCCATGTTGTCTTATACTTGGGGACAAGTCTAAACATAGTGTTCGTAATTACCAGACCGTATTGAATACAAAGACTGAGCAGCAACTGACCATTGGTGTTCTTGTTGCCAACTCCATGTCTACCCAGAACTCCAGACCAAGCCTCATAGTCCCGACCAACCCTGGCATTGAAATCGCCTAGCAATAAAACCTGCTTTCTGGTGTTTATGCTACCGAGGCAATGAGTCACTTCCTCATAGAATTTGTCCTTGATGTCATCAGACTTTTCTAGCGTTGGAGCATAAACACTGATGACATTAAGGAAGTTGACATTGTCGAGATGAAAGCGCAGTGTGGTAACACGGTCTGAGATATGTATAGGGTACTCCTCTAAACGCTTTGTTAAGTGATTCTTGATGGCAAATCCCACACCTGATCGTCGAGTTTCGCAGGCAGCGATACCTTTCCAGAAGAAAGTGTAGCTGCCACCTACTTCCACCAGCTCTCCTTCATCGGGGAGATATGTTTCGCTGAGAGCAGCCACATCCACGTTATAACGATGAAGTTCCCGAGATACTAAGGTGGTCTTGCGTTCAGAACAAGCGTTGCCATCTCAATCAAGAAGCGTTCTCACGTTCCACGCACTGAACGTAATAATAGGTGTTCTTTTTAAATTATCTTTGTGACGTCGCCTACTATTTGAATTATGCGATGATAGCCGCGGTTACTACCATCTGCTAAGACGGGACAAGCATTTTTTTAGGGCACCTTTTTTAGCCCCCTCCCCGGCTGAGCGCGGAAAGCAGTGCCTCCCTAAACAGGGCTGCTTTGTCGTCCCGAGTGCAGCCGAGACCGCGCTGTCGCCCCAAATATGCAACGCGGAAAGCCTAAGCCTAGCTTGCATCAGGCTAGATCTCTTTACCTATCACCATAGAACTTTTGCGTACTCGGAGTCCAGTAATGGAAGCAGTCAGATGCGCAGGATATATTAAGGTGCACAAGTGTACTCGCAATACATAGGTGCACTACTCATCCTTGTTCTTCTAGACCCAGTGGAACGGGAACCGTTACGACCGGAGAAGGACTCGGATAGATGGTACAGTATCACGGTGAGAAGTTTACAAGAGGTCAGTACTATCTCACACTCCCTTAATCGCCTTTTACGGTACCCATGGGAAAATATGGTAAATTGGTACTTATAAAGTTAACATGCCAACTGTTCGTTATTAGGCAAATTTGATTATTTTTATTTCAATCCCAATTAAGTTTCAACGATATTCTGGTTTGGGTTTTAATTAATATTTGGTATAAATAGAATTAATGTATTGTAATTTTTCAAAACGAAATTGAGTTCAATTATACAGTAAATTTACAACATAATATTGAAATTACAAAACATTTTTGTTGCCATTTGTTTAATACACCTACAATAACTGTTTTCATAGCAGTAAGCTCACGAGTGGTCGTGATAAGGCTGAGAAAATGCGGGCTGACCTTGTCACTGAACTCAAACAGTCTTTGGAACTCCTATCTCTATGGGGAGCAAGCAACTTGGTTGAGTTCAATGCCAAGAAAACACAGGTGTGCGTGTTCTCATGCAAAAAATTCCCCTTTTCTCCTCTCCTCACTCTTCAGAATCATTCGCTTACAAAGAGTGACAGCTTAAGCATCCTAGCGATCGATATCCGCTGTGACCTTACCCTCAGGGTTCATATCAGGAGTGTTATCTCCGCAATATCTAAGAAACTGGGCAACCTGAACAGAGTTCGACGGTTTTTCACGTCCGGCTAGATAAACCTTCTTTATAAGGCACAAGTTAGGCCGTGTACTACTGTGTGTAATAATACTGTTCTCATCTCTGGGATGGTTGCAGCAACGGGCTGTCCACATTGTGAATGATACATACATCACTAACAAGGTTACTAACCGCTACAATTACAAAGAGACATCGCCTCATTGAGCGTGTATTATCGGCTGTATCACGGTGAGTGTTCTGAAGAATTATTCAACCTCATCTCATCTTCTCCTTTCCACTACAGAACTACAAGGGTGGGTACACGTCTTCACAGATTCACAGTAGCAACCATCTCAGCAAGAACGAAGAAGTTTGAAAAGTTCTAATCTTTGTCGTACTGTAAAGATGTGGAATCGCCTCCCGACTAGTGTGTTCCCTCCCTTTTATGATATCGGGTCCTTCAAACGAGGCGAGAAGAGGCACTTTTGCAGGTCGGCATGATGGCGACGACTGCCGTTGGTATTTAACACCTACAGTCGCCGTTGTTTTAGGACTGTACCGTATTTACCATCAGGTATTGTACAGTCTATTTGCTGAACTTATATAAAAAAAATATATACGTTTCTAAGCCTAGTTGGAATAAATCGTGTAGTCAATTTACCAAATTTAATTTTATTGTTGCTATATTTTCGTGCGTAAAAACTTCTAACGTCTTTTTTGTAACATTGCTATAGATTTTTTATTGCAGTGTATTTTCGAAAGTTATATTGATTCATATAAATACACTGTTAAACATTTGTCTGGTAATTTTATAAAAAAAGCATTGGAAGCTAATAGCAAAACATTTGTTCAAAATTATAGTACCTTTAGTAATTTTACAATACATGTGAGTATCCGTCACTTTAATGATTTTGCAAAACAATATTGCTATTTTACAAGAAATTTTTGATCAGGCAAGTTTATTACTTATTGAATAGTGAATTTATCAAACATATCTGATTTATACATGAACATTGTACAATTATAATGCGTTATAATATTTTTACCATGACTTATAACAATTTTACAAAAAATGTATTGTAATTTTGAATTGAGTAACAAAGGTACAAATATTTTTAACAGTGTATATACGTCTTGTATACATACCAGTGAGCCTGGCGCACATTGTCCTACCCTGACAATAAAAAGGATCCTAGAAACAGACCGCAGTTTCACCTACTGGGTTTGTAAATATAAATCATTCTTGAATCCACTTAAACACAAACACATTATCAAAATCTGTTACGTACAGAAGAATTATATATATTATATATACATATGTAATTTCATTACATATGTTATTTATAATTTATTAAAGTATAAATGTATTTTATTATTTCCAAAACTATCACTGATCATTTGAATAGCCAATTAATTTTGGAACGATGTATTCCCGTCTATAAAATTCCACATTAATTGGTAGAGATAGAATATATATTTTTTCTATTATGTGTTAATATACTATTGTCATTTTTTATACTTTAACTATTTCGGAATTACTAATAAATTACTTGTATAAATTTTAATATTCATGTTTCTTTTACTTTGTGAGTTTTAGCGTCTGATCATAATCACATTTGATGTTAATTAATGAGGTGGTTATTGTCAACAGACTAAGAATGGAGCAAAATTGGCTCTCAAGAGCAATTACCGAAACACATGTAAAGATTCTTGATGATAGATCTCCAATTTGAGGGCAGTGATTAGACAGGTGAGCTTACTCTTTACGATGTATTCCTTCACCGATATCAATAGACTATCATTTTTTGTCAAATTCGTGATAAGTGGCCCTAACAATAATTACCTACCAAACAATTTTCGAAAATGTATACTCAGAACTACAGATTTATTAATCATGTATAAATAAGCGAAGATAAACTAGTTCAGTACCTTTTTTACTCTATTTAGCTACCGATTTTCTTTTGTTTAATAACTACTGACGATCTTTATTCTTCAATATGAAATATTAGATAGGAATAACTCTTTTCCATACTATCGACGAGCCCAAGTTCTTACTATTTAGAAAAACAAAGGAAACTAAATACAGATATCTATATAGATAGAGATCTATATATTATCACATGAAGATAAAATAGATAAATGAATGGTCATCATAAAAGAAGTATATTGCTGTTAAATTCCTGTCTTTGTAAATTTCCTGCACTCCTACTAATTTTGTTTAGTCCCACTTGTCAAGCGGCTTTTGGTGTCAAAAGGCTTATTATAGGGTGGATCAATATGCGAATGATGGTGATGTCTGGAATTAACACACCTCTCTGAGCATCCGCTAAAAGCAATTGTAACTTTAATTTATTGTATAAATGTGTACGTTAATAAGATAAATCCGATCGAGTTTCTTGCCCGTTCTTCTCGATAATTGGACTGTTTTCCAAACTGGTGGTAGTTTTAGTATTAATAAACTACTTGTTAGGGCCTAAATTGAATAAAGTATTTTAGATTTTGATTTTTTATATAATAGATATTTAGTTTTAGCAAATCAGCTTCTAAATTGGCAATTATATTTATACCCCCATATACCTTCGGCTATAAAAAGATTGATTATAAGCAGAAGTTGTCGTCTGTTTTACAATACACCAGACTTTATTATGTAAACATAGGTTGCTTGTCAATAATATTTAAGGTTCCTTTGTACACCTGTTATTAAAGTTTGAAAAGTAAACGATAGAAATAACGCATAATCTTTAGTCGGGTTATCCTCTGACAACTAACCTATTCATATATATAAGACTATAGTGTCTTTTCTTGGTGTGGGGGGGGAGCTAATCTCCGAAATGGCTGAACTGATTTTGACGAGATTTCTATACATAGAGAAATTCTCGTAGTATAATATATACTTCATATTATTACGCTGTTCTATAAGAGCTACGCAGTAAAATTAAAAAAAATATTAAAGTTAACTTAAAATAGGTAAATGGGTTGTAGGGGATAAGTGAAAAAAATTAAACATAACCCAAGATTAATCCATATAAAACATTAAGCTTCTATGAAACAACGAAACTATTTTAACAAGTACAAAGTTGCAGGCACAGCTAGTTTACTTGTAGAATGCTAAGAAATGTAATAGCTACATAATAATGAAAATAAATGACGGAAAAAAATTGGCAAGTACTGTCATATTACATAGCGTCAACTGATAACGATTTAATAACTCTGTAAATAAACAGACTAAAGCCACGGGTGGTCTATGCAAATAAAATGTTGAAGAAGGACTGATAATATGTTATATTTCTGGATGAAAAATTTTATATAGATATGTTTGCGCACTGATAACAATTGTGTCACGGACGTACTATCATGAGAAGTTATGATACATTAAGTTGTAACATTTTAATGAAAAGACAATTTCAAATTGAAATTTAATAACATTCATATTCACCAAAATAATTGATACATAACTAGTTTGTAAACTGTTTGAATTCTAGATATCCTTACTAATATTATAAATGCGAATGTGAGTATGTTCGGCACGTTTTACGCATTACCTACTCAACCGATTATCACGAAATTTCGCATATATATTGCCAGGGGTAACAGAAGAAGATATACTATACTTTTTATCTCGGAAATATGTACTGTTCCCGAAAAATAGATCAAAATTACATTAAAAGGAGTGTAGCTGCCAGTAATAACTTGTTAATAAAATATCCTATGTCAAGCACAAATTCATACGGTTCAATCTTTATAATGTTGATATTGCATTTAATTAATTCCTAAGAACACACCCAAAACTTTAAACTGTTACAAAATACAATAATAATTAAAATAAAAAAATATTTAAAAATTCGTATTTGCGTACTAAATCGGCGTTTCTCTTTATCGTTGTTATATTATGAACAAATATAATACAATAGATTATTAAAAAAACTTAATAATATTCTTTAATATAAGGTTTTTACTCCTATCCCTTTATCTGAACGGAAAAAAACGTGTTGAACACTTATTTATTATTACAATAAACTACTTTGATTCTATATTTATTGACCATGTACTTTATAATACATACCTTATTGAAAACTGAAAGAAAATCCATAGAGGTAACCAAAAGAACTTGATGAGCAAATCGATCAAACTAACAATTTTCCTGCGCTGACTTTTTTGCAATTACGCAGTGGTTGAAAATAACATTAAAGTATAACGTTTATGTTATTGGATATCATCGCGATAAATAAGTATAAGCTTGGAACAAACATAAGGGTATTATTTTTTGTATTTACTTACTATATATATGTTACTTACCGAATTTTGTTGATCACTAAATGTAAAAAACGCAGACACTGTGAATATTTTCCATCACGTCAAGTATGAGAGTATAGAGATATATTTTAATATGATATTTTATTGCTAAATGGCTCGAAACGCGTCGTCACAGTTTACGTAGCAAACTAAACTATGGATCGAAGAGCGCTGCCGTCGCTCGTTCGCCCCCATAAAATTGCGAGTATTTTCAGCTGCTGAAACGCGTTTGCTTATAATTGAATGATGAAAAGAAAACACTTTACTTTAAATACTTATTATAAAACGCTAAGGGGAAGTTTACTAAACTACTTTTATCTATACCCATATATTTTAACTAACTGCTACGCGCGACTTCGCCTGCCTTGTTTATTATCTTGACAATATATTTATGTACATCAAAGAAACCATGTAAAAAAATTGTAGACAAAAACATATTTTGCTTAGAAAATTTCTTTGTGAACAATGTTATCCATTTATTCTCTTCTCCTGTGTCTACGCACCACACCGCTTGCCCCACTTCGTACATTGTTGCACGTGTAGTGCCTATAAAATCGTAGTCTCTTGAAAACTCCAATAAATTTATTAAATCAGGATATCTTGATATTTTTTTAGATAAGAACCAAGCGTGTAGGAGTCTAAGATGTAAAACTTTGATAGAAGTCTATCCAGTAGTTTATGAGTGATGCAAACACAACGGCAGACTTCTATCATTTTATTTATACATATATATGTATATGTTAATAATCGTTTATTTGTTTCTAATGAAAAATAACAAGTATTATATAGTATTAAACAGAAGTAAGTATAGTGGAAAAATATATAATTGCCTAGCTAACGTTCCATCTATCTCACTAATACAAAAATACTCTAACATTCAGCGCTTTAGCAGCTGAATGGCAAATACATACCCTCGTGTTGCTAAACCTCATTGATTTTCAAACAGCTTTTATCTTCAAATCTCGATGAGGATCTTAAAAAACTCAATGCAATGCCATTGTATGGAGGTTATGGTGGTTTATATAACACTATAAATTAACAAAACCTTATGTAAAATATCCTACAATCCATTTACATAAATTAAACCTAAATCTATTGATTAAAAGTGTTTTACATATATATTTTTAGTTGAAATATTTTGTTTTACAATGTTACATAGGTATACAATGCTTATTGCGCTACACTAATTTTTTAATAACTTCAACGCACTAATTTACTTTTAATAGCAGAAGGGGAAAGGAAAATTATACCTACAATAATATGTAATTAACGTTTTTGAAGTTTAAAGTGTTGTTATCAAACTGGAAATAATTACATGTCATTTGTAAATAAATTATAAGCTAAATATATATAATCTATATCATAAACAATGAACGTTCTTTAGTAACGATACTTAAGAAAGTTATTTTTATTCGTTATTAAGAGTTTCCAAAATTACATTTCTTTTCTCCCTTTTCTACTGCACTTAACAAACAATCTTTTTTATAAAAAAAAAATGATTTTCTTTTACTGACTCTATTAACAGTTTCAAATTTGGTTTAGTGATTGATATGATAGGTGCCTGGAGTGTTAAATAATTGAGACCAAACTTTTCTAGAGACAATTCAAACAAACAACGTAGCGGAAGTTTAGGACCTCAGGTGTCTTTTTAGAAAGTTCGTCATCTCAGAAACTTCGATCTGTTTCAAAGTGAAGGGGAGGGAAGAGCCCTATACTCTGAAATTGGCCTTAGTCGAAGTCTTAAGTCTAACTAAATTAATGACGTGCGTAGTAATACTTATTTAAATTATTATATTACTCGCGTTTAAATTATCAACATATTTCTTCGTAAGAGAGCGTGGCTATTGTGCTTTAAAGAGTGTATCATTAGATGGGTATTAAGTTAAACTGAAACTAAGTAATTTCTATGTTACATGAACTTTTTAGTTATAACGAACGACGTTCTAGAGAGATTATATCTTATCTTTTTCTTTCAGTGGGTTACATTGTATCTTGTTTTAATTATCAGAAACAATAATTAAACTTCCGCTATAATATTTATAGGTTATAAAGAAAATCAACCAGATCAAATTAATTTCTAAGCTATAGGAAGATTTCGTTATACCGAGAGACGTTGTAAAGAGATTACACCTTATCTTTTTATTTCGTGATTTACACTATATCATGTCTTAATTTCTGGAGAATATATATATATTTAAGTACAATAGACATACTCATTTGTTAAAGAAGATAGTTTTAAACTTAAATATACATGATGAAAAACTTCATAAATTTACGACATAAATATTTTTTGACATGATAACGTCTTAAAAATCGATGGACGCCATCTAGACGTACGAAAAACCATGACTCTTTGTCACGTTCCGCCTGAGCCGAGCGTGCAAGCGAGAGCGCGGAAACAGCGATAGAGAGGCGCGATCGGCGTAAGTATTCGGTGTGTGATGCATTCCATCGGTAATTCAATGATAATAATTCAAGTAAATTCATGAAACTATGCAATTTTTCATCAATGGTTTGTCTTATGACGTTATTACGTAAAATTATCGTCCGTAAACCAATTTTACAGACAACCAATTTTTTTCTAAAGAGATTTGGAAAATATTAACCAACCCAGTATCAGAAACAGTGACAAATTTTATTTGTTCATGCTACACTATGATTTAATTTCATTATCATTCCATTGCTTAACTGTTTATTAGGTATTTTAATTTTCGCGTGGGCATTACTGATATTGCGTGACATTATTCGACTCTACTCGATATCCTTATCCAAGCTTTTGGCCGATTGTGATTACGTATACCTACTATGTACGTTCATTCATAAATTATTTTTATTGTGTATTTACTTTACGTTGTGTTCATGTAGACGTACAATAAAATCGCTCTAATATGTTTATCAAGCATTTCAGAGAAACTATTTTTGAATACTTACGTCATGTAAACAAATAAAATTCAATTACATAACTTCAGAACAATTGACACTATTTGGCTAATTCTTTTTGTTCGGTTTGTAATCGTCAGGATTGTATGAACAAAAAGTATTTAAAGAATCGTTTGAAAAAGTAAAAAAAAAATGGGTTAAAAATATCCATATAAAGTGTGAGTGAGACAGAAGATAGTAGATATTTTCAAAAATATTGAGAGAATTGACAGATCGTTTAGTTGCCATTTTATTTTATTACATAGTCGTACTGTAAAGAGAAGATTTTGTCTCATTCTCTTCGCAAGCACACCTGTACGAAGCCTTTAAAAGTCGGGTGGCTATCTATATTTTAATTGTGTTATAATGCGTGTACAATTTACATACCATATTCTATCCAAATTCAAGGTTTAATAATAGTGTCTATTGAAGATAGAGAGTAAAATACTAAGCAAAAGCAATCTATCCTAAATGATATGAACTAAATGCGTTTTACCCCTGATAATACGAACACATTGAAAACCTTCAATGAAACCATTTTATTTAAGGCAAGACAACAAGATTTCGTTGTTTTCACATAGTTACGGATATTCCCTGGAGATGGCGTTATAATGATAATTAAGAATGAATACATATATATATAGTGTAACATTTTCTAAACATTATACCAAGAAGATTGACCCTCTAGCAATGATAAGTAAGCAGACGTTTACAAAAATAAATCACTAGTTGTTCGAAAAGCCGAGGTCCGATACAAATCTGTAAATAGATGCTCGCCAGTAAGTACGATTGATACTAGGTAAGAAAGTATTTTGCATTTTGTACGTATCCTAGATCGTGTCATTTGTATCCTATACTATTCAATGTGTTTGAAAAATCGTTTTCTACAAATATCAAGAGTAAATCATTATTAAGTAAATAATATAACGGCTATAAAATACTAAAAAGGTTCCCATTATATTTCCAAAAAAAAAATGTTATTCTCAAATGAAACCCAAGGGAAAATAAATAGGCGATATTTAATATCATGCTATGACATTATAGCGTTGAACAATAAAGAAAAAGTGCCGTTACTCAGAATGTCAGACAGACACAAGATTGGAACATCGCTTACCCACATTTGTTAGCAAAATGGTACGATTTATTTCCCTTTTGTGATCTCTTTTATGGATAGTTTTATTTATGGAGAATACAAAACAAGTATGCAATATAAATGTTACGTATTTTCTAAACAATTAAGTTTATGAGCGTTTATTGTAGGAATGTAACGTGCTGGAAACGCGTTTGAGGACGGTGATAATTTATTTATACATTTACGTAAAGTACTGTTATAAATGTTAAATATAAAAATGTATATAAAATAATTTCTTTTGGATATCTTGGATGTTTTAAATATTATTTTATCATATTTATATATATGTCTTATACAAATCTCATTTAGCAACATCAATTGTTGTTAAAACTGAATATATATTCTTTTAATAAATCTATCTTCCCAGGAGTAGAAGAAAAAAATGTAGAATTGTTAACAATCAAATAAGTGAGTTATTGGTGGGATTATAATCTCCCATATAGTACATTCCAATTTATATACTTACATTATATGATTTTTTATATATATGTAACAAATGTGTTTGTTTGTTACGCTTTTAAGTATTAACTACTCAACCGATCGTTTTGCAAACACGTTGTGTAGGTATATAGAAAAGGAAATAAGGTAGCTTTCATTTAAAAAATGTGGTGTCAAGGAGGAATAAATCAAATTATCTCAAGTGGAGCCGCACGCAAAACCTAGTGTATTACAGTTTGGTTAACGTGTACAAGTGAAGTAGATTAAAAATATTTACTTGGAACATACATTCTGCGATGTCACAAAAACTTCCTGGAAAGTTCCATGTTATTATTCTATTAGAATACTGAATTCGTAAGAAGTAAATAACTCTATTATCCGAAACAATTATCTACTTGATAATAGTAATAATAATATTTTTTATAACGAGGACTGATTGTCAAAATAAAGAGAAAATACAATATAATGCTGATTAGGTAATAATATTTGATTATTTGAAAACGTCTGCTTATTTAATAAGACTCAATAGACCCAAAATCTCGCGGAGAGTGGAACTGAAATAACGAAGCAAAGAGAAATGAAGATTATTAACTTTATTATCGAACTAATTCTTAAATCACACGAGCTTTTAACAAGTAATTTATACGAGACGATACGAAAAACTCATAATTTTAAGGCTAAAGCAAGAAGATTAATTGTGATCCCTTTTCTCTTGTAGGGGACTAAAACTTAATTTTGTTTCTTAAAGTTACTTAAAGCTAAGCGTTGGATTAATTCTTTTTAATTGTTTGAATGGATTGCACAACATTAACTAATTTCAAATATTATATTAAAATTTTAATAACAGTATAGTACTCGTATCGTTACTGTAAGCGTGTAACATTTGTTTCGTATTAACGTCTGAACTCGTTTTTGTAGAACAATTCTTGAAAATGTTGTGCAAAAGTAGAGTTTGAAAGTAAGTTTGTAATTTGTTTTTAGTTTGCGAGACTGCGAATGACCGAGTATATTGTAATAAGAATATTGTGAAATTAATTGAACAGTTTACGTTGCATTAGTAAATACTTTTTGTACGTGCATGCGCAATGCAAATTACTTATTTATTTTTATTTATTTATTTAATCTTTATTGTACACCATTTCAAATAAACACTATAAAACATTACACTTATGTGATTAGTACAAAGGGCGGCCTTATTGCTAATAGCAATCTCTTCCAGGCAACCTTTGGATGGATATGTTTCATGGAGTGGAATAGGGGGTATTTAGGGTGTACAAATAAACAAAACCAGTAAATACCACATAATTAGCCGTACATACACTGTAACATGCATATATAAATATGTAATATAATAATATACAATATATAATAGACTACATAATCTTAATAATACATAGATATTAAACATTACAAAATATAGTTATACATATATACACAAAAGCGAAATATTAAATTGACAAATAATACTTTTTGACCGAGTTTTTAAATATGCCCATCGTCTGCGCCAGTCTCATAGAAACAGGTAGGGCATTCCATAATTGGGCAGCCTGAACTGTGAAGGATTTTGCACGAAAATTAGTGGCATGAGCCGGTACTTCTAATGTAATATTATCTGCTGATCTTAAATCTCGAGTATGCGTATCACATAAGAACTTGAAACGATTTTTTAGGTAAAAAGGAGCGACGGGATTAAAAAGAGTACTATATAATAGAAAAAGAATGCGAGCATTCCGACGAAGCCTCACAGGGAGCCATTTCAGCTTAGTTCGAGATTCTGATATGCGATCAAATTTACGTAGACCAAATATGAACCTAATACATAAATTTTGTAGTCGTTCCAGTTTATCAAGTTGAGCTTCGGTAAGATCTAGATAGCAAGTATCAGCATAATCAAGAATCGGAAGGAGAAGGGTTTGTGCAAGCGAAATTTTAGTGGTAATAGGAAGAAAATTCCGGAGTCTTCTTAGGCAACCGGAAGACGCAAATATTTTTCTGCTTACTTCATGAAGCTGAGGGCCCCAAGATAAATTTTTGTCAATATAAACTCCTAAATTTTTGACTTTGTCACATATAGGAAGAATAGTGCCATCAAAGCCGATGGGTGGGAGTTGTGTTTTATCGATCTTTGCAGTCATCCTAGGGCTGCCAATAATGATGATTTGGGTTTTATTAGGATTCACTCTAAGGCCATATGCTTTACTCCAGTCACTAATGCGTGTCAGATCACTGTTAATAATATCAATAGCATGTGGCAGGTTATCAATGGAAGCTTGTGAATATATTTGCAAGTCATCAGCATATAAATGGTAAGAGGAAAGTAAATTATTGGATATAGTGTTTATGAAAATTCCGAAAAGTAACGGAGACAACACTTACTTACTTACTGGGCAGCTGATAGATGTAACCTAGTGAGTACAGTAAGAAACTTTTATCTTATATTAATTAAAAGTGGTCACGCCGTACTGATTAAAAATCAAGTTAAAAGACACGAATATTATATGAAAATCAGAAGTTATAAACTCTCGCTTCTCGTTAAAATTGAGTGAATATGCAGAAAGTCTTATTTCCTTTTGAATTTCTTTGTCGCTCGTCTTTATAATTTACATGCATTGTAGACTATTATAAATTAGACTACCATGGTAATCCAATAGAAAATAGAATACTACTTTCTTCTATGCTTGCGAATACGTTACATGAAGCAGTAGATCTGTTGCCAAATATATACAGCGTGCTGTGTTTCGGTAGTTTTATTAAAAAAGCGGTTCATTATCTTTGTTATGTGGCACATAACATCAGCTGTGATTGTCTTTAACAAGATAGTGTAGTCCCATGATCACTCTATAAGCATTGGTGCCCAGTTGTGTATAAATTATCGTGCAATTGATTAAACCATGGACAGCTCAAATGTTACTATCGTGTACACAATTTATAGTAAACAATTTTGCAGTACATACGCAATCAGGACTCGCTTTAACCGGATTCAGTGTGAATGGGCCATGCAATGAACGTGATTCAGCCGGACCGTAGGTCGTGAAAGATAACTAACTAGATGGAAATTTGTTGTAAGCACTACTGGAGTCAATGTGAAATTTAGCTTCATATAATAGCATAATATATGAAAATTGCCCTAGTACGTTTTAGCGTTCAGTAATACTTGTCACATCATATTACTGTACTCATTTTTTACATTTATTACTAACGACAATACTGTATGTATAAATTTATTAGGGTTTATTTTATCTATTTATATAATAGAAGGTATAATAATGATTTATTAATAATATTCTGTAAATAATACAGACATTACTGTGTTGTTTAGCAAATAAAATATCATCATTAATATTTAACAGCGTAAGACGTAAAACCGCAAATTTATACTTTACAATACTCTTAGAAAAGTCTACAGAAATTCTACCACTTTAATCGTTAGTCAAATTATGAGAGATTAAGTTCTGTATTTTTTTCTCTCCCAAATTAAAATGTTTTTTGTCAAGAAAAAAGTTAGAAACCTGTAAATCAAGGACTATTTATTAAATGAGAAAAGGGTGCCAGAAAGATTGTTCATGTCTTAAACCTGTTATTCCTCTTCAAAGCGATGATGATTTAGCGGTTACGCATTTAGATCTCACTTTAAATCATTTAAAGTTCAAATCATTATCATTGAACCACAACATAGTTTTATTAAAAGAAGGCCCATAGTAAGTAACCTCGATTTATATAATAATTTCTTGTTTTAGTTTGTCGACAAACACTCGCAGGTAGATTCAGTTTATACCAATTTTTCTAAGGCTTTTGATAAACTGGACTACGATTTACTATTACAAAACTGGCTTTTAATGGCATTCGGGGAAACCTATTGCGATGGTTCACATCGTACATCAGAAATAGAACACAATGAGTTGCTATCAATGCTTTTATCTCAGATTTTATTACAGTTACCTCAGGCGTAGCCCAAGGCTCTATTTTGGGTCCTTAGCTTTTTACTATTCTTATTAATGATATCGATAGATGTTTTAAACATATTCATTTTCTGTTGTATGCTGATGAACTTAAAATTTCTCATGAAATTGTAACACCTGATGACTGTAATAAATTACAAAGTAATCTAAACTGTTTTGGCAATTACTGTAGAAATAAAAAGCTGTATGGTAACCTAGCTAAATGCAAGTCATATACTTTTACTAAGAAAATTAATTACTTAACCTTCAATTACTCTTTAGAAAATATTACACCAGAAAAAGTTTGGACGATCAGAGACCTAGGAATACTAATAGATTCAAAACTGCACTTTGATATTCATATTAATCTTATAATAAATACATCTTTTATGATGTATAGTTTTGTGATGATAAACCCTGTTTCTTTTAGGAGGCCTGAATCATATATTCTACTCTACACTTTTTTGGTTATATAAGTAGAATACGCTACATCTGTTTGGAACCCGTTGTATAATAAATATCAAAATCATTTAGAACACGTCAGTTTCTACGGTCTATGAGCTATCGTTGTTTTCACTCCAATGCCTCTTACAATGTCCTTTCTAACAAATTTTCCTTACCGGCTCTCACAACGAGAAGAATATTTCTTAATCAAATGTTATTATATAATATTTGCCACAATAGATTTGACTGTAATAAACTCAATAACCAAATTTATTTTCATGTTCTAAACGATACCTCTTTGCGTCTACTCCTTGTAGGACAAATGCCGGTGATAGCTCACCAGCACCATTATATAGAATCACTAAATTATATAATAATTATTTCATAGAAATTGAAATTTTTGCTACTCACCGGCCTTGTTTAAAGAAGACATATAACTGAGTATTGTATTTTGAACTAAAGTTATATCTTATTTTGTTATTAAGTTCTCAAATGTTGTATCTTTGGAAAGCCCAATTTGCCTGTTACTTTTTTTAATGAAGTTATACTTCTTTTGGCGCGTTAGGGAAAAATGAAGAGAGTAATTTTTTACGATGCCCGCACACCGTCACGAAAAACCGACACCCTGAGGTCAGTTACAGTCAACATTTTATTTAAAAAAGGTATGTATCTATTAAATACCTTTTCTCTATTGTTAGTGTCGTTTTTTCTACAAACGTAGAATAAGGCGAAAGATCTTGTTACGCCAAAGAAATATAACTTCTAACGCGTGGACATAATTACACACCACTTTTTTTTTAATTTTATTTCATTTCTTTTTGCTTTATACTGTATTTTTAGTTTAACCTTACTAGTTAACTATCACTTGTCTATTGTATTGTAATAACTGCCATAAAAATATTTGTATTTTTTTTTTAATTTTTCTGTAATATTACTTAATGTATATCTGAGTACAATTGTTTGTAGTCCTAAATAATTGTAAAAAAATCATATCAACTAGACCTTTTGTTGAAAACATGTGAATTCAAAATGTAGTGTGAAAGTATCTTTCATTATTTTCGTGGTTGGTTAAATTACTTACCGCTCTTAAGTTTTTACTTGCGGAAAGAACATCTAGTAAATGTACTGTACTAGTAACCGATTATCACGGAGAATCCCGAGCTATTATAGTTAAGTGACAAGCTATGATTTGATAAAAATATAACTTTTTTATTGTTTTCCAAGAGAATAATTTCCATGTTTGAAGTTGAATTATTGGATATTGTCTCTTAGTTTATTATGAAGAAGTATCAATATTATTACAACATTGAGTCAACTTTTACTATACTCGTAAATCCTCTTATTAATAATATTACTGCAGAGAAATGTTTCTAATATATATATTTATATTGTGTTACAAAAGTTTGAATCGAACTTAGTGAAGGGTGGACGCAAATCCAACATAATTGTTATCATTTTGTTCAAAGTATCAATAGAAGTAAGTTCATTACAAAGAATTATCGTAATATTGAAATATAATCCTCTTACTATCAAAACATCAAAAGTTTATAATTAATAAGAAGAACGAAATTTTAATATTTAAATTCAAGGTAGTTATTAAATTATCTCTTTAAATATAATATTATTAATTGAATGAATAAAATATTTTCCTTGAGAGATATGGCATCATCATAAATAGGATTTCGCATCAATCAATTTGCTTAAAGAATTACAATTAACAGCTATAGAAAACATACTAAGCAATAATTCGTTAGCATGGTAAGCAATGTTTCGTTAACTTTTTAAGTCTAGTGAATCCATCTTGGCGTAACCTATTTCCGGCATGTTTACAATCTTCGTTCCGTCAGTTTCGAAACTTAGCCGCGACTAACCGACTTGAAAAGTTGTCGGAAGCGAGCGTCATGAACAAAATCTAAGTGAATTTATCAAACGTGACTATGTAATAAGCTTACCGGAAGTTGCTTAGCAACTCGGAGAGTCGAGTACCTCTAGTAAGATTATTACAAAGATAAGTATCATCGTACCTTTTGTGTCAGCTATCTTTATACGAGGCAGTTACTTTGTCTGTTTCGTGGATGGCTTATTATTGTTTTTCTACTTTGATTACAGGCTGGATGGCATATTTATTTGAAGCGGTTATGGCTTGGTGGTTAACGTGTTCGAATGCTTGCGAATGAGTCGGAGCTTCGCTGAAAGAAAATATCGTGATGAAACCATAGCATGGTGTTAGGGCTAAGCTCGCTTGACTAGCTACCATCCTCCAGTTAAAGATCTGCCACCGAGCACCTATAGGTGTGTTTCGGCACCTGCACTGAAGGGCCAGTTTCACCTCTTGGTTTAGCATATTTACCATCTTGGACCTCCTCATTTAACATCAGCTGAGATTGTGGTCAGGCGCTAAAACCTATAAAGTAGGTATTTTAAAACATATTTTTGTATTCATGGTTATTATTACATAATACATATGTGCTGGGTAGTAGGACACGATAATGGTGTCGAATTGGATTGCGACCACTGTACACTAGGTGTTACACCCGTCATAGTAGCGTGCTTAGGCATGTCGGGCTCCACGACCAGCCGGTTTGTATTTGGTTACAAACGACGTGGAATGAATTTTTACTCCACTGCGTTGTGTAAATCCAAGACGTTTTCTTTTTGTTTGTCACGTTGTGGCGTCGATTACTGGAGACTGGCTATGGATTGTATAACCCTCTGTGGACGCCATTGTTTTTAGTTTACACTGTATTTGCCATAACGTTCAATGTCATAACTCTGCCTTGATTCGATAAAAGAAATACAATGCAGAATGTTCACATTTGCTCTAGACCAGATTTCAATATCGCCATGTGTCATTCTTGAATTGCTTGAGTGAACCTTACTGATAACACCACGTTCGAATCTTGGCTTGGACTCTTGCCTTCCATATAATATCGCGTATTGCGCTAAACTTTTAAAATATGTGTATCTTCATATGTGTCGCATAAGTGCGTACATGTATTTCAAATCTTTCTCCCGTTATTTTCTCAGTAGCCTGGCTGCATTGCCATGTTTGTATGGCAGTGTTTATATGCCAACCAAGATATTGGCCAACCCTCGATAACACTCCTCGCGAGGCCCTTAAAAGAGCTGTGCGCTCTCGAACCTCACAGTCCCATACCTATAGTTTCCACTCCCAATAGTGCACATATGTAGCGGGTACCAAGTGCAACATACTTGAGCCGCTTGAGGTCTTCTATTGAAGTAGCAGCTGCGCTAGTTTTCAATAACGTAACTGGAAGATGTGGCGGTTCTAAAGTATTGAGGAATATGTCATCCTATACCAAGGGTAAACCTATCTACCAGAGCATACACGTAGTCCCTTTGGCTCTCTTACCATCATAAGGAGCAACACCAATTGATTCGTTTTACTGGCACATTGGCTGTAACAAAAGCCCGATGTATAACATAATTGGCGTTAGCCGATTTAAAATTTTTTTGAGATTTGATTTCATTTTTTGTTAAGCCATCTTCCGACTCATGAAATTTCAATATAGAAGGATATTTCGAGAATTAATTTTAACTCTTGTCGTAATAAAGCTTATATATATATTTGGTTTTTAATAGTTATTTTTTATGCAATCATATATATTTATTGTCAAAAGTAAATTCATATGACTATATGTAAAAGATATTTCAACGCTGTATATAAATAGTTTACATAGATGTAATCAAAGAAACGGTAGGACATATGATATTATTTAATACGAAATCAATCTGTAAATAGCGTCTGAAGTTTTTGCTGAAAGCCGCTATTCGATTACCTAGGGGCTAACGCAGATACTTACAACCTTGAACATAGAAATTTATTGCTCAAGATATGGGATATCTCGAAAGATATAATAATTATAGTTTGAATATAAGGGTTTATTTTCAACTGTCTTGAGTATTTTCTAACATAAAATAATAATAAAAAAACATTTTAGCTTATAGTTTGATGTTGTATGAGAATTTAATATTTTATTACATGGGTTAAATATTTTGATTTACTTCAAATGTTACTTTATGCTGCGTAGACCCTTAAGGAAGTGTAATTTATGTTCTTATTTATCATTCAAGATTACAATGGGAGTTGCCGCTGTTAGACGTACTGTAGCAGCCTAAAAGTGAACATTTAAAATTAATTTCAGTAGTACAGGGCAAAAATTCAGACTTAAATAAACATTTATATAAACTTATAGGAAGTTTTGAAGGGTATAATAGATTCAATAAAAAGTTTACTTGTAAAATACAGTTTTATCCTGGCCAATTTCTCTTATCATGAATAAAGATTGGCTATGTTGGTATTCACATGAAAATGCGCGATATCGTCTCTCAATTTTCTCGCGATCACTATCTGTAATTTGCGAGTACGACAGAGTGGGATCGCTTCCCGCACGATAATCGACACGCGACAGCGATATGATACGTATCCATGTCGCAGATTTATCCTTTACGAAATATTTTCGATAAACAACAATTACCAAAGGGTTGTCAAATTATGAACAAATAATAAAAAACATTATGTCATCAATATATGATTGATGGAGGCGTTACTTTGCGGAAATTTATCATTCTTACGTAATTGGATGTTATGTTACACTCCCGCTTTGTATCGAGTAATTTTTACTATGTTTCTATGCAACAAAAAACGTTTGATTTTATCTGTTCGGAGAGTATCTGGAAATAGAGAAGGAACACTTTTCTGAAAGTCAACTGCGTTTTGAGGATGCTCCGTGAAGGATCGAAATACGTGTAATCAATTGTGGTCGTTACACTTTTCGTGTGCAATGTTTTTTTTTATATATACTTTATAGATTAGTGTTTGACCACAATCTCATCTGACGTTTATGGTGATGTGGTCTAAAATGGTAGTCACGCTAAACCTAGAGGGAGACTGGCTGTCAATTGCAGCTGCTGGAAGAAACCAACAGGTGCTTGGCGACAGATTTTCGACTTAAGGGAGGTAGTTGGCCAGGCGGACTTAGAAAATGCCCTACCACCATACTATGATTTCATCACGATGTTTTCCTTCACCGAAAGCTCCGACTCAGTTGCTAGACTTCGAACTTCCGTCCTTCGACGTTGTGTCCGACCACACTACCAACTGAGCCATCATCGCTTCAAAATTATAATATTATAATTACTTTAAATAATTTTGACTTTTATATTTTACAGCTACATACCAACAGTGCTTGAGGGTCCAGCCTTTGTTTTTGTTGTTTCAGTTACTAACATTTCGCATTTTCGTTTATTTTTCAGGTACTCATTCAATAAATAAAATCAAATACTTTTTGTTGCGGTGAGACGAAGCAGTAGCTAATCAATTCCTGGCGGAAGTGTAAATAACATCCAATCGAGTACACATCACTTCAACGATCACAATGTCCATAGTTTCAATATGGTATTATGTAAAAATTGAATTTTTATTGTATTACACTTCCTATTTTTTTTTTATTAACGTGGGGAAATCCCTTATGGATACCCACTCTCCCGGGGGAGAGAGTGGGTTATGTCAGACTCGCAAGGACTAAAACCCCACGGTGTACCGGCCGCCGCTTTTGGTTGGGGCGGCATGGGACCGTGCCTTAATCATTCTATAAAGTAAAACATAAAGCATAAATCTAAATTAATTACATGTATATCTTGTGAAAAACGTGATAATTAACGTAATGATCAATATACGATCGTTTTGGAACGTAGTGATTTTCGTTGAGTGATATGAATAATATAGTTCGAAATCAAATCAATATTATTTAATTCTATGTAGGCACTGAAAAGGCGCTTTTGAACATAAAAACTACTATCGATAAGAAAACAACCCAGTCATCGAGTAGAACGGGTAAGAAATTCAATCTGGTTTATTATTTTATTACATATTTTTACAAACATAAATAGCTACGATGGTTTTTGGCAGATGCACAGAGAGGGAAGTCATTACCAATATCACTACACGCCTTTAAACATTAAAACATGCTATAACATAATGCTTGAACTTACATCATGCAAATCGGAAATGGCCTTTGCTACCTTAATGTATATATATAACAATTATTTAATAAGAGGGTGTTATTATTATTTTTTTTCAAAGTTACTGAATACAGGAAAGCATACAGCATTATTTCCCTACATCCAACAATAACAGTTACTCTGGTGATTTATAAAGACCATTATCTTCCATGTTTTAACTGCTACCTATTCATCACTATCACTACATATTACAAAACCAATTCGTCCGCCGCGTCTGTCTGTTCGCGATAAACTCAAAAATTACTGAACAGCTGATCATGCGATCTTCACAGTATATAATTTGTCAATGTTTTGTGTTAATTGGTTGAAATATAACGATAATTGTTGGAAGCGTTGGAAAAAGTCAAGCCGCCTGGGAGCTTTCATCGAAAACGCTGCCTAATTCTTTTAAGATATAACAAAACAATACATACTGAGATATTCCTATTTTATAGATCTAGATAAAAATCTCCTATGAAAGCATAGGTACCTATCTTTTAAGGATAGCTTGCTACACCCATCAATCTTCTAAAAAATGGTCACATAAAAAGTAACTGGAAGGCTATTTAAATGGATAGAGTATTAACCCTTATCAAGTTAAATACATTAGTTATCTTAAACATTTGATGCACATAAGTATATATTTTTTATTATCAGGGCAGGACAACGTCCGCCGGGCTTGCTAGTATTATGATATTACAATTTTTGTCAAAATCAGTGTTTAATTTCTTTTTTATTGTATGGATAAAAGAGGTACCTGGCATACAACAATTCATAATGCCATCCTTTAGATTCTGTAAAATTAGTATATTGAATATATTAACGAGTTAATCGAAGAAAAAGAACCATATAACTAACCATTTGAATTATCAGTTACCTCACTTCTATCATATTACTCCAAACGTATAAAACTCCACGTTGTGTAAATTGTTGATCGCTTCTCGAATCTTTTTTCAATTTCTAAATCCATCTCTATTGGCCGGCCGATCCTCCATCTGAACTACATCCAGTCAGCAGCACCATTTTCAAATATTTCTTTTATGTAGGTACCTATTCATTCCTAATCCTGTCTATCTTCGGGACCCTCATTTAAGCTGAGTGGAGACATTTTTCACCGGCGTACATCAACGGGGAGTATTGTGAAATGAACAATAACATATTTCTTACTTATAGTGTATATAATTTCTTAGATTTTATTATAAACAGGTGATATTTAACAAGATTATGTAACACATTAAAGATTTATATTATTTTGTTGCGTCGAAATTAAATTTGGCCAATTTCAAGGAACATAATAAATACTCAATTTAAATTTTATATATTTATTTATATTTTTGTTTGTCTATCAAAGATAACTGCAAAACCAGGCATCGATTTCTCCATTATCCCTATTTGTGTATAGTGTTTATAGTAAAATACAAATGATATTGAACTATGTTTATATTCTAAGATTAAAATTCTATTCACTACTGTTACTAGCTTTCTGATATATTTAACTGGCTTGGCCAATGGCATAAATAAGATTATATTGTACATATATTAATTTTATCTTCAACGGAAAATTCACAAAATATGAATTTTAAAATGAACTTACAATTTTATTCACTTTAAACGTAGAATATTTAATGTATTAAACAAAATATTAATTTATAAAGTTGTTCAAGAACGCAATTAAATTACGAAATAATCAAGAAATCACCGTTCGCGTAACACTTGCCAACTCGCAAACGAACTGCTGACTGATATATATATATATATATATATATATATATATGATTTCTTGATTATTTCGTAATTTAATTGCGTTCTTGAACAACTTTATAAATTAATATTAAGCCTATCAAGTCCTCTCATAGCCAGTGCATGAAATATATATGCACTGGCTATGAGAGGAAGAGAGAAAGAAAATGTGCACACGTACTGCTCTCTCTTGGTCCTTTCACCATTCACAAGTAATATTTAAGCGTCGTGTATATTTTAATTGTGACAACCCTATTTAAGTCGATTGAGTAATCTCTCTCTCAGTCTTTATATCATACCATATTTTATATATTAGGAACAGAGTTTTATAATCCGCGTGCTTTCAACTCGATAGTATCATGTATTGATGAATAATGTTCTTCAATAATAACTTTCAGCTTATAACATGCGAGCCAAAGCCATTACATTTTAATGAAGCAAACTATGAAAATAAAGGACAATTAACAGTTTCAATAGTTTAATTTAATTTGCATATATGAAAATTTCTATACGTAAAACCTGATGTAGGTATATACTCGTATGTATATACGAGATTGATTTATATCAACACCGTTTGACCGATCACCATGAAGGTTGGCACACATATGTTCGTCTTCATGAAGAAGGCTTTTATGATATCCATTTTACTATAACTCGCCACTAAGTGGCGCTACAGTACATCAACTTTTAAACCGTTCAACCAATCGATATATGTAGATATTTGAAATCGAATAATAATTGGACTAAATAGTAATAAACGCGCGCAGACCCGCAGGATTAACTGGTATAATATTTTCTATATTATGCTATCGATCAATACAGTCGATCTTAAAAGTTTATTGTATTAGGCATACATAGAAATTTTGTAATGTGGTTAGCTGACAACACTAAATGGTCACTTAAAGAACTTGTATCCGGTGGCCTTAATAGATTAATTATCACAGCTTAAACTACGCACGTCCCAAATTGTATTTTTATAATTATTATATTATTTAAACACAGCTTATTGTCTTATGTGGCTGTTAATTTACTTCAAATTAACGATTATTAAGCACAGTTTATTAAAAAAAAGTAGTATGGCGTCAATATTGGATGTTAATGCATCAAACACAAACAATATTAAATTGTTGTTATTCAATTTCAGCATTAATTTATGAAAGAATGAAATGGACACTAGGCGATATTAAATTACCCTCGTCTGTAAACTAAAACGTTTTAATCCTGTGAAGATGTGAAGGCCCTGTAGGCCAATAGCGTCAATCAGTTTGAAAAAAAAAATGAAACCTAAAACCAATTTTTGTTTAAAATAAGTTGTTTAAATATTAAGAATAGGACTTCTTTATAGATTTGTTTTCAGTCAATTGAACCGATTTGAGAACCATCACTAGGATTATATTAAATAATTATTTTATTTTTTATCATTGGGCGAACGGAATTAACTGGACGAAAATATACTTACAGCTGAAAAGGCAGGACATATCTGTGATGTAGAGCCTCAGTCAAGATTTTTTCGGACGGGAGAATATTTATAATAGATTTCATATTTTTATCTAACACGATAAAACGAAAAATAAACGATATTAAGGACCTTAATATCATAGAGCATCAAAATACTTCAGTATATTCTAAAGTATCTTGGTTTCAATGTAATATTGCCATCATAAATGAAGTGACTGTAAAGAAAATATGAGAGAGAGTATATTAATTCTATTTGTACTAGCTTTGAAGGACTTTATATTAAAATAATCTGCTTAAATTATTACTTTAGTATGATAATTACGTTGCATAATTTTATATCTACTGGATAATGTACAAACATTTTTAAATAATTTAAGCTTTCAGCTATCTGTCAAAAGGTCGAAATTTAAAACGTATGAAACTATCACTGATACTGTTCGGTCATGTAAAAATATATTACTTGAGTGTTTAATTATGACATTTGGCCAAGTGAAAAAAAAGCCCAGCTCCCTCCTCGTCCGGGTTTTTCATATAACAATTTAATGTGGCATTAATAAGTATTACCTACTTTTTCATGGCGAGATGTCACGTATTCGGGTCAGCTCTTGTTGAACCGTTGATAAATATTATTCAAATTAGAAACGTAGGTAGTGCTTATCCATCCGAAACGTGACCCATTTATAATTCACGTGGATTTAAGACTTACGCCGGGCGTAAGCGAGTTTTAAATTTTTTAAACTGCCTTTTCCACACCGGAATATTAATTAGCGCTCGTTTCGAAGTGCTTTCGAGTCGTCGTAGTGCTAAGGGGAGACTATAACATCCTTTTTATGATCAATAGGTATTTTAGATGTATCTTTATTTATGAATAAAACGTTCACGAAAACGTGACTATTACATCGCAATAATGATGACATAGGTACAGTAGTTATTGTTAAAAACA
Source organism: Antheraea assamensis (assembly GCA_035772565.1). NCBI lineage: Eukaryota > Metazoa > Arthropoda > Insecta > Lepidoptera > Saturniidae > Antheraea > Antheraea assamensis. The sequence continues at coordinate 2,428,858 of JAQQSE010000076.1, forward strand.
AGGCTAGCTAAGCTAATGCTAACTAATATTGAAAATGAGAATATCAGTTTGTTTGTTATGCTTCCACACCTTAACTACTTAACCGATCGTCATGAAATTTTGCTTACACTTTATCAGGGGTAAACAAAATGATATGGAATACATTTCATTCAGTCTTCTAATAAACCTGACGACTGTGGAGGACAAATATTTTTTTAAATTCAAGTACTACAAGTGTTTGAGTATCGTGAAAAAGCGTCATACTGACGCGGGTGATACGCCCCGGGGTACATTTGGGTATTATCAAGGTTTTGACATTTATACGATAAAGTTTTGATCTTTTATGTGGATATAAAAAAACTGATATATTAAAGCCAATTATACTACATATTCTTATTCATTTTGATTGACAATTAATATGGTATATTAATTTAAAACCAGTGTCAAAATTGTACAGATTTTTTTGTTCATACAAGAGTATGAATTTGGTAGCAGATACGTAATCTGATGTCTTAAACTACGTAGTTTTTAAGATTAACACGCGTTTCGAAAATGATCCTTGTAAAATATTATATAAGTTTCCAGTAAAATCTACTCAATTTGAAAAAGGGAAAAACAATATTGTTGTTATAAATTTGTATTTTCATATCTAAGTTATTACAGAAAATTATGTTAAGAGGCCATTTAAGTATTACGTAAGCAGATTTTTTGTAATTTTCACCCGCCCCCTTTCCCTCGTAAGCAAAAGTAAGCAATGCTTTTCCTCGCTGTCTCCCAAGCTTACGTAAATATTTATATAAGTATAATTTAATCTGTTCTAATTTCCTCATTGGTTCATGGGCAGCAGTCAATAAGTCTAGAAATAAGGAATTGATTGTCTATAGAGAAGTTAACTTATATATAATAGGTCACTAAGCGATGGTAGTTCAGTGGATAAGACTGCGCGTCTCACATATCAGACCTACACATCCGGCCCTCTCTTATGTCATTAAAAATAAACAAATCAAAAACCCCACCCTTTAGTACTTACATAGAATGGCAAAAAAAGCAAAAAAAAGTAATATCACACACACATAAAAAACAACATCTTAGATTAGTATCGAAAAAAAATACGCGTGAATTTATTTTCTTTCGTAGGTAGAGGTAAGTAGAACGTTTATTTGCATTGAAGCGAAAATATTTAATCAAGCGTATAATCTTAGCGTTTCGTACGCTTTGTGGTATGAATGTATGCATATTTATTTGTCAAAGCTATGTGTCGTGCGCCTTAGTTATGGTTTTGAAATATCGTGGGGTGGAACTGAAAGGTTTAAAAAAATCGTGCGTTAAACGAAATTTATGTACATATGCAATCATCTATATATGTAAAAAAACAATTGTCAAATTTGTGTAAGTGTATCACTCCAATTTATTGTCAAGACAAGGCTTACATAAAAGAAAATGGTTTAGAAATCGTATAGGAATATAAAAAAGTTGAGTTAAAAAAACTTCGAGGCAGTCCATAAAGACCACCGACAGAAGTGAAAACTCAGAACAGTGTTATAATTGTGTTTTTTTTTTAATCTTAAAATCAATTGAGGCCATGAGAACCATAGTGGCCTAACTGTTTTTTTACAATTTTAAATTTATGATTGTTTGTACTTAAAATTGAAAATATTAATAGAACCAAGGTGATCTAAAAGTGTTACAATGAATATTGTTAGATGGCAGCAAAATACTGTTATGGTGTTTAGTCTGCGATCTAAAGAAAAAAGATGGGAATGCATGGGAAGCGTGCAGTGACGATGACGCAAGTTTAACGCCTTTTGTTCATCCAATAAGTGCATATATATACACAGTATACATATAATATCTCATGGAAAGCGTTCGGTGACGATGACGTGAGTTCCATGGTTTTTGTTCACCCAAAAAAGTGGTCAACGCGCCAAAGAAGTTTTCACCACAAAATCTTCATAAATTCAATAAATTAGTGAATGAGACAGAAAACAGTAGGGAAATCTTCAAAAATATTTACAAAACTACATATAATTGTTCAGTTGTCATTTTATTTTATTATATGACCGTATTGTATAGATGAGATTTGCTGTCATAGTTTTCATTAATGCACCCATGCGAAGCGGGACGGATAGTTAGTCAATAATCTATTTTAAAATACACTCATCACTTTTTAAACCTGATTATTATTTATTTTGTATTTCTTATTAATATAAGAACCATAAAGAATTCACAAAATTTTAGTATTTTATTTATGTGTAGTTAAAATTTAACAATCTTAATTTAATCAACTGCAGCGCCAAGCCTCTTCCCGAAGGAAGGTATGGACATAATCACCACGCCAGCCCACGACGTATTGTCGATTTCAAATTCAGAAACATCCACACTACCTCATTTGGTAGTACTACTGAACATTTCCCAGGTTCAGGTTTCCTCACGATGTTTTCCTTCACCGTCAGCCGGTAGTGTTAACAATTTAAATTCGTTTTTTATTGTTATTTTTATCATTGTTATATATTTGTATGTATGCATGAAATATATATATATATATATATAAATTTTATTTTATTTATTTTCTTGTGCTTCTTCTATAACTGCACTTACTATAAAAATTAATATTTCATAACAATAGCGCTGGTCAGTTGGAAGAAAAGTTCACCAGTGTACAATTATAAAGTGCAATAAATTAGTCATTCAGTAAATGTACGCGAATTTAGAAAAATTCGTTGGTACATGCCAGGGTTGGAACCTGCGGACATCGGTTTGATATATCACCGATCAAGCCACTAGACCACCACTTTTTACTTTGTAATATAATAAATAATGTATTTAATTTGTAGTTAATGGTAATGGGAGTCTAAAGGGTTATTGGTATATAGGGTATGTTGTATACATATCTTTACTGTGATCTTTTTGAGGTCGGTTATATGACTATCGATTGCATTGACCACGTAACATTAGGTGGACTACACATTGCATATTATATCATAGCAAACTATTTCATTAAAAAAAACAAAGTCGTCAGTTCAATTTGATTATAACTATATATTTGAATTCAAGATCCGTATCGTTCAATAAGAACAGGGTTATATATTATGTTTGTATAATATATATTTACATTTACTCGTAGTCGTAAAACGAAAATAATGACGTCCTGCATCTCTTCACATCTCTCTATGGAGGTTCGTTAGCTACACTTGAAATGACAATTTTAATTACATACATTTCTATCTTCACGGTTATTATTCTATTTAGTGATGTCTAGAGATAGTTTCGAATAAAACGTCTGCTTCTCTCTCAATTCTGACCCCATCAAAATTTTCATAAATGTGGGTACATTTAAATAATTTCATATTTACATTTGACAACTGTAATGATCATAATATCCATAATAATTGTAAAATCCTTATTTCAAATTAACAATACAAACATGAGTTTGTTACACTTTTACTCCTTAACTGACTAAAAGAACCATCATTCAGTTTTGCATACACGTTGTCAGGAGACAGAAAAGGACACAGGGTACGTTTCATCTGAGTTTACATTAACACGAGTGATGTAGCGGGAATTAATTTATGTTGTTATAAAATAAACAGAAGTATTTAATTTACAATACAAATATTAAATACATCATTCCTTTAACACTAACATTAATGAATGGAGTACATAGCAGAATAATATTTTTATTTTAAAATATGTACAGGATTGTGACTTACATTTCAATGTAACAATGTAAAGCTCGAAGTTAATACAGTCTTCGTCACATATATTAATGTGTAACAACTGGTTATTAAACAAATATTCTACTCTACTCTAAAATGCTAGACGTGACTCAAACCATCCCTTTATGCTTTGTCTAAAGCCAACATATACAATAATGATATAGTAACTAAATATGATTCAAAAAGTTTTGAGTTAGGCGTTCAAACAAGTTAATAAAAATGATCAGAACTTTTACCGAAGGAATACATCGTTATAAAAACAGGACATGGTGGTAGGGCTTTTTTTAAGACCGCCTGGCCCCTCTACCTCTTTCTCCAGTTGAAAATCTGTCGTTAAGGTGTGTTCCGACAGCTGCAGTTGATAACCAGTCGTTCTCTAGGTTCAGCGTATTTATCATCTTAGACCTACATTGTCATTTAACATCAGGTGAGACTGTGGTCCTCCCCCCGGCAGCGTCTCTAGCCTTGGTCCGGTCCGCGGCGTGAAAGCCCTCGAGTATATGGTTAATGCGATACAATGACACTACATTATTTTTTTTATTTTTCCCCTTCTTTTTTAATTTCGGTTAGTTAGTTTAGCCAAATTGCTAGATTTGAAGTACATACAAATATCTTAGTTATACAAGTATACACAAATGTATCTCACTAACTCATACATGTATGATTAGTTTAGGTATCTTGGTTAGGTTAGCTAGATTCGTGGTGTTTCATTACAGGTGAATAGCCCAAGCCGAGTCTCGGTCACCTTCGTACCCTTGAGCTTGTTGCCTTTCAGTTGAGTGCCCTAAATGCTCACCCAGACAGACGGTGAAACTATGAATGTTCGTCAGACCAGTAGCGTATAATCAGCTTAAAAAGTCTTTGGTACAAAAAATGGTATGTAGCTGCGACCGTCTTTAAAAGCTAGTATTAAATTACGTTTAACATCAAAGTATTTTATAAAAAGCCGAGTCTAATACGTAATGCGCTATTCGTTTTCAATCTATCGATTTTAACTCAGAGTTTGTTAGAAAGCGGGACCTCGCGATTTCACGCGCCATTAGTGATGTGACAAACGGCGGTTTGTACTCGTGATGTCGTTTACTTCCATTACGAGATTTCTTAGATCGAACAATCGTATTTGCTCCTTTGGAATTCAGTGCAATACAGCACTTACTTAAGAATATTTTTTGAAAGCTTTTTATTATTCCTTGTGTAGTTCACAGAATGATGCCACGAAGGAAATGGATTTTACTATGACTTATATAGTATAATATAATATAATATGTCAAAATATTTTGTAATTATTTAAATTGTGTATATAATGGAACTTATTACCTAATTTATGTTATTGATGACGTCAGTAGTTTTATCCATAATTTAAGAAGGTTATGAACTTATAACAATTTAATTAACTTATAAAAATTCTTTTTTATAATAAACTACGAACTTCGTACCGCCTAACAGTCCATTCTTTAATTTTTTTTTCAATACTTATTCTGCTATTCAGGACGCTATATAATGTTAAATGTTACCAACGCATAAATATTGACATTAATATTCACACGATACTAACGTCATTCAATTGTTTTGTCTTCCCGGAACCTCTCCACTAACCTTAAACTTTATGGTGTGGTATTAAAGTTCAAATTGACTTTTAAGTATTATTACGAATCATTTGTATGGAAGTATAGAAAAGTGTTGTTTTTAGACGTTTTCAGGCAATTTTAAAATTTTTCTCTCCGTAAGAACCATCCTCGTACTTCAAGGAATATTCTAAAAAAATAATTAGCGAAATCGGTTCAGCTGCTCTCGAGATTTGCGCTTAGCAACACACTCAGCGATTCATTTTTATGTTATAGATACATCTCTGAGTGACTATTTGCACCTATGGTTAGTATTGTTAATTGGAATACAAGTCGTTAGTGGTTTTTGGTAACAATACATTTAGATTTATCATCGATAAGCTAGCTTGTAACTGCAGTATGAACCTTTAATGGATCTAATGGTATTGAGGTAATGTGTCGGTGTTCTCAACATAGTCCGAGTGTGCAGAACAGACTTGTTTGAACGTTAAATTGATATTCTATACCTGACACAGATATCCACTAACTTGCACATTCTGAATTCTAAACTTGTGCTTGTCTTTTTTTAATAGTACCGAATGATATGTAAATAAGTAACATCTATATACGGTAAATATGTTCACTAGCTAACTTGTAAAGTTTGTCAAAAACATGCTGGTCAATTGTCAATATTCTTTATAATACGATCCGATATCACGTAACCAAAATGCATTGGATAGTTTTTGCGTCGAACACATACCAATAGATGGGCTCTTTCATCGTACTTTTTGTGACAATAGTAACCTTCTTTATATTAGTGATTCTACTGTACAAAACCAAATTGAATGAAAAAATTATTTGCAGTTCGTATATTTGCGTAAACCTACATGTGTCCTTTTGAATCTAATCTAATCTAATATTGTTTAACCGAGTAACGAAAATTTAAAAAGCAAAGAGTCCTTGATTTGCTTTTGTGTAACACAATTCATTTTTACATTTTACTAGACTATTTTTTGTTTCTTATGAAAAATAACGAAGACTGAATGATGAAAATAAGATTAGTTATTACTATTTAATGTACAGTTGCTTAGATAAGTTTACATTTTTTTTTTATTCAATGTTTGTATACGTGACCTAGCCGCTTTAAGACGTTACTATTAAATATTATTATAAAGCTTGCTCATATACGTGTTAGCTGTTCACGTATCGTGAGACCTGAAGACGTTTATATAATAATATTTAATTTAAAATTCTATATATGAATACTTTGCTGCTATATGAAATGAGAGACTGAGTCGTGGAATAAAATACGTGCGATATATAACCATGTTAAATTAAACCTGCTTGAGATATTCTAAAATTGTATAGGTAATTTATTTTTGTTACCAAAATATTCTGAAAAAGATAATTTTCTAAGTCTAAATAACTTTTACTTACCTATGATCAATCGTTACGATTGAATGGTAAGAGTCTCGATGACGTCATTAGAATACATCTTCTTTTCTTCAATATATTTAAGTATAATATACCTACATTTATTATATACGTAAACCATTCGAAACTAATTGTGTAAATGATAGTGAAAACCATATCAGAATTAGTTACATAGTTTAAAAGAACTAAGGGAGTACACAAACGTCAAAAACACCTTTGTTTTATAATATTTATAGATCAATAAAAATAATAAAATAATTTTTGTACGAGCTTTGATGGATGTCTACTACAATCAGACGTTTCGTTTACTGTATCGCCAATATTAATTCCTTCTGAGTCCCATTGGCGACGCGACTAATAGACTTCTAAAAAAAAAGAGAAAAATGAACGAAGAAACGATGTTTGCTTGTATTCGCAAAGAAATTAAAACTCATACAAGGTATATACCTGGTAAATAAATACTTAAAATATATACCTAGTAAAGCAAAGTCTGTGCTTTGAGTACTATTATTATTGTTATTATTCTGAAGGGGGCTATGCAGGCCTTAGACCTGTATCATTGCGACCAGTATGATCTATTGTGATCACCCCACAATGTTAAAGCTCCCTACCTACTCCTATAGAATTTATGTACTGTACGACTTTTTTGGCCGAGAGCGCTTGTTCCTCATCCGAGAGTAATGCATGCTTTCCCTGAACTGGTTGAGTGTAGGCTTCAGTGGATCACATTCGCACAAGAGGTGTTTTGGAGTTTCATCATTGCTGTCGCAACATCTACACTCTTTTGTATCCTGGACACCCATGTTATATAGGTGTTTCTTAAGGCGACAGTGAGTGTCCAGTGAGTGATCGCACTAGAATCCGTATCTGATTCCTACTGAACATCAGGGCCTCTGCCGCACTACGCTGGTGGAATGCCCTGATAAGTTCTTTGGAATGTTTTTGACCTGGTAAATTATACCAATGCCTTTTGGCTTCACGGTTGTAATGATTCCTTAAGGTTAAGTGAGCTAGGCTTAAGTACTAACAAAACCTTTACATTTACAAGAGAATTGGCTCATCTTGTCATAATTATTACTGAAAGTAACAATAACCCTATAATGTATATTTTATTATATACTATCGGGCCCGGCGGACGTTGTCCTGCCCTAATAATAAAAAACATACACTTACTCGTATGTGTATGAAACGCTTAAGGTGGCTTGACTTTTTCCGATTCTTTGAACAATTATCATTATATTTCGACCTAATTTTCAAAAAAAACCTTGACAAATTATATACGTAAACCTTTCCCGTGAATTACTCTATCTATTAGTGAAGACCGCATTACAATGCGTTCAAGTAGTGTTTGAGTTTACCACGAACATCCAGACAGACAGACGCAGCGGACGACATTGTTTTATAATATGTATTGATATATATATAATTTATTCAAAATATTTTGTTTTAGTGATGATATGAAAGATGTCAAATAAGTTTAATATAAAATTGACTTTATTGGCATTTTCTAATTTTGTGTAAATAGTTAGTATAAGGCAACACATTTAATTTTTTTTTATACAGCGTTTATTTTCTTTTAAATTAAAATATTTATTGTTGTTTACTGTGTATACATATCCAAAGTTTTTATTGAATTTTTCGGTAACCTACCTGCACAATTATATCAGATACTATTATTGTTATATTAAAAATAAAATGTAAAACATTTGTCTATTTTGTTCTTTCTCAAAATTATAGATCAAACATCCATTATTCTCTAAGGTAATTAATTACCAAACCATTAAAAGAGTTCGACCTTTTACAAAGTTTACAAACGATTGTAATAGTTCGTCCATCCTGAATGAAATTTGTTTCCACCTGAATTGGCCCAAATGAAAAGAAACAGGAAACGGAAATACTTGCAACAATGATGCTAGGGTTTTCCTAATGCCCGTCTAGGTAGCTACCATGTTCAAGATGAAAATCTGTCGCCAAGCACTTATAGATGTGCTCCAGTAGTTGAGCTTGTAAGCAATTTCCTTTGGTTTAGTGTGTATACACCATTAGTTACTTCATCAGTATGAGTTGAAATTGCGGTCAAGCACTAAAACTAGTGAAGTAAAAAATGTAATTAATAATAAGGAGTATATTGAACATTGTAATATGGATAGAAGTTAAATGATTACAAGGTAGTAGTTGCAGTAAATGTTCCTGAATAATTTTCTCATAGTAAGTAACATGAAAGCCACCTAAGGGGCTCAAGGGAGCCGCAGAGACCGGGGCCGGAAGGACGCTCCGTACCGTAGCCCACTACCGGTGCCGACCGACGCGCCGTCGTCACATCCGCCGCACTGAGGGGAATTATTTTAACGCCAGTAAGAGCTAGTTATATGAACACTAGAGCTCTCACTCGGCAATTACATTAAGGACCTTTGATGCAAAGCTTTTTTATTGAAACAGTACGTGAAGTACGATGCTCAATAGATTTTTATGGAATGGAAAAAAAAAATGAATGGAATATTCAGGCTATGCGGATCAATTTGCAGTCTGTACCGGCGTTCTTGAATCATGAGTAGTTTGTTCAGTCGATACATTAACATTTCTTTAGCGTATCTAAATATGATATGTTATGCTTCTTATTTATTTGTTTCTTTCATAATTATTCCCAAAAATAAATTATGGACAACGATAAAATTATTGCTAACAAACACACAAATTGGTATAAGAGGTACATAAAAATAATAATTGTTAAAAACATTACCATTATAAAGGGTTACATACAATTTTCTTTAATATTACCTAATGGAAACTATACAATATTCTATGTAATATATTTGTACCCCAGACAACGTTTATGCAATATTACATTCACATTTATAATATACCTTTATAGAAACAAACAGTACTTTTTTAAAACGAAAGGTACCTTATGTCCTTTTCTGAACTTCTAACAACGTGTATTGTGATTATTTTATGGTTTTTCATTTAGGTTGGTTTGGTTGGTATTTTATTTCATTTATTCATGATGATTGCTTGGTAGTTAAGACGTAAAAGCGTAACAAACAAACCCATATTCGCATTTATATTATTTTCCGTTCATATAATAGTATTTAATGATCTTTCGTAAATGATTTCTGTTAAATTAATATAACATATTGTAAAAAAAATTGTACGTTCCTAAATTACGTGCTGCACAAGAAACCAGAGTCGTACATGTCCACGTAATTTATCCATCTAAGAAAGTAGCATCACGTCGGTACACGTAACACGTCACTCCCTAAACGGTTGCCTACTATACTAGTCTGGCAATAAATAAAAAAGGCGATTTAGGAAATCCCGACATGACTCCCCGGATTTATACAGAATATTCTCTGACGGAAACTTTTCTTTGAGGTCATCAAAATTCTCCCCTCGTGCGGACGATTGAATGTTATGGGCCACGACTCGCTCTCCACTTCTGAGTTATGGGTTGTTACCCCTGACATGCTTATGATACAGATTTAATTCAATGATTACACATTCTTATTCGATTCTTTTCGGAATAATAAGTAAATAAGATATGAATGAATAGAATGGTATAGATATTCAACTTCAACGGTACATATATAATATCAAGATTTCTTATAAAATTATATACAATGAGAATGATGTAATACTTCTTATTGAATTACTAGCTTTAACCCGAGGCTTCGTTCGTGTTAATTATCCTTCCGGAACAGTACCTTTTTCTAGATAAAATATGCTCTATGTCCTTTTCCATACTCCATATAAGGCTTATGCAAAGATTCACGATGATCGGTTGAGTAGTTAAGCCGTGAAAGTGTTACAGACAAACGAACGTTACATTCACATTTATAATATACTAGATGAACCGGTGAACTTCGTATCACTTACATATATTTGTCAAAACTGAATACAATTTTTTTTTATATTATAAATGCAACAACACAGCTTATGCACTTAATCAATTTCAACCTTTCTGATGTACTACATTTTTTTCCTTTTTTGCGGTGCGTAAGTATATAAAGATTTCTGAACGCACCTATAAATATTCGACAACCGAGTGAAATTTTTTTTATTTCTAAAAAGATATAAGACATCAAATGTTACATAGGCTAGGAACAGTTTGTATGTGAAAATTAAATTTTGTCTCTTAGTATTTTTCCTTTACTTATTATTTGTGTTTCTCACTGTTTAAACCTTTCTCCTGAACTTCCACGAATATTTCAACATCAAAATTAGGCAAATCGGTCCAACCAACCTCGAGTTTTAGCGAGACAAACCAACAGCAATTCATTTCTATATATGTAAAGATTACGTCTTAATCTTAATGAAAAAAAATCTTGTGTTAACAATACTGTGCAAATCATTAACACAACTTTATATCTATACGACACTTAGAATTCTTTTTTTTTTAAAGTAATCCGGTCGTGCTCAATAAGTATCGGTAGTTACTCGTACTCCCGTCACGTATTCTATCATATCTAAGTGTACAAATATGAAACGATATCAGAATTTCGATTTATAAATAGAACAAAGAGAAACGAACAATAATACCTTTTTGTTTAATAGGAGCAAATTTTGAAGGAAAAAATATGATGAAGATAAATGATATAATTTGTTTTGTGTACATTTTGAAGTCAACATACAAAATTTGTTTGAATTTCATATGAGAAATTGTTATCAAATATTCTTTGGAAAGTACTTTACACTACGACTTACTCTTTAGGCTGTTGCTTATAGAGAGGTTATAATAAATGGTAGTGTTATAGCAAATTATGTATTGTGTATATAAATATATGCTCTTGGTTCAAATATCTACGCGTACCAATTTTCATAAAAACACTTAAACGGTACAGAAAGTGGATGTGCTACAACGCCACCTATTGGCAAATTATAGTAATATGGATAACATTGGAACCTTCATAAAACGATACTGTAGTTTTTTTATTATTTTGGATATCTATACCAACATACCTTTTTATATATACTGTTGGTAGTATGATAGTCGAAATTCGGGTACAAACGTTTGCTTTAATTATCTGTATCGTGATATATGAGGAATAGAGAAATAAAGGACAAAAAAACTATTTTCCTTTTTTTTAAAGTGAAACATTTTTTACTTCGCCTAAAATTTTTCCATCCATCTATCGCATGTCGCATTACAGCCGGCCGTGGACTGAGGGTAAAATTAAAGGCACTCGGCAGATTAGCGAAGGCCAAAATGATGGCGCGATCGAAAAAAAGTCTCACTTGCATCGTGATTACATAAAATCATACATACGTTTTTTATAACAATAAACCTCGTCTATATCTACTGATCAAAATAAAAAAAAACGGTTGAGAAACAGATGGGGAAGATATACTTAACTGTTTCGTCTCTGTCTATTTATATATTTATAGATAGAGATATAACATTAATGTAAGCGTGATTTAAAAACGTACGTCGTCTAAACAAAAAGGGTCGTATTAATTTTGCTGTCACGCTCTATTGCCAATTTCGCTTTGTCGGAATGAAATATAACATGTGTATAGAAGCTTCTCGTTCGTCACTCGACCAGATTAAAATGGACTAGGACGAGACACATTCGATTAGTACTTTGATTTATATAGACCCGCGGATATTTCCTGTGTGATTTTACAAAATACATATTCCATATTGGAATTATGAGAATAACTTTAACACTTTGAATTTATTAGACTGTGTATGCTTTGATTACCTTAACTGTTTTAGATTTTATGATAGTTTTCTAATGTAAAATTTAGACGAGAACGTCTAAACACTTCTGGATTTACATATAAGTACATAGCTAAAGCTTCTCAATCATTAAGAATAATTAGTTCATAATAAGATATAAAATCTATATCTAATTTATATGAATTTATATCAATGTAGTACGAATTATTTTATTTTGATCAATTGTTTTGTAATATTTTTATCTTAAGCTTTTGTCCTTTCAGTGGCTTAATTTCTAAGTCATTTGGTTTCATTATGAACTTTTAACAATAATTAGGGTTATATATGTAAAATAGGAGACTACGTTATTAGTTTTGTTTTTAAAATGGCGGCTGAATGTCTTAAATACAGGTTGGTTTTTTCGGTATGGTGAAGATTGTAGATATAAAGCTAGATTGTTATAAATGATAAATTATGAAGTTTATAGATTATGTTATATGTTTTCTATTGGAATTATATCCTAACATAGTAAAAAAGGTTAATGTTTAATTATGCCTAACAATATTACAGAGGAGACGATCTTTACAACTTATGTTATAAGGGTTGCGCAAATGAATTATATATTTCATAGAATGGTTTAATTCGCATTCATTCCAATTCGCAATTAAATAATTTAATGAATGCATTTATAATTTTTTATATTTTAAATTTCAATATGGTTAAATTATTATAACTCCATCATAGGATTATAAGATAGATCTGTCAAGTGTTTCTTTAATTTGAAGTTTAGGATTCGCTGCTCTATATTCTCCAGAAATAATAATAGCACTTTCTAAATTTATAGTAATGATGGAAAATAAATATTATTATGTGATTGATTTATATTACCAATAAGAAATGACTCATTATGTGATTACAGGTGAACCAGATGGAATTTATTTTTTTGTAATAGCGCGGCAGCGCTTCGTGGCGCTGACATCCCAAAAAAGTAATTGCGAAGTCTTTTGTCGTAACGGTACTTTGTGTTGTTACTCCACTAAGCTGTCATCCAGCCGCAGTCTTTTATTCGGTTTTCTGTTTTAATTAAACATTTTTTTTTTTCATTTATGAAATAAACCTTTACCAGATATTAAAAGATTGAATTAATTAATTCCAAATATTAACTATTACGATAGGTCAAATATAGTAGTACTTCAATTGTCATTTTTTTTATAAAGATTTTTTACCTCTTTTTATTTACAATGATTTATAAAATATGACGCTTTATAATTATATGAAAAGATTAAATACAGATAAATTAATCAATATATTCAATATGAAATAGTATATAACTACTAATATATTACTTTACTATATTAAACTACTACAATAGTCTATACTAATAGTATGTATAATAAAAAGTTTATTACTGAAACGTACTAAGATTATGTACATAATTATACTTTGTAATGAGTTACGAAGCCGTAAAATATAGAAATTGTTTATGTCTCTTTATGTAATAGGGAAAATTTAGAACTGTAAGTTATTTCTTTACCATAAAAATCCTTATATTTATATTTACTTATTACTTTTATGATTTTTGGAGGAGTTACAAATAACTTTTGTGATCGATGCTCTCTAGGTACAACATTTTGTTAACATCGGTTGAAAATAGATAATTATTTTTATGTGATTTAAAATTATTATACATATTTTTGTAGAGTTTCAATTGTGCAATGATATCTAAAGAACACATTCGAAAATAATGGTTTATAAAATAAGATATGTCCCAAACCTTATAATTATAGTTATATTGATATAGATTCTTCAAATTAACAAGTGCGACTTTGCTTTGCGAATTTCACTCTAATCGGTAGTTAACATTTTCCGCTGTATATTTCATAAGTTTCATAAAAGTGTGATTTAACGAATATATTCAATATAATATAATGAGATTGCGTTCTTTCACCATAATTGTAAATTCGCGTGGCTACAATTTGATAATATGACCGCAAGTGAACACTAAGTATGCAATTCAAATGGCGTGATTTGATTATCTAACCAGCAGAAAGAGACGAGCGGCTGTCAACCCTCACATAACGTATGAAACTCTTGTTACATTAGGCAACGATAACAGCGATTTATATAGCTTGTCATGAGAATGTTAAATCGCGATAGTACTCGCTTTGAGACACTTCACTCTCGACGATTTACGGATTTTGATTATTTGAATAGCTATCATCAAAGTTGTGGGGCAATAAAAACATTTTCAGATATGAAAATACTGTTAATATAAACAATAGAAAAATAATATAATTAAAAATATCTGTAGTGATTTTTGGCTACTTACTTTCAAAAACAAAAACGTTGAATTTCAGAATCGGCAATATCTTTGTTGATTACAAAACAAGTGGCTTCTAGATAAAATAAGCAATCTTTTAAAAGATAGGACTATTTACCTGGACGCAATTTTCTTGTATAAAAATATTACTACAACTATTCCATCATTCCCGATTCAATAATAAATATCTTTTAAAATACCACGACCTAATACTCAATCTAAGAGCTCCTTTCACATCCCTTTTTGTCGCACCACTTATCACAGGAATTCCTTTTTTCAGCGTTCTTATAATCACTCTAATAAATTCCTGAACAATGTTGACATATCTTCAAGTAATTTATTATCTCATAAAAATAAACTGGACGATGCGAACTGAGATGTAAATTATACTTCATGTGTTTTATTATTTGGGTTCTTTATAGTTTTTGTGTATACTAAAAAAAACTTACTATCCGAGGTTTAAAAAAAAACAATAAGTGAAAGCAATTTACACAATTTACAAACATACACACGTATTAAAATAATGCTACGATTTCTTAAAAATTGCTTAAAAATGTTATACTTTTAAATAATGGTATTTTATTATAAAAAAATAGACCCATGTATAGCTGTTTTCTTATAAAAATAAATAAAAAAGTAGTATACAGGTATCCAATTAAGTTAAATTGTCACTATAAATTACTACTTTTAAACTATAAGGCAAGTCCTAACTGAGGCCAGTATGAAGTAGATTGCTATTCTTAAGGATTTAGAACGTCTTGTGTACCAAATAAATCCTCAAATAAGAACACTGAAGCACAAACACTGTTGATTTGCGTCAGAAATAGGCATAGTTAGTGTTTCCACCGCAAACAAACCTATATGCTATTCATATCTTACTATTTCATTCATACAGCGATATCAGACTAAAACGATATATCTACCAAATGGACGACTGTGCAACCAATTACCATTAATATCGCCTCTGATCTAAATTAATAAACGCTTGGACAATTATTCAAATTTAATTTAACGCAATACTGCAAAATAATAAGACCATTTTCAATGTAATCCACATGTGTTGGCTCTATGAGATTTATAATTTGCTTGAGATCAATAAAAACGATGTAATATTTATTTTTTAAAACTTTAAAATAGATGGTTTTAGTTTATAATAACTTTTAGGTCAGTTTTCTCAGAAGCACAACTTTACGCAAATGATTATCAAAATTATAATGCATTTGAAAAGATATACGAGTATATACATAATAACTAACTGGTGTTTGTTAGTTCGTTGAGTAATTTTTTATTATTGTTATAAAAAGTGTACTATATTCTTCTCCGGATTTCGAGCTATCTCTACACCAAATACTATTGCACCTGGAATAAAGAGTTAGGTGTGATAATGGTATTAGCATTAAAGTGTTTTAGTAAATACATTTCCATGATGTTTCAATACATCAGTTTTAAGGGTCGTTTATTTAATGCTGAATTTCTACAACATCCTAGTGGTCGTCCAGTAATCGAAATTCTACCAAAATAATGTTTTTTATGCTTCAATATTATTGACGTTTTTTTTTGTCAAAACGTGTCCAAATATTATACACTAGTATACTAGTACGCACTTAAGGAGCGTGCATTATGAGGAGTAGAGACTTATAAATACAGGCTTCTACACGTCGATGGTAAGGGAAAAAAAAACAACTACACCCAATTGTTTTATTGATAATACTGAAGTTTGTTAATAGCTACTAAACAGAACAAAAAGAAGTAAATCGCTTGACAAGCAGAGACCAAATAGGTACTTAACTGTTTTGTCATCACCTATTTATATGTATCAATTTTATGTACCTTATAAATTTTTATAATGAAGGAATAATTAACCTCAAGCTATGATGAAGTACTTTTTCAGTGGAGCTCTTCTAAAAACATCTAACAAAAACAGAACTCCGATATCAACCTTTGTAACTTTTCCGTATTCTAAAACAAAGATAAAAGTACGTTTTAGACAGGTAATTAGAGCGTTCCTTCATTATTTCACTTTGTTTACGGATTAAAAAGGCATGATTATTCGTTACCCTCGATTCTCGGATAAAATTAGTATACAAATAATCTTATCATTTGTTTTTTTTTTTAAACAATAACATCTCTTTGCTCTATACCACTTCTAAGAGGCTAATTTTTAATCTCGTGTAAATAATTTTGATTTTTTTTTATACTTTATAGGTTAGCTTTGTAACAGGTGCTTGCCGATAGATTTTTAACTTGAGAGTGGTAGCTAGCCAGACGGACTTAGAAAACGCCCTACCACCATGCTATGATTTCATCACGATTTTTTCCTACACCGAAAGCTCGATGTTACGTCCTTCGACGCTGTATCCGAACACACTATCCAAATGAGCCAACATCGGTTCAAAATTTATTTCTTCATTTTTTTGTTATTATATATTATATTGTATTTCTCGTAAACAATTATTATCATTAATGGTGGCTGTTGATGTTATTTTACTAAGGATAGAGGTGAGAAATGTGATTATAAAATAATATAATGTTGTCGATTCGGTAAATAATAACTTACGGTAGGATTTAAAAATTAGAACAGTGTCAAAAGAAATATTTTTGATCAAAGCTACGTACTGATCAATATTATAAGCGAAACTAACAAATAATACCTTTTTATTATCCCAAACAGTGTAATTAGTGTAACTAATAAAAATATAAGATAGAATTAGCATAGTATGGATGATGATACAAGATTTATGTTAGTCCCCGAACATGTTGCATGCGTTATCTGAGACGCTATGAATTTAAACCGGTGCTATAGGAGATTACCTCGATATATACACAAACAAATAGTATTACAGATGGTATATTACTGAAAATTAGTTCAAAATATTTCTTTACATTAAACGCCCCTAAGAAAACCTACATTTATTTAAATAGTCGTAGGAGAGTGTAGAACGTTACGACAATAAACCATTATATTATTGTCATCATAATAAGTAATAAAGTTAATAATAATCATAATAAAAGTGATATATAAATAAATAAAATATCTATAACTTTTCGAATACATATATCATGCATATACATATGCATATTATAAAACAAAGTCGTCCGCCGCGTCCGTCAGTCTAACTGTCTGTATGTTCGCAATAAACTCAAGAACTACTAGATGGATTGTGATGCGGTCTTCATCAATAGATAGTGTTGCTAATTAATACATGAGAAAGGTTGAGGTATATAATTTGTCAATGTTTTGAATAAATTGGTTGAAATATGACGATAATTGTTGGAAATGTTGAAAAAAGTCAAGCCGCCTGAGAGCTTTCATCGAAAACGCTGCCTAATTCTTTTGAGAGATAACAAAACAATACATAGTGGGATATTCCTATTTTATAGATCTACAAAAAAGCCTGTAATCCTGTAATGGTATATTCTTATCTTTTAAGGATAGCTTACTATACCCATTTATCTACTTAAAAATGGTCACATATAATAAGGTAATTGGAAGGCTACTTAGACGATACAGTATTAATCCTTATCACATTAAATACATTAGTTACCTAAAGCATTTCATGCACGTAAGTATTTATTTTTTATTATGAGTGCACGACAACGTCTGCTGGCCTTGCTAGGTTTCTAAAAAAAATATTATTTGACAAATTATTTACCTAAACCTTCCTCGTAAATTAGTCTATCTATTGGTGAAGACCGCATTACAATCCGTTCAGTAGTTTTTGAGTTTATCGCGAACATCCACACAGACAGACACATGCGGTTTACGACTTTGTTTTATAATATGTAGTGACATGTGATAAATTACATGTAAAGTATCAAACTACATATGATGATGTTTATATAGGTTGCACAAAAGATGGGGTCTCCTACCTATAAAATACGGATGTAACTTGTAAATTATAAATCGTCAGTTTGTTACAAACGATAATTGATAACGCTACAACGAAAATACCAATTAGATAACAAAAAGAGGAAGTAAAAAAAATATATAAAGCAGTAACATGAGCATGAGACATGGTATTGTTAATCAGCCATCTGTCGGTTTCTTCGTAGCGTAATCCACGTAACCATGTTTGGAGTTTTATTTTGAACACATATATATTTTCAATTTGTAAATAATTAAATCGTGAGCGAAACTCGAGAAGCTTTTTTTTATAAAAAGTAGTGTCTGTGCTCGGAAAAAGTAAGTTTAATAATACATTTTTGTACAAAAAATATCACACACATAGAATGGCGCTCGCAGGTGGTAGTGTTCTCACCATGTTTGATGTTCTTCTGCTTGCTCGGTATTTTGGTTCGCACAAACGATAACCGTCCTACGGTCACGGGGATATATCACTAAATTGTGTATTCATTTTCAGCAGAATTTATTTTAGTATACGTACAAGTATTACAATCGCTCAGTTATTGATAGAAAAATCGAAATCTCCTACATATAATATTGTAACTGCATTGGATAAAGTTTATGGTATGAACAAATTAAAATTAGTTCAACGATTTTTGATTATCGGCATTCGTGATCGTTTTAATTACTATACAATACATTACTCAGTCTATTTGGAATTATTTTTAAGCCCGAATGTATGTAGGAATGTAAGTAAGTTTGTATGTTTGACATGGATATATTGAAATACTCTTTTAATTTTATATTGAAGCAAAATTAAACGATGTCACAGGAAACAAAATAAAATCTATAGCTTCAACAGTTACTTGTATGTGCACTATAAAAGTCCTTGGGATTTTATATTGGTCCAATCATTGCTATGTTCTGGTTTTCATGTCGGCCTTACGGCATCAATTAGGAAAGGATACCCTTTTAAGCAATTAGTGCGGGCGTCCCTCTGATACTTGTCTATATAACAGTGTGTGTATATACGTATATACATAGTTACACTATATACTATTAAGCTGAGACATCTTAAATACATATACGTAAATCAAGCATACGGGAGGCAATTATAAAAGGAACTTCCAAATTTCGAGTTGAGAATTGTATAATAAGTAATAAAAAAGCATAAAAATTACAAATAAAAAAACACTCTATATTTGATATACAATTACTACAATGACTACAAATACAATGACTAAAAAACTGAATCTTTTAATAAACCGATTTTATTCAACAAAGGAAAGTGTTTGATAAAGTGTGGGCGTTATTTTGCACTTCTGGCTGAAATTGATTGGCCGCTGCCACGCCGAACTGCACCAAAAACGTTTGATCTAACGTTAGAATCAGTAGGTACAATCCTTATGTTTCAAATTTTTGTATGAGCTAGTAATGCAAGTACTAACTTTAATGTATGATAAGCTGTATCATACTCAATAATTATGAAAACTTCATAATAAAATTAATTACTTTTTGTAGGAAAATTATTTCAGTTTCTTACATCTTGATAGACAGAGAGGAAATTTTAAAGTGGTTGGTATGTTCAGGTGATTAAGTAATTTATTATTTGTTTTATGTCTAGAGACAACTTGTTTTTTAACATGATTCGTCTTATTTAAAAATAGTTAAATATGCGTCGAACACTTGTTTAAAAAAAGTTTGATCACAAAAGAGTGTGTTACCCTTGTTTAGAGATAGACACTATTTAAATTTAAACATTGTCTAACACTTGTCTAAGTTGACAGTTCTTATTTTATTGTTGTGATTTGTTGTATTTCTGTTAGCCGGCAAAAGATGTCTCATAGTAAAATATGGATTTTGTGGGTATAATTAATTCGGAAGATGTATATAAATTCAACAATTTTAAAGATTCATAAATAAATCATTACAACAATATGTCGTTATTGACATTTGACAACGTATTTAATCTGAATTATACTATAGTTTCACTTTAAGCCCTTTTACCTAGTATATTAAAATTATATATGGTTTATTTTATCAATTCTATCATTTTCTTTAAATCTAAATGTCACAATAATAATAACCAATTTTACTTAAAGTAAATAATTTTTTTTATGAAGATTTGGACTAAAATGTTATTCGTAAATTCAAATGATTTGTAAAATATCTGTATGTTATGAAACATTTTTGAATAATGAAATAGAATTGAATGAATGCTATTTAGAGTTGATTGCATAACAAATTTAAATCATGTTTACCTAGAGACCGCTTGGACACTCTTTTGTAATAAAGTATTTTAAACATGTTCCAAAAAAGGTTTAACATTTTATACACTGATTAGTAAAACTCGTGTTAAACGCGTGTATATTTTTGTTTTTGTAATAAGACCGAAACTCTGTACCGTTCGTTGTCCCACCATCTTGGCTCGAATAAAACAATATCCGCTGTACTGTGAAGTTGTAGATCCGTCTCCCAGCTAATATTGTATGTTCCTTTTTTCTTACAACATCGAGTCCTTCAAAGATAATGTGAAGAGATTTCCGAGTAGGCCGTCGGCATGACAGCGGCGTCTAGTGATGGATGGTAGATCTCTTGAATTGTATGTTTCCATTATTTTTGTACTGCACTACGCATCAGGTACAGTAACGTCACTTTACCGACGTACGAGGTACAATTAAGAATAAAAGAAACGTATTCAATTAAGAGTCTCGTTATAGTTTTATAAAAATCTTTATGGCTATAAAAAAATGTAGTGTTATAATTATTAAACTTTTTTTTTAACATGAGCAAATTGATCTTCGTAAGAATAATCATATATCATGATTATCAAATTATGTTTTCATCTTTTTTTAATCCATGTACAAAATTCTAAATGCAACGTAGAATATTAAAATACTACATTTTCTGAAATTGGTTTTATTTCTATCAAATTTGTTAATTTTATCTTTCAATGATTACATACATGAAAACTTTTATTAATAATATTATATACACATTTTTTATCAAAGTCCATTCTCATTATCAATATCCATTCGGTGATACACAGCACAAACTACAAGATTTATAAATAACTTTCCTTTAAGCGCAAGGTCTTCAGAGATTGAATTAAGCCTTCCTATAGCAAAACAAACGCTTTGCTTGCTAACTCAATATGTTTACTTTGCTTCAGCTTAGTGAAATGCGAGCTTCGATTTTATAGTTTAATTATTATATGAGAAGAATATTTCTCTATATTCTATAGCGTTAAATATTCGGTGAATAGTGGACCTTAATTAATCGGAGCTTGATTTTATTGACCTTCAAGTATAACAAAGTTGTAAATATATCAAACGCGCGATAGGATTCTTATGTTCATTTGTTTGAGGTAATTGCCTCCCATGTATATTATCCCAATTATAGTACTTCCATACCATTATCTTATTGTTACAGGTAGTGTTTACGTTTTTATATTCATAGTTGCTTAATAACTTTGGAACTGAAAATTTGGCGAGTAAAAAAGTGATCAGCAAGCAAAAAATTATAGCACGCCTCACGATTATTATAAAAAAACTTGTTTCTTTACTGAATAAGATATGAAGTCTGATACTTAAGTGGATATAAAGTCCAAAGATATGAATCAAATACGACTAGCATAAGAGAAAATGTCGAACGAAATTAACAAAGTATTTTGTTATATCAATTTGTTTATGTAATTTAGTCGAAATTAAAAACGTGTCATTATTTGTACAGTTATATTGTTTTTACCTTCACTCTTCATTCGTTCAAAGAAAACTCTTTATAACGTAATTAAGTACCCGGTTACTCATATTTTGGTACATAAAGTTTACACTAATTAATTTGATAAATTGATTAATTTAATTTGTAATTCTTTTGTCGACCAAAACTTGTATAACAATTTATAGAACATTTTTCGATTCTACTTTCCAAGTTTATATAGACAGTTGTCATCACAGAATTATGTATTGAAGTCTCTTATCGTAGCTTGTGGTAGAAGTTAAAAATCGTCACGTAAGGAAAAATCGTTATCCTGCCACCATGAAACTTTTCTCACTCTATATGTCTCTGTCTCTTTGTATACGAGTACATGTTTCCATGCGCGTATGGAAATTCAAGCAGACGAGCAATGAGCGCTACCGGTTGTATAACCGCAACACTGAACGCGTGGAAATGTCATTAAAACTTTTTGTTTAACTTATTTAGCAATTTTATATAATTTATATCTCATTATTTTATATCAAAAATATTAAAAAGATAGCATTTTGACTAAATTATTTAATTAAACTTTTGATGTGATTCCTTACTTTGTGTTATTTTCATTGACAAAAGGAAAGAAAATAAAAATATATGTATTACACAGAAATAGAGTCGTATGGATAGGATATAACGTTTTTTTCTTACGTTACGGAAATATACAAACATATAAAATCTAAGCCTCTATATCGAATTACATTCAGAGTTGAAGAAAAGACGTATATCACTTCATTCTTGACGGGGTCTTCTGAGCGCACTCGTTTTTTCATTCGAAAAACGTCTGTCGACGCTTCATCACTCAGTTAATATATGTTACAAAATATTATGAGGAAGCTATTAAGACGTACACATATGTATTAAAACATATGTATTCATACGAGTATATTAACATAATAAATATACAAATCATAGAATACATTAAGGTCTTTCTTAAGAATATATATCAAAACTTTTGGATTTTAACACAATTTTACCTGTAACAAAATTGTGCATTTTGAAGGCCTGTGCGCTGAATATATTATTTAAAAAAAATTAGGTTAAAAAAAACAATATAGATGTATTATGGTATGACATTTCCTAATATTCACCTATTTAGTTAGAAATTTGTCGCCAAGACACATTAGGATGCGCTCGAGTAGTTTCGCACTTCAGAACTACTCACTCCCTCTAGGCTTAGCTCATATCAGTAACTCATCTTTGACTACATCATCACAACGTGAAGTGAAGAGATGGTCCCCAAACGCTAAATCTGTAAAATATAAAAAATGTGTTTACGAGCATGCTTAGAAATTTTCTGTATCTCTATTTCTTCGCATCCAACTTACTTCCATTAATTCCAGATATTATTATTTAATTAAGTGCAGTTGCACTTGGTTGCCAGACCCTTTAATAAACTTATCGTTTTACAATCTTTGGTTACGTCATAACTTAACATTAAGCGAGATCTTTCTGAAACCATAAACTTACACATAATGTAACTACTAGCTTTATCTAGTAGCTTGTGCACGAGTTAATATAGGGTCGGTCTATCTCTCGGGAACAGTACATTTTTTAGGGATGAAACGTACCAAACAAACCAACTCATTTTTGCATTTATAATATTAGTACAGGATTCAAAAACCTTAAATCCTGAATAATATATTCATATTAATGAAGTTGTACGCATTCATTAATTTTACTGATAATTGTGATAAGTATTTATAAATTATAATTTAAAATATATATATCTATAAATATTGTTCCGCAAAATTTGTAAAAAGTAAAAAACCGTTTTGTTTATTTATTTTTTTTATAAAGTGGATTTCAGTCGCTTCCATTACAGGCAGGAAGAGCCGAAATCTTCTCGTAAAGCGGAAATGAAAGAAAATGTCGCCGCCGGTTGTCACGTGCCGGTCTCGTCAACTGATCATTTGCTCATACATTTACTGTGCATTCATTTTACAGTAACAAAGTTTATTTAATTAATTTTAAATCGTACAAATTATAGATATCGTAGTATACTATTAATAAATAACAGACCATTAAAAATAAATTGCCTTCATAAAATTAAAAAAAAAATCTTATTTAGATATACAATGATAACGTGCAATATCATATTTCTGTAAAACTGTCTGTCTTTGTAAACAAAGGTAAATAAGATTGTACAATCAAAATTAAATTAAATTAACTGATTAAGAATAATAAAAGGAACTAATGATATAAAAGGAAAACTATACTTGTAATAAAAAAAATGTATAGGTTTCATGAAACCACTATGCAAGCGAATTAATTTTTTTAGCATTTTAAAAATTGAGCACAATATTTATATACATTTTTGAATTGAGCCATGGGTGCGCCGCTCTATTACCCTTGGCTGCTCTATTGCCGCTGGCTACCTATACTCCGTGGACGGCTGTAACGCGTCATGAGATAGATGCATGGATGAGAAAATTTGAGGCGATGTAAAAAAATCCTTTAACAGAGTAATTACTAAGGGTTGCAAATTTTATAATAAAACGAGTGTTTATTTAGGAAAACAAAGTTTAGGTACAATCAATATTATACATCTATATACATAAATTCAACTGACATGCTTCTTGAAGCTTATATCGAGAAAGTTACAACCCGCTACAATGTCAGCTAGATTGACTTATAGTGGGTGAAGAACGACACTGAGTGCAAAGTTAGCTAATTGGTGTTGCACACTAAGGCACCGGTAAGTCTGAACTTTAGCCATAATTCTCAGATAACCCAGGCTTAGACGCTCTTAAATGGAACTTCCAGCTATTTGTAATTACATCAGTAATTAAAAACAATAACTTGATAGATCTGGGTAGATCAAATAAGAAAAAGAAAATGATTTGTTTAAAAAGTCCAATTCATTTGAAAGCTATAAGATATAGATGCTGCTTTTTAAGTTTACCTCATACTTCAGAGGAATATATAAGAAGCGGAATATCTCATTGTAATGTTTAACATATAAATTGCTATCAATTTTTCGAGATTTATATTTGCGGGGCTGCTCGCCGCAGATAAGACGCCGAGACCTGCCAAAGCGCTCCACCGTGCTTTTATTGCTTAAATGCCGACTGATATTCAACGAAATGATAGAAAACGATTATTTAGAACGTTTTTTAACCTGAGCGTACCGAAGGATATACCTATTGAAATTTTATATGAAGATACCTAATTGATAAAATATCATTAAAAAATTATTTTATTCGAAATCAGCTTTTTATGATTATCATGTATGTAATGACAGAATATAATAATAACTTTAGTAGGTATTTCACGGTCTTTTTACTTCCTTGACATTTATTTGGGGGAGGATTCTCTTTTGCGATTTTTTTGTTTTTGTCATATATCACTAGATGGCGCTGTTATAACATTTTGAATTATTTGTTAATTTTTTTAACAATATTTTGACGACTAGATATAAATCTTCATTAATATAAATATATATTTTGTTCTAAAAATTAAATAATTATTGGTATTGTTATACGCTCATCTATCTTTGTAAGTAAAAGAGCATTTAATCCTATTTTAGTTAATTTTAGAAGTAGATGAACATATCTACAAATATAAATGATTAAAACCTTAAAATAATTCACGCAGTATCTTTCTATACATACGTATCTATTTCTAATTTCTAATAAATACGTCACAGTGAATTTTATTTGGTCTCTCACGTTTCAGAGCCAGCCACTGTATATCTAGCTACCAATAGGCTTCCATGATAGTAACGACTGAGAATGAATTTTATTACATACATTACTTGGTGGTCGCTGTTGTTATTGAATTACACTGTGCTTACCGTCACGTACAGTGCAGTAATTTCGTAATAGTCTCATAAAAAGAAGGATCTTCACCATTAAAGAACCATAAATTAAGGAAACTCGTCATACACAGTAGTGTCTAAAATCAAACAGTTTCATAATATTAAAATAATTGTCGCTTGGAACTAAACCGTTAGAAACCGAAACGGAATACTACGGACGGTCTGGTAATTATATTTGTTAAGTACTCCATCGACATCAGTAATGTTGCCACGTACGATACATTAATATTGCAAAACGGTTTTGGGTAAAGTTTAGGATATACTGCTCCCAAGTCGTCTTGATAGCAAAATACAACCCACAGAGATAATATTACTTATGTATAAATGGTTCGGGTATATTTAACGTATTCTGAATGCTAACTCGTACGTCGTCATTTCTTACCACGTTTTAATACATTACAAGACTATGCAGAGGAGGTTTTTAAAGGTGTAAATACATACTTAGTATTATATATTAAAATATGAATATTATGAATTGTTGTGCTTATCTCTCACTTAAATTTAAATTGTAAAATCTTCCTTTCAAATTAAAAATAAATTTACCATAATATACTTGAGATAGATAACTGAAATTAGATTGGCCCAACTAGTCTTAGCTCTTCGCGTCGCTCGCGTAAATGTAGTAAAAGATATTTTTTCCAGTACATTTTTTCTGAGAAAATAACCTTTTCTGTACCCCTAACAATGTGTATGCACGGATTGTTTGGATACTTAAAGCGTGAAAGCGTAATAAAGAAAATGTACATTTGCATTTATAATATATCTATGATTAGAATTAATAACACCGTTAGGTTAATTTATTACTCTTTGAATAGATTAATTATTGAATTATATATCATGATCGCAGTTAAGTAGCTAAGTCCCGAAAGTATAAAAATCTATTTTTAAACTGAAACTTTTTTTACATCGTCTCAAATTTTTCCCTCCGTGTCATGTCGTATTACAGTCGGCCACGGAGTAAATTGAAAAGCGCTTGACAGAGCCGCCAAGGCAAATATGGCGGCGCCTATAGCTCGATTCAAAATGATTCAATGATTTAAATAAATATTGTGATCAGTTTTTAGAAAGATTAAAAACGAGACTTTAATACCTTAAATCAAATAATTTCCGAAAATAGTCAGTAGAATATCTACGATCCGATAAAAAGTTTCACTTGCATCGTGGTTTCATAAAGCCACACAATTTCTTTTTGTACATTAAAGGTTAGGATTTCTTTTTTCTTTTTTCATTTATAATACAGTAGTGCACTTGAATAGCAAAACGCATAGGAAATTCGACCAGAATTCTAATCGGGGATATAAATTTCTAGAAAATAGCCATAAGATATCTACTATTTCAAACCAGAGAAATGGAGCAGTCATACGACCGGAAACAATCAGATAATCTCACTGCCGGTAACTTCACTTACACTTACACTTCACAACTTATACCTTCTAACATCTCCTTAGACTATCTAACTCGCAAAACAACTCTACAACATGCACCCGTTGTTTTGTAAATCTATTTTAATATGTTCGTTTACCGGATTCGATTTTATGGGCACTATTAGAGGTTCAATAATTATTTATTTAAGTTCAACAAAACTGAGTTCGATGATCAGAAATTGACACGAACCCTGCTAAGCGTGCACACAAAATGCACAAAATAAGAGGTGTTGCATAGTATTAAAACAAAGAAAAAGTAAAATTAAAATAAACATTTGAATTTTTTTTTTAGTTTAGACCAAATAAACACAAAACAGTATATCGAATTTGTAACGTAAACTATTACAAAAAAACATTATGCGATATAAACTGCCTTTAGGGCAGTGTTAGCCTATGTTAGTTCTTACTAGTGATAAATTAAAATTTAGTCGATTTATTAAGCGGCTACCTGTGCGTGGGACACTAAATGGTATTGTTTAAAGAAAATTTGCAGATTTTATAACACCGTGTACCTAATAATATGAATAAACATTATATCGGCCATCTTTATACGGGTATATAACGGTTTCATTTTATAATAGACTAAACGTTTGGAATACGATTTAAGATATTGTCGTGGCATCGGTTGTCGTGAAAGGAAAGGTAATATAAGAATATTTTTTGTACTCGTTCTATTCTTTTTTTATGTTTTACAGGCATGCGCTTGGCCTCGATCTCACTTGATGGTAAGTGTAGATAGGGTTAACGATGGATCGCGCTTACCCGCTATCTATATGAACATGATAACAGGAGTTCCATACTGGAATTCATATGCCAAGAGTGAAGTCCACGTAAAGTAAAGTTAGCAGGGTAATATTTGCCATTGAATCGTTCAATTCTCATTCGCTATTTATATAATTACACTGATACAATTTTTATTTTTCAAATTTATTTTAAACCTGACGTGTTCAAGTTGTTATCATTTATATTATATATATTCATGTCATTTATATATTCAGTTTTGGTATTCGCTGCTCTACACATTCCAGACATAACAATATCACAAGGCATTATCAAACTTCTTAAATTAGTAATAATGGTGAAAAAAAAATATTATTATGTGAACTTACATTACATTACTAATAAATAATGACTCATTGTGTGGTTGCAGGTGAACCAGATGGAATTTAAATTTCTGTAACAACGCTTCATGGCTTTGACATCCTAAAAAATTAATTGCGAGGTCTTTCGTCGTAGCGGTACTTCGTGTCGGTGTTACTCCATCCACTAAGCTGTCAGCCAGCCGCAGTCTTTTATTCGGTTTTCTGTTTTATAATTAAACATTTCTTTTTTTATTTATTTACGAAACAAATTTTATCAGGTATTAAAATATTGAATTAATTAACTTTAAATAACAATTACTATTGTTTACTGTACTATTGTATATATTTACTAATAATTACTCCATATACTATTGCTTCAATCATAAACTGTATGCAAAAACTTGTTCCTGGTTATATGTACAATAATTTGTAAAAAGTAACGTAGTATAGTTATATTAAGAGATATGAATATATCCAAATTAATCAATGTATACGATATGAATATTTAATTACGCCGAAAACGTTTATTGAAATGCTGAAAACTTATTACAGTCTGGTAGGTCTATTATTCCAGTTTAACTCATTCATTCAACATCATATTACCTTTTGTAGCAACGTCGTTTATTGGAATGTATACTACATCTACATTCGAAATATCTCAATTTATACGACACGGGAGTTTTAGCGTGCGTGCCTATCTACGTAGAAGTAGGCGAAGATAAAACAGTTCTGCACCTTATTCTCTTTTGTTTGTTAAAATTGTCTTTATTTATTTTTTGTTTAGTAGGTACCTTTCGACGAGCTAATTGTAATAATACTAAAATAGAAACTGTTTTTTATCCTTACCATCGACAATTCGAAGAATATTTTTTTTTTTTTTTTCGATCTGACTTACACTGTTGGCTTGTTAAGGCCGCTACAGTTTCACCGGGCTACTACGAGGAGCACTTAAGGCACTCACCCGTAGACTTTATTAAAAGTCTCTATTCGTTATACTTTACGATCCTTACATCTACAAATGTACAATATATGTACAGTTTTTGATTAAAAAAAACTCTAAATTATAATAAAAGTTATACGACCACTAATATTATACAGTATCACGTACTTCAAATATATAATACACACATACATTGATTTTACGAATTCAGTTACAAAACTTCACAGTTCACAATATTGTAATCCGTTTATCGAAAGTGTCAATGTGACAATTCGGTTTGAAAGTGCTTGTAAATAAATGTATTCGTGCAATCACGACTCTTGTTTATTTTAACGTCCGGTGTGTTTATTTGCAAAGCTCTTGAAGGTAACGTCGCGTCGTCCCAACCATATCGGCCTAATTTTCCAAATGAAAGCTGAATAAGCATTTGATTGCAAATTTGATAAACTTGTGTAAATATTTTGTTTGAATTAGATTATATAAATTAAATATAAACAAAATTTAAATTTTGCAATAAAAATAAATTTAAGCCTAGGCCAGACAAAGTACATTAAATAAAGACGTGGACCCTGCGGCATACTCGGATAATGCTAAGTGAACTTTTTTATTTATGTAGTGAACATGTATACAAAGCTTGTCTAGGATTATCATATCTTATAATTTTCACTGCATATCGGTTTACTGTAAAATTATTTTGTATTTTGCATAGTGCTTAACAATAATTTCAGATTTTATTTTTCTTGTGTATATACACTATATTTTAATTATGACATAGGTTTAGTCATAATAGCTCAGTGACTGAGGGTGTTCGGCTACTGTGTCGATCCATATGGACTCGAATCCTATATTTAGACTCAACATTCAGAAAAAGGGAAACATCGTGACTAAAGCAAGGTACCTACCAACCAATATCACGCCAAAAATGTATCCCTAAACACCTGTAGATTATTTCAGCACTTATACTTGATTTATCACTGTAACCTTAGCGTGTTATAATACTAGGAAACCTCGTTGCCTTAAATGATTTTGTGAAATGACCCTATGTAATTAAAACTCTTAACCTATAAAGTAAAAAAAGGGGAATTATTAGGCGTAAAATACTATGTACGGTAACTATTATGCTGTATAACCTGTAAACTTATTCAGTCAGGTATTCATATCTTGAGAGCACCATATTTTTTTTTGAGGCAAGTTTTATATTCTTCGTGAATTTAGTTAAAATCTACACTGTACATTATACTTTATTATTTAGTCGACCTTATCTAGAATACTTGACAGGATCGTATGATTAATGCTCTTTTACGAGAAAAATGCGATCCCCTCTTCTGAACATTACAAGCAAAAAGTTTTGGGGACGGAAGGGTTTATCGGAACAATCGCTAACTACCCATCCGGGCGGTCGATTGACCGTGTACATGTAAGTATCTCAGTTTCTTCAGTCAACTAGAAAATTCGCCTTGTTTAAAGTAAAGTAGTCGGAAAATTGTCTGAAAAAGATGTTTGATACTGTAAATGTTGTTAACAGTATTTTAAAAAATGTATACAAAATTTATCTCTAATTTTTGTAGTCTTTTAACGTGAAAATGATGAACCAATTTATCTTAGTATTATACCCAGATATGTTATACCTATTTAGCTTAGTACAAATTATTATATATGTAATACGTGTACGTAATACGTGTACAAATTATTATATATGTAAAGCGTGAAAGCGTAATATGCAAGGTGCAATGTTGAATATTATTCTAAAAAAATATTATTTATATTTCTAACTTATTAAACAGGTGTAGTTTTTTTTTACGTTAATTAATGTTAAATAATATGACTATATTATGCTATAATTATAATTCTAGCTAATATGATATTCTATTTTGTATTATAATATACACATATATATATATATATATATATATATATTATATATATATATATATATATACATATTGAGACGTAATTACCAAATAACAAAGATTTAATCACATGGAATAGGCAATGAAAATCAGATAGATGTGAAATTTAGGACGTAATTTCTCGGACTATTGTTACGATTCTATAATTTCTTTTACTGATAAAAATCTATAGGTACAGTTCAGTTATAGTTTGTGTTTAGGATATATTTCAATGTTATTGAATTTATATTATTTAACGCGTATGAAGTCGCGGTTGATTATAGGCAAATGTTTCATGTTTAAGTGCACATTACTTTAAAACTACTGAAAGTAACTTGAATCTAATCAACATAGGAGTGAACTTGAGGATGAAGCTAAATGGTCTTTCATTACGTTTTCAATAAGCAGCCTTTCATTTTAACTCTCGGTAAGATACATAGGCGTATTCATGTGAACAACAAAGTCGCGGGCACCAGATAGTATATCATAAGTTAACTGATTGATAAGAAATAAAATCCCAACTTTATAAACTTATATTCACAGAATCACAACTTTGTTGAATTTACACGGCCTTCGAATAATACGGTGGTCTATAACATTCTCGACCCTTTCTCAAGTTTGAAAAGTTAGTTTGACTTTGTAGGAATCTCTGAGTCGTTGAATGACACTTTTAGCGTTAGTCGTATATTTTTTGTGATTTATATTATACTAACAACCATCCGTGACTTTCCATGCTTTAATTACAATACAAAAATTAATAACAATCACACAGAGTCCTCTGTCATTGTGAACTTTAGCAGTGAAAGATTTGAAGTGAAACTTGTTCTGGGAAGGGTTTGAAATTCTGATCCATAACCTCTTTATGCGACGAAAAGTGATAGGAGTAAACACTGTGTCGAGTACAGTGTTGAAAACACCGGTTCTCCGTCCGATCTCCGAAGTTAAGTAACGTCGGACGCGGTAAGTACTTAGATGGGTAACCGTCTGGGAACACCGCATGACGTTGTCTTTTGTTGTATTTTTTATTAAAGAGTTTTCACTTCTCTCGTGTAGTCATAAGCACACATCACAAACGTTTTTTTATAATCAGATCAGTTGTTCCGGATTTTATATTCTACCAACACACAAACGCTACCTCTTTGTAACAATAATATATATTTAATGCCGTAAACTTAATAAACGTATGATATGTTAGTTACTATTAACTTACAGTGCAGTATGATTGTCAAATGGAACTTAACCGGCCTGCTCTTGCAGCATGGCCTTATCTTTTACTAATTTCACGCTTTAAAAAAATACAGTGATAGACATTAAAAAAACATCGTCTACTGTAATTTTATTTATAGCAATGAAATATCTTAGATCATCGGCGTTGGTAAATAATTGTTGACCAACTACGCGTATAAAATGCAGAAAAGGGCGTGAAAACGATTGATTATTGACTTTGGATTTTTTAAACTGTAGATTTAGAAAACATATACAACGCGATTGGACAATTTACAAAAAATATGAAACTCTTTTGGCTTTGCATAACTATACACCAGTAAAATTCATATACGTCTTGGATTCGGAACACGTTATATTTTAGCGTTAAGAAGAATTGCACGATATGAACAGTGGTCTGTTATATATTAAATATTATTTTAAAGTATAGTTGTGGATGTTATGCACAACTCAAGGTAATTTAAATATGTTTTTGATTCTACAAAGTGGTACCAGTAACTTTAATAAAATTAATCTCAATGAATGAATATTCCCATATAATTCTAACCAATCGTTTTTGCTCGTCAAATCGTTTAAAAATATAAATCGTGGATTTGTAAACATTATTATACTTACCATTAATAAATGACTGACCTTTACCCTTTTTTATCTCAAAGATCAATGTAGCTTATAAATGCTATGCTTATCTTTCTGCAACTAATTAAGTAAGGTTTTTTATCCATCATTGTGTAATAATAAATCATTAACAAGTTAACAAATAACTAATGCAATAAGTTGTGCACTTATGTAATACGCTTAAACATTAAAAATTATATATTTAGAATTAAGGAACATGTCTTAGTGCTTTTTTAAATGAATTAAAAATAAACTTATTGAGTAAAACTCAATTACGTAATTTAGCACTGAAGAGAATAAATATTATATAAAATTAGTCTATTTTTTTTAAGAACAAAAACTTTAGACACTTCGCTTTTTACACCAAACGATTTTTAGATTCAAATTAACCAATATTTTTATGGGCAAATGCTAACTGGACATTATTTCGAGTATCGAAAAAATTTAATACGGATAAAGGTTTACTTTTACAAATCGAAAAGAGTTTTTAATTAAAATGGAAAACCGAATGAATGGAATGTTCGAATGCTTAATGGCGCAACAGGATAGAGTTAGTAGCTCGCCAACAAAAGACTTTGCAATCAAATTTTTTCCATGTCAAAGGTTTCATCCACTAGTTGTAACGAAATTTCACTTTTAATCAAATATCTAATGGACGAAATTCAAATAAATGATTGGAAACTATTTGCATTATTCGTACGGAAATATTTTTATTACATTTTAAATCCAAAATGTGAATTAAAATGCAATTTTAATATTTTTAATGAAATGTGTTCTTGGAAAATATATTCAGATATGTAGATAACGGTTAATCTATCTTGCTTGTATCCAAAAATTAATATGACAGGCACTTTGTTATAGACCGCGTCAGACCTTTATGCGAATCGTTCTATATGTATCTCACAGAGGTGCAGCTATATTGTTAATGATTGAAATTATCGTAGCCGAGAATATAAGAAAATTGTATTAAAGAATAGATTGGGCTTTTGTCTCTATTGCTATTAGTTGTAAGATGAATAATCAATTATAAATTAAAACATATAGTACATTTAGAATAAAAGTGTAGTGTATTTTTTCATTCATTAGTTCGTTATATTCTCGCTAAAGTAAGCTATTTGTTTCTATTTATATCAATATATCGCATATATAAATATGAGTTTTATTACGGTCACAAACAGATGCAGCCAAGGCGGAGTATAACGGTAACGTTATAATAAAAAAAAATTACAATAAAATGTAATTGTTGAAATTACATTTTACAAATTATTTATTTAATTTAATTTTTTCTTTTCAATTTTTAAATTATTCTAAAACATAATAAATGCCAATAGTATTTTATCTTCCATTAGTTATCGTAAAAATACAAAATCTATAACGTTTTATCAGCGTGTGGTCATAACGTAACGTTAAACTAACCACAAATGTTGATTAGGTGCGTAATTACAAATTAACTCTTGTTATATATTTCAACCCTGAAGAGTAAGTAAAGTATATAAGCTATACATTTTGTATTTAGTTGTTATATTACAAAAGGGATACATTGCTCGATGATACATACGAGTACATTTGCTTAAGTTAGACTTCACAAAGGGAATGCAAAGAGAAGTGTCGCTAAATTATACAGAATTTGTTCTGAAGATCTGATTAGACGTAATCTACGATAGTTGTTATTTTAAGTAGATCTTTAGAATATCAAGAAAATATAATTCCATTTTTCCAATAAATGTAGCCCCGGAGGTTACAGCTTCGAATACATGTATATATATTTTTATAGTATTTTATTTAAAAAAAGTCAAAAATACAGTAATGTGAAATATTCTAATGTAACCACAATAAACAGTTACTCTATTAAAGATCATTGTCCGAAGTTTGAATCATAATCCCAATTAATAATGTGATTCTTCGTGTTTATTAAGTCTTATAAAATCTTAAGTGAATTAAATATTCATATATATCATGACGGTGTGTCCATTATGAGGTTATCGGAGTTAGTTGCTCACATAATAATAATTTTTACAAGCTGCATAATATATAATTTTAATTGTAAAGATTGTGGATTTCAACTTTATTATTGTCATTATGATACGGCCGAAGTTAAAATAAGCTATTGAAACGGGATTCTATTAATATTGATTTCATGCATTTTCTGCTCAGTTATCGCGACTCGTTCGCTCGTTACACGTATTAACATAGTTTGTATAAATTGAAACTACTTTCTTTTTATATCAATTGTTCTAATGGAAAATTAATTTCTATTAATTTGCCGGCCTATAAACTATACTATTCGGTAACCTATTACTGTCTACAATTCATCGAATT
Organism: Antheraea assamensis; assembly: GCA_035772565.1. NCBI lineage: Eukaryota > Metazoa > Arthropoda > Insecta > Lepidoptera > Saturniidae > Antheraea > Antheraea assamensis. The sequence continues at coordinate 2,464,414 of JAQQSE010000076.1, forward strand.
CCGCCTGAAAGGTGCTATACATGTATCACACATTTCTATGAAATTAAATATAGAAATAGTTAGGAGCATGTATTATATTAATTCTCGATCCAACATTGCGCAAAATATTTTAACAACGGTTAAGGTATCACATCAATTGTCAACAACACCGATCCGATCGTATTGTTTTTCCTCTCGTATTGTTCACGTAGACAATAGTAGTAAACGGTGTTTCCATCCCAGTGAGATATTATCATCCCAGTTGGTGCGGTGCGGTGCGACGCGGTCGTATCCAGCGAAACGCGTAAGTGTAAACACGCGGACCCATTCCTACAGGAAGATATTTGTCGCGCAGCCGTGTCGCTCTTTCCTTTCATCGTTATGATTAATGACACATTATTTTTCATTGAAACAGCTGCCGCGTATTTTTTCCTACTTTCAAGTCGTCTGTTCCATGACGTGCACCTATTAGTCACGCTCTGAAAACTTTTCGATGTGGATTTTTAAGCTTGTTTTTCTATCGATCGTAAACATTTGAATGAAACGACAGTTTGACTATGATTTTTGTCGCTTGCAGCGGTTTAGTCCCGTATTTCTTTTTGTACTTGTGTACGTATGTATGGCTTTGAAGAAAAACCATTTCAAAGAATATTTTCAATACCCTTTTAAATATATCAATATACCATTTAGAATTAATTTTAGAGCAGGTAAAAAAAATCATATTTGCGACAATTGATCCGTTTCTAATATTTTATGATTTGTCAGATTTTATGAAATTTTGTACAAGGGATTTAGAAGTAATTCCGTCATAAATTAGAGTTGAGCTATCAATAACCGAAAGTATATGCAATATTTGTTCTTGAACATTTTTGATGAAATGTTGTACACGTGAAGTATATATAACCAAGATAAGATAAGCTGAAAATATCTTTTTATTATTTTATAATGAACGGAAAATATTTGAACGAAGTTGTCAACGAGATGACAATGACAATAAAAATATTTTATATAATTTACGAATTAATGTATAATTGTAGAAAAGAATCATATTTAGCTTTATAATATTTATTTAATATATGTTTTCTAATAATAACAGCGAAAAGGAAAAGAAAAGGAAAAAATGCCAGTGAACCTTCTGATCCTGAACCCCTGGTAACTTTGACGTCCATAAGCGTCCTATCAGGGCCTAAACTGAATAAAGTATTTTTGATATGATTTGCAATCAGGTTTGCAGGAAGAAGTCCTCATAGCTACGACAGACCTAGAACTAGAGCCTGTGGAGATGCAATATACGGATACATCGTACACAAGTGCGTCATTTGCATCCATACCACCTGTAGTATACGCACCGCCGAAATAGCCTTTGGTGGCTTTATGCTACTCTGGGTAGACCTAAAAGGTCTTACGAGAACTTTTAAGAGTTTCCGTTCAGATCCAGCTAACAACAGTAAGGATACAATTCACGTACCTCAAGATCTTTGTCTGTGTAAGACTGGCCGCTGAACTTCCTTTACTTGTGGTGATGGATACTAGGTTTTTGAACTGCTGCGTATTGTGATGTGATGATGTGCAGAAGTGATATTTCGCCGAATAATAGATATGTTTCGGTAAAAAACGATGTTGACGTCCGTCACGATATTTTGATACATATATTCAGTTGTTACGTTTTCTTTTTTATTATTGACGTTCACGTGCATGACAACCAAAAAGTTGGCGTCTCGATATTGTTAATTAACTGAGATCTGAACGTCAATAGTGTATTCGTAAAAAAATTTAGTTATATTTTGATAATGATACACCACCTAATATCGTAGTGTTAAATATCCGCGTTTGGCATCCATACGAAGTTAGGAAGTTGAAGTTATAGTGGTACTACAAAATAATCGCCGATAGTAAAAATCAAGACAAGTCATACATCACAACATGACAAACATGTTGTGCCGACCCTACTTAGGTGGGATAAGGGTGATGATGGAGGGGATGATGATGATGAATGAACTAAAAGTAATTTTAATACTAGTACCAAGCAGCCAAGCAAACAAGGAGTTGATAATAATTACTGTATAGAAACTCGTGAGAAGCCAAAGACCGTTGCTAGACAGTTGCTACTATTGTAAAGAGAAAAGATTTAATTTTTTCTTTGTAATGTTAAAAATACTAAACCGATTATAAAAATTCATCGACCTAAGTAGTATAAAGCTATATTAACAGCAAGTAACATGGAATGTATATTAGTTTCAACAAACATATTAAAGTAAGCGAAGCCACGAGAAAAATTTAGCTTACATTTAAAATTGCTTGATCATATTGCACCACATATTAAATTGTTCAAAAATATTATCCATTGTTGAGTGAACAAATTTACAAAATTCATACTCGTTAATAAGAACATTCTTTGGTCACTTACAAAGTTAATAACATAGAATTTTACCGGCGTTTTCTGTCTGTGCGACTAAAACAAACAGTCCCTTAGCTCGAATTTCACAAATTGCTTCGGCAGAAACGCGGTCTAAGTATATTGAGTGAACCTTTGCCCAGCCGTAAAAAGGGCTTAAAGAAATCTCTCGGGACTTAATTGTAGGTAGATATTTTATAAGTCTTGTGGTGGCGGCAGCTATAGATTTAATTGCCTAATAATAATAATGCTAATTATACTTTATAACAAGTACAGATTCTTATAAACTGCTTTATTGCTTGTGTTCACAAGAAGTAAACGTAAACAAATGAAATAGAACATGAGAGTTCTTGAGCTTTTCTTTTCTGATATAATTTCTTATTAGAAATAATAATATGCTACTAATGTAATTTGGAAGATTCAAATTCTTGTCTTTTTATTTTTGTAATTTCTTAATAATGTTTTTATATTCTTACAGGTATAACTATAATCACACGTAAAAATATGTAATATACCTACTATAAATACTATATAACATTTTGTAAAATAAGAATTCTTGCAATGGTTACCCATAAATCATGCTTAAACGGCAGGTATAAAAGTCCATTACATCGTAGAATAGGATATAGAATGCTTTTTATAACGATATAAAAAATATATTCCTTGCAGGCGGGCGCGCCTTTTAGTTATAACTTATGGAAACATGAGTAATTATACCCTGCATTATGTAAGTAGACAGATAAGGTAAAGTCACATGGATTATTTAAAACTAGCTGCCGGCCCGGGCTTCGCACGTGTTTCCCTTTACAATACAACCATGTAATGAAATTAAATTGAAACTGCACAACTGAACGTCAATCTATCAATTCTATGAATATTTTTGGAGACTTTTTATCCCTAATTTATTGCCTTTTCTGTCCATTCACACATTTTCTTTCATACCAACCTTGTCCTGATAACTACATACAAAACCAAAAATAATTGCTCAAATAAGTGCAGCCGTTCTGAAGTGATGCAGTAAAGTAACAATGTAAATGACATTGTAGAAATAGAACGATTGCGTGCTAATCGTAGTATCACGCTGAGACTCAGAGAATATATAATCGTTCACAAAGCTTGAGGCCCGGTTAAATCGTCGATATTGAATTTCAATACACCAATTTACCTGTGACTTTTTTTAAGTCACTATTTTTGTACATAAAGCTCCGTGCGGACTTAGTCGCGGTCATACATAGTATACATTATACATAGTTGTATATATATATATACTAGCTGATACCCGTGGCTTCGCACCCGTTTTTTTTAATTGTATTAAAGTAATATAATGGTGAGAAGTGGTAGAATTACAAAGAATTAAAACATTTGTAGGTATGACATGACACGCATGCTACCTACTGTTATATATAACGTCTACAGTAAATATGTAAATACTATCAGTGTGCTGGATGGGATTTAGCATCAACAACATATTTGGAGCTTTAATTTGAACTTTAATCCCTTCAGTACTCATTTACACAGTATAAGAAAGTAATGAAAATTTCAAGATATACAATTTCTCTTAAAAATGTTGTTATATAGATATTATTAACATAATTAAGTTTTTGCGATCATACAAAAAGTAATCACTTCTCTATTCCGCAACAAAATTCTATAATGGAACTGTTAAGGTAATACGTGTCCGATCTAATATTGAAAAAAAAACGTCTTCTATTTTCAAAACACCTATTAATTATATAAAAAATTACAAAATGGGTAAACGTGGGCAAATGAAATATTTCAAGAATCCACCTTGACATTTTCAATTTTTGAAAGTTTTTCGGACGCTGGCTCACGCTATTTAAATTATATTTATTTAACGTTTTTTTTGTAGAGGTTGGCAAAAAAAATTAAATGGTGAGCAAAAAGGGGAAATCGATTGGCAAACCCTCTACGCATTTTCAAATCGTTACGCGAAAAATTGGGGGCTAACTTCCCGAAGCTATGGTTAATGAGTTATGTAGACGCGATCACGGTAAATAAAGACAAAATGGCTGCCAATTTGGCCAAAATACAAATTAAACAAATTATATATATTAATATATTCATTACAATTATATTAATTCTTGGAGTCCAATACAGTGCACACCTCAAGCACATGCTTACAGTGAACAACATACTTTTGCTAAATTTCACGCGGAAGAAGTCGTGAGTCACAACTAATCTAAAATAAAATAACCTAAGTTAGTTCTTATAACTTCAGTTATCTGCTAGGGAAAGTCATGTGAAAATTGGTCCAATCGTTTCAAATATTCCACACTGATGAAATCGCGAGTAACAGCTAGTAAATAATAAAATAGCTCAAGTTATTTCGCATTACTTTAGTCACATGTCAATGAAAGTCTCGTTAAAATTTGGTGTATCGTTTTGGAAATTCCTTATTGGACAGGAAAAAGTCGCTAGTAACAGCTAGTCTAAGATAAAATTGCCTAAATTACTCTTTATAAGATCAGCTACGTGCCTGTAAAATTCATGTGGACCTTATAAGTTCTATCTGTTTTGAAGAATACACTGTGGGTACAGCTACAGATAACAGCTAGTTTAAAATGAATTAACCTAAGTCAGTACTTATAAAGTCAGTTATATGCCAGTAAAAGTCCCGTGAAGATCAATCAAACCGTTTTGGAGATGTCACTGTGGACAAAGGCGCAGGTAACAGGTACTTTAAAAAAATAGCTTAAATTACTTCTTATGGGGTCAGCTATCTACCAGTGAAAGTCCCGTAAAAATCGGTTTTGCCGTTTCGGATATTCTGCTACGGGCAAAGTCGCGAATAACAGCTAGTCTTAAATAATATAGCCTGTAAATTCAGCTCTCTGCCAGTAAAATTTCTGTCAAAGTCGGTCCAGCCATTTCGAAGATTACTCGGAACATACAGACTGACAGACAAAAATTTTAAAATTTGATTTTTACTATAAGTAAGTAGTTTATACGCTTTCCTATCCAGTCAGTAAAAAGTAGATATTTTGATAATATATATAGACACTTCATTTTTATTATATCTATAGATTGCAAGTCAAAAATTCGAAATAATACTGACCTAAAATGACATTTTTGAATGAAAGCTTACTAATTCAATGAACATAAAATAATTAGTGGCGTGCGACTGTTCGAATTAATTGATAACGAATCGAACCGAATAATACGATTCGAAATGCGAATTGAACATACGAATAAGTTGAACTTTTCGGATTAGTCAAATAATTTAATTTATGCGTCAAATAAGCATTAACTATAAAATGCTACGAACTAACCAGTAATGCCATCACAGTCAACACCAGCCATTAAAAGCATTGAAAAATACTGTATTTCTATTTTTAGCCAAAAAGTGGTGGGAAGAAGAGAATATTACAAATTTAAAAAATTTAATGTCATTCATTCTTATTTAAATATGTTTTTTTTCAACGGCACTGACAATTTTCTTTATGAACTATAATCGATTTCTTTATTCATAAATAACCATAGAAAATATTCCAATATAGTAAAAGCTATACGTTTGTACCTTATTAGTTGTTAACGAATTTTATACAAAAATTTTGAAATTTCTTTGAAACAAAATAATTCAGCTATTTCTTGTTAAAAAATTGTCAACATTGAAATGCTATAAAATTATTTACATTTCATTGAGAAAGTGTATTTTTAATAAATATTTTCACTAATATGAATTTATTATTGTAGAATTGAATTACATAGTAAATTGTTTTTGAAAGGCATTTCAGTCTTGATGTTTAGGTAAAAAAATTTTTGAGTTAATGTTTTTTTAAATTTGAATTATTAAAATAGTGAAAAATGTTGTAAATTTCCCTATAACTATTAGTTTAATACCTTATTTAAAAAAATAGGATAGTTTGAATTTTCTATTCAAAATTCGGATAGAATAACATACGATTCGTTTCGGTTCAAGGATTATTCGCCCATCCCTAAAAATAAACGTGTTACCATGGCAATGGTTATAATATTATTGGTTACTATAATAACGGTTGTCTAATGTCAGGGACTATCGATGTCTGTAGAAGAATATTTAATTTTAACTGAAAAATGTATTTCGGATAAGTTTTAAGTAAAATCCGTTCTTAGTGAGCGTCTACGTTGCAAAAGGAATAACTACGGTGAATTTTAAGTCAATCGGACATACAGTTTCAGAGAAATCGTGATGAGTCAGTCAGTGGTATTTCGCTTATATATATATAGATATATGTTTTTAAATATAATGTTTATATTAGGTACGCATGACGTATATTCGAGGGGAAAATTAAGTAATTTATTTCTATACATACATATAAATAAAATTGAAATATTTCTTGTTTGTCCATACTAGCCTCTAAAATGGCAGGAGCTATTTTAACGGAACTGTTACTGGCTGATAGAGATTTTTTCACGGTATTATTCAGGCTATATACCATTACGCTTTTCCATAGAGGATAAGGAGTGTTAATAATATTAAATAGAGACAACTTAAGTACGGTAAAAGGGTTGTAACTTACAACATTCCTACTTAGAATTGTAAGTTCTAACTTCCTACTTAGAATTACATTAGAATTGTAAAAAATTAAAAGGCAGCTTAAAATTAAATTAAATGCTTAACTAACAAATGAAACGATTATAAACGAAGTGGCGAGCTCCAGCTAATAGCTTAATAAAAACGAATGAAATAATAATATCGACTATATGAAGAAGTTTCTCATTGTGTAAAAATAATACCTTTTCCAGCAATCTCGCGTGGCGATCAGCAAATAAACGTGTATGCATGACACAGTAATATGGCATAGTCTGTGTATGGTCGCTAGAAATAAAAAGAGTTTTATTTCTAGGAAGCAGTGTCCCTTTGATGACGTAGCAAAGGCAACTGCCGCCGCTGAGTTGTGGTAATTAGAAACGTTCCCATGGATACATCTCAATGTGGTTGCTGATAGACAGGATTATTCTGTATCGTTTATCCTTTTGGCGGGTATACATTATAAATGATATTCGTTAATTTTTTTTGTTTGAAGTGTAAGCAAAGTAGGTCTATGAGGCCGAAGTGAAATGGAATAAATATATATCAAAAGGTTTGTTTGAAGTCGTAATTGAGTAAGCCCGATTTTTGTTTTGTTAACAACCCTGCTAATTTCCAGTAGTAAGACTAAATATTTCCCGACCATCAACGAATATACAAAAATATCTGTAAAGAATATAAATATTGCAGGTATATATACAACTGATAAAAATATGTACTTTACTTTCCATTGAACACCAAATTTTTGTGTTATACGCTTACGCTTGATGACAAACACACCCGATATTAATTGGCTGGTATAATTATCGAAGTTTATGATGATTTAAGCCAAAGAAAAAGACAGTGTATACAGTATATACATATATCTAAATAAAATCAAAATACTTTATTCATATTAGATCCTGAGAAGGCACTTATGATCGGTCAAAACTGCCATCGGTTCGGAAAACAACACAGTTATAGAGAAGGACCCGTGAGAAACTCGATCTGGATCTTTTCCCATTGTTTTCTGAACAAAATAAATTAATTATCGAATAATAAATGTTCTTATGTTAAATAAATGATTATACATGAAATTATATAAGTACATATATCGCGATATGTTCTGGCGTAAAAACATTCTTACTTTCTGAATTTGTTTTAAAGCTAGCTGACACTTGCGACTCCGTCTGTGTCATTTAATACTTTAACAATATATTTGATCTACAGAGAAAAAAACATAAACAACAATACCGCTGGCCCCACTACTTCATAATAAGAAAACAAACATTGCTGAACGCGTAGTGCTTTTGTAAGTCGTCGTTTCTTAAAATTTTAATAGCACTATATTAATTGAAGTTATCCTGATATTTTTAGGTTAGGAACAAATGTCTAAAAAGTAAAAATATAGCAAGAAATTAACATACATCAAATCTATTCAGTAGTTTCGCGTGATGCGCGCACGACGACATACCTCTATCAACTTATTTATATAAATGTTTAAAGTACTGGTGGACTAAACAGCCTGCTGCATTCGGTGAATATCATAATGGAAATGTTTTTTATTAGTTTAGAGTATATTTTCGAATTTCTGTATTACCTCTAATTGGAATTTTTACACTACTGTGTACTAGATACATAACACTTTCTATAATTAACTTATCATAAAATGCATTGTTGATCCACACGTAAATTGTATCTGTAACTTAATCAAACTAATGTTCCAACTCCAGTTTAGTCAACTTATTCACTAAAATGATTAATCCTATTACAATTTCCAATTTTTAAAATAATGTATGAACATTTCTTCAGTGAGTAATTGCCATTATCTGTTCAGAATAGCGGCATTGCTCGTACCAGTACGTTCCCTGTTGACACACGGCTCGGGGGGACGAACGTATGTGCGATTCAGACGCACTCTTCAAGGTGCGTTTATTTGCACTTCTTTAGAATGAGGTGATGCGTCTCGTTCACGCCTTTTCGACTGGAAAATACCGTATTTTTTACACTTTTCCTATTCCTATGTTTCGCTCAAACGAGTCAAAGTCGTGTTTTTACAGAATCAATGCAAACAGCAAATGTTTGAATTGAAATTTAAATTGCAAAAGTGAACTTGTTTTGTTGTTTTAGGTCTCGTTGGAATTCATTTCCTGCTTGCTAATTGTTTTTCACACAAACTAGAGAGTTTATGTGAAAGTAGCGTTGTTTCCAGTAAAATGTTACTGTTATGTTCGTTAAACCTATGCAAGTTGCGCTGCATACAAATAAGACGAAGTTAATTCCTATGAAATAGCAATTTAATAAGGACTGCGCGAAAGTTTAATATTGTTCTTCGTACGGGTATATTAAAGTAGAAAATGAGGCCAAATCTTTCCTTTAAAGTACGATCATGTAATTAAATAAAATTACAGTTGAACATTGACAGATTATGTTATTCTGTCAATATGTTTTACGATTTCCCTACTACCTTCTGTCTCACTCACTTATTCACATTTTTATATAGAGATTTATTAAACCAATTTCTTCTCTTACTCGTAGAGTTTTTCGAATATTTTCTCTCCTATAAACCTTGTCCTAATAATTGTATACACTATAAAAAACATTTCATAAAATAGTGCAAGCGTTCTGAACTGATGCGCTCACATAACATTCGGTAATTGGTTTCATTTATATAGATTACTAGCTTTTGCACGTGGCTTTGCTTGCATTAATGTAGATTTGATCGATCCCTCAAGAATAGTAGATTATTTCTGGATCAACAACCCTGCTAATGAGTACGCCAAATATCATGATGATCGGTCTGTTGAACCGAAGGCGTGAAAGCGTAACAAACAAACTCAACTTTGCATTTATAACACTACTAGCAGACCCGACCACGCGTTGTTCTGGCTAAATTTATAATTGTCGGTTGGTGTGTGGTTAAGGTTATACCGCCATCTGTTAGAATCTTATCAAGCTAACAGAGATAATCATGACTCTTTGTTAATAAACAAATAATTCCGTAATAAAATAATATTCCGATTATAAATTGAGATATAAAATATCCTATTTTTCAAGTTGGAGGAAACTGCACACAGCGTGCAACATTTTATTAATATCGGTTCAGTAGTTTAGCAGTCCATTGCGGACAAACAACGTGACACGTAATTTATATATATTGAGATAGTTAAGATAGAATCATACTTCCAATTGGACTAGCTCTATGAGCATATCGCTCTTTGTACAGAATCAACAAAATATAAACGTAAAAAACCAAAGTGTATATATCAATATTGCCGTCGACATGCAAGTCTGCAAATACTATACCGGAATCCACCAGTCTATAATATATAGCTGGCTTATGTTACTCAAAGCGCTGGCGAGTCATTCGCCAAATGTATAAAATATCGAAAAAGTTTTTTGAACCGAACTTTTTTTTTCGTTTTATCATATCATAAAAAGTTACATAAATATCAACGTTATCCTTTTCAGACCGTTGCCGCCCACTGCTAAGCATAAGCCTGTCTTTTTTACGTCATTCATCTAGGTCAACCTTATATACTATACTTAAATCTATACATATAAATATGCTGGTTGACTGACTTACGAACAAACAGCTGAAACAACTGCAGTTAGAAATATTAAATTTGGATAGTAGTTTCCTTTTTGTAATTGAAACCCTAAACGATTGCGATAAATTTGTATGGGACAAAAAAAATCTTTACTTATTTGTCGACTTGACATTTAGCACAATATCTTTCTAATGAAAAGAAATCAATACGTGATTCAGTATTTGACAAATTATGCCCCCAAATTGTGTAAAAGATTATCTACTTGGCCGATCGTCATAAAATTTTGCATATACGTTGTCAGGAGTACGTAGTAAAGAACGTAAGGTAGATTTCAGCTAGAAAAAAAGTATTGTTCCTGAGGGATAGGAAAAACTATATACTACATTAACCCCTGGACTGTCCAGAACCATAAAGGTTTAAGTTCCATACAATACAATGTAAACTTAAGGAGGCACAGATCAATAGGCTGTCGCCAGCATAAGTTTAAAAAATACCCGATTTATTACAAAACTTTGAAAAATAACAAATTATGTATTGTAAAATTATTATTAAAAAAAACAGTATTTTCACATTAGTTTCTGAGCTGTACGAACTTGTTTTTACTAAACCATGGAATTTATAATGTATGATGTTGTGAAGTTAAAAACATAATCCGCCATTATGAGTTCTGGGTCTTAAAAAATTCAACCGAGGGCTTAACGCGAGTGAAAACGCGAGCAAAAGCTAGTATATAATATATAAATGTAAACTGAATGTTATCATATTTCATCTCTACAAACCACTATATTGATACATACTACACATATAAAAAAAACTGTTAATCCCATTTCTAAGATTTCGAATCAAAGTATCACTAAAAAGTAGTTTTATTACATAGCGACTCTCGAAATTCCCTTTCGAATGCACGAAAGCGATTCATAAGCCTTGCTTCGTTTCCCTCAACTCGTCTGCAATCTTGTATCTCTGGACTTTAAGTGTTTGACCTCTCTTTGCCCAAATGAAGCTCACGAACGTTTCTGCAAACATAATATTCTACTACAATGCATTCTTATTAACAGTGCAATAGAGTTCAGAGTTTGTTGAATTTTAGATACGAGTATGATTGCAGGCTTGTGCCTTTTGTATTTCTTTTTCCGTTTTTGCTCTTCCACCACGAGAATTTACCAGGTAAAATCCAGCTCTATTTGCTTCAATCTCGGAGAAACGTGAAGTGAAATACTGAATATGTACAATTTTTGGCATTATTGTAATAAAGACTTTACTTGGTTTTATATACTAGAATTTTTACATATGCAATTAGCTGAACAATATTATTGCTCGATGTCTGATATCCAAGGTTATGTAGTTACTGCGAATCTATTCGTGTAAATAAAATTGAAGTGTCTGTTTTTTATCGGCTCTAATTTCTGAAATTGCTAAGATTTTAGCAAGACTTTAACTGTGAGATAGAAGACTCTTCAAAGTATTTAAATTTCGTACTATGGCGCTTTCCCAGAGGAACAACGAAGTATTTATAAAGATAATAGAGGCAATTTAAATTCTGTAAAATAGCTATAGACTTGAGTAGTAATGACAAAAATAATAAAAAATATACTCGTATAGTTCACGTAAAAACGTATTTCTCATGAAATAGCTAGTATGTAATAATACACTATTATTTATTAATCGGCGGCTGTTACCCGCGACTTCGCCTGAAAATTAGCAAAAACATTTTATTCAGTCTAGACATGCATGTGAGACTGCTCGTTTTTGGAGACTGCTTCTTTAGTATGTTATATTTTCGCGAAGCCTCATATTGTTTCTAAAATACAAGTAGTCTAAGGTACTTCTTATTACATCATCTATCAGCCAGTCGAAATTCCATAAAAATCACCTCAACCAGAACCAGAACAAGCAGACAGACGTGCTGATAATAATTAAAAAAATGTTTTTTTTTTTATTATAAGTAGTATATACATTTTCATATCTATTTAGTAAAAAAATATTATTTTGACATTACAAACAGACATTTCAATTTTATTTATGTGTACATAATTACAATATCAGTATGAACCGCTACTATATAATACACAAAGTAATAAAATACATATAATGCATATTGTTGAACCTACGTATTGCATATGTACACTACATTGAAATATCTGATTGCGATGAATGAGTAATAATTAACTATTCAATAATATTTCAAGGCAATATATTCTGATACCGGATAATTGTTTTTCATGTGTATCTACTGCGGTTGTTTCCCTGCGGCTTAATTTAATTATTGCATGCCTAATAAATACGTCATACATAATTAGCTTTTATTATCATCTTTGCGCGCGTACTAAAGTAGAGTAAACTATATGATTTTAGTTCAAATAAAAAGTAATTTACTCCCTACCACGTTACCTCCTCTTTTTTTTTAATGTGGGAAGAAATGCTTTATTGGACACCCACAGCTCTGGGGAGCTATGAGGTGTCAGACTTTTACTGACTAAAAAAATCCACGAGATACCGTCTGCCGCGCTATGGAGTGGCACAGGATCGAACAAGCAAGCACCCATACCACCCCGGCGACAAGGCCCAGCGCGAACGCTCTGACCGCGACGACAGCCCGGTCAAGCTGGCTACCCGTCTATCGAACCAATATGCAATAGAAAGTCAGGTCCCCAGCCCCTTCCCTCCTTGGTCCGGTTTGGCAGTCAAGGGGTCACCCCCTCCGACCACCACCACCTGTAACTTTTTTAGGTGGTTTTCTACGACGGTGACTTTTTAACGAGGTTTTCTCCCTCTCCCTCCGCCCGAAGACCACCCCTCTGTCACTTTTTAATGTGATTTCCTCCCACAGGAACTTTTTAATGAGGTTTTCTCCCTCTCCCTTCGCCCCAAGGCCTCCCCTCTGTCACTTTTTAGCGTGGTTTTCTCCCACGGTAACTTTTTATCGAGGTTTTCTACCTCCCTCCACCCGAACGCCTTCCGTCTGTTTTTTATCGAGGTTGTCTCCTCAACACCCGTAACTTTTTAACGTGGTTTTTTCCCATGGTGACTTTTTACCGAGATTTCCTCCCTCCCACCGCCCGAAGGCACACCCGTCTGTTACTTTTTAACGTGGTTTTCTCCCACGGTGACTTTTTACCGAGGTTTCCTCCCTCCCGCCGCCCGAAGGCACTACCCTCCGAAACTTTTTTACGTGGTTTTCTCCCACGGTAACTTTTTAAGGAGGTTTTCTCCCTCCACCCTCTGACGGGCGAACCGAAGCAGGCCCGTCCTTACCCCATCCCTTGTTCCCTCTGATAAGCAGAGGGGTACTGCGAGAGGCGCCGTTTGCCGGGGTATACGCCCCGACCCGGTTCTGGAACCGAGCCCCAGCAGTGTTTATCGGCTCTCTAGCCTAGATCCGTAGTGATCTGCTAGACAGGGTCACCTCGTGTAGGATGTGGCTCTTCACCACGCACTGACGGTCTTGGGAGGCAGGCTAAGGCTCCACGAGGGAACTGTATTCGCCTGTGAGTCCACCCCTTACGGTTCCGAGGTACGAGTATCTCATCCCCACTTGACCCCAACACCACCACCACCACCACGTTACCTCCATACTGAGGTAACGTATCTCGTAGTAACAGAGTTAGCACTGGTAGGTCCATTGGTCAAAATTCGATCATAGTTAAAGTAAAAAAAAAAACAGTTCTACATTTTTTAGAATAATCAAATCGATATATTTTATCCCTGCTGCCTGTTAGCTACCACATTCGCAATTGTGTTAAAAGAAAAGGTTTGGTGTTTCATTGAAATAAATCTACTCACGGAATATTAGCTTGATAGTAATCAATAGAAAAAATGGACCAGGGATCCTGGACTTTTAGCTGCGAGTTATTATGAATTAATTTCAATTAATCGAGGCTATATTTAAAATATAAATATATGTAAGGTAGTCGATGGAATGATAAAATAAGTAGCTAATTTGCAAATTTCTCATAAATTCTAAATAAATTCTAAATCTAGTCAATTACTACTAAAGGAAAAAACAAAGAAAATCGGTTGACAAACAGAGGGGAAAAAGGCACTGAACTCTTTTATCGTTGTCTAGAGAGTAAGAGAAAGTGAGGTATTTAGTCGTAATTTATTTTTTTACCTATTTCGCTATTATAATATTATATACCCTAATCTGATTTGTTAAGTACCTATATATTCTTCCAACATTACCATCACCCTATTGTTAATTATTAAAGAACGAGATATCAAACCTAAAACAGCATTAACAATGAAATCAATAAGAATCCATTATAAAGTGTAACCCATTGCTACTATTGATGTTGTTTTATCATTTTTCTAAAGTAATGTACGTAATTTTATAACGTTAGGCCTAAAAATAACGGCCTAAAATAATCCAATATGGCCACCGTCATTATGATATTTCGCTATGTCCCGCTGCAATTTTAAATAGTCATTATTTTTATAACTTGTTATAATTAATGATTCTATATCAACTGAAACTATAGCTATGTTAGAAATAAACGTAGTTACTATAATCGTTTATTTACAAGCATCTAAGTGTTTATGAAATACTAACCAAGGCTCGTGCTCTGAAGCAAATATAACTTTCTGCCCGAGTAATATTTTTTAAAAGCAAAATTTAATTGAATACAGAAGTGAAGCTATGCTATTTAATAATACTTTCCATAAATACACCCGACCCGCTTGCTAACGAGCCGGCCATGAATATTCTTGATTCCTTGCATATTCAACAGAACATGAATCACAATACTTTTATATTTTAGAATTTATTTAACAGAAGCAAAGGGTTTAATTGATTTGTAGACCGGATTTTTTGGTTACTGGTAAAGAATACATGAATGATAACGATCGGAGTAAAGGAACATTTATTCCGCTTTGTATTGTATTAACCCTTATTATTAAAATCGGTGCTTGAAACGAGGTTAAGTTTATCTCACTCAACATTTTTTCTTGTTATTATGAAAAAACTGGCCTTTGCTCGCTCGCGCTTTTGCTTGTGTTAGTATAGATTCGATCTATTCCCCGGGAACAATATTTTTTTTATGAACCCTGGAAAATAACAAAAACAAACTCACTTACGAATTGATACTATTAGTAAGGATTTATATAACACTAGTGTGCTAGTACTAGAGGGCAATGGCGCACGGACGTCCAAGACGGGCCGGACGATTTCAAACGAATTTTATTCGATAGTTATGTATTTCCTCATCGTGTGAGGGATAATTATTGCAATATTTTAAGTTAATCTCTATCGGATGATGACCATAGGATAGCTTCAAAATATATTACGAATTTTAAAAGTCGATATCTTATGTGAATTGTTAAGCTAGTTAATGAAAAATGACTACTCAACCGGTCGTCATGAAATCTTCCATATACGTTGTCAGGGGTACGGAAAAAGTATAGATATACATATACAGATAGACATAAACACATCTTTCATCCAGAAACAAGTACTATTCGCGGAGTACGGGATATATCTAGAGAGTAAAGCCATGGGCAAAAGCGACTAGTACATAATTATCCTGTCAGTGTAAATTTGCACGTTAGAATTTAAGGAGTGCTTGTAACGAAAGTCGATAGTTTAAATTAACACTTTAGGTATAGATATTATTTTTTTTGATAAAAAACTTTATTTAACGAAACAGTACCTACTATACGCGCCTCGAATCTGTCCTACTTACGTAGCTCTTGATTTACTTATTAAATTCTCAGAAAATTGGCAAAGTTCCAAACGTTAAAACTATTCAAACATTTCATAAGGCTTAATAAGCTATTATGCGAAGCCTTTGATATATTACATTGTCTAAACTTATGGCTATATCTAAAACTGTAGTTAATTTTAATAACAAAACAGGTACGCACGTACGAAGTTAAATATACTTCTTTGGCGTGAATTTAAAAAAAGATTCATTTTAACCGTTTCGAACTTGTTCAAATGATATTATTAAATATTATAAATGAAAATGTCTATAAATAACATTTATAAATGACAGAAGTAAAATATTGACGAAGGAAATGAGACTAAATCGTCGCTTTACAGTATGTACATTACGTTTACAGTATTTGAACACAAATTTGTTAGTTTTGTCAATATTTTTTGAAGGTGTCTCTATTGTCTCTTGTCTACTCACTCACTTTTCTTATATAGAGGTTTCATAACTGAAATTGTTCAATTTTCGGTATGATTTTTTGAACATGTTTTTTTCATACATACCTTGTCCTGGAAAATACTAACAGAACAAAAAAATATTTTCCAAATAGCTGTAACACAAAAAATGTAAAGAAAACTAACAAGCAATAAGAGTGAAGCAACATTACTAATATTAAAAAGTAAAAGAGATCCCGAAATGAAAAATATATAAAACAAGTACTTCTAATGAGATAACAAAACTATTTTCGGTAACATTTTTGGGAATTAAAAGTCGGAATTGAGAACATTTATGTGAACGTAGTGTTTGGTATAGGAATGGCATGGTATTTCAAGTTACTTATGGAATGAATGATTATCATAATGTACGTAATATTTTCCAATTTAATATACGTAACATATTTAGAATGTTGTTATTTAATAAACTAATCGACATTTATAAAACTTGTAATTAATGACACACAAAAAATATATACCAAAAATGCAAAGGGCTTTACTGGAATCATTCATTATTACTCATATTCACGATACTTTTTCGCAATGGAAAAGTTAGCGTAAGTACAGTACAGTAAATTCTTCGCTACCGTTGATTTGAATGAAAAGACTAGCGCGCCATCTATTTTAATGCGGTCATACTAATTCAGAATCCTTTTTCGGCGTTACAAATATTATTTGTTGTAATAAATAGCTGAGTTATAGTAAAATTGATAATATGTTTTTAATATTTTTCACGTGTTAATCTACACATATTCATTTTTATGGCGATTAGTTATAGGCTATAGTAGTCCTGTATGTGCCAGCGTCATCTTGTGGCGAATTATAGAAAATTGACAGCATTAACAGTGAAACAATACTGGAATTTAATAATCTCATATATACAAACATCTACATTTACATATACTAGTGGTCTTACAGTGGCCGAAATTTATCAGTCATTTGTTTTTTTAATTTTCATTATTATTGAGGTATTTTTGATTAAAGTGTACAAACATAGCATCACAGATAATAGACATAAGGAACTTGAAATATGATGAATAGGTTACTTATGAATAAATGCTTCGTTTGACTCGTAGATGTTATGGGAAACACGGAAATCATTTGCAAGTTTTTCATTGATTAAACTCGTCAATAGCCTCTATAGAAAAAAAAATCGGTTGACAAACAAAGAAGATAATGGTACTTAACTGTTTTGTCTCTGTCTATTTATATATAAATAATAACAAGCTATGTTATATTGTATACAATAATATTTCTAAGTGCACCAGGGAATATATATAATATTTAATAAACTGTCTTATTCATTAAACGTGGTAGAGAGTTACGGTGTTTGAAGTAAAAAGTTAAGAAATTAACTTTTATATGCAGACTTTGTTGGTTTTATAAAATACTGGAGTTTAGTTTACTTTGTAAATTTAAATTTTAATATTTTAACAATATAGAAACTTTTATTAATTCGTAAACAACAACTTTATCATCAGAAGCGAATTGAAGCGATGATGGCTCAATTGACATAAGTTCAAACTCTTGCGGCTGAGTCTGAGTTTTCGGTGAGGAAAACACCGTTATGAGACCATAACATGGTGGTAGGGCTAAGCCACCGTCCGCTAGCTATGACGTTCACGTTGAAAATCTCTCGCCAAGCACCTGTTAGTATGCCGCGCCAGCTGCACTTAAAGATTACTTAAATTAATAACTATAAAACAATAAAAAGAACATTGTGACGTAATGGTGGTAAATAGTAGATAGTATTGCGCCAAGAGGCCTCTGGCTCAATCCCCGCACTTTTTTATTTATAACGAGTATAAATTGTCCTTCTTTTGGCTGTGGTTTAAATAACAATATATCTATCAGTTGATTACTTACCATAATGCTAGCGATGTTTCGTTCAAAATTATTTAGATGTATGCATGTGTAAATAATTGTGTCCTTATAAAAAAAACAACTACGAAGAATTGTGGAATGCGGTTTTAAAAAATGTCATGGAATTACGAACACTGTAAAAAGCGGC
Organism: Antheraea assamensis; assembly: GCA_035772565.1. NCBI lineage: Eukaryota > Metazoa > Arthropoda > Insecta > Lepidoptera > Saturniidae > Antheraea > Antheraea assamensis. The sequence goes on from JAQQSE010000076.1 coordinate 2,483,002, forward strand.
TTTTAATGTAGTCATTCATAACGAATCTGGTTTATTCAATAAACACCACATACGGAATATTTACGCTGCGACGCTGTAAAGAATTGGAAAGTGTAGTAAATTTGGCAGCGTCCGTTTTAAAATAATGGAATTTTATTCACTCGTTTACTATGTACGATATTTTTTTGTACTAAAAATAGTTAGTTGAAAAGACAATATTAGAGTTGCTAAGGGTAAGAGTTAGTTAACTAACACCGTATATGTCTTTAACGTCGTATATTTAAATTCATGTCATTACTGTTCAAAGTAAAAAGATTTTCTAGCTTAATAAACAAGCTATCCTAATCCTAAGTAATATTATAATTCTGGCTGTTTGGCTGTATGTCCGTCCCTCTGTCCGCCTGTCTGTGTCTCTGTGTATAATCGACTATCAATACTTTTAAAAATGCTTTTCTATAAATTGCGTTTCGACCCATCACAATAGCATGAAATCGCAAAGTTGTAGAAAATAAAAAAAAAACTAAGATCCCTAAGTATTTTATATGGAAAAACTTTAAAATGAAAACAGTTAGTAGGAATTACAAATTAAGAACTGAAATTTTCAGAGATTTTGTATATACAACAATACTTCGCTGCAGGTGCGAAAAAATCATCCTAATATAAATACAACATCCATTTTTATGTAAATAGAAAAGCTATCGTTGTGTGTACTCGGATATTTTATCAACAGATATCTATATCTGATTACAAAGAAGCAATATAACCTGTCATAGTTCACGAAAATACATAAGCGGTTACTATTATACACTGTATTTATTAACTAAAAACCACTTTAAAGATCACTAGTTTTTATAACTACTTGCCCACCTCTGCATATAATATATGCTATAATACCTACGCAATCAAATAAAGAGACTATCTATTTTTCCACATTCGTGTTATTTTTATCCGCCTACGCACGAGGCTAATGATGGCTTTTGAGTGTATATATATATTATCTATTTCTGTATCTTAAACCGTTTGATGTATTTTAACATATCAGGGCAGACGTTGGTATGTTCGTCTTAATTGTGGGTGTGAAATAAACTACGTAATATTTAAATATACCGTTCAAATAAGAAGAGGTGGATAAAAATATATTCGAATTTACCTATACTAAACTTAACAACTTGTTCATTGATATAATAAAAAAGCTTTGTTTTTTACGATAGCATTTTTGTTTTTTATTCATACAGTGTCTTATTACAATATATTTTTATGTTATAAAACAACGCATGACTACTCCTTCCTCAAAGGCCGGCAACGCATCTGTGATGTCCCTCATGTCCCAGGTGTCAATGGACAGCGTGGATTATTTACCATCAGATGACCCGTCTGTTCGTTTGCTTCCAATCACATAAAAAAACCATTTACTAATTTGAAATTATTTTGGTTAGCTGAAATTAACCTTTTTTATTTCGTTTTTGGTTATATACTGTATTGCATGATTGTTCTATATATACTTACATATATGTATATAAATATAATGAAAATACGGTTTTTTTAATCTCCATTACGTCAAAAGTTATGCATGACGACATGTGATAATGATCATTCCATGCGGAATCTTTCGTAGATTAGGCTATTTATTTTTTTGGTTCCATTGACCCTTTGCCATGTTTTAAAGGTGTATAACGAAGCGGGCGGGTATCAGCTAGTAGTTGTTAAAGTGAAATAACTCTTCACTTATAATGTTTGAAAAATTACATAAATATATCATTATACTATTGTTTATTTGCGCGTATAAGTTTTATCGTTTACTAAGATTCGTAACTTTTTTACGACAAACGTAAAATAACCACCACATATTTCTATCGAAAACAAAGCAATACACAGATATTTACTATTAGTACAACTTTTCATAATTTTAAATATAAAACGATTTTTCAAAATACTTTTTATAAATTGGCGTTTGACCACAATCTCATCTGATGTTAAATGATGATATGGCCTGAGATGGTAGTTACACCAAACCTAGTGGGGTACTGGCTCTCAAGTGCAGCTGCCGGTACACACCCACAGGTGCTTGGAGACAGATTTTCAACTTGAGGATGGTAGTTAGCCAGGCGGACTTAGAAAAAGCCCTATCACCATTATATGATTTTATTACGATAGTTTTCTTTCATAAAAAGCGCAGACTCATTTGCTAGGGTTCGAACCTACGTCCTTCGATGCTGTGCCCGAACACGCTATCAACTAAGTCATCATCGCTTCAGTATTGTATTGGGAAAGATATAAATGTACAAATGAACGTGAATTAAGTACATTAAAAACATAACAGTTACTTTCAATTCTACATATGTCATTATCGTTTGAAACTCACTCACTAAAGGCAATTCATAAATTGGTAACACTTAATAAGATAATGTACTTTATCCTTCAGTGTGAATGATATTTAATCATTATATTGACCGTATTTATATTAATGGAACGAAAATATTTATGAATTCCTCTTAGACAAGTTTAATTTGAATATATTCCTAAATAAAGAAAGAGAGAAACGTCTATATTTTATTTAAGTTAAGCGTCTTTTAAGGATATAGGCTTACTAAACAAACGAATTCAGGTAGAAAAAGTTTCTCATTTTGTGTAAATAATACGTTTTAAACTGTCACAAATCTGTACGCGCCGCCTTTTCTAGTGACAGGCGCAATCTGTTTTCAAATAATTACTTCTGAAAGCCGAGACGGAGGAAATTATTTTCTTTGTTACTTTAACAACATCGATGTGGTAGCATCTTTGTACTCGCGCTCGGCACCCTCCAAATGTTATAGATAATTTCTATAATTTGTTACAAGTAAAAGCTCTCGGCTTCTGTTTATTTAATCAAATTTGCTTTGTTTCTGATTAATTATCAACATTAAATTGTTACTTTACGGATAAGAAATATTGCGTTCATGATATTATTTAGAATACCGCAACGATATAACAATATTCAAATAGTATTAAATAAAGCTTTGAAAATTCTCATCTTTCATATCATGGCAACTAAATAAATTAGAAGAACAAGAAAAAGAGGACATCCTGATTTCATTTTTCACAGTAGCACAAAGCCGCGCTCTCACTTCGCGTCACCTTAAACCACTTTAAGCGGTGGCCTGTCTAAAATCATAATGTGGTTATTATTTTACCCGAGCTCGTAGCAGAGGCACTGCTGTCGACAAGGCGCCCATTTTCGCAAAATTATCGCTACTCGGCCTCGCTACGACAGAATCGAGGACGTCCCGCGAACTTGCACAACGCATTAGCGAAAAATATTATTTCGAGGAAGAAAATACCCTTTTCTGACGTTAATGTTAATAAATAAGGTGTAATGTGAGAATATAATATCAGTATTACGACCAATTATTACACAATTATGACAATGAAAGCTAATTAACCCACGTTAGAGCACGATGCGGTGCGTTCGTATTTATTGGCTATATTTATTTTCATACTGAAAACAATCATGGGACGAATGAACAACATATATTACATTTTTAAAAGATACATTGACTTTAACTATAATTCAGAACTTGAAAAGATATTACTACTGCTTCCTAATTTGTTTTTGAAAAGTTCCTGTGAGTAATAATTAAGTGAAAAAACACGATTTAATTAAATATATACCTTACATATTGACGTTGAATATATGTACGCACAAGAAAACCATAAAATGGTGTAACATTTAGCATGATTATGAAATATTACTAGCGGGCCTAGCGGACGTTGTACTGCCCTGCTAATAAAAAAAAACTTATAATCAGACCGCAGCGTCACCTACCAGGTCTAATTGTAAATCTAAAGCATTCTTGAATTCTCCTGAACACATACAAAAAATTTCATCAAAATCTGTCCAACCGTTTAGGAAGAGTTCAGTCACATGTACAGAAGAATGATACATATATATAGACGAAAGTAAGATTGATGCTTATAATTTGATATAATAAGCAAATTACAATACAGCGTACATAGCAGCTTCAAAAATCGATTTAATTTACTTCTCCTAGAATCGGTTTCCTCTCTAAAAATATTCTAAAATAAAGTAACATTTTTAACTTTGAAAAATGTCATTGCATTGTTTTCTTATACTGATAAAATTTATCATTTAATATATGAACTTATATACATTAGTGACTAGATTACTTATGAAAGTTTTAAACCAAATACATTGAAATGCGAAAATAACACAAATCACTCACATTAGGTATTTGAAATCACGAATCGAATTATGTATACGTTATGTTACATTTGTGGGTTGAACGAAACACGAGATAACAAAGTAGAAGTAATCCCCACACAAATTGAATACATGATTTTGTTGACTGGTGTTTGCTTACGTTCCCACATAGGTACATATATTCCCTAAACCGCATCAATTTCATTGGGATTGTACTGTTACAGTAAATGTATAAAAATAATTTAATCGAGTAAAATAACTATCTGCACATTATAAAAATCTATATTTATACAAAAAAAAACTATACAAATGTTTAATGAATGTAGGTCAGCCCATATTAGTATCTTGACATAGTAGTTTAAGATTTAGTTTAAATGTCATTGAATGACAGTCTGGGGTTGTCAAATACATCACTTAAATCCAAAGATAGTAGTTTTATACGTGGATTATAAATGCGAATGTAAGTTTCTGTGTTTGTTACACTTTCACTATACAAGTGATTATAATAAAATGTTGAAACTACGTTTTGAGGGGTACCAAAGAAATATTATTTATATGGAAAGGTCAAATCTAAATTAAAGGGAATGAAAGTGCCAAAGAGGCAAAGGCTAGTTTGATAGATCTGTCAAGTCTGTAGTTTGACTGTCAATTTTATGCACATTTCACTACTATAAAATACGTGATATTTTGTAAATAGAGTTTAGTATATAATATTAGACGAGTATTATTGCAATACTTGAAAAATAAAATACAATATACTAAATAATCTAAATTAAAATGACATTACAATTATTGTTAGATAACTATGCTTTTATTAAATATTTATACAACAAGTAGATTAAATGGCATAAATTAAAATCACAGATTTATTAATTGTAATTTTCTATATTTCAAAGCATTCAACTTCCGACAATGACTGTAACATTTCCATGATTGGAATAAAATTCAAATTCGTCAAGTGAAATGTTCGTCCCTGTCTTGTAAAAAGAGATTCAATCAAATAAGGATTCGTACCTAGCTGGATCCTTACTTATTTGAATTTCCCTTCGAGTGAATGAGTTGTCTATAAAACACAAACACTTAGGGGACGGGACGCAAACGTCAAGCTATATGCGGCTGTCGTTGTGTTTGTTATTTATACTTTCAATTTAGAAGAAGTTACAGATCGATATTACTTAAGTCAGTTTTATTTATTTGACCTACATACGCTGTGATTGTTGTTATTCTTTATATATTTGTATTTTAAAAAGAAAAACATATTAACGATGTTCATAACTTTGATTTGTATAAGGTTTATTACCCCTCAGCTGTTTTTTAAGACCCAGATCTCAAAATGGCGGATCATGTTTTTATTTCATGACATCATACATTGTAAATTTAATGGTTTGGTAAAAAAAGTTCATCCAAATGTAGAAATAAATTAAAAAGAAATTTTACATAATAAATATAATTTTACAATACATCATTTGTTATATTTCAAAGTTTTGTAATAAATCAGGTATTTTTTTAAGCTTATGCAGCCAACAGTCTGTTGACTTATGCCTCATGAGGTCTACATTTGTTTGTATGAAAGTTAGACTTTTATGGTTTTGTATTTCTATTCTTAGGCGCATAAATTATGGGGATAATTGTATTTCATGTTATTAAAAGAAATATTACTTTTATTTAAATTTTGATAGTGCGGATTCAGAAGCGACCATGTCTTTGTTGATAGCGTGTTTGGACAGTGTGTCGATTGACGTAGGTTCGAACCCTTGCGAATGAGTCCGAACTTTCTGTGGAGTAAAGCATCGTGGTGGAGTCATAACATGGTGAGTTTTTCTAAGTTCACCTGGCCAAATACCGTACCCCAAGACGCAAATCTGTCATCGAGCACCTGTTGGTGTATTCCGGCAACTAAAATTGAGAGCTGATCCTTCCTCTTGATTTAGCGTGTTTATCATCTTAGACCAATATCGTCATTTAACATTATGACAACATACCACATGAAATTGTGACCAGACGCTAAAACTTATGGAGTATAATAACATTATTGTAATTGATACAAACATTAATATAAGCTTACACCAAAGGACATTTTGTTCAGTGGTTCATAAAATTATGGATATATAATTTATTACTAAAAATCTATGAAAATCAAATATATTAATGTGATAAACTGAAGACAAAAGTTAAGAAGGCAAATTAAGAGACTTTATGATTAACAATGCTTGAGAGATCTAATACATTTAAGACGGTAAAACTGTAAAGTATTCTTGTAGACTTAATGATGAATAATTCTTAGTTGGGAATGTTATGAAATTATTAATTATAATTTTGGTGTATGTAAATCTTGTATTCGACGAGCATAAAGATAATATATAATAATTGTATGTACAATTAAATTATTATTGTAGTGCCTTACTGCCAGATAGATTTAAATTTCCTTGGTTCGGTATTGTTGTTTCCTCGTTTTACGTTATTTATTTGCGCATAATCTTTGAATAAATTAATATAAATCACTCTCCCATTAAATCAACATATGTTGGAATGACTAAAAATATATAAAAAGATACTTTTTACGTGTATATTGTTCATAAAAAAAAAAAACAAAATGATTCCCTTTAAATTCCATATTTCAACGCAGACAATTCGATTGTATTTCTCAGTGAATGTAAATGACACAGAAAGAATAAAAAGTTAGTAACAGAGTAAGTCTGTAACAGTATATAGATGTGCGATTACAATTATATTTAGTGAATAAATACCACACAACAATTTTCGATATCCAAAATAACAAAGTTTAAATCGTGACGAATATATATTGTTTCTAAAAATACACAAGGTTTAGCTTTTTTCATTTAACTTTAGTTCGAGAGTACATATTTAAATGTATTTATTCATATTTATTGAATTGCATTTAGACATCGAGTTTAAGATATCTGTCGTTCCTATATACAAAACAAGAAACAATGGTGGCTGCACGAAATTCCCTAGTTTCCTTAACAAGCATTTGGATGACAGCCAAAACAAGGAAGCTTATAAGGCTGGTTCCAGACTTTGTTAAAAATTTGCACTATTTTTTTATAAAATTATTTAAGAATAATTTAAGATTTGTTCATCAGCGTAAGTTCTAGTTTTTGACATTTTCTTATGAATATTCACGATATTAATAAATAATATGAAATATAATTAAAAAAAATTGTTTATTACGATGTATATATAGTAAGCTAATGAACAGTTTTACTACTTTGGAAAATGTTTAAGTGACCTAGTATTAATTTTTTCACATGAGTTTATTAATAAGATTAAGAATAATATCTATGTGTGAAATTTGGCCAATTGTCTGACTAGATAAATAAGTATTTTTTAATTATATATCTTTCTATACTACAAAATCTACAGACATAAAGTAAATGAATTTTGAACTAACGCTTATTAGAAAACAGCAGGTATATAAACGATAATTTTATAATGCATTTTTATAAAGTACATTTTCAGTTGGTTCCTCTATCGATATATTTTGAATATTTAGAATTAATATCAAAAGAAAACTAACATAAACAAAAAAATGCAAATTAAAAGTGAAATAAAATGAAAATGTTATTAATAAAGTATATTATATAAAATGCTGTTACATACTTTCATGCATTTTGTACATTACGCCTTATTCGACAAAATTGCACGCGGACCGCTATGAGCCACTCAGTTTAATAGGGTATGACCGTTTAATTTCCTTTAAACCCTTTACCAAGCAAAAGCTTACGCTTATAATTTAAAAGGTTTTACTTTTCTATTCTGTCTTGCTTGCTTTTAGAGTTTCGTATTCTCAAAATGAAAAAAAAATGAAACCCTTGTCACTTAGTTGTCTGTCTGTCTGTCTAGGCTGGTAAGAGGCTTAACCTATGCCGCAAGAAAAAGGTTTCTTGTAAACAGTTTGAGGTGAAATTGATATTAATATTGAACAATAAGGTTCGTAGAAACTACATTCTAGGTTAATCTAATATAGAGATGCGGCCCTTCATTCTAAAAGTTTCATATATTGACTGATTGCCAGAACCGAATAGGGGTATTTTTCGAGGACCCATAGTTTTAAAATTTTACACAATAGAAAATTTTTCACCACAAATTATGCGACAAATCCTAAAAGAATATTTTTTATATTCCTTGTGAAACTAATACGAAAGAAATATATGTTAGCTACTAATTTAATACTATGTACTAAATAAACACCCGCTAAATACTAGTTTCCTTAACGGGGACGAGTTTTGTTGACGTTATAGTATATAAGGATAATATGTAAACAATATTTAAGTAGAACATATAATGGTACACATCCCTCAGGCTGCTCTTTTTAATCGTTATATAACTATTATCTTTTCCATATTTCTATCTATATATATAATAATAATGTAAATTTTACGTGTATGTACTATTTTAATTTGTGTGTAAAAAAAGATTGCAAGTGATTAAGAATCAATAATGAAATACATTTCAATTACTTTCGCAAATGCCTATTCGTTTGTTTATGTACACATCACTGCTAAAGTATAACGCTTATAATAAAACGTCACCAAGAAAATTGTAAAGCATATCCTTGAATAACATTTAGTCTTTGTTTAACTAAAATCAGTTCACTCTAACAAATTTGTAATTCGAATGAAGACGCCGGTTAAGTACGAGAACATATGCATTTCTGTTTTTTTTTATTCCTATTTTAGACGCTTGTCTCTTGGAACGATAAAGTAAATAAATAACATTTCTTACAAAAAATGTTGTAAACAAAGTATACGTTTACTTTCATTTTTTTATGTTTTCTCTACATATATATATAGATATATTTAAAATATATTTCTAAGATAATAAATAGCGCATACGAAGTCGTGGTTATCGGCTAGTGAAATAATAATGTCGGTAAGAATACTCAAGTACACATTTTCTTATATATAAAATCAATTTTTTATCACTTCGAATGACAATAACTTCGAGAGATGTTACAATTTTAGCTTATATTATATTATCTATGTGTAAAGTTAAGCGTGGCGTTGCGGCGTGACGTTACTTCAGTCCGTCCCTAAGGAGGAACGTCTAAGTTTGACCGCGGTAAATCTTCACCACATTGGACCCTAACGTCTTGTTTAACATTGCGACAGCTGTACAACGAGGACAAATTTTCATTTACAACAGTCTGCTTTGATTAAACGTTAGTTAGTGCACACGTATGAAACACTCTAAGTGTAACCTGTCTATGTAAAAATGTCATATTATAATATGTGTATACAAAACATTTGTAGAGGCTGATAAAATTAAAATTTAAGAATTACTGAATTATTTCTTTGAAATAAAAAAACTCATATACCTTTATACAGATTTTCAAAATGAAGTCATCCGAACTAATATTCTAAATGCGAAGGTTAGTTTGTTTGCTTGTTAATTTGTTACGTATTCATGCCTTGATTTATCAAGCAATCACCATAAAATTTTGTATAAAATGAAAAAATATTGTATGATTTTTTTCAAGAGTACAGAAAAGAACATAGGTTACCTTTAATATAAAATAACTTTATTGCTCCCAAAGGATAAATCAAAGATACATTATCACGAACAAAGCCGCGAGCTAGAGCGAGAGAGTAGCGAAAGCTAGTATATAATAAATGAAACTATTTATTTAGCTTAAAAAAAATATAGGTTTATGTCAACAACCGTAATGCTAATAACGAATTCGTGACAATCTTTGCACGTTAGTTAATTAACCTTTCTCCGTCGATATTTTGTATATATTTTATTTTCTCGTTTTGTATATCCATTCACTTTTATGACACTCCACATTGATGAAAGAATATAAATAGGATAAGGTATGTTTGGGGACGAATAACACTTTTGTATACGTCAATAAGTAAGTATGGTTTTCAACACATACAATTACTTTATACAATACAATCTTTGCACATCTTGTTAATTGACTATTTACAAATTACAGTCATCATTTAAAGTTACCAAATACTGACCGTTGCATGAGGTGTAAATTCAATTTGAGTAATAATTGTTTTTATTGAGCTATAAACGTCCCTATGTTCTATTTCATGACATAATCGAAGTGATGATCAATTAAATCCGATGAATTGTGATTAAAGGTAAAAAATATTTTTATAATAGTTTTATTGTGTTGTTGAATTGATGCTAATACTTGAAATCATGTTCCATATTTTAATAAATACTTTTCGTAATTTAGTGTACATTAATTGTGAATAGAGAAAACAATCTTTTTTTATCAGGAATATAGTTTTTCTCTCATTTAATTATATTTTAATACTTTTGTACATACACGGTTATTGGTACGTAATTATAAGAATACCTTTTTTAATACACAATGTAAGTCAAATATTATATAGGAGAAGCTAATTTAGTTCCTTAAATCAAACAGCCCCGCTGTCACGCAATAAAAGGCATCGGGTTTTCCTTCAGCCGAAATGTAGTCAAACGTAAGCCTATTCTTTTATAAAAATACATCCGGAGATATGTACCGTTGACCTTTGAGGAACCTTTTCTTTTTAGCATTTAAGCCAGTGATCCAATATGTCCACACAAGAAGGGAATTTCTTACGTAACGAGTTTTTTGAACACGTTTCTTTACGTAGTTCCTTAATATCGTGTCATTATCTCTACAGTATAATGAAAAAGGAGGGAATAATACATTTTCTTGGATAAAATAAATTATTATCAAGCAATTTGAAGAATTTTAGTATTGAATTTGGATATGTAATAGTTATATTGAAATGTCAAAAAGCATTACAAAAATAGTAACTACCTTGTTCGAAGTATAAATAAACAAAAAAAAACAATTCAAGCTTTATATATGCCTACTAGGTCTATTTTTATATTATTATGTATCTATAAGTTTTAGTATTTGTACATATTAAAAAAAAAAAAAAACCTAAAAAAACAGTATAAAAAATTTGAATGAAACGTCGTTTTTAAACGTATCTGGACCACCGTTCGTTTCAGTAATAGAAATGTCGTATGCGCCAAACTAACACCATTATAATTCGTAACGTTTCAATATGGCTACACAGTGTAGTTTTGTAAGAGGCAATTTTTTACCGACTCCGTCCTCATGTGTTTTATCCAGCGGGCGTGGCTAATTTGCAAACTGCACCGGTACCCGAAGCTTTTAGCCCGTCTTCCTTCCGTTGGTGTTTACGCGCCGCGGACCTAAACGAGGGCACTCCGACTTAATGACGACCACCGCCATTTTAGTAACGACGGGTGACATAATCATTCTGACGTCAAAGTAATTTGTCAGCTCCGTATGTAAAGCTGATTAAAGGAAACACAAATTAATAACTTACATGGCATATATCAGAACGCCTCGTCTTTTGACAGAGTTGAATTGAAGTTTGTATAAGCCAATAAATACCCCAATTAATTTTATCAAATTTCATAAAAAATATGTACCTATTTTAACATTGTTATTAGCTCACATAACTTTGCGAATGTGAAAAAGATTTACTTTTTACGAATTACTAGCTACCCATCTTGGCTTCATATAGGTACAATGCACGAATGTGTGGTCATAAGTGTCTAAACGATTTAAATCCATTTTTTATCGCTTTAATATTTACAATTCATCAAGGTCATAGATTTTTTTAAGAATCTTTACGCAAATTACTTATTTTCATTGGGTTTAATTGTAAATTTGTGATATATTTTAAGATATTCATTGTAAAGGGCAGTCTTATTACCCAGTCTTATATACTCCATTAAATGCCCATCGTAACGAAAGTATTGAATCGGATATGTATTATCGCAAATAACTAACAATTTTTCAGTAATATGTAAAAAATAAAAATGATTGCCAAGGGTTAGCCTTAGGAGATATACATACGTCTATATACCATAGTGGACTTATTTGTAAACATTTTTTAGGTGTTCAATTCTGTCGTACATTATTTTTATGTACCTATCTCATAATATGTAGCCAGCGTTTTCAATGTACGCTCTCGACAACTTTTGCTTAAGACTTCATCAGAATACGTCGACATTTCTCTTCTTTATATAAATATAGTATACATTTATTATAGACTTAAACCTTTGAGAAGAAATTCTTTAAATGATAGTGAAAACCGCACCAAAATCCGATGTATAGTTTAGAAGAACTAAGGTAAAACACAGACTGAAACGAGAAGCGACTTTGTTTTGTAATATTTATAGATTATATATATATAGCAAATACTGAATGCATAATGTATTTATTGATTAATAAAGATCAAGTGAAAGATATAAATAATGCTCCCGTTACAAAAACGTCATAATATGGTAAGAATGGCTTATGGAATAAAAAATTTTTAGTCGTCTAATATTTTAATCATATCTCACAAATAAGTTATTTTTGTAATGTAAATAATAAATATGGAAATTATGTAGCCTGTAAACTTCGTACATTGATTTATTCATAAAATGGAAACTGTATCTATATATCCTCTTTGATCCAGGATTTGCCAAAGGAAATTGAGTAGTAAGCTGCATGAATTCTTGGATACGATACTCGAACGATTCTTGAATAAGCCGAGCAAGACATAATATGATACTTACACTTCCCCATTTACACTGCAGAATTGTTTTCATAATAATACGGCCTTAAATGTTACAACAATTTAAATATCACGTATCGTACGAACAAGTGCTATAGGAAGGCTCATAGGAAAAAAAAAATCTATTTAAATAATCTGCTGATATTAAGTGTAGATGCATTTTAAAAACTATAACTAAAATACATAAAAAATAAACGGGAGAATACAGTAAATATTTATAACATTTATGGTGTTTTTTTTTTTATTATCAAAGAATATTCTGTTCACTAACACAGTATATTTAACAAATGACTTCGTTCGTTTTTTTTCACCTTATATGCATTATAAGGTGTAAATGTCGATATATTTAAATAACGTTAATTTGAATTAAAGTCTCACATAAATTTCATAAATAAAAGTTATTTCCATCGTGCATGGTGGAAATCAACGTTTATAGCCGGCTGCAAACAGTTATGTTCGTTGAACACAATATCAATTCTCATTGTGCCCGCACACTAGACGGAAGCACGTACAGCGCACTGTCACAATAGAGTTCGCATTCGCGTAAATTGTGGACGAATCGCGCTGCCATAAAACCATATTCATATCTAACCTTTATGAATTGAAGGTTTTAATCAATATCCTTTCTATTGTTTTAGTGTATAACTTGTAACTCTTTGCTTTATCCATCCTTACTCATATTATAAATGCGAACGTCATGTAGTTTTGCATATACATTACCAGAAAAGGTTTTTTTTTCGAACTGACCTACACTGTTAGCTTCGTAAGGCCTCTACAGTTCCACCGAACTACGGATCAGACCGGACCAGAAAAGGATACCCTATCATCTAATACTTTATAGGTTTTTAAGCGTTTGATCACAATCTCATCTGATTATAAATGACGATGAGGCTTAAGGTGGTAAATATGCTAAGCCTAAAAAGGGTGTCCGGCTTTCAACTTCAACCGCCGGAACACATCTATAGGTGTTTTGTGACAGATTTCAACTTGTGGGTGGTAGCTGGGTGGTAGCAAATTTAGAAAAAGCTCTGGCACCATGCAAAATTGGGTAAATTATAATTAAAATGTGTAAACAATAAAAACAATGATGTAAGTTCAATGATAGTGTTTCAAGGTAAGTGTACACATTTCGTTGACATAACATAAGGTTCGCCCCAGTTTAGCATTCATGAAGTACGAGTACTTCATCACACCACTTCCTAAAACATTTCGGTTTTCTTTTATTACATTTTCCTTCTTCAATTATACTGTAAAATAAGTATCCTTATTCTACTTATTGTATAATAAAATATATAATTTAAATGAACTCGATACCGAGCAACATGGGTAACCGATAACAATTTCGAAACCATCATACTCTGTACGATATTCGGTTCACTGGCTTTAAAGCTACGCACGCATGGTTAATGGTTACAAATATGTGTGAACTTTATGATAAAATTAATTATTCATACTGTATTTTTTTATGTCTTCATTTTGAAAAATGTTAATTAAACCGTAGAAAAAATTATAACGACTTTTTATATCAGTAAGAAATCATACACTGTTATAGACGAAAGATTTAAATGGTAGTCAATTATATTGCACGAATTATTATCATTGTTAAGTGCTGCGACATTTACGAATTATCCGTATATATGTGTGCTTACTATTTTCACTATAATTATTAATTATAAAAATTATTAGTTCAAGAATCAAGCTGGGAAGTTATGTGTTCATATTCGACGGGCATCCTACTGCAACAGGCATAATAATAAATTCATCACAGGGATCTCTTTTAGTTTACTTATCCTGGGATTTGCCCCTGTATAGTGTGTATAGCCATCTGCAGAGAAGTTTACAGGCCATCATGACAGCAACGATCGTAGATGGATTGTAGGGCTCTTGATGGTCATGTATTGCATTAAACTTAACATCAGATGACGTCACGTCGTCGTGCTATAATAAATAAAAAATACATTTATTTCAATTTCATTTTAAATTTGCTCTCTGCGCCATATTCCGACATGGGGGTAATCCGACTGTTTCTGAAAATGTTCTTACTCGGTAGTGTTATATATGTGTTAACTTTTAAATGGCCTTATTTATGTTATTACTTCTATATTTGTTATTTTGTTAGCTGTAAGATCACCTTTTATTCTAAAATAAAATAAGATAGTATTTACAATAGTTCATTTGTTCAAGTCATACATAGATATTACAGAACTTCACTATACAATAATCTTGCATAGCATTCAGTTTGCGCTATAAATAATGCAGACGAGCGAATACTGAAAACTAGTAAAGCACGAAATCGGAAGTGTTTGCGGTACCAAGCTAAAGAGCTTTTACCGAACTCCGGCTTCCATAAAGTACCTACCTACCTCCGCGCAGTAAACGTTAAAACAAAATGCATTTATATTCAAGGAAATGTGCACGACAGTTTAAAATTAATCTGTTTCATATTAAACTTATTTACTGCCATCTCGTACGCAATGCATTTCAATTCAAGAACATAATTATATGCATCATAAAAGAGATATAGAACCTTTGTGATTTCCATAACTATCTCAAGAGGTGCCGGTGTAGATTAAAATATATGATATACTGTAATTTTTTTTTTTCGAACTGACTGCACTGTTGACCTGGCAAGGCCTCTACAGTTTCACCGGACTACTAAGGGGAGCGCTTAAGGCACTCACCCGATGAATGCTGTAAGTTTTTTTTTTCGAACTGACCTACACTGTTGGCTTCGTCAGGACTCTACAAGTACACCGGACTACGAACTACAAATACTGTAAGTCCTTGCCAAGGTTTTATAGTTATTTGTATTGCATAATATTTAAGGACTTCACATTCTTTCTGGGTATGTTATTTCGAACTGACTACACTGTTGACCTGGCGAGACCTTTACAGTTTCACCGGACTACTTAGGGGAGCGCTTAAGACATTCACTCGAAATATCATATAAAGTATATTTGATATCATATTGCTTATCTATCAGTAGCTACAGCATTATTAGTTGATTTACAAGCAATTTTTGGACGTTCAATTACAATTTTAATTTACTCAAACAATAATGGTTTCTAGATATATTTGAAATGTATTGTGCAAATAGTCTAAGCGAGTTATTAACGTCATAATTTAGTTTAGTTTGCATCTTAAAGTTGTTTTCAATACTATAATTACGATCACTTTAAAGAAAAGTCCTTGTACGTTTATACGCCAGAGAATAATTAAATTAGTAATAAGTAGTCCGGCAGAGACACTCGACTGTAATATTCGACAACTGTGGCTGCTAAATTCTATTAAGTGGCCGTTACGATGCCCAAACTCTACAGGGGGTGTCGTATAGTGTCGCGGTTCATATTTTATTTACTTCGGATACGTTTTGGGGTATTATATCTAAGTAAAATTTCTTACTATAGTGATAAATTGACAGCGACAATAGAATCAATTTTATTTCGAGTGTTATTATTTATATATATAATTTAATTTAGAATAATGATAATATTTGGGACCAATTTCATACATAATCCCGAAATAGCAACTTAATCGTATCTTGTATTATAATACACTAAGAACTAAAATGTAGACGCTTACATATATTTAATACAGATAAAATCTAGACAACCTAGAGACTAAACACATTAATAAAAAAAAACAACTAACCTATGCGTTCTCTTTACTTTACCTCTTTCTTAAGTAATAAATTAACCCTATTACGTTATAAAGCCTATTAGAAAAAATACACGTGATTCCTATAATCGTTTATACTTTGTACGTTTTGGCGTTTAACCCACACTTACACCTCATATTAAATGATGATGTCGACTAAGATGTTAAACACGCTAGACCTAGAAGGGAACTGGGTCTCACGTGTAGGTGCCGGGATACACCTATAGGTGCTTGTTGACAGATTTTCAACTTCAGGTGGTAGCTAGATAGGCGGGCTTAGAAAAAAATATTTTCCATCAGCGAAAGCCCCAAGTCGATCTCAAAAACTCTAACCTACGTCGATTGATACAATGTTCGAACATGCCCATCACTGGGCTATCATCGCTCTATACTATGACGGATTATTAACAGTATTTTATAGCTTTTATTATTGTATGTTTTATATATTAAAGTTAAAGTAAGTAAAATAAATACCTAAACAAAAGCCTTAATTATTTTAACTCCTCTTACTTCGTTAAACAACATTTTATTACAACAAAATGTACTCGATAATGTAATATAAACTTAAGAACTAACAAAGTATTATTAGTATAATCATAAATTAAATTCTAATGTAGAGTCAGAAATGGCACTCAAAACTATCAAAACCACTCTTGCAATGTTCCCACAAGCAACTAAGTATAATGGAAATGACTATTCTAACATTTATTAACTAAGTTGAGCAATCTATAATGGCCACGTTTCTATAGATTCGGTTTCATTTGTAATTGAAGTAATTAAATGTCTCTAACATTCACAAACACCGTGAAAGAGTATTTTCCACAAGTCATAAAATATACACATCACACAAATAACAAATGTGTTTATTGATTAATAAACGAAATAATGGCATATAATAGGAAATGTGAAACATTAAGGTTAATATTAGAATTTATAATTAAAAACGTGTCAAGTATAGTGTAGTAATAGGAATAGTTCACAGCTCATACAAAGTGGCAACGAAGTGTATATAGAATATGTGCTCACACACACAAGGTAGTCAAGAGTAGTGGCGTAAAGAAGGCATAACGGTATAAGGAAGCGTCGTGCCGTTTTCCGTGATACCATACGAATTGGTACTGCTAAGGCACACCATTCGATGCTTCACATCAAAATTGTTATTCTTTTTTTTATATTATAGCGGCAAACGAACAGGTAGGTCACCTGATGGTAAGTGATCACCGCCGTCCATAGACACTAGCAACACCAGGGGAGTCGCAAGTGCGTTGCCGGCCTTTTAATATATGTGGGCCTACGGCGCTCTCACTGACCGAAAGAAACGCAACAGTGCAAGCACTGTTACTTCACGTCGGTTTTCTGTGAGAGGATGGTACTACCCCGGGCGAGCCGACGAGTTTATTACAATATTTTATTTTCCTTATGATAAAGCATCAATTAAATTTATCACTGTCATGGAGATCAATCAATAGTAAAATAAATTGGTAATGAGCTAACCAATCTTATTCCATTTTTTATTTGAACAACTTAAGCAGTTTCCGAAGTTGCACTTAGTTTCGGAAATTAATCACAGTATATGCCTACTCTGTGTCTTATGCTACGCCATCAAAGAGTTGTGTATGTTTTCGAACTTTTTCAACAGATATACAAGAACACTTGATGATTTAACTATTAAGTGGACACTCTTCTAGATATCTTCTGTTCGAAATACATTAATATCGCAAAGAAAGATTTACATTAGTGCATTTTAATTACACACAATATTTATAGAAAATGTTCATATAATAACAAAATTTATCATCAATAAAATGAAATATAAAATAAATACAAACCTGATCGTAAGCATGAAAAACTGTATTTTTGTGGTCAATAAAAACAAATAGGTACCTGGGTGGAGTGCGGCCGCTGTTAGGCGTTAAATTGAACGGCGCGGCGGCAATAAAACCTAATTGAGTGTGTGTCCATTAGGGGAAAGGGAATCATCGCCAGATATCACATGATCGACACTGAAGTATTTTGCACTAGAATGTTTGTGTGTAAACACTCATTTAAAATAAATCATTGTGTATTGTTCACAACATTTATTAGTGTAATGAAAAATCTTTTGCTAATTTATTTCGTGCTTGTAATTAAAAGTTACATTTTAAATATTGAGTTTTTTTTTTTTATATTACAGGAGGCAAACGAACAGGTGGGTCACCTGATGGTAAGTGATCACCGCCGTCCATAGACACTAGCAACACCAGGGGAGTCGCAAGTGCGTTTGCCGGTCTTTTAAATAAGTGGGCCTCCGGCGCTCTCACTGACCGAACGAAACGCAACAGTGCAAGCACTGTTACTTCACGTCGGCTTTCTGTGAGAGGGTGGTACTACCCCGGGCGAGCTGACCCATTCATGCTGAAACCAGTAATAGCTTCAGCGTAGCTCTACCACCTACAACACCTAGTGTTGATAACAAACTATATTCATCGATAAAGCAGACAAATAGTCTAAACCCGTTATTACTAATGAAATGAACGAAATTAATCAATCAATTAATGAAAACAGTAAACACAAATACGCTTGCAATAGTAAAATCGGACCGAATTGTTTTCGTGGAAAACTGATTGGTCACGAAGGGAATCTGTACGAAAAGTTGCTAAATCTGAGGCTTAAGGCTCGATAAACAGGTCGTAGTGGTGGATGCCCGAGATAATGTGGTTAATACCCACTGCGTAAACCCTATATCACCGAAACCGATTCTATTCTATTAAAAGAAGCACAGATTGTTATAATAAAAATGAAGTGTAGTTGAAAGAGCCTTCAATGTTTTTCTTAATATACTTTTTCCATATATCCTGTTTAATTTTTTGGCAATTGTCTTTCTTATAAAAAAAAACTCTCTGAATGATGATATCGAACAGCATAAAAATGAACAATGTGCAAATAGTTTTATATACTCGTATAAGTTGTTAATAAATTTTACTGGCCGGACCAAGGAATTGCGTCAAAAAATGCTCTTAGAGCCTGGAGGGGAGTTAGAGAAGTTAATATTATATTAGGAGACCCAGTATCAAATGCGGCTCGGATAATTTATAAGTTTATTTTCTTAATTTCTAAATGTGAGAATCAACTTTAATGATACATAAATCCAACGGAGTTACCTTACGAGGCTGGCATAGTCATCAAGGATGTACAGAAGCCTCGTAAAAAAAAAAGAGAAAAAAAAGATAACAATGTAATGAACTTAAAAAACATAAATATTTATTAATATCTTATAATAGTTTGTTTTTATAATGGCTAAATTTAGTATTCACTTTATTTGTGACATAAAAAGATAACACCCATTATAAAACTGTAATAATACTGGTCTAGACAGATGAACTACTCGTATTTGAAGTTTAATTAGAATTTGCAAATAATAATACTTTTACGGATTAAATAATGTACTAATATAATTATCAACACAAGAGTATATAATATACTTGTATTAGGAAAGAGTACTTTGTGTAATTTCCTTCAAGTGGATACTTTTATTTTAATTAACATTTAAATTAAGCAATACACTCTATGCTCCATTATGTCTGGGGGAGTGACGTCTCATGCGGGGCGCGACGTCGCGTTGTCGGTCTGAGCGTAGGGGGAAACTGCGTTGGTTCCGCGACTTTCGAGTACTACGCCATACGACTCACTGATGGTTATACATATTCGTGGCATTTGCTGATTGCTTCGGAAGTAACGCACAATGTTTACTTTTAAGATATGTCAAGTTATGTACGTATCTTGCAATCTTGTGATTAATTATTTACCAAATACATTTACATTTGAAAGGGTGTTTATGTTATTTTTGAACATCAAAATATATTACAAACAATATGAGAGGTTCATTAAATTAAATCAATAACATTAAAAATGTATCGTATTACTCTATGCGATAATCTTTATATATAAAAATATGGTATGTCTGTGTTCGTAATTACTACTTCCGCAAAACGGCTCGACCAAATTGTATCGTGGCATTTGGCGTGGTATATATATACATATATAAATGAAATAACACGATGTAAAAAACAATTTCGACTACAATAGATGCCTAACATAACTAAAATATTTAATTGGAATGTTCAAAAGAGCGTCACAAGCAATCTATACATATTTTAATAATATTCAAAACACGAAAATAATTAGTGTGGGTTATTCTTAGGAGAATATTCCACATTTTTTAAATTAACAATTCCGTAGTACATTATTTTTTAATGTATACCATAAGGTTTTTAACTAATATTTGCTATTTAAATGCAGGAAAAATAATATGTAAGTAACTAAACTAAAAACTTTGGATAGTTAAGAAGAACTGATCGCTAAAACATACCGATGTGGATGGCTGCCTTTACTTTTATATTCTATATTGATTAGGGTAGTGATCGCGAAGTTTGATTAAAGTGATTCGTGTTAGCAGGATGCGGTGAATGATGCTTCAAACGCGCCGTGGCACTTGAAACAGGCTGCTCGTAGAGTCCCTACAACCTGATAGCACACGCGCCGTGCTCTTGGACACACGGTAGAGTGCAAATGGGGTTATTCTTTCATAAATTTTGTTTTTATAATAGTTATTATTTTATTGGTGATTTTTAAGTATTGTATGAAAATACTGTATGTATAATATACTTCAGGTAGTAGTAACTTGAATTGTAGGCTGATAATTCAAGAGTAAGTTTAAATTTACGAATATTCCCACTTATTTTAATAATTTACTAATAACAATGCGATCTAGATTAATAACACTATAGGTATCTTCTGTTCCAATGATAATGGCTGTTTGAAAGAGTTTTTACAACGGAAAATGTTGTACTCGTAGTTTTTTGTAGGTGGTAAAGCTACGCTGAAACTATTACTAGTTTCAGAATGAATGGGTCGGCTCGCCCTGGGTAAGTACCACCCTCTCGCAGAAAGCAGACGTGAAGTAACAGTGCTTGCACTGTTGCGTTTCGTTCGGTCAGTGAGAGCGCCGGAGGCCCACATATATTAAAAGGCCGGCAACGCACTTGCGACTCCCCTGGTGTTGCTAGTGTCTATGGACGGCGGTGATCACTCACCATCAGGTGACCCACCTGTTCGTTTGTCCCCCCCCCCCTATAATATAAAAAAAAAACTTATCCTAATTCTATTTGTTACTGATTGATGTTTTTTATTTAAAGATACTGGAAATGAAAAAATATTTTCCTCTCACAAAATGAATTTTCGGTAAAATTTATTTAATAGTATTATTATCTATCACATTTTAATATCTATTACTTAGTTTTCGACAATTTCACACTTAGACAACCTGCTACCTATTATTTTTATTACAAATAATTATTTATAACTATGAATTTTATTAGTGTATTTTTTATATTACGCCTGATTCTTTTGAATGATAATGGTAGGCAAATACTCGAATACTTCGTACTAATTACGACTTATGTATTCGAAAATATCTACAATGCCTAGGTTCTTTTTTCTCGATATAGCGTGAGAATCGTGATTGTTTCTATAATTATGGAATCTTGTTTTGTGATATATCGAAATGTTTCGATCACAGTTTTAACTTTAACACAAGAGTTTTCAGAGTTCAGCTTAAATTGAATAGAAATACAAAAACACTTATATAAAGTGGGCTATTGTGAATAGGGAAAATTGCACAATCATCGTGAACTTTCTGTAAGTGACATCTATCTTTTATTTTTGCTCCCTTAATCTTTTGTGGCAATACAAAACTTCCATCTGCATAAGCAGCATTTTAATTACGCTCGGACTTAAGAATGGACTATAAATATTTATTTTTAACGGTGATATTAATAAAAATGTATGATATTATGTACACAGCAAAGATATGTTAACTGACAATATTAAAAAAAAAACATCTTTCTAGTTCTTGATATAGATCATTGAGATAGAGTCATAGATAAAAATTAATATCCAAATATAACAATGCAGCAAAATATAGTACTAAGTCATTTAGTTAATTTATTTAATCCACTATACTACTGAGTAATTACAATTACATTTTATTACACACTAGTTGCTGCCCGCGACTTGGTTCTTATTTTATTGTATCATGAAAACTACGTGTATAAGAAACCAGATATTTGGATGTTGACTTTTATTTTTTTACTTGTAACTCCATCACCAGTACTAATCTATAAAACTTTCACCTATTTTAAGTTCAGTTTTATAATATTTTATAAATACCTGTTTAGCACCTAAACGTAATGATGTGTAGTCTAAATAATACTGTGAAAATTCCTCTGTTTGTCAATACTAGTTTCTTCGATATAGGTTCAACCTTTTCGAGTATTAGCTCGCACAAATAACAGGCTATTTAATATTGTTATTTGTGTATAGATTCTAAATACAAAACACTAACTACATATACAATTATATGCGCATACCTTATTTAAGTGTTGGAAAAAGTCAAGGCGCTTGGGAGTTTTAGTCGAAAACGCTGCCTAATACATTTGAGATATAACAAAACAATGCATAGTAAGATATTCCTCTTTTATAGATCTACAAAAATGTCTGCGATGGCATATATCTAACTTTTAAAGATAGCTTACTCTACCCCCATTTATCCTTTAAAAACATGGTCACACACAAGAAGATAATTGGAAGGCTATTTATACGCATACAGTATTAATCCTTATCAAAATGAATACATTAGTTACCTAAAGCATTTCATGCACATAAGTATATTTTTTTTTTATTATCAGGGCTGGACAACGTATACCGAGCCAGCTAGTGTATACGTAAATCAGAAATGAATGTATGAATAATAGGACAAAATCGGAAATATATAGATACAATGATTATTCAGGTATTCTGATAAAATAACTTCAATAACATTCAAATTAAAACAAAATAATGAATTACGGTCAAATTTCATCCACTGGCCGATTACTAGTATAATTATCCTAACTAATATTATAAATATGAGTTTGTTTGTTAAACTACTCAACCAATCATTATAAAAATTTTGCATACACGTTGATAGCTGTATAGAAGATATACGTTCTGTTTATATTTATATCGTCAACATATTTTCATTGAGGGAATAGTAGTTTACCCAAGGGAGGAGTGGAACGTACACTAATGCGAGCGAAGCCGCGGGGAAAAACTAGTTTATTATAAAAAGTTATGGTCTCATTACAAAAACAAAAATGAATACGCGTTTAACACGAGTTTTACTAAACAGTGCTTAAAATACTTTATTACAAAAGAGCGTGTAAGCGGTCTCTATCTGCGGTATCTGGTTTTTGTTTTTATGCAAGCAACTCTGAATAGCATTCATGCAATTCGATCTCATCATTCAAAAACGTTGGAATTTACGAATAATATTTTAGATCTTCATTAAGAATATTTATTTATTTTAAATAAAATTGCTTATAATTATTGTGACATTTGGTTTAAAGAAAATTATGTCATTATTAAAAAAGCAATATATACGTTTAAAGTAATACGCTAAATTGCGTAAAGTGGAACAATAACATAATCTCAGAATAAATACATTATGAAATGTCAATAATGTCATATTGTAGTAGTTGTCATGTACTTGTGAATCATTGTAATTGTCTAATTTATCTACATCTTTCAATTTAATTATACACACGAAATCCATAATTTACTACGAAACGTCTTTTGCCGGCAAATAGAAATAAAATAAGCCACAACAATAAAATGAAAACTGTGAACTTAGACAAGTGTTATACAATGTTTAAATTTAAATTGTGTCTATTTCTAAACAAAGGTAAGATACTTTCTTGAAACAAGTGTTCGACGCGTATTTAACTTTTTTGTAATAACACGGGATAAGCATATTAATATGTTTGTAGGATGTGATCTCTGTAACCATTTAACCGATCCTAAATATTCTTTCACTCATAAACAGTTATGTTAGGTTATAGTTATGGTTTGGCTACGGATAGTTGTTACTATTTTTCATATTAAAATGAACATGTACGTTGGAAGTATTACTTTATTATAACTCTATGCATATAACTTTTTAAAGAAAGCTTTCAAATCGATAGGTTTTCCAATGTGATTTATTTAGATTTTATTTTTTTATTTATTTATTTACAACAGCTATAATTTACTCTTAAATTTTAAGGTATGGGATACAATACAATATTTATATTACAAAAGGTATTGTTATATTATTACAAGCAACTATAATTTATTATAAGTAACAAGTAGTTACAGTAACACAACCATTGGGATAAGGTTAATTTTAAATCGTAAGTTTACAAAATATGTCAGTATACAATGTTGCGAACTAGAAATATAATCTATATATCTAAGATAATGTTAGACGGCGAGCTAAAAGTTCAAGTCAATTTGATATTCAATTTACTCCACCGGAAGCGTCTATGGGTTAGTTGTACCTTTTAATTTAAAGTAAAGAAATTTAGTCACACATTTTATACTTATACTACCATTTTAATTATAAATCTATGTGTGTTACTTTTAAAGGAAAGTTTCAAATCGATAGATTTTCCAATGTGATTGCGTTTATTTAGATAATGTTAGATGGTGAACTAAAAATTCAAGTCAATTTGATATTCAATTTACTCCAGCAGAAGTTTCTATTGGTCAGCTGTACCTTTTAATTTAAAGTAAGGAAATTTAGTCGCACAGTTTATTCTGGTGTGGTGAAAGCAGGTGCGGTGTAGCCCGGGGTTCAGTAATTAACAAAACAAAGGCTTTTCACTACCTTAATGGTGCCTGATGTTACAGCTTACATTTTTTCAGAACGTTACCAATTATTTATTATTACGGTTTATACGCAACTTTATTTTAATTGAAAGTATTTTTCTTTTTCGTAATATTTATCAAATTGACTACAATTCATTCGTGAAATGTAACACAATTATAACTTCAGAAATTATTGAGATACTTCTTACCCTGATTTTTCGTGATTCATCGTGGAAATTTTATACAGTTCGATGAAAGAATTAACTTTATTTATGAACTGCATTAAAATAACACCCATAATTTGGAAATGAAAAATAAACATTAACATTACCACACTTGTAATTTGTACAGTCAAGTAGCTTTTACTAGCGGACATCGCACGCTTTAATCTACTTTTAATAAATTTCTCGGGAAGGCAATCATTTTTCTGCATGATAGGTACTTCCTTGTTTCTTTCTCGATGACTGGGTTGTTTTTCGAACCGATGGTAGTTTTAACGTAGGTAAGCGCCTTCTTAGCGCCTAAATTGAATAAAATATTAGTTGATTTTGATTTTGTCTGTATTCCTGACAATGTGTATGCAAATTTCCTGATGACCGGTTGAGTAGTTAACGCGTGAAAGCGTAATATACAAACAATCTTAGAATGAGTGTTGCCCAAAATCGGTCTTGGTCTTGCAGTCTTGGTCTTGTTCTTGCATTTTAGCATTTTTGCAATACCAAGACCAAGACCTGACCCTTGCAAGACTTGAGCAACACAAGACTGGGCCTGCAAGACTCTTGCAGTCTTGCACTTAAGTCAGGCTGTGTTTTGAAGATTATTGAATATTTGATTTAAATACTAATACTGATAGACGTTCTCTAATATTGGTATAAAAATTACTAATCTTTCCGTCTAACAACAAAAAAAAATAACTAAGAAATTTATACAATCAAATGTGTTTATGACTCAAAAAGTGCTTTGTTGCTTATGTTTATTCAATAAAGTTTATAACTAATACAATAGATCCAGTATAGTAACAATTACGTTACGTGATATTTAGATTCACAATCGGTCGGTCGGCAATTATAATTGATTATCTAATAATCAATTATAACTGCTTATTTAATAATTTCGGGACAATTGCCGTCGCACTTACATTAAAGTTCACCAACGTTTCAAAGAATAAAATCAGTTTCTAGCTGATCAGAACGGATACGAATACAGATTGTGTTGTTGTCACAAGAAATCTTCTACTTCTAATAATCTCAATATTATAAATGCGAATATAGGTTTGTTACGCTATCACGCCTTAACTACTTAACCGATCATCACGAAATTGTACATATATACGTTGTTATACGTATGCAAAGGTCACAGGATATCTTACAATAGTACTATACATTTACATTGAAATGTATAAACATAAATATAACAGGCAACGCACCTAGATAAGCTTAATTTAATAATTATTATAGATTAAATTATCTAAAGAGGAACGTAATGCACACTCTAGTTACATTTTCTTGTTAAGTAAACAAGCACAGAATAGTGGACGATACTTTTGTTTTTTAATCTTTCTAAGAATCATCATATTTATCAAAGAATACTGAACGTTCCTTTATCTGTTTCATTTGTACCCATACTTCGCTTCGAGTCTAGAGAATAATAATAATTGTGCTTAGATTAATAAGTATAAATTTGACATGAGTGAGGAAGATTCAAATAATTCTAATTTAAGTATTAGTGAGAGTTGTAGAACCCGATCCAAACACACTAAAATCTAAAAGCAAATTTGATGAGGTTTTCGAAATAATTTCCGCTTCCCGAATTACTATCGAAAAATTGTGCCATAATAAAAAAATGAAAATAGAAACGCCACATGCTTAAGGAAGCATCTACTATCTTTCCACGAGAAGGAATCGCAAATATTAATTTCTGTAAATATACCTTGAAATTCTTGTAAATTTCTGTTCATGATGAATTTCATTCATTATGTCTATGTAAATGTAAGCTCAAAATATATCCATTTTTTGCAATGTTCTAAGGTGTAACCTAACGAGTTTAATAAATAGCAATAGAGTAATATGTATTTGCAAGACTTGCAATAACTGAGAGAATGTTGCTGCAAGACCGAGACCAAGACTGAGAGCCCAATACCAAGACCAGAACATAGCCAAGTCTCGTCTTGGTCTTGCATTTGGGTAACACTACTCACAATTGTATTTATAATATTAGTGAGTGAGGCTGTATTGCGATTACTATAATAATAAGTATTAATTTTTCATAATACTTTTGTTTGCGCGTATAAGCTGCAGGAAAGTCATCTCCGTTGGTATGGCCACATAAATCATTTAAAGTAAATTTAGGTACAAAATTAACTTTCCGTATTAAAATAATTATGTACGTATTGTTATTTGAATATATTTTTATTCAGAGAAATTGAAATAATCTAAAATACAAATGAGCTAGATGATAGCAGAATCTAGCAAAAATGTCAACTAAGCGATTTCAAATTACGTGGTGTAAGTAAAACATGTAGGGAGCAAGTTCCGCTCCTTACTGATTTGCATAATGAATCTTGAAGGTAAACAATTGCGAACAGGTTGCATATCAAAGTTCGAGTGATGGAGACTAAACTGTATAGTACCCAGGTCAAAAAGTTTGCATGGTGGAGGGCTTTTTCTAAATCTACCTAGCTAACTACCACTCTTAAGTCGAAAATCTGCCGCCAAGTACTTTTTGCTATGTTCCAGCAGCCGTACATGAGAACCAGTCCTACTCTAAGCTTAGATCGTTTACTATTTTGGACCACAACGTCATTTAACATCAGATGAGATTGTGGTTAAACCATAAAATATATAAAGAATATAAAAAATATATGTGCGCACATTTCTCAAAGTATAAACGATAGAACCGGTGCTCTAATCGGAGTAACTTATGACGTCAATGTTGCATTTAGATAGATTACAATAGCATTGATGGATATTGGACCGGCCCAAGGTTGAAAATAAAATTTATAATTGATACACATTAAGTGCCTGGAATAAAATAAAATATTGCTGAACATAGCTAAGGATCCCTAGCTTTTATAAAGATCTCACCTCGTGTTCCATTTTAATAGTTCTCAGAATTTTAATCTATGTGCAACTAACTGTCTTCTAAGAAACCTGAAGTTATAGGCTGTTGGTAATCTAATTTTCGTTATTGTCTAGAACTATCCGATGATAGTTAAGAATATGGATTGCTTAAAAAATATTCAGATTTTGTCGTACACTCCCGGTTGCGTGGTATTATTCCATTAATCTTGTCAAACAAGAATGAAGCGGTCAGATGTAACCCTCATTTCTCAACGCACCGAATACTATTAATTACCTTGAAATTTCCTATCTATGTTAATGAAATTTTGCTTAATATTATTTTTAGAACGACTATATTGAAAATGTGTTTATTTATACGTATATAATATACCCGGTATTTTTTATGAAAAAATATTATTATGATCTGGGAGAATATGAAAAATCGTTTTTTTTTATGCTTTCTAGATTCTGGCGTTTGATCATAATCTTACCTGGTGTTAAATAAGGTGTGTTCTAAGATAATAAACACGCTAAAGCTAGAGACAACACATTTTCAACTTGAGGATGGTAACTAGCCAGGCGGACTTAAAAAAAGGACTACCACCATGCAAAAATATATTAGTATTAAAAATTATGTAATTAGTATGGTTAAGTAGTAGTGTCATAATTGTTTTTGTGTTATAGTAAATGTAAAGGAATTTGTGTTCGTAGTTTTAATATAAATTTTCAGGATAGTACATTACCAACTGACCTAAGAAAACTCTTATTGGTATAAGGCAAACTGTTTTTATATATTTCTAAATAACAATAAATAATGTTCGAATTCCATAAAATTAGATGTCAAAGAAAGAACCGCCGCTAAAAGGCTATAAGGTCCGTGTTTTACATGGTTGTATTCAGACGAATTTTAATTCAGTGAAATGTGCTTCATTTTAATTCAATCTTTACCTTGGTCGCGTTTTGTAAAATTGCTATAACCCCTCCAGGGTCTTGTTCATTGCGGGCCTCTTATCCGTGTCACAAAATGTTCATGCTAGTAAACAAAATTTGATATTGTTTTTTCTTTTATACAATATAAAATTTCAGAAAATTATAGTTAACATTTTAAATACATTTGTTCATAAATTTCTCATACTAACTTCACTTCACAATACTTAAAATGGAATGATTTTTTTTTTATATAAATTCGACCGTCATTTAATTCGAAATAAAGCATAACACTTAGAGACAGTTTATATATGCATATATTATATATGTATGTTACGCGTTATGCGTATATTGTGATGTATGATTTGGCTTAATTTTTACAATCGGCCGAGCACGCCTCACATCACAACCCTCCTTGGGATTATTTTGTAGTACCACTATAACTTCAACTTCCTAACTTCGTATGGATGCCAAACGCGGATATTTATATTTCGATAACAGGTGGTAAGGACTCAAATGACACGCTTCGGTACGATGTATCCGTGTATTGCACCTCCACACGCTTTGGTTCCGGGTTTGTCGTACCCATGAGGCTTTCTTTCTACAAATCTGATTAAGCAGCTTCACTAGCATTTTTTTTCCATTTTTTGTCCTTTTCTCGCCACTATTATTAAAAAATATTTATTCTTATAAAGCCAAATATGAGTTTTTTCCTTAACTATGCATTAATTTATAAATTGTTTTAAATAATTTTATGTTGTCATTGTCATCTCGTGACGTGATATTGTTATTGATATTTAACTCAATACTTCCATGTATTCCACAATTAATACCCATCCACAGACCTGGCAGTTGTGTTCATCAGATAAAAGTCATTTACGTACGAGAATCGAACACGCGACCTCTCCACTCAATACTACAATTAACCTGCCACTTAGGCAGAAGGCCTGAAAATGACAGGCAAGTAAATCGTGGGGTCCGTTGTGAAGATATTTGAAACAATTATTATCTAAGACAGTCCCCCAGAGTGATGATTATTGATATATGATTTATGATGTTAATGTGGTAGTCCGGTGAAACTGTAGAGGCCTTGCAGGTCAACAGTGTAGTCAGTTCGAAATTCGAAAGTTATATTATGACCAATATTTATAATGAAATGAAAATATTACCCGACTTGCAATATAAGAATATACTTTAAACAGAAAATTCTTAAAATACTACTAACTATAAATACCTACATATATGGATGAGCGCAAGAACTAGCTGAGTTATAACTGATAGTATCACATTCGTTGACATATTACATAATGTATTACGACGATAGAAAATATAAATCTTGAAACCCATAAAACACGTGTAAAATCAAAACATATTTATGTTTTTGTATAGGTAATCCAGTGAGCCAGAAAAAATGTGTACGATGCCGACAGGGAAGCATTGCTTTGACAAGGGACGGCCTGCGAGGCAAAAACTGACAAGTCGAATTTATATTTTAATACTTTTGGTTATCTTTTCCTCAAACCTTTTTAATGGTGCCAAACACATTTATTATTGTAGTGAACTGTATATTGTGTGCAATATCTACATTGGTAATATAAAATGATTTACAGTTTGCTTCAAGTCTTAATTAATTTTAATTTTATGAAGTCAACCGGGGTTTTAGTTTATCGTATCTGAGCGGACGGATAGACTTGAAACCCAGTATGACAGTGACGGCTGCAGATAAGTTGAAAATCATTAGGTGGTCGCCGTCGTTTTCAAATAAAATCATGAAAAAAAAGATGCTGTTTTGTGACAATATTTTTTTACGCTTTCATGCATTAGTTACTCTCTGATCATTATTAACTTTCTCAGAGTTACAAAAAAGGTCATATGGTATATTTCATTTAGAAAAAATGTGCTGTACACGAAAGATATATATATATATATATCACGTCTAAATTAATGTGAGCGAAACAGCGAGCAACATCTAGTACTGTACGACTAGAGATTAAGGATGATTCACCACCTAGGTTTATTTCATCGATCCATTGCAACCCAAGTTCTTGCGCGATTTTGAACTTTCTATTTTGCCTTATCAGGCTAAGTTATAAATCGACTCTTGACAATCAATTCTGTGAATATTTAAATGAAGTCAACAAAGTGTTCCAATTTATTGAACTGTAATAAATATATGTACTATTCATAAACACATGTTGAAGTACGTAGCTTGATGAAACAATTCCATATTTGCGAATACAATGTGTTAATATTAAAATTTTAATATTCAGTAGGGGATTATTTATTTGTACGCTTCTTTGAGCTATATACTGTTTGTATAAATTGCCGCTATATTTATTAGGGTTGAAATATAATCAGGTGACTATATTAACAATTATAAAGACATTGTTACAGAATAATTTTGTATTTTAAGAAGCATATACATTATATTTACTTTTTTAACTATTAATAAACTTACTAATTACCTTTATTAATTACTTGGTAGGGGAGTTTTTAAAGTTCGTTTCTTATCTAAAGGTGAAAAAAAAAAGGTTTTGGTAGGTGGTAGAGCTACGCTGGTAGGTGGTAGAGCTACGCTTGGTAGGTGGTAGAGCTACGCTGAAGCTATTACTGGTTTCAGAATGAATGGGTCGGCTCGCCCGTGGTAGTACCACCCTCTCACAGAAAACCGACGTGAAGTAACAGTGCTTGCACTGTTGCGTTTCGTTCGGTCAGTGAGAGCGCCGGAGGCCCACATATATTAAAAGGCCGGCAACGCACTTGCGACTTCCCTGGTGTTGCTAGTGTCTATGGACGGCGGTGATCACTTACCATCAGGTGACCCACCTGTTCGTTTGCCCCCTATAATATATATAAAAAAAAAAAAGGTGAAAATATGTCGGCAACGTCTATCGGTATATTAACAGTGTATTATTTCCTAGCTTGCCTGTTACCATTTTCAAACATACCGTCACCTACCATCAGACGACATGATTAAGCGTTGGTCTATAATAATGAGAATAATATGTTTTTGAAACGTTAATATTTCAAACATGAAAGTTGGCAGAAGTCGGATGGAGCTTAAAAGGCTTTTGAATTGATTGTCCAGTGTCAGGAAATTGTTGGGTGTTGGCATTGTTTCTGGGCTCACGAAGGCTATCCAACTTTTCTCATTAGGGCGATCTGTTGCGGCGTACATCGAAATGGTTACGATATTAGGGTCTCGGGTGTGTCGTGAACAATAGGTAATTTTACGAAAAGACGAGTTTCGATATTAAACACTATAATTAAGAACGTCGCGACTTGTATTACAGATTAATGATTGATTAAGATTTATTATAAAATATATTATACAACTGACTATATATTATACAAAAGACGAAATATATTCCTCAATTAAGGTATACATAGATATACACATAATATTCATATTCAGATAGAAATCTATCCCTCCGGTAAATTTCGATGTGATGTTGTAGGTATCTAATTGGAAATGCGGGCCCGGTAATAGATACCTACTTAATCGAATCTCATTCCATTAAGCAAATTTATTCATAACAAGCTCACCGCTCGCCATCTGCCCACTTGCGAAAAAAAACTTTCCTTAATTTAAAAAGTGAGAATTGCGTTTTATCACCAAAAACCATAGAATGAAACTGTTGTTTTGTACTTTGATTATATCTTTTTGAATGACACACACAATTGTATTTGTGTTTTCTGTTTCTTTTTTTTGTACATTTCTTTAAATTATTTACTTATAGAATAGATGACACATTTTTGCCTAAGATCTCCAATACGCTAACCTAAAAAATAATGCTTAGTCATCCACTGTGAATCTAGAAGTTCTATACATTTGCTTAATTATGTTATATATTATATACAAACCTGTATATAATAATATGTTACTGTATATATATATAATATAATATATTACTTTCGATACCCAGCCGGAACTAAATATTTGTTAGTAAGATAGACTTTGGTTTTCGGGTTATGACCGCCGGGTATTTGTATCCGTTCCTTGTTAATATCTCTAGCAACCATAGACCAAGATAATAATATTGTACTTTACTCGTTTATTCCATTTATAAGCACTCTGAATTATCTATAATATCACTAGCTGTTAAATTCCTTCTTGGTAAACTCAGAGTGACAGTACGCGAAAGACGAGAACTTAGCGTAGATATATCATACTTATTCCGCGCAATAATCTTCCTTTGATGTATATGATTGATTATTTCCTCTTTTACTTACATTGACAACCAATAGTTGCTAATAAAGATTATATTACCGTAATTATCAATTGGATAATTATTACATAGTAACATATGATGAATGAAAATGTTGGCGCATTAGAACGCTTATTAGAACATTCCTGGGAGTTTTTGTGACATCTCAGAATTCATATTTCGTGTTATTATTATTGCTATTCCATCTTAGTTGTGCACAATTACAAAAGTTTAGTACACTATATGCCAGAAATATTAGATAACATATAGACAAATACCGCAAGTCTATGAATAAAATGAAAGCAACAACATGACCGTATGATATCCAATCAAAAACTGTCATTATCGAGTTATTGGGATAAAATCATTGATGTATAAAAACCCAAGTGCACGGTCTCGAACAAAAGTAACGCTCAAAACTGTCCGTAAAACACAACTACTATACCTACACTAGACCCACTATACTAGTTATCGTTATGTTATAAACATATGTTTTTACAAATTCGACCTTACTCGAATTATTTAAAGTTGTTTGTTCGATGCGAGACTGTTTGAAATGAGCGCACAATTTCAATTTCTGCGCTTATTTTATGCGGACGGTTTTGAGACGTTGAGTGTGTATCTTGGGTTTTTAAATACATCAATGAATAAAATATCTAAATAGCATAAAACATTGTAACAAATAACCGTCGCATTGCAGTTAATGTTATTTTTTTATTTATATAAACTTCTATATTGAAGTTTTAGTAATTACCTTTGAATTCTAATTATATTTAACTAATTATTAAATTGATGATTTAATATTTAATTATACTCCTATGTCTAGGTAGATTTAATTAGTATATGCAATTATACGTTATCGAAATTACATCGGTAATACAGATGTGAGATAAGGCGCCTGTGAGTCTGTTGCATATATTGATAATGCAAGTGTGTAATACAAGTATGCGGGTACTTGAATGTCAGCGAAAGTAAACTACGCAAGGCACAATAATCCAGTAGAGGCAGGTGAACCCCGCGCCACCAAGCTGAATAACAAATTCTAAAACATACTCACGTAGCTCATTTCCTTAGTAATGACCTTATATTCCGCGGCAAAATTTTCAATTTCCTTACCTTTTACTGCATGAAATTTATTTTTTCATAAGGAATTGTGTTATTGAATGTTGAAGACAATTGACTTACTTGAGCATTAGAAAGGAAAGAAGTATATTTTTTAATTGAAATATAAAACTTACTATTTCTATAGATTAATTTGTCGAATACCGCGTATATAAGGTAATAATAATAATTGGGAAATATTACGTATACGTAATATTTCCCAATTATTATTATTACACAAAGATATCTTTGTAACACTAAGCAGACAGATTTATTTTTAATTCATTACATCTCGGAGTTTATACCGTGAATAATGTTGCATTATAAATGATTTATTGATTGATTGTAGGTTTTCAACATTTTTGGCCACAATCTCATTTGATATTATGTGACGATGTAGCACAAGATGGTAGCGGAAATCTCAAGATAACGTAGTGAAGTGAAGCTATGACGCTATACACCCAATGCTTTATGGTGACAGATTTTCAACCTGAAGGTGGTAGCAGTCCAGGTGTGCATTACAAAAAGCCATATCATCATGCTATGATTTCATTGCGGTGTTTTGTTTCACCAATAAATAGCTCATGCTTATTGTAGAATTCGAACACGTCGTTTGATTCGGTATATAACCACATAGTCTGCCTTGATTCAATGCGATAATATGTATTCAATTGTTATTGTATCTATATAATTGATTAAATGATATAATTTTTATATGTTAAAAAGTTCACCAAACAAAAATTTGAAAATAATAGAAATGAATTAATTAAACGTATATAAAATCCTTTATGAGATTACTATAATGGATTTTTTATAAAGAAATGTAAATAGAGAACGCCAGAATATTATGTTGTATACAGTATAATGCGATGGTTGTAATATAACGTTGGGATAAGTTATATTTACTTCATATCAAATCTAACAAATCTTTGGAGACTTAACCCACATCAGCCCTTTTTTGTGATCATATCTCACTATCTAACTATGTATTATATTACATACTAGATGACCCGGGGAACTTTATATCATTTACATATATTTGTGTTAAATGTGGTCAAAACTTAATAGAAATTTTTATTTAGATTATAAATTCAACACAGTTATGTAAGTACATATTATATTAGTATAAATTGAGTAAGTACTCAATTTAAAGCGTTCGCATGTACTATTTTTGTTTCTAAAACAAAACTGTTTTGTATTTCAACAAAAGAGACCAAAGAGATCGGACCTCACACCACAGCTATGAAAGAGATAAATTTCTGAATGCACCTATAAATATTAAATATATAGTAAACGAATGACAATATCTTATTTCTAAAATGACAAAAGGCATAAATTGTTTCATAGCTGGGAACACTTTGTATGGAAATGAAATTGTCTTTTTTAGTACTTTCCTTTACTTATTGTTTATGTTTCTAACCGTTTAAACCTTCCCTGAACTTCCACAAATATTTCAACATTAAAATTAGGCCAAATCGGTGCAGCCATTCTCGAGCCTTACTGAGACAAACGAACACCAATTCATTTTTATATATATAGATTTATTGTGAAAATAACTTTTTCGTTCGGAAAATACGCTCTATCGGCAAAGTGATAAAACTTCAGACTCCACTTTCATCCTCATTACGCAGAAAAAAGGGACAAACCCAATTGTAAAAGTTTTATCCGTTCCACATTTCAAGGCCACTCTTTTCATAATTCGTTTTGAGAACTTGCGAGTGAAAAAACTTATCATGAACTTCAAAAGAACGTATATCTAAGAAATTCACGGAGTAAGGGATAAGGACCCATATTTTGTAAAGATTGTTTGCTTGTACATGTTGTATAGGTAAGTGATATTAGAAAAGTCTATCAAATTGATCTGATTGAACGGCAGAGTGAATAGGTTCCAAAACGCGAGAGTTTAGGTAGCCTAATCTCTCTTATGATAAAAATATTAGTTTTTTTTTGTGAAATATACAAACATAGTGTTCTTTATATTTAGTTCAGTTATTATGATAATGTTCCAATATATTGATTTTTGTAATTAAAATTTTTGTAAGGCACTGTTGCCAAATACAGCAATATTATCTAAAACTTTATTAAATATTTATTATAAAATTATCATTGTAGTAGTAAATAATAAGTAGTGTAGACTTTTTCTAATATGTAGACATTATTATGTGTATTGTATAAATATTGTAGGTCGTCAAGTACGAGGATTAGAAAAATAAAAGAAAAAATACTATTTGTATTTGATAACGCTAACTTGTCGTTACTAAACAAATAAACTAAAAAAAAACAAAAATTGGTTGTCTGTAAAGTCGGTTCACGGACGATAATTTTACGTGATAACGTCATAAGAAGACATTGATGAAAAATTATGCGTCACAAGCCGAACGTTTAGTCCTATCGCGCCTCGCTATCGCTTGTTTCACACTCCCACTTGCAAGATCGATTCAGGCGAAACGTGACAATAAATCATGCATTTTCGTGCGTGCAGCCGGCGATCATCGATTTATAAGATGTTATCACGTCAAAAACAAAATCGATTGAGAAATCGAGAAGTAAGATGAACTTAACTGCTTTGTATTTGCCAATTTGTATTTAGATAAGAAGGAATCATGTTAAATAATTAGAATTTTACAGACCCTTAATGCTTTTACTATATCATATTAATGCGTTTTGTATATAAATGTGACTTGCGATTTGACAGGTATCATGGCAAAGTGATTATATTGCATTTTTCATGTTAATTGAGGGTTTTAGGAATCTACTCCTCTTAATAAAGTTCGTAAAAATGTCAAAAATAGCTCCTTATTAACTGATTTTCAAATTCGTCGTTTTCATCCGATATTACGTAGATCTCTCCATTGTTAATGAAGCAAACAGGCTCTTTATTCATGTCCCACATATATTACTTCAAACGATGAACACAAAGAAGTTTTATAAGCCAAAAATAAATCATAAAAATTTGTGTGTACGTGTACACGCGTTAGAAGTTATACTCCTTTGGCGTAACAAGACAAAAATCTTTTCAAAAATTTTATCTTTCGCCTTATTCTACAGTTTGCAGAAAAAAGCGACACTAACAATAGAAAAAAGGTATTAATACATACATACTTTATTTGAATCAAATGTTGACTATAGCTAACTTCAGGGTGTCGGTTTTTCGTGACGGTGTGTGCGCGCATCGTAAAAATTTACTGCCCATCATTTTTCTCTAACCCACCAAAAGAAGTATAACTTCAAAAACGGTAGAATTCGCAAGCATATCCAGTTTACGTTAAATATGTTTGTTCCTGTAAAAACTTATTATAGCTAAGCCTAAAATCCTGCAAAGTCTAAAATTTACCATATTACTATAACAGTCTAAGAATATGAATACTTTATATTAAATTTCTGACTTCAAATAGCATATAATTTAGCACTTTATATTTCAGCATGTTAATTGAACATGTAAATTTAAATAAAATCAAAAGAGCTTAATCCGTTCATGTTATAAACGGCAATATCTCTCTATATGGCTGTATGTCTATCCGTAAGTATTTATAACTCAAAAACCGATGAACCGATTTACATTATATACTTAATTGCTTTAGATTATTATTGAATAACCCATGAGGCTAAAAGTAAAATAAGTCAATTACAAATGACTGCCAATACAGTTCGTGTAATATAGTTTATAAAATCCTAACCAATAATAAATGTGAATCTGTGTTTTTGTATGTTATTACGGTTTCACGTTATCATGTACCATCTACATCAACGGCAGAGAAGCCGCGGGCAAAAGCTAGTATTAAATATTAACCAGTATACTGCATTAAACAATGGTATGGATATAAATTAGTAGAAAAAAATTATTAGTTCCATGTATCTATATATTATATTTTAATAACAATGACCGCTTTTACGCGACAAAGCAAACTA
Organism: Antheraea assamensis; assembly: GCA_035772565.1. NCBI lineage: Eukaryota > Metazoa > Arthropoda > Insecta > Lepidoptera > Saturniidae > Antheraea > Antheraea assamensis. The sequence continues at coordinate 2,521,313 of JAQQSE010000076.1, forward strand.
AAAATATTAAGCACGACATACAAAACAATAATTTCATCATAATTAACTGGATTAGTCTTTTACGGCATAAAATTTAATTTCAATGTTAAATAGTAAAAATTTTGTTCAAATATTAATATAAAATAGCCCTGTAATGCTTTTAAAACCCTTTAATTAAAAATAATTCACGGTAATTTTACGCTTCATGAGAACGAAACTAAGCGCATAGCTAGTTCATTATATATTGTATAATGTTTTCTATCAGTCGTGTTCCAATATCGAAACCTAATAATATTGTAACACCCACACAATGCGCGCAATGCCTTATCAGTTTCTCAGAATATTAAAAACTGGCGTTGTTAAGCTGTTAGTAAGTTAAAGTAGGAATAGAGAAACAATTACTGTAATAGATTACAAAGTATATAGAGTTTTTCCAGTTACCTAAAAGAATTCAAAATAACATTTATTTCATTTTTATATTTTTTTCCTTATAGAATTAATAATATCTACAAACAATCACTTCGTCTAATATTAAATTACTTTTTTTATAGGCTACATACTCATAATTTAGTCACAAAATGTGCAATTTTCTTAGATTAAATAAACAATAGTAAAGTTATGTAAATATAGTTTAGACACTTCTGATACTTTATTTACGCCGACTGAATAAAAGACATTTTGTAGATTTTCGATTTGCCGCTACACAGGCGGGCGACGCGATTGATTGACTCCACGATTCGTAGACATAACGTTTCTCATTTATATGAAGATATCACGACTTCTCATAGAATATACCTACTGATTGGATTTCATATATTTCTCAAAATAATAGTATTATGTGAGTTCTTGGTTACCCTTTTCTGATCGATTACCTTTTACAGAAATTGGTGAATGCAATGATTGGAAAAATGATAACTGTTTTTTTCTATTACTGACAGTATAGTAGATATAATATAGATGTATAAATATATTTTATTAAGATTTCCTTTCAGTGCATGAAGTATTTCAGTGATATAATATAACGTTTCTTCGATATTGCGTTTAGAGAAAACTACATAATACCCGCGACCTTTTTCATAAACAAAAAAGTTTAAACTCTCTATGCTGCTATAATTTACCACTAGGTAGCGCTAAGCCATTTTTGAAGCGAAACTTGTTATCGGAAGACTTTGAAATTATGATCGGCAAGCTTTTTGAGTGACGAAAATTGGTGGCGGTAAACACTTTATCGGGTAGTGTTGAAAACACCGATTCTCTTCCGATCATTAAAGTTAAGGAACGTCGGGCACGATCAAGAACTTGGATGGGTGACCGCCTAGGAACTCCGTGTTACGTTTGCTTTGGTTGTATGCTTTGAATTAAAATGATTTATGTAATACATAAGTTTCACTTCTATCGTGTGTCTTTACTATAAATCCTGTTTTTTTTATTCGATAGCTTTTATATTTTAAATTATTTAATTGCTGCACATGTGCAGACCAAGATATGAACGCTTGCTTACACATCATTATACTGTATCAATTCTTAACCCTTTGTTTACTGCTATACATTTTTTATAAAGATAAATTTTATTTCATTTATATTTAAATGACACTATTGTAATTAATTGTAAATATATTGCTATTGGTAATATATGTTATAATATTACTATTTTCTTTTATATTCTCCGACAATAATCATAATACATTGTGTATCCTTCAAAACAAGCATATCGTTTTCCTTATCAAGCTCCAGTATATATCTGTCAAGTATGAAGTGATTGCTGCTGGTGTAATAGAGCAGGTCTGTGCGTCGCATATCTCTTGATTAAATGTGCACACACTACTCCGTTACCGCCTTTGATACGCTATCACGTTGTGCCGTAGATTTCGATCTCGTCAAGTATCATGTATTTACGAGCCAGCTTCATCACTCATTGTAATTTAACTAAGGTTAAACTCGGTATCTTCGCATCTTAATAATGTTGTCTTAATCTATTGATATATTAAATAAAACTATACTAATAATCGAGGTTTGCCGTTGTACGCGCATCATACAAAAATCACTGGATAGATTTCCTTCATATTTTTCAATTTTACTTCTTATAATATACTTGATCCATATTTAAAAGAATATCACGATAGCTTCATTTAATATAAAGTTTTAAGAAACTAAGATGTTTATAAGCATTACCCGTTTAGCGATGTGTATTTTATAATAGAGAAGTGGAGCGAGCGGTGTACTGCTTATGTTTTTTTAACATGATAATGTCTTATAAATCGATGATCGCCGGATACAAGCACGAAAAAGCATGACTCATTGTCACGTTCCGCCTGAGCCGAGCGCGCAAGCGAATGCGCGGAACAAGCGACAGAGAGGCGCAATCGGCCTAAGCATTCGGTTTGTGACGCATCATATTTCATGAATGTTTTATTATGACGATATCACGTAAAAATTATCGTCCGTAAACCGACTTTACAGACAACCATTCCTGTATTGATAAAATAAATTGTTAAAATAATACTCGACGCAGACGTACGCTCGGGCATTAGCTCAGAAAATAATATTATTTAATTTGAAGGCTAAATGTATGTAATCTTCATAAATTCCATCCTACAGAAAAGTTCTCATGATAATTGTAAATTCACATTTTTACTATATTAATTCACCATAGCTCAATTCACTATTGGCATTTTTTGTACTGTATAGGTTAGCGTTTGACCACAATCTCGTCTTATGTTAAATGATAATATGGTCTAAGACCACGCTGGTCACGCTAAATCTAGAGGGAGACTGGCTCTCAAGTGCAGCTGCCGGAACACACCAACAGCTACTTACCGACAGATTTTTAACTTGAGGGTGATAGCTATCCAGACGGACTTAAAAAAAGCCTTACCACCATGCTATGGTTTCATCACGATGTTTTCCTTCACCGATAGCTCTGACTCAGTTGCTAGAATTTGAACCTACATCTTTCGACGCTGTGTCCGAATATACTCACCCTATGCTAATAAGAAAATGTCAAGTTTTATATATTCGTTTTCCAGTTAAAATTATTACAATAGCCTGTAAGTTCTAATATTTTTGTAACTCCATCGAGAAAGAGAGGAGAGAGCGTGCAATATTTTTGTAAGATGTTCATATCTCAATAATCTTTTAGCGTAGGGTACGTACCGAACGAACGTGAAATATTGGTAGATAAATTTTTCATTTAAAACATAATATCTCTTGATCAACGTTTTTTCTTTGAAAGAAAAAATATAGGTTGGTTTTCTCGAAAGCTTTCTTCTTAGAATACCTTTTATTTAGAAACATAATAATGATATGTATTAAAATTTGACAATGGTAGTAGTCATAGTTCTGGGTTTCTTTTATTTAGGGGCAATAATATGAACTGTAGTTTTATATTAACTTAAAATAATCATAATATGAAATACATTTCAGTTATGTATTTATCATCATTCAATCATTTACCATTTATCATCATCATTTACACGACACAACTTCAACATTGTATAAGGTATTTGGGCCCCCCTAAGTGTTTTATGTACATAGATATCACTATCAGTACATATTATAAAACAAAGTCGTCCGCCGCGTTTGTCTGTCTGTCTCGATATTCGCGATAAACTCAAAATCTACGGAACGGATTGTAATGCGGTCTTGACCATTAGAGAGAGCAATTCATGATGAAGGTTTAATTATATAATTTGTCAAGGTTTTTTTTTAAATTGGTTGAAAGAATCGGAAAATGTCAATCCACCTGGGAGCTTTCATATTGGTCCATGGATTTTGAAGATATAATAGGGAACTTCTCAGAGTTGATTAGGACACTTATACTGATTAAGAAGTTGATAGGTTTATGACAATCTAAGTCTAGGTCGTATACACCTGACTATGATACAAACAGTTTTGGTGGATTTTTCTAGAGTAGTTACGTTTTCGTAGTCGGTTTTTTTTTAAATATATAAACGAACTATGCATTTTAATTAGTATATACTGTGCTTTAAACTATCGTCCAGCAGGATGAGAAAGCACTAGTGTAGTAACAACTCTCTAGGGTATACATTTCTCGCGAGAAGAAATTATATTTTTAAGTATATTGAAAGGGAAATTTTGTACTCAACACTGTAATCTTGGTGGTTGAAAAAGTGTAATGTAAGTAAATTGTCAATATTAATAGCTGATATCATTTTTATAGAAAGTTTTAAAGTCAAAACACTACAAAAAATACGTGGACAGTTTTTTGTAAACTAAACTGAATTATTGGCTTATATTAATCGTCGAATAGTGTTTTAAAGAAAGATCTTTAATTTCAAGACCTCATTTACTTTATACCTAATCTGTTTTCTTTTTCATTTTGAACAGAGTGTTAGGGAAGTTTGTTTTCTTTTTTACAAAAGACCATGCAAGGCGCCGTGCTTACCTTTGTTCAGATAATTACCTACCCACATTGTTGCTTTCACATCGCACCTGCGGTATATCTTGGATACACTTTGAAACAAACATTTTAGAATTTATATTATGATTTTATGAAAAAACAATATTGATATTAGAAGCCAATCAGAAAAGAAAACTGTCGGTGTAAAATGTTCATGCCTGGATTTCGAAAGTATTATTTAAAAACTAGCTTTTGTTCGGGTATTCGCTCACAAATCTAATGTTATTTGATCTATTTTCCTCGGGAACAGTAAATTTTTGCTGTATGAAATGTACATCATATTACCTATGAGTTGATATTGTAATTTTAAATTATAATGTAATTTGACCGTTTTTTTGAAATTTCGTCCATGAATGTGTATCGAGCTGGTGTTTTTAGAAAGTCTGCGCTGTAACGCTTGCGCGTAAAAGCCTGCAGCCTTACGCTGAAACAACGACCTTTTTGAGTGCATGCAATATTTAGTTACGTCTCTTGATATATTTTGTGTATATACTTGTATATATGTTACATAAATGTTTATTTCTTTCTTTGCTTCTCACAACGTGTATGTAAAATCAGTAAAGATATCAAAAACACAAATGTAACACGCACTAGGATAAGCAAGCGAAACAATCGCAGTATTATGTTGTATGTCATATAGTGAATAGTTTAGATGGTTTTGTATGTGTCAGTCATAATAGATATTAATAAACGCAATATCATGTGCAAAGAAATAAAAAAAAATTGGTCTTGTCAGTTTCCGCCAGAGCGGCTATCCCTTGTCAAAAGAATACTTTCCTTTGTGCAATGTAAGCATTTTACCCACTCACCGGGATTATCTACAACAATACATTGACAATTATGTTACTACATATATACATTTAGTTTATTTACGTTGTAATCTGCAATATTGTTTTATTTATATAATTTAGGAGGTGAATGACAATATAAGTAACAAGAATATAAATAAATGTGTATATTGTATGGTTTGAGTTTTTTTTTGTGGTCAAATATTTGTATCAAAATGGTGATATCCTAACTAGTATTAGAAATGCAAATATGAATTTTGTTTGTTTGTTACGCTTTCACTACTCAGCCGATCATTATGGCTTGTTTCAGAATGCAGGCGGGTGCCGAGTTTAAACAAGTTGCTGTAATAAAATCAGGCATCAATAGCGAAATGCTACTAAACAGTTTCTCGCTAAGATAACAAATTAAAAATGTAATAAATCGTTAATATTTTCTACAAGCATGTAATTTTTTTTTTATTTACTACCAGTACCCTAATAAGTAACGAGTAGGTAATATTTTCATTTCGCAATTAAACCAAATTATGATACTAACGGTTAAAATTAGTTGGATTGGTTGAATTTTCGATCAGTAGTATCATGCTAATCCCGCCAATTCGAACCATTACAGCCGGTGGAATGCCTTTGATTTGCAGCCGTAAATACTCTCAGTGACCAATAGAGTACCTAATGGTTTACAATCAACAGTAAATCGTTTTAAAATTTGGTCAATATCATAAATCGCTTCAAATATTTTTGATTAAGTGTATGTATTTTTTCTATCTATTTTTATATGAAATTTAGTTACTATATGTGTTATTTATTTTCAATATAAATATTATTGTAAAATTCTATAAAATTTAAGGTTAACTGACAAACTAATTCGAAAATAATTTATCAATCTCTGTATTTCGATGAAGCACCTCAGAATAAATAAAATGCATTAGCCAATAAAATTCATTATCTTTATAACACGAATATAACGTTCCTGATTATTAGCATTGCTAAATGCAATTTTTGGTCAACAATAATTGGTCGCTTATGACAATTCTAAAAAGCTTTTATTGTCAAGCGATTAGCATTTAAGTAAAGTTATTTAATACGAAAAACAGTATTAATTTGAGATAAAAATTGCATTGCATTGCATAAATAAATATATGCATGAGTATACTCGGACAATTTACAATTTAATAGTACTAATGCTATAGGAAGAATTAAGGTATATGTAAAGTGCATAGGGGTTTTCAATAACAGTGATTATTTTAAAGATCATAATAACATTTTGTAAACACTGAAATACATGTGAGTGGATTTTTTTACTAGTTTTTTAAACTATGAAATAAAATAATACAAAAATCTGTATTTCTATTTTACTCCATGCACGAACACACGCATCTGCTTTTTATTACCTTATTAATACATACATATTGTTATATATTTTATATCCATATATCTAGTATTAAATTTCCATACAGCCCCGATTATTTCGAGAAAAAAGAGTAAAAATCCATAATATTATTTGTAACTCTAATATTACTATTTATAACTTCGTATATTATAATTCTATAATATATGACTTAAATAAATTATATAAGTTACAACAACGAACATATTTCACTTAATTTTCAGGAACTTCCAAAATACATTTTACAATATCAAACCTTGAATATTTTGTTAAATCTTTAGTTAAAGGAGTAAAAGGAACTTAACTTTTGGTTAAGGAATAAACTCGGTTTCAATTTGACCCATTATCACTTCACGCTCAATAAAATTTATTTTCAAGAAGGGAGGATTAAGTCTAATAAGTCGATATATATTCAAGAGCCGTATTATGAAGCGCAAACTGGGAAGGACTTCCACAAATCCTACAAACGCGTCAACCCATATCAAATAAGTATGAGTTGCGACATGTTCATTTGCCCTAACACGATTAAAATACTTTAATTTTGCTCAAAATTACGTCTTTGGTTACATCATTGTTGAATAAATATTAGTAACACCAGGTAACAATGGAAACATAATTGATTTATGGGTTAAAAATAATGAATTATTAGACAATATTATTCAATGTGAATTCATATATTATGCTTTGACTTTATGATGTCTCGCTTTAAGAAATGAATGTAAACAACATATGTCATCGTATTATATGTTGTTTATATAAGCACCATCTATGAATGTAGTTAATCACAAACTACAAATATGTACACATTTACTTGGTAATAATACAAACGCTTTCCAAGCACGAATACCTTGCTATTATTCAACGAGGATTATTCTGGCGGTACGCCAATTCCGTCTATCCTCACATTAAGTTTCTATGACATGTGGGTAATAGGTGACTACCAATCACATCGAATATTATAAACGATTAATTAGCTAACTTCTGAGGTTTACTTAGTTTTATTTTTCTTTTAGTGTTATCCTTTACGTAATTAATGCCTTCAGATGTTAAAGATTTATTGATAATAAAACTAAGCCATGTTATGTACATATTCTCCTTGATTGAACGTGTTCTGTCGGCTTTATCATAACAAGAACTATAGATTTTAATTATCTTCTCTTCCTTCTAACGAACTAAACATATTGCATTGAAACCATAGATTTACAGTAATCTCGGTCTAAACACAAACAAAAAGTTGTATCGTAAAGCTATGGAACAGCCTTCGATATGTACGCAAATTGACATGGTGACTTGTGATGGACTGTTTACATCTCGGTAGTCGCAATTGTTTTTAAACTATACCATTAGCCCCAGTGCTGTCACTTTACCGTAAAGAAGAGAAAAATGTAATTTGTATTTAGGCGGAGATAATTACTACTAAATTCTACTTAAACAATGACAAACGACCTAAAGACGAAATAGAACTAAATATTGGTAATTGAATGCCATTTGCTGTTTAACACTCACCTACAAGTAATACTCTATCCAATAACACATAAACACCAACACAATTAGACGTGAAACTACGAGTAATTTGAACAGCAATAAAATTGTAACTTGTTCATTGACTGGGACAATGCAGAGTAAGATACAATCCTACTAGTGTTTACTAGGATATAATGCGACGATCGTTCGACAGATAAGTCTTTGGGAGTAGTTATCGGACCACAAGGGTAGTAAAAGCTAATTGGTGGGGAGGCAGTTACGAGCGCAACGTTAACGCGACCTCGGGATTGGGAAAATTAACCACTTCCTAGCGGACCAATTGGTACACTATGATTAGTTTGTAATTTGTGACGGGTTTTACGATTTGTTATTGATTTCAGTGTTTTACAATAAAATTAAGTTCGATTTGTTCGAATAACTGGTTAATAAGTTTTCATAGAATGTGTAATATGATTGAAATGAAATGTAACATTAGAATTTTTACGTGTATAATTTGAAAATGATAACATATTTTTTTAAAGAAATTACATGTGTGAGTATCTAGGTGATTATCTGTGAAAATTGTATCTCTCATAGCTACGTTATCAGTGGCAGAAATAGTTTATATCGTGATTAAAACGAACGCAATGGCGGGCGAATATTAGTAGTACATCAAAAGGGTCCCGATATCTTCTGTAAGGCTATTTTAAAATCGAAGTAATATTTTGTAGATTGTAGGCGGACACTAAAAATCTCATAAATAGAGCTATATATAATCAGATTTAAGTAAAATATATTTTTTTAGAATAATAGTAATAATATTTTGTTGTTATATAATATGTTTTACTGGCCGTTGATGTGTAAATTACTAAGATACTAGAATAGTTCTAAGTATCATAAAGAAGTAGCATTAATTTATCTTATGCTATTCAGTTGTGGTAGTATATTAACAGTATAGCATATCGGCTCCACTACAATCATATCTCATAACATTTAAGCGGGTGAGATTGTCTCTTTAGATTACAATGCTTTTTAATTTCTGTATCATACTTTATTGTAAAACCTTTTTACTTATTTAAAGGCTATTGACCTGTATTTATAATTGTAATAATTTTATAGATTTCATATAATATTTTTATTACACCACATTTACATAATCTTATTATTTTGAATAAGAATCAATCTACCTCTCATGTCTTTTTCTGGTTAGTCTTTAAGGTTTTCAAGCTTGATTTAAATAACAGTTTAAAAGTTTTATATATACTTCGAATATTCCGTGTTGTGTCAGCTAGTGGTATATTATATACTCAAATCTGTGAGCTGGTGGAGGACTTCTCGTACACATTTACAGTGACTATCGAACACATTATGATGTATGATTTGACAAATCTAGAATACAAAAACAGTGTGTACAAAACCCGAACATTATAACAATGTTATCAAACTAACATTGAGAGACTTGCCAAATTGACACTTTTGCATTCCATATTTCGGGGTTAACCCGGATATATCTGGAAGAAGAATCTATCACTATTTCTACTTCTACTACTCTATTCCTATGTAAAATGCATCATCAAAAATCATCAATAACAACACACAAAGCGTTTCACCGCATTTCTCTTGAGTAGCAACCTATGGGTGCCAAATGTTAGGACTGGCAGTTTGTGCAAAGTTGGTCCTAGATAATTATAGATTACGATAATCACTTACCCATGATATCCTGTTTGCTTATTCATTGTCATAATATTATTTTTAGAGAATTTCGTCATGTTATTTGTAGGCGGGTATGAATGGTGCCTATCGGAAAACTTTTTTCCTGGTCCACATTTTACTTTTCATCGAGTAAAATTATAATCATTTCGATAACTCTATCTTTATAAGTGAATTACAGCGTGTGTTAATCTTATTTTTAAGTATCAGTGACAAAAATTGTTAAGATATTCTAAATTTAGTTATGACAAGCTTGTAAATAAGCACCTGCGTTCAGATGTCGATAAAGAAATTGTTGCAAACACAGTGTTTAACCTTCCTCGTCTCTAAATCACATTCATGAAGGTAAAAATAAATCTAGTATCACGGTTCTTGTGAGATTGAACGTTATCTTTCTATCTACATACTATATGAATAAATATGTGGGTCTGATTGTACATTTAAATTTTATTTTGTTCGAAATTTTATAATAGATGATCAGGAATGTGACTTATTTATTTAATCTTTATTGTACACAATTATAAATAAACACTATAAAACATTATAAATTATTTGATTAGCACGAAGGGCGGCCTTATTGCTAACAGCAATCTCTTTCAGGCAACCTTATGTAAATGTGGCCAAATTGAACCCAAAACGGGCTTGACGAGTGGGTTTAGATAAATTTTTGTACACAGGAAGTGTACAAGTGTGTGTGTGTAATTTATAGGTAGTAGAATTGTCAATATTATATTTGGAAATTGTAAAAAAAAAACTTTATTCTTCATAGATTATAAAATATCAATATAATTTTAGTTTTCAAAACGATTTATTTTGAATATTGATATTTGTTGATATATATTTTAATTTATTGTTGTAAAAAATAATAATGACTATAATTAACAATTTATTTTATTTTAAACCAATTTGAAAACAACCCACTCTAACTGAATTTTTATACATAAAGAGCACAGGTGATTTCTAAATTTATAGGCTATAAAATTTATTAATTATCCTTTCGGATATTGTAAAAAAAAAACAATTACAAAACAACAAAATTTTATTCAAATCGGAACGGATTTTGATCAACTTTTATATACTGGAAGCGTACATCATTGAAAAATAATTAGGTATAAGAAATGTATGTTATACTTTTTATCAATCGTAAAAACAAGTGATTTAAAAAAAATCATACAATAATGTCAACCAAATAAAACAAACAATGCTGTAAAATTTATCATGAGCCACCGATATTTTTAAGCTCGCAGTAGGATTAATTTATTTCACATTTTGTTCTTTAAAGCGTTAGAAAATGAATCTAACTAAAGTATAAATAATTTAAGACTTATCTGACAACATTTTTACCATTTATTTTGAGCAATGTCTCATTTCTTCATTACATTAATTAGATATTATTATTTTTACTTAGATTTTTTTTCTACAGCACGTGACAATAGCATTATTATCTATTTATGTTTTTATATAAATACTAGCTGATACCCGCGGCTTCGCACCCGTTTTTTTAAATTGTATTAAAGTAATATAATGGTGAGAAGTGGTAGAATTACAGAAATGCTCTTTTAAAACATTTGTAGGTATAACATGACACGCATGCCATCTACTGTTATATATAACGTGTACAGTAAATATGTAAATACTAACAGTGTGCTGGATGGGATTTAGCAACAACAACATATTTGGAGCTTTAATTTGAACTTTAATCCCTTCAGTACTCATTTACACAGTATAAGAAAGTAATGAAAATTTCAAGATATACAATTTCTCTTAAAAATGTTGTTATATAGATATTATTAACATAATTAAGATTTTGCGATCATACAAAAAGTAATCACTTCTCTATTCCGCAAGAAATTCTGTAATGGAACTGTTAAGGTAATACGTGTCCGATCTTATATTGAAAAAAAAACGTCTTCTATTTTCAAAACACCTATTAATTATATAAAATTAAAAAAATTACAAAATGGGCAAACGTGGGCAAATGAAATACTTCAAGAATCCACCTTGACATTTTCAATTTTTGAAAGTTTTTCGGACGCTGGCTCACGCAATTTAAATTAGATTTATTTAACTTTTTTTGTAGAGGTGGGCAAAAAAAAATTAAATGGTGAGCAAAAAGGGGAAATCGATAGGCAAGCCCTCTACGCATTTTCAAATCGTTATGCGAAAAATTGGGGGCTAACTTCCCGAAGCTATGGTTAATGAGTTATGTAGACGCGATCACAGTAAATAAAAACAAAATGGCTGCCAATTTGACCAAAATACAAATAAAGCAAATTACATACATTAATATATTCATTACAATTATATTAATTCTTGGAGTCCAATACAGTGCACACCTCAAGCACATGCTTACAGTGAACAACATACTTTTGCTAAATTTCACGCGGAAAAAGTCGTGGGTGACAGCTAGTCTAAGATAAAATAACCTAAGTTAGTTCTTATAACTTCAGTTATCTGCTAGTGAAAGTCGTGTGAAAATTGGTCGAATCGTTTCAAATATTCCACACTGATGAAATCGCGAGTAACAGCTAGTAAATAATAAAATAGCTCAAGTTATTTTGCATTACTTTAGTCACATGTCAGTGAAAGTCTCGTTAAAATTTGGTATATCGTTTTGGAAATTCCTTATTGGACAGGAAAAAGTCGCGAGTAACAGCTAGTCTAAGATAAAATTGCCTAAATTACTCTTTATAAGATCAGCTACGTGCCTGTAAAATTCATGTGGACCTTATTAGTTCTATCTGTTTTGAAGAATACACTGTGGGCACAGCTACAGATAACAGCTAGTTTAAAATAAGTTAACCTAAGTCAGTACTTATAAAGTCAGTTATATGCCAGTAAAAGTCCCGTGAAGATCAATCAAACCGTTTTGGAGATGTCACTGCGGACGAAGGCGCAGGTAATAGGTACTTTAAAAAAAATAGCTTAAATTACTTCTTATGGGTTCAGCTATCTACCAGTGAAAGTCCCGTAAAAATCGGTTTTGCCGTTTCGGATATTCCGCTACGGGCAAAGTTGCGAATAACAGCTAGTCTTAAATAATATAGCCTGTAAATTCAGCTCTCTGCCAGTAAAATTTCTGTCAAAGTCGGTCCAGCCATTTCGAGATTACCCGGAACATACAGACTGACAGACAAAAATTTTAAAATTTGATTTTTACTATAAGTAGCTTATACGCTTTCATACCCAGTCAGTAAAAAGTAGGTATTTTGATAATATATATAGACACTTCATTTTTATTATATCTATTGATTGCAAGTCAAAAATCCGAAATAATACTGACCTAAAATGACATTTTTGAATGAAAACTTACTAATTCAATGAACATAAAATAATTAGTGACGTGCGACTGATCGAATTAATTGATAACGAATCGATTCGAAATGCGAATTGAACATACGAATTATTTGAACTATTCGAATTAGTCAAATAATTTAATTTATGCGTCAAATAAGCATTAACTATAAAATGCTACGAACTAACCAGTAATGCCATCACAGACGACATTAAGAGCATTGAAAAGTACCGTATTTCTATTTTTAGCCAAAAAGTGGCGGGAAGAAGGAAATATTACAAATTTAAAAAATTAAATGTCATTCATTCTTATTTGAATATGTTTTTTTTTCAACGGCACTGACAATTTTCTTTATGAACTATAATCGATTTCTTTATTTATAAATATCCATACAAAATATTCCAATATAGTAAAAGCTATACGTTTGTACCTTATTAGTTGTTAACGAATTTTATACAAAAATATTGAAATTTCTTTGAAACAAAATAATTCAGCTATTTCTGTTAAAAAATTGTCAACATTAAAATGCTATAAAACTATTTAGATTTCACTGAGAAAGTGTATTTTTAATAAATATTTTCACTAATATAAATTTATTATTGTAGAATTGAATTACATAGTAAATTGTTTTTGAAAGGCATTTCAGTCTTGATGTTTAGGTAAAAAAATTTTTGACGTTAATGTTTTTTTAAATTTGAATTATTAAAATAGTGAAAAATGTTGTAACTATGTCTATAACTATTAGTTTATTAATTCTACCTTATTTAAAAAAAATAGGAAACGTTTGAATTTTCTATTCAAAATTCGGATAGAATAATATACGATTCGTATCGGTTCAAGGATTATTCGCACATCCCTAAAAATAAACGTGTTACCATGACAACGGTTATAATATTATTGGTTACTATAACAACGGTTGTCTAAAGTCAGGGACTATCGATGTCTGTAGGAGAATATTTAATTTTAACTGAAAAATGTATTTCGGATAGGTTTTAAACAAAATCCGTTCTTAGTGAGCGTCTCAAAAGGAATAACTATGGTGAATTTTAAGTCAATCGGACATACAGTTTCAGAGAAATCGTGATGAGTCAGTCAGTGGTATTTCGCTTATATATATATAGATTTATAAACACGTTGTAAACTACAAATAATCTCCACACGTAGCTTTTCATTTTATACATATTTATGAGACAAATGTTCATGCAATTTTTTATTGATCTTTATATAATTGCTGGTCCATATTGCAGTTGAACTGTAGAAACCAGACGACTGGTTTTTTTCAATAACAAAGACCATAATTTTGCTTTGAAATCGTAGCAAGATTTCCTATACTTCTGAAAGTATAAGATAAGTTGTAACTATAACAGATAATAAAGGAAAACGTAGAAAGTATATTACCATCTTGTTAGATATCTACAAAGCGAAATTATTCAAGAAGCCTTAACGGAGTCGAAGAGACTCACAGGACGACTCAATTCTACCGGAGTGAGATCGGACGAGGGTCCAGGGGTTTTTACGGCCTACATTATTGAGCTATAAACCATAAAGGCCCCCGGGTTTATAAACGCTAAAACAAAACACTAGGAGACCGCATATTTCTTGTTTATTCACTCCGAGTTACATTATATTTCGCAATGAAATGAAGTGAGATTTTTACGGAGCACTTTTAATTTTCTCTGCTGGAGGAGGTTGAATGAACGAATATAATACATTTCACAAAAAAAAACTTTTGTTTTGTCTCTTAACGTAGAAATCTATATCTTTTATATTTATAGTTATAATAAAAGAGTAAAAAGACGAAGTCTGTACAATAAATATATTTCAGAAAAAATACCCAGGGGGTTTTTAGAATCAATAAAAGAACACATTTCCGTGGTTTATTGGGATTTATATTTCTCAGTTTGTCTCTTTGTTGTTTGTAGGCGTATCCGGCAAAAACTACTGAACGTAATTTGGAATGTAACATTTATTAGCTCATATATATAGTAATCTGTAGGATGTACATAATTGCCTTAATATATGTGTAACTTACTTATAAAAAAACCACTAAAGAAACGAAATCATTACATCAAAGATCCTTAGGAATAATAATGGGAGGCTTTTAGAATCGATTACATTTTCATGATTTCCATAAATTCGTTTGTGTGTACGTTTGTATATCATACAGAAAGTACTCAACCGTTTTTGTTTTAATTCGGTAGGGTACTAATTTCTACACTGTAGAGAGATATAGAGTTACACATAAGATATATATACAGTGCATATATTATAGATAAATATAATTAATCTGATTTCTATAATTTTCACGTGATTTTACTTCCTATAATAAATACAAATACATTACCTTTTCGCGACAATTAAAAGATAGCGCTAAGCATATCGTTTTAGTAGTTTTAAATGTTGTGTAGCTTTAAAAGACCAACAAAGGTAATGTATTAATAGCACTTTACAGTACAGCTATTATTACCTAGCAAGAGTATATTCAGCTGCTGAGCAACGAGATTGTAAATCTGTCGATGATCCCGTTGTTTTGCACTCTTGACTGATGGAATGACATCCTGAACAATTAATTCAACAATATTATTGAAACGGTTCTAATACTATGTTGTAATCAAGATTGAGAAAGGTATGAACTGTAACGAGCGAAGAGAAATTATTTCATGAATTTCAGTAGAGTATATATAGTTGGAATATATCTCGATTAGTTACTTGCCGGAGCTGTGATTAATTCCTTTTCTTAGTGACAGCGGGCCTCACAATCGTTTATAAAGTTCCGAATGGATAGTGCCTATAAAGCGATAGGAGATTAAACTAAAGTAAGTACACGTTGAATAAATATGAAAGTTTGTTTGTAACTTACAATTTAACTGATAAATTCATTCACGTCATGGTCCTCTTGTGGAAAACATCTAGTACGCTGTTTTTAGTCTATCTTAGGTATAATTTAACAAATTAGTTTCTGGTTCTAGAGAACTGTGGAGTGTAAATGATTAAAAAGAAATGATCAAAAATACTTTATTCAGTTTAGGCCCTGAGAAGGGGCTTATTTACGTCAAAGTTATCACCGATTCGGAAAACAGCCCTGTCATCGAGAAGAACCGGCAAGAAACTCGATCTGGTTTATTTTTTAATAATAAGCATTTTTAAGAGCACATAATTATAGTTATAGACATAGACAGTTACATTTGTTTTTGGTGGATGCACAGAGAGGGACGCCATTCCAGACTTCACCATCATTCACATTATTTTGCATTCTTTTTGCAGTATGAGAAGGCATGCAAAACTTCGTAGCGTGTTCCACAAAAGGATTAGAAAATTTGAGTATCGCAGTAGATAAAATTAAAAGTTTAATTGTATTTGTGTACCGGACTCTATTAGACAATTAATTTTGACAAATTCTGTTTGCTTGAACATTTTATGGATATTCTATATATGTACACTTTTACCCAGATACCTATACTATGTTACTGACTAACAATAACTAACAACAATATCTTTTTTTCTGGATAAAAAATATTGTGTGTATCCCTGTGTCCTTTTCTGTACCCTTGGCAATGTGTGTGACATGACAATAAATATTAGGTTGACAATAAATTTTATGATGATCGGTTGAGTAATTAAGACATGAAAGGGTAACAAACAAGAAAACTCACTTTCGTATATATTATTATTTAAGATAGTGTCATGTAATCACTTTTTTAATCTATATGTTAAAATAAAACAAAAAAATTATGACAAAGAAAATTGCTTTTAGCAGTGTGGACATTACTAACTTGTATTCGCTTCCGATTGTACTAGTTTGATTTCATGATCCTTCACAGTTTATTTTTAATGAATTTTATCACATGTCATGTTATCGTCAATTATTGTATTGCACCTTCTTTTAACTTTTAATTGATCAATATAGCTTAAAATTATACGAATCTTTTTGTCGCCGTAGTGAAAGATTTCAAGGAAGCAAATTAGTTCCGATCCTAACTCTTAGTTTGGTGTAAAATTAATAACAAAACCAACAACTTAACGGTTTGAATAACGTGGTATCCATAATTATAAAAATATGAAAGTTGCATTCTATTTAATTCACGTTCTCGCATACAATAGCCAAGTTGAATGATTTTCTATCTTACATCATAAGGAAAATTAAGTTTATTTACTAATCATCTTATTACTAAAGTTTTTTTATTTTCTAAAATTTAAACAACGCTAACATAGTAATTTATGCTACTAAAGCTGAAGTAACGAGAAAAAACTTGAAAAAAAAAACATAATTAGTAAATGTATATTATACCTATTAGAAATGACTGAATATACAACATTATAAGTATATTGGAGATCAAAGAGTATCAAGTTTATTTGGTGACAGACAAGACGTGTTAATTCTATAGATTATCAGGTCACGTGACCTCTTCGTTCAGTTGTCACTGATGTGTTCGAAGAGCGATTACCGTAGCTGCCTTTTCATGAAATTCCCATCGGGTTTTCGATTTCCGTCAAATAAATACATTCATTTATTTTTATGTTACTTTAATGTATGTTTTAAATAAAGATATTTTTATTTTATTTAAGGAATATTATCCTTAATAATATTATAAATGTGAGAGTCAGTTTGTCTGTTCCTTATGCTTTCACACCTCAACAACTCAACCGATTATCGTACCATTTAGCACACAGGTTGACAAAAGTACATCATTTTCTGTACTTCTAAATCCTTTCATTTAGAAAAATTATACTGCTCTCGAGCTATACTGCGGGTTAACGCTAGTTAATAATATTTTAGCAATTACATAACACTATTATTATGAGACTATCTATCGGCGAACATCAAAGGGGTAGTATTAAAACAAACAGCATCTTTCCCATTAATTGTTCCGTGAACTAGGAATATATTAATAACTACCCGATAGTCGCGATTTCGCGTTGTCCTGCGCATGTGCACCACACCGTTTGCCCCACTTCTGTACAGCAAATAAGTACATGTCGGTGAACGCACAGTACGTATAAAAATCGTTGAATATATAAAAAATGGTTTCTTAATGTTTTAGTAATTTTACATTTGATAAAGATATCGTGGTATTTTTAGACAAGGATTAAATATTAGAAATAAAACTAAAGAAATTAGATCGAAATATATCAAGTTTTTGCATGATGCGACCAAAATGATAGACATCTATCAATTTTATTTATATAGATAAAAGCGAATACCGCAACAGATGTTATAAGTACTCTGAATATACTTACGAAATATTATCAGAGATATGAGCTGTAGAACAATTTAGTTACTCAGAATTTGTCAATTGGATTGTCAGATTATTCACATCTCTTCAAATATTGTACTATTAATAATATTACTTTAGTTACTTAGAATTTGTTACTTGGATTATCAGATTGTTCATACCTCTGCAAATATTTATGCTATTAATAAATTATTATACAACTAAACGACAGAAATAGTCACTGGTACTTTAGATATATACTAACCTAATCCTAGCTGCGAATGTCAGTTTGTTTGTTTGTTACGCTTTCACGCTTTAACTCAACCGATTATCCTGAAATATGAATAATCATAATAAAAAGGATTAGAAAAAAAAGAATATAAGATATCTTTATCAAGAAAAAAACTGTAGCCGAGAGATAGGTCAAATACAAATTATTGCAAACAAAGCAGAGAGCACTAGTTACATATAGTTTCAAGTTATAATAATAAACTCGCAGAAGGTGTCTATACAATCACTGATTAAAACATGTCAAATAATTGCCGTAGTTTTAATTTCGTATTCCGGTACTGGCGATACAATTAAACCTCTACAGTATGATTAACTCTTTGATGTTATCAGGCGTTCGTCGGGGTCCGGTCCAATTTGCTCCGGGTGTTAACGATGCCAATTATTTTCACCGTTTCTACTCACTGGCTGAATGGAAATCTAATATTGAATTACCTTTACGCATCGTGTAGTCGAGATTTTAAACTCATATGAGGTAAAACATGCTTTTAAATATATCAACATACTTTATAGTGTTTGTATGTTCATTTCAAATATGTAATACTATTAGGAGTATAGTTTCTGACAATATTTTATACCATCTTGTGATCCTTCGAGAAAAATGCATTTTTTTCAGGATAAAATGTACTCGTATGTCCTTTCCTGTAACCTTTATAGAGTGTATGCAAAATCACTGATGATCTGTAGAGTTGTTAAAGCATGAAGACATAACAAATAGACAAACACACTCAGTTTCGCATTTATAACATTAGTTAAGATAAATTAAACTGGGTATTAATAAGAGAAAGTACAATGACATCGAAATTATTATGATATTTTAAGCCGGTAATATTCAATTAAACACAGGAAAAACGTTAATTGGAAAGTAAATACTATATTTTTTCCAATACGATCCGAGAAACAAGACAGTGGATCAGTGGATTACATTTTCCGGACGCAAACGAGACGAGCAGTAATAACGCAGACGAAGTCCTAGACTCGTAAAATACGTCCATATTGAACTTTGAACAAACCCATCTAGTGAGGTACTACTATGAATTCCTTTTAGTTCTTATTTTCTCGTCAATAAAACTGTACCGATTGTGCAAGTTCCAGGCCATCGTGGATTGCTCAACGATTGAGTGGCTGTCCGTGTTCGGAAACCGCAACAAACTAACTTTGTTTAAATTTTAGCCTACCTCATGGAATCGGTTTGAATAGAGAACTATTAAAATATTTCGATTTGTTCAAGCATAATATTTAAACGTTTTCGAAATATTCACTTGTGTTTTATTTCACTTGTTTACTTATTATATAAACAGTTTAGTAGTATAAGGTATTCTGTATGATAAACTCTCATGTTAGATCATTATAAGTAACCATAAACTGTTTTTATTAATTACTTAATATCATTTTCTAAATACACTTGCTTTATAATTCGTTGTGAGCTCTCTGTTTGCTTCACCTGTAATATTTTTATTCTATTTTATTTATTTCTATTTATTTGCAAGATGATGAGTATAATTTAGTATGAAATATGAAACTTACCTAGTCTTTAAAGTATACTGTCTGCGAGTATCGGAAAATGACATTATCAGTTATCCCTATATTTATTATTGAGTGAGTGATTGATTGATTATTATTGATAATTGTAAGAATATTTGTATTAAGATTGTAATAAAAAATAATATTTGATGCAGTTGATTTTATTAATTATGATTCTTCTTTAAGTACATTCCAAATATCTGAGATAAATATATCAAAAGGTACCGTAAGCTTTAGGGATAACGAGGGGAGATAAATCGTTTGCCAAGGGAAGCTTTCATTAATGGTAATCTTTTTCCTCTATTCTTTTTTATGTTCTTCGTATGATAAAAAAAGCGTTATTGGGAATAGAGTAATAAGAATTAAAACTAGAGATCATAAAGTATAGGAACGAATAAAATACAATTAAGTACCTATATCTAAAAGAATAACAAAGTTATCGTTTCGAACAAATTCGGAAAAATAATTTTGCTTACTTATTTATTAATTAGAGATAATAGATATCTCTCGCCAGACTTCATTTCACTCAGTCGCAAATGTTATATAATATTTTGGTACTTAGTATAAAATTCTTAGAATTATTTGACTGTAATCGGGAAAGAGTAGATACGGTCGTTGTATTCCTTTGGGGCCTGTAACAATATTCTAATTAGTGTAGCCATACGAGAGATTTAAGAAAAGAGTGTACAGAATTATTTATTACAAAGAACGATAACGAAACAGTAAGATTAATGGAGAACAGTAATATGAAAATGTAGCTTTTAATAACCTACTTAAAACTTAATTAAAATATGTTTAAATAAATACTTTTATGCTATTATTTCTATATATTTTATATATACCTGCTATACATTAGATGATCCGGTGAACTTCGTATCACTTGCATATATTTGTGTAATATGTGGTCAAAATTTTATACAAATTTTTATTAACATTTTAAATGCAACACAGTCATGCACTTAATCAATTTAAAGCTTTCTCATCTACTATTTTTATTTCTGAATCAGAACTGTTTTGTATTCCAACAAAACAGACTAAAGAGATCGTACCTCGCGCTACAGCTATGTAACAGTCAATTTCTGAACGCACCTATCAATATTTAACAAAATGAAGACAATTTTTTATTTCTAAAATGACTAAAGACATCAAATGTTTCATAGCTAGGAAGATTTTATATTTGAAAATTAAATTGCCCTTTTTTAATATTTTCCTTTACTTATTATTTATGTTTCTTATCGTTTAAATCTTCCCTGAACTTCCACAAATATTTCAAAATTAGCCAAATCGGTCCAGCCATTCTGGAGTTTTAGGCGAGTCAAACGAACAGCAATTCATTTTTATATATATTACTATTATATACATACGTACACTTTTATTTAATTTTTAATCTTAAAGTTTATTACTATTAACATGTTTTGTTTTCAAATTCTTGCATATAGATAGCATTTTCACTTTTTAGATCAATAACTTGATTAAAATATTCACACCATTCACATTGTTTACACAATTACTCGCGACATGGTTTCTCTTATGCCATTCAGGTAACGGTGTAATCTAAAACATTGCCTTGGGCTCTAAAGATTACGGATGAAACTTATAATTTCACAAGAGCCTTGTTTGTTAATCACGAGGATGACTCACGAGCAGGATTGCTTTGGCTCATGAAAGATAATAATAATAAACCCTTTTATCTCGATATATAGTTACCTAATAACATCTTCCCGACCCAAGCCCAAATTCAACTGTCCATTTACCATCAAAGAGTTCCAGTGCCTGCATAAACCGACGCCATCATCGGATTAGCTCAATCAAATCAATCGGTTACCAACAAGGGCTTGAAAAGGCATGTAAATTTTGAAGGCAACTTACACACGAACGTTGCAAGTTAAAAAAAGGCTGTAAAAATTACAACCATGTACACTTTTTTGTGAAGTCTAAGATCGTTGACAGCAATCACAACTGAATAACGGCGTGATCAAAGAGGGTTACCTAGTAATTAACCCAAAAAGTAATTGACACTAATAGACGATTAGTAAAAGATATAAAACTTGAGGAGGAAGCTTTGAACGCATCATACCTTGTAAATTACTAACTGATTTCAATTTCATTTTTTACATTAACGTTTATCTGTGTTACTTTAAATGCGTCTGCTACAATGTTTCGCGATTTTAAATCTGCGATCCATACAGCGCTCTGTTACACTGGGTCACAGATGGCACACCAACACATACAGCTCCTTGTACCGAAGCGACAATTTAAACATTCGCCGTAAACTTCAACACTTCTTGCGTCCTCTCAGAAATAATGTGAAAACTTTACCTTCTTTTTACAACTTACGTCATACTCCTGTTTAAAACTAAAACTTAATTTACATTATACTGCAGACGTGGAAATATATCTTAGGTACATATCAACTGTGATCAAAATCGGCATTTTAAATTAATTAATTTAAAAACAATCGATTATATATATATATATATAGAATATATAACTCACGGGATGACTCGAGTTAATAAAATAGACATTGATAAATATACAAACTTAGCAAATGAAAGTAAATCGTGAAACACGAGAAATGTTGACATTAACGGATTCAGGTCAGTTCCTAATGGGCCGTCGCTAAAGAGGTCTGACTTTACTCGCCATTTTTGGCGAAAAACATCCTGTTTACTTAAATAATTACCGCAATTTACACATAAATTTTATAAATTAATGACTTATTTTCTTAATAACTTCAGAAAATATTACACGATATAATATGTGAAGTTTTCTATTTTTAAGTTCCTATCGAGGTTTGACCGTAGTATTAAGTACTTAAGATGATGAGTTTATATCTATAAGCACGATACAAATATTGTCTAGTTACCTCTTGTTAAAATCAAAAGCTTATTCCTTTCGTCAGGTCCGGCAGATGAGAACATATGTGTCTTAAGACAACATATATTCTCCTTATTATAAAACTAGGAACAAAACATTCTTTGAATATTCTACTAGTATTCATTATTGGAATATTAAATTATTAGTATATACTAGTACATTATATTATATAGTACATTACACCTATTGTACTTATGATACAAAAGGAACCTATGGTTCACATTTAATATCTGTAACTTTAGTAAATATTTTGAACAGTCAGCGTATATAATATTTGTATTCTACGATATTAACCAATACCTATTGCGTTATCAAACAATGTCTTGAATTTTCGATGTAAATTTTTATTACCTCTCTTGAATAATAGATTAATTATGAGAAAACCTGTGACAGCATTATGTCTCAAGCCCATAAAATGTAAGGACCAATTAATCCCTCGATATTTTATCACGATTTTCTACGAATTTCGTCGGGACTTCTAATAAGACGAGACGTTAATGTATTGTATATCATTATTTAAACATTTACTACAACTTTCACGAAAATTAAGATATGAGATAGATGTTGTTCATATCTGAAGTAAATATGTTATGAAGCATGGATTATAAACATTTTATCTCAGTTTATATGTGAATAAACTGTGTTTTACCTGATGAAACGCGTAATTTAATGTAAAATAGATTTGTAATATTTACTTATTCTCAGTACTACTGTACTAATACAATACGAGTAATATTATTGCATGGTGGTACGGGCTTTTCTCTAAGTCCGTCTGGCTAACTACCACCCTCAAATTGAAAATCTGTCGCCAATCACCTGATGGCGTATTCCGGCAGCTGCACTTGAGAGCCAGTCTCCTTATAGGTTAGTGTGAATTATCATCTTAGACCACATCGTCATTTAACATTTATGAGATTGTGGTCAAAACGCTTACGTATAAAGCATAAAAAAAAGTCATATAATCTGACTGCTATACAAATACAGCCACTGCCGTTCCTTTATTAATTCTATTCCTTCACTTTTAATCTAGACGTGTTTTTTAGTAAAAAATATATATGGAAGCCTTTCATAATCGTAAAATACATTAATTAGTTTATTGACTACACACGTGCACACACAATAGTTACTTAGGTTCTGAAGGGGACAATTTTGTGTTACTTTTTCTCAGTGAATTAGCCTTATCCAAAATTTCCAGATCCCAACTATATGTATGCGTCCGTGCGGCACGTATGAAGATACGCATATATGTAACCACCAAAATATACAAGTATGCTTAGTTTAGCTCGTATGGTTAGTTTATTCTATACAAATCCGCGATATTTGCAAGAAGACAACGGCTCAAACCGAGGTTCGGTCTATTTGGTCCTGAAGCTGATTCTCATTTCGTCTGAGTTCTTACCTCACTTGCCCACAAGCACGGTAAAGCTGTATAGGTCTTTCCGAATAACAGCATTAGTCAGTGAAAAAAAAAGAACTGTAATTATAAATCACTATATAAGACAAAATCATGAAAATAATTATCTAATTTCAATATTCACATAACATAAATACTGTAGAAACACTTCTTTATCCCGATGTACTTAAACATGGTAAGATCAGCGGTTGAGCATCAGGGAGTAGGGATTGTGAAAAGACGGGGCATATAGTGGATAGGTACTTTACGCAGACTGTAGGAAATGGTTATCGATTATCGATACAGCAAGGCAAACTATATTGTTGTTCGCTCTATAAAAATAAGGTTGGAGCGGTTGACATAGAACCCGTATATTATAGATTTGTTGGAGCAGGTGATCGGAACTCCAAGTTATCGGTCACGATACTAGTTATTATTAATTAGATAAAAATGATATATTGCCTCATTGTTTCTATTTTCTCACAATTTAAAAACATGCATTTATTTTCGAGAATAAAACAATAAAACTCAGTCTATTAACGATTTTTATCTAATAGAATTGTTGAACAATTTAAAAACAATTAGTTGTTCATTCTCATACCCTAAAAAAGCTTTTTAAACCTCCCTGACTCTCTTAAAACATTACGTCCCGTTACATCGCTAGGGCTATGAAATAAGTTAGTCAACACGGCTTTCCCCAAAAGCTATAACAAGGAACTTAAAAAAAAAATAAAGACTGAAATACAATCTTCATGGTTGGCAACAGTAATAAGCCTAATTTTGCAGGTGTCCAGATGGGTTATCTGATTTTGACTGCCCTTTGGTATAAATAAAATGTTAGACGACTTTAACGTCAATCTACGTATCGAATAAGACGTTCTAGCTTAACATTTTATAAGCCTCGGCCTTTCACTGGCGACTTTTATCTAGTCCTAAATAAAATATTAGCGATTAGTCGAAACTTTTACGACCCATTTAATAAGATATGAGGCACTTAAACAAAATAAGAAATTTTATCGAACCTTCATTTCTCAAATTATGAACTGACAGTTTTTTAACAAAAACTATAAAGATATTTCGTGTAACATAAATAGTTACATAGTATAGTATAAAAAGTACCTACATATTTATTTTAAAATGATTTATTTTAATATTTTCTCATATAAAACTGCAATTTTTAAATTACAGTAAATATCTGATATTTTGCATGTATCAATTTATTTACAAACATTTGCTTTTGGATAGTTTCCGCTGCTTTGAAAATATAGAAGAATACAGTGTAAATTTTGTACTGCGAGCGTAAATGCATTTTCTCTGTTGAGCACTGGGACGTTTGTCATTGAACAGGTATTCCCACTTTGCTATTGTAAAACCAACGTGTTGCTACAATATTATAGATTTTGCACGGATTTATTTTATTGTATTGGATACTGAGGTAAGCTTTGAATCTGTTTTTATGTAACATTGTTGTGTTATGATTCTAAAACCATAGTTATTCAACCAAACTGACAATTTCAAAAAAATGTGTGTTACTTATGTACACACGTTATAAGTTACACTTCTTTGGCGTAACAAGATAAAAGTCTTTTAAAAATTTTTGTCTTTCGCCCTATTCTACGTTTATGGAAAAAACGACACTAACAATAGAAAAAAGGTATTTAATACATACATACTTTATTTGAAAAATTAAAGAAAAATTAAAATGTTGATTGTAGCTAATGTCAGGGTGTCGGTTTTTCGTGACGATGTGCGCGCGCATCGTAAAAATTTACTCTCATCAGTTTTCCCTAACGCGTCAAAAGAAGTGTAACTTCAACAAGTAAATATCTTATATAACTACCTACGCTTTTTTCGTATGTATAAAAAAGAAACTGTTAATGAAATGATGAATTAAGACATGAATAAAATATCTATCTGCAAAAAAAACTTGAACTATTTTTTTAATTTTATTTCAATGAATCGAAATACCCTTAAAATACATATTTGTCAGTGTTGTATCAATTTATTATTACCCTTTTGAGGGAAACGTTTAAACGGGTGGCAAAAGAATACTCAGAGATATAGTCTACGCCAGAACAAAATAAACTTCTCTCTTTTAGCAATTTGGCGGTCGTCTGTTATGCAGTCGGCACTCGCGCATTGTTATACAGAAGTAGCAGGGACTAGCAACTAACCAAAGCTGACTATCGAACTGCCGACATGATTCTTAGTAAAAAAGTACTCGTAATATAACAGTGTCCATGTTGACGACAATGATTTACATACGGCGAAAACAAAGTAATACAGAATCAAAAATAAATAACAGATGTTATAAATATAATTCTACAGTTTTAGTCACAATAAATTAGAAACAACCAGCTACACAAAATAGCAACTTGATAGGCAAAGGACCTATTATAAAATCTTAATATTCAGTTTTGTCTCCCTAAGTTTATCCATAAAGATTAGGCGTATAAAGAGAAAAGTACCATTTAAACCTTATTATAGCAGATCTAATACTTTTAAATGAACAAGTCTTAAAATAAATACGAGTATATGAAATTCATTTGTCGAAAACGGTTTAAAGGATTTGAACATTTTACTTTCCAAGTTTAACCGCCATTATTAAATGATATTACAAATTAATAATTTCTCTAAAAAGTTACATACTTTGAAGTTTTTTTGGCATAATTTGAACTATACCGATGCTTTCTATTAGTTATTATAAAACGTATAACCTAATATAATTACAATTATAGTCTATGTTTCCTTCAAAATATGTTATTATAATCAAAATGAAAGTACAATAAAATATATTTCTTTTTGTTCATCTTACGTTATTACGTTTTTAACTTATCATAAAACAATAATAATCACTGATGGGGCTGATGGGACCGTGTACATAGGTCCCGCCAGATGGGATGCGATGAAAGTAAAAATATATAAAAAATGCGTGAAACGAAGAGAGAGCGTGGAGGGGTATGTGGTCTTGCCTATAAATAAATATAATAATAAAGACCCCAAATAAAAGGCGTGAAATAACCTGTAAACTCAACACCTCATACGAAGCAGCGGCGTCTCAAGATCCTCACTGTTGGCAGCGAGGTATCCGATAATAAAAGTTTACGGTGTTTAAAGCGTAATTTATTAGTGGCATATATTCAAAATTATTCTTCTTTATAAGTCGAAATGACTGCCATATAGTTCTAGCAAAGCGTCTTCATGCACCATACTCGATCAATCAAATGCAGGCCAGAAATACATCTCATTATATGAAGCGCAATTTTTCAATTCATTTATAAGAGCGAACCAATGACGTTTTTGGGTGAATCTACATTACTCGTTTAACGATTCGGCGTCGGATATAATATAATCTGTTCGTCAATTACATTTGGATTTTCCGTGTAATACGATAAAGATACGCTTCCACAAAAAATGTTGAGTTAACCATAAGTACGCTTAAAGTGATGAAGTGGCAAAAAGATTTTTTTTAATGAAATACGAAAGATATTTACATTTCATCCCGTTAACTCTCGTTCAGTGAATTATTAAACTATTCACAAACCGCTTCAAACTCCGCTCCAATTTCCCTGGAAGCATTACTGAACATTTTCCTGGGATTATTGAAATTATCGGTTTTATTTATTTAACAGTCTACAACTCTCAAGGGTCTTCAATTTTCCAAACACCTTCAATTACTTTTGTTTTCTAAACTAAACTTAGTACAATGCAGTTGAAGCATTTCATCTATCTTTTCATATTATATAATAGAAGAATTTTTGTATAGAGATAATCCACATCCGCCAATATCAGATACAATGGATACATTCAGCAGTATTATTAAAGTAAAAGCAATATCTATTTTCTAGAGGAATGATGAGAAAATATCCTACGTGCAATTGAATTATGGCTGCACTATAGCACTAAGACGCACTACAAGTAACTCAGACAATTCCTTCCCCTCACATATAAACATTTATCCGTGTAATGTTTAACTTTTCGCTCTCAGGACGACACATAAACTCCTCACAAATCCTACAGAGGGTTTGAGAGCGTCGTCTCAGAAATTTTCCAAGTCAACGAAAGCAAGAAGCGACAATCTCGCCGACCTACGTCTTATTTTTCAGTAGAGCCAACCCGTTACAACGACAGAGATTTACATTTGAAATAGGCTGAGACACACTTTTATTTTGTTCGTTTTTTTTTTATCTGTTCATATAGCTGCAGTTTATTACACTGACTAAATTTCATAGAAACATGGAATTAAAACTGTAACTTTTGTTTCATAACTTGATAATAAGTTACTTCAATACCGTACGTATTTTCACTGATACAAATGGTAAACACAAAACCTTGTAGTTACATACTAACTGACACTTAGGGTAGTTTAAAAAACCGACTTTACAAAATGCCCTATTTGCAGTGTACGACTTTACATTACTTACACCGCATTGTCAGGCTATTTGTAGGATTCAATCGTTCGTCCCTCAATGTGATGTCTGAACCGTCAGCTAACATCGCTTACATTTTTTATATTTCACATTTTTATTTTTTACATGTCACGCAGAGGTCTCATCGTTTAGGTTAATGCGGGCCTAAAAAGTAATTAAGAATTTAATAGAAAATATAAGAAATAAGCAGAGGCAAAACAGTTAAGTACATCTTCCTCACTTATTTCTGAAGCGATTTTCTTATTTTTTTATTTAGTAGGTATTGACGAGCTGTTATTAAAAAATTGTAAAAACTTCGTTTATTTTATATTGAAACTTGAACAATTAATGAATATGGCCGACTAGATGATCGCTTGTTAAATTAAATGTTCAGATTTCATTGTCATTTACTCATTAAATAATACTCTATTTCAAAGTTACAGAATAATCGACTCGACGAGTTGTCTAGTACCTACTCGAGTTACAATTACAAAATCTATTTCACTATTCAGTGGACCCAAAACGAAGCGAACCGTCGTTTATTCGATTAAGGAGCAAATATTTAATTATACTTTCATATCTTGGCTTTAACTTTACAAATTCAACATACCTACTTGACGTTCGAGTGTGCCGGAGGTTCTTGCGAAAAATTTAATAATTTATCAAACGATATTCTCGAAGTAAATTGAGTAAGGCAACACGAACACCGTTATCCATCATAAATATGTTTTTTTACATTAACCTTTATTTATCGATAAACATAACCTAAATAACTTATTTGTAAATTGAACGGTATTGATGGATGAATATTCTAGTTGCCTTCGGTTATAAATTAAAGTAAAATAAACAATTATATACATATATTGATGTATTATTCACATACGCGTGTATCATTTATATAATAATAAACATAAAAATAATTTTATATAATAATAAAGAACCATGAATATTTTTGTTTTACGTGGGTAATTATTGTTATAAAGCGAATTTTAAAATACTGTAAGCAATCTATAACATGCCCGCATTTACAGTTTGTAATGAAATAAGACTAACATTGTAAGACCAGTCATGCTATATGCATCTGAGTGCTGGGCTGCGAAAGAGACGAATGAGAGAACACTACACGTGGCAGAGATATGAATGTTAAGATGGATGTGTGGTATAACTAGAATCGATGAGATGAAGAATGAGTATATAAGAGGAAGTTCGAAAATAGCATTAGGACAGAGAGAAGTTGACGAGTAATAGGCTAGCATTGTATGGGCATGTCATGAGGAGCGATTAAATCCATGTAACTAGAGAAGTGCTATAGGTATTAAGGTGGACGGATATAAGAGAAGAGGAAGAGCGAAGAAAGTATGGACAGATTGTGTGAATATTGATATGTGTATAAAAGGTGTAAATACTGAGATGATGTTCGATAGGGGAGAATGGAAAAGGAAAACATGTTGTGACGACCCTACTTAGGTGGGGTAAAAAAATGATGAATGAAATTCAAACTTGTGATTATCTTAACAATACAAAAATACACCTACCATTCATTAGTTCTAGTATACGGTTTCTGCTAGTTAAATTCTCATTGAACAATTATTAATTTCGTTTCTGGGTATTCCAACAATATTATTCCTAATAAAGCAATAGTAATAAGTCTAATCAGAAATGGAATTAATTTCCAGCTCGTGAGCTATCGTCACGAAGAAGACTTAGTTGAAAACAATTTATGCATTCATTCAGTTAATTAAATTACATTACGGACAACTTTCCACGAGGATCTTTCAATGTGCCCCACTCCAAAGATCGGAAGGCGTAAATTAAATGAGTCACTTCAGTCGCTTATTATGCTGGGCAAGGAGCGCTTAATTATTGCTATTAGTCTTTGTCTGTAGTGCTGGGCATACGTGAAGTCGTAAACAAACACGCGGCGCTATGTACGAGCGCACACGACATAATCCTTCTAATTATAAATTTTCATAATACCGCGGTTGTTTCGCGACGTTCTGTCGCACTGAAAACGACCAAAATATTTTGTGCCTTACTAGAGCTCCGCCGTGTCTTATTTCGGAAAGGTCAAAACATCTATCATTTAGAGAATGTTACGGTTTTTTGTATCAGTTATATCTTGTGTTATATTATTTGTGTTATATAATTTTATCATAAATATATTCGTTCAACGAAATTAAGCTTTTCAAATAAACATTGTCTTATTTCATGTACTTTACTACCGTATAATAAACTAGCTTTTGCCTACGGCTTCACTTACGTTAATATATATTTGATCTATACCTCGGAAACGGTACTTTTTTTGGATAAAAGGTATCCTATGTATGTATGTATATGCAAAATGAAATGAAAACTGACCGATTGAATAGCAAACGGGTAAAAACGTAAAAAATAAAGCAATGAACTCACATTCGCATTTATAATATTAGTTTTTGTCGTCCTCCTCGAAGTGCCCGTTAATGGTGTACTTTTTCGGTTGTGAGCACGTATATGACTGGCGAAGCCAAATTTTGTATTAAAGATCATTTTACATAACGCACAATGCAAGTTAGCTAATTAGAATTATATACTCGTATTATGTATATATATTGTTCATCCTCATCTGCCTGTAAGAGACTCACTTTAGGGCCACAGGTCTCTTTCCGAAGAAAGGTATGGGCATAATCACCACCACGCCAGCCCACGACATATTGCCGATTTCAAACTCAGATAAATTTGAAGTTCTAAATTTTTCCCACATACGGTGGTACTTACTATAAGATCCTTTTTCAGGTTCAGGTTTCCTCACGATGTTTTTCTTCATCGTCAACCGAAAGTGTTACGAATTTAAATTAGTAAATGTACGCGAATTCCGAAAAAAATGTCGTGGGTATATGCTGGGGTTCGAACCTGCTCAAATCGGATTGATATTTTATCTGTCAGAACACTAGACGACTTTCATTTTCATTCATTTATATTGATAGATATTATATATTCATTTTATTTTAAACAAAATGACAAATAATTTCAAGTTAATGAATGTTGAGAAAGAATCACTTGCCTACGTACACGTCATCATTAGTCGTTGTGTTAAAACAAGCTCATCTGCAATCAGCTGCATATGATGATAATAGAAATAGACATTGTGACGTCACTTATGCTAATGTTTGTACATGACAAATTCAAATTAGGTTAACAAATGTAAGCGTTCTCATCGAAATAAGAAAACTAATTTCAGATAAATATTTCATTTGCTAAAATTTCAAGTTCACATTTCGTTTTGCATTAATTAATCACTGCTAGTGCTTCTCGTTCCTTCAAGGAAAATGTTGTACTGACGACACTCACTGAGTGAAATAAATAATTCACTAGATATTTTTCATTTGTTTACTTGTTCTCAATTACATTATTTTATTAATACAATATTATTGACACTTTCTATTGGTCAGTAGACTGTAACATTTAATGAAAATAAAAGCTATTTGGAAAATAAAGTAACTCTGTCATCAGTCAATTGTTCATTGTTTTTAAAAGTCATAGCTTCCTTAATTGTATGCTCCTATTCATCTCTGTGCGCTCTGCTATTAGGCTTTAAATACTGCGTGCACGACGAATATTCCTATGCTTTGAAAGAAAAGCACGTCCCGACCAAAATAAAAGAACAGTCAGATATATATTATTATATTATTTTCCACAATAAACATATACCATCGAAAAAAAAAAAATGTATATTTATAAACTAATATTTAATATATGAATTAATATAAAAAATGTAAAAATGTACAATTAACCATCGACCACAGGAGTAAGGTACCAAGTTGTAGGTGGTTATGGCGACATGGAGTGGATTTACTGACGATGCGTGGCGCTTTCAAGTAGAACGCCTGCTGGATCAGACGCTTAATACGGTTATCCAATAACAGTTCCTTTAGGTGTTGGTTGAAGCTCGTGGACATGAGACCATGGGCTAAAATGACTGTTGACACGACTGCTAACGTAGCCATGTTCCATTAATTTAACTTAAGATTTAGTTACTTTAGATTCTCGGTAACCAGGCGAGCAGCAAAAACTGCCCCACCACCATTTTACATAGGACTTTACCATCAATATATAATGTCACGAATTAAGTATTTAAGTAAGTAATAAGTATTTTAAATTGATATATGAAAATTTCACATACTTTTCTTTGCAAGTAAGTGTACGGCACTTTGTTGTATCATCACGAGTACCAGACTCCCTATGACAGCTTACACATGAATTCGGGGATAGACAAAGAGTGTGCACGATGAAAGAGCTTTTCATACATCTAGCTCGCAGGCAGAGTTTCGCGAGAGCTGTGTTCTGCGATAACGGATAAGGACTCCTTGAATGTAATACATAGATAACACACATAATACATTTATTTTCTGGAATTGTCTCATAATTGAGGGTTTTAATGAAAAATAAACGAATGAATAAAAATATATGTTTACCTTTATATATTTATTGTACTGTAATATTCGGCCACAATTCGCAATTCAATAATTTTTTATTGTAGCCTGACAAACTTACAGTACTGTATTGCATACTAAGTACAGTATAAGGCATATCAACGGCGACCACTGAAGTATCTATAAACCATTAGCAGTTACCGTTGTCATGTCAACTTACAGGCCACTTGCCAGCGGGATATACACAAGCTGATCTCGAAACACGACAACTTAAAAAACAACCGTGACGGGCTTATAGTGATGTGCAGGGTGATAATGATGTAGTCAGTTGCATACACTCTACCTTGATTACTAGATGTGACTAATTACTTAATATACACAAGCTAATCCCCGAATGCGATAAGTTTAAGACTGGTGTAAGGTGGTCGCAATGCTATAGGAAACAATTTCCATACCCTACCATTGTATGTATTGATATACTACAAGATGTGGACACCATCTGAGTGTAATTATATCTTATGATTATAATATATACTACCGCGCTATGATTTCCTTTACTGAAACCTAATATTAATTGCAAAACTAGCTGATACCCCCATCGTTCTCTACGTTTTCCTACGCATACGCTCGAAATCGCTTGCCCAATAATCATAGTTTCTTCAAACTTTTATTACTCTATATTGGATGAAGTTATCGTGATACTTTCTTAGATAAGGACTTAATATGTAAACAGTGAAACTAGAAAAAAAAAACATCGAAATCTATCCAGTAGCTTTCGCGTGATGCGCACACAACGGCAGACCTCTGTCATTGTATTTACGAGTATGTAAGATTTAATCTAAGCTCTTTTGAGCAAGTCGAAAGTGCAAACTTGTCTTTTTTAAAACATCTTGACTTTATAGTTTTCATTGCATCATTTATGTTAGCATTATTTAGACTTATCCTTTTGAAACCTAGGATTTGAATTACACTTACGAGAATCAGTTTATTAATTATTAAATTCTATTTCATAAACATAAGCAAAGGGCATTTTCAAATGTGCGTCTGAATTACTGCCAGTTCTAAAGGATGAAAATATATAGCCGAGCACCTATAGATGTGTTCTAATAGCTACATTTAAAAGCAAGTCCCTTTTTACGCTTAACGTGTATCTTAGGCCACATAGATTATTATGGGTTTCAATGTTTAATATAAGAATTCATTTAATTAGCTAATTAAGCTCAACATTTTTAAATAACAACGCGAAGTATTGAAGTGGATCCGTGTCTACGTTATTTGCTCTGGGTTAGACTGCGAGTCGTTTAACAAAATGACGGGCCCTTTTTATCTTAGTCGGGCTGCAATTTGTTTCTCGCTCTATTTTCTCCTCACCGCAAACCGTCGGTTGCTATTTTGAATATCCCTTGTCTCTAAAATTAACCAGAGTTTCTTGTTTTACTTCAAAGCACCTATCTCAGTATTTATTTTAAAATTGATTTTATTATTTAACATTGTTTTTAATTTTGTATTACTTAGAAAAATTACATTTTGTACATCGATAAAAAGCTATGGAATGTTCTTTATAAGATTTTTTTTAAATAATGTACGTTTATCTAACATGAATAAAAAATAATTATTATTATTTTCTTTATCTTATGAATACATAAATAATATGTAAGTTAATGTAAGAAAATAACCAGATTCCTAACATTTTTTAAAGAGACAAACTTTTTTTATCAATTTTACTTCCATGGTCACTTCCCCTCGATATATTTCCCTTCTCTTAATATTGTCTTCTTAAGTTCCTTTCGATGACCTATATACGGTGCGGTATGATAACCATTTCACTTTTAGTACATTTTTTATTTAATTGTAAATGAACACACTGCATGATCATTTTGTAGGTGGTAGAGCTACGCTGAAACTATTACTGGTTTCAGAATGAATGGGTCGGCTCGCCCGGGGTAGTACCACCCTCTCACAGAAAACCGACGTGAAGTAACAGTGCTTGCACTGTTGCGTTTCGTTCGGTCAGTGAGAGCGTCGGAGGCCCAAATATATTAAAAGGCCGGCAACGCACTTGCAACTCCCCTGGTGTTGCTAGTGTCTATGGACGGTGGTGATCACTTACCATCAGGTGACCCACCTGTTCGTTTGCCCCCTATAATATAAAAAAAAAAAAAAAAAAAAAAAAAAAAAAAAAAAAAAAAAAAAAATTTAAGTTCCCGTCAAAAACTAGCGATTAGAATACCATTTTTGTTTATCGTGCACATTTTATATTTAATAATTTCTTATATTGAAAAAAAAAGTGTGGTTCTATGAAACTTCGATGCAAATGAAACTATATTTTTCGGATTGTAGCATTTTAAACACTGAGCACAATATTTATTTATATTAATGAATCATTTTCAATTGAGTCCTAGGCACCGCCACATTGGTGTTAGCGGCTCTGCCGAGCGCCTTTCACTTTACCCTTACTCCTTTGATCATACGTTTAATGTACATTATTAAAAGTAACATTTGAATATTACATTATTGTCATATCACATGTTTACATTTTCATGTTTTACTATCTTTAAGGTTTATCTTTTTCTCTGTCATTCCTCATCATGATTATTTTCAATATTTTCACTCGGCCAGCTATATTTAACTGGTCTGAAAAAGTGTCATATGTTATTCTAGAATACTATCTTGAAGTCGCTTTAAATCATTTGATCTGTCATTAGTAATTGGCACCCTTAAATCATAAGTTTTGGTTTACCACTGATTTATGTGAGTAATAAGCATATATTACGCGGTATAATTTAAAAAGGAAGAATTATATTAGCTTTATTAGTATTAGCCGTGTATTTGAGAAAAAAATGTGGTTTTTGAAATTCACCTTTTTTTACCGAATCTAAAATTGTTATTGACAATCCATTAAAAGCGGAATAATATTCCGCAGAACAAAATTTCATAAAAATCATTCAAGTCGTTTTTGAATTAAATTCGGATTCGGATACCTTAGTGATTCTTATGATTAGTGGCCTTTATTATGTACATATATCGCAAGACTTGGATAAAAATGAAATGTACAGACAAAACAATATATTTATTAATTCAGATTAATAACGTACAATGTCGCGTAGCGTCGATGGGTACAGGTAGTGTAAGTTGTGAGAAATAGAAACTAGGCGTCAGGGACGACGAAAGCGAGGGTGGAGCTCGCGGGGAGTAAAGGAGTGCACTTCGTTTGTCGCGATATCGCTCATAAGCGAGCGCTATCTCCCCTGCTTCGTCGACCCATTCACCCGAAATAGTTCCTCAAGGAGTTTGGTAATGAGTTCCCTTCATCACTCTTACTGCGTCACTACTATTTTTAAAAAGGAATTTTCCAAAGGGTATCGCTGCTGAATATAAGACTACTTGTTTCTTACGCTGAGGATACATGTATGTAGGCAATAGTCGAATTATTTCTTACTTCCACGATCTGTTTCCATTTTAAAAATAAGCCTATACAAAAAATATATATATGTGTAAATCGTATTTAATTTTTAATCCACTTTTCATCAAAGACAACATCTGGATGTGAAAAGTTATGCAACCTTGTTACTCCCAATACGCTAATTAAAACTTAATAACGAGCCATCAGGCGGCAGACGTTCGTCAGTGCCAACGGACGTTTTGCATCGCCTCGACCGGGCAAAGGGCTCGCTTAGACTAAGGAAAGGTAAATTTACATCACAAACGAGCGAAATACAAAATCTATGAACTTCGACGAGCGAAAAGTATATTTGACAAAAGATTTCAATATTCGGTTCATCTGTTTTGCAGTTTAGGGAAATTTATGTAAAAACACTTGATATTCAGTCGTTTCAGATGTTCAGCTGTTTAGGTAAAATAAATAAATACATCAAAATAAAGTATTTCATGAGAGCATAACTAATTACACTAGTATTAAAAATACAGCACGTAGGATCTTTTATGTCATAAATATAATATATGGAGTCAGTTGAAGGGCAAACTAGGTATATATGCCGTCTATCTGGGAGTACGTTAGGACACTCACTAGTAGCTATTTTGAGAAAGCCGCTAATCATCCCAGTGCAGTTAGTGGTATCCGCCGCGACTTACAACACCGTACCCGATGCGCCGCGTTACAAAAGACGTCCGCGATATATTTTTACAGATCCTCCCGATAAAATAACGGCAGCTAACTTCCAGTACCCTTCCGTCCCTCGAAACAGAGCGTATGCACGCCCACGTCCGCATAATCACAGATCACGCCGCCCCTGCTTGACTGTGAATTTTGCTCCAGCACACTCGTCTAGGCCCCTCTCGGCAGCGGCTCAAGCCGAGGTCTGATCCTCCGGAATGGAGCCCTCGAGCACGTTGCTTGCGCGACTACAGTGAATTTTGAAGTTAATTTTCAAACACTAGTTTTTACAACACAATACCGATCACCCCACTCACGTGCACATACACACATGTAGGTACACATAGTGGTTGGGTTTGTTTTTTTTTTAATCCCTTTTTCGAACGGAGTTATCTTATAACTCAGTAGATGAGCCGCCTCGACCGTGAAAGAGCTGAAGAGGCGGCCATCGTCCAGGCCTGGGCCATGCCCCTCCCGACCGGGGGGGACGTCGACGCGTCCGCTGCTCGCCTCCGTGATGCCCTCACGGAGGTATGCGACGCGTCGATGCCGCGGAGCGTACACCGTCCGAACAGAAGGGCGGTGTACTGGTGGTCGGCGGAGATCGCCGATCTCCGTGCGGCCTGCTCCGCGGCCCGGCGGCTGTTCGGGCGCAGCCGCCGGAGAAGCCGGCGGGACCCCGGGCAGGAGGCCCGGCTGTATGGCGAATACAGGACCAAGAAGAAGGTCCTGCAAGCCGCCATCAGCCGGGCGAAGGAGGAGGCATGGGAGGAGATGCTGTAGTCGCTGGAGAGGGACCCGTGGGGGCGTCCGTACCACATGATTAGGGCGAAGTTGCGTGGACGGACGCCTCCCACCACGGAAACTCTCCAGCCGGAGGTAGTTGGGAGGATCGTGGGAGCGTTGTTCCCCGACCCTCCCAGCATTGTGTCTCCTCCCATGCCCCCACCTCAGGCGGCAGTTGCGGAGGAGCTCGTCGGCCCTCCCCCTTCAGTCACGGAGGAGGAGATGGGGAGGGCGTTTGAGCGCCTCCGCAACAGGCGGAGAGCGCCTGGCCCTAATGGGGTCCCGGGCCGGGTGCTCACTCTCTCGATGGGTCATTTGGGAGGGTGTCTTCGGGAGCTGCTCAGTCAGTGCCTGTTGGCTGGGCGGTTTCCGAAGCCCTGGAAGCGGGGGCGGCTGTGCCTACTACAGAAGGCAGGCCGCCCCCCCGACTGCGCGTCCGCATATCGGCCCCTCGTGCTGCTGGACGACACCGGGAAGGTGCTTGAGAGGATTATTTCCTCCCGGGTCGTCCAGCACCTGGAGGGTGCGGGGCCAAATTTGTCGGATGCG
Source organism: Antheraea assamensis (assembly GCA_035772565.1). Taxonomy (NCBI): domain Eukaryota; kingdom Metazoa; phylum Arthropoda; class Insecta; order Lepidoptera; family Saturniidae; genus Antheraea; species Antheraea assamensis. Next base: position 2,559,915 of record JAQQSE010000076.1, read on the forward strand.
CAGTACGGCTTCCGGGCAGGGCGCTCAACAATTGACGCCCTGACCCTCCTGAAGTCGCTGTCCAAAGAGGCGACCTCCCAGGGGGACAGGGTTCTGGCGGTGTCCCTGGACATCGCCAACGCCTTCAATAGCCTGCCGCATGTAGTCATAAGGGAGGCACTCCGGTATTTTGGGGTGCCCCCTTACTTGCGGCGGCTGTTGGAGGCGTACCTGGAGGATAGGGAGGTTGCCTATGTGGACGGCGACGGGCGAATGGTCCGGCGGGAGACGGGGTGTGGAGTTCCACAGGGGTCGGCCTTGGGCCCACTCCTGTGGAACCTGGGCTACGACTGGGTGCTCCGCGGCGCGCTCCCATGCGGAGCGCGCATTATGTGCTACGCGGATGACACCCTAGTCGTAGCCCGGGGGAAGGAATGGGAGAGTTTGGTGCGCCTGGCCACGGCAGCCACAACTGTCGTGGTCGAGCGCATCCGGAGGTTGGGCCTCAGGGTGGCCCTCAATAAAACCGAGGCCCTATTATTTCACGGGCCTCGGCGGGGGCCACCACCTGGGGCCCATTTGATTGTGGATGGCGCCCGTATCGGGGTGAGGACCCGTATGAAATATCTGGGTCTCACCCTGGACGGGCGGTGGCGGTTCGAGCCCCATTTCGAGGGGCTCGGGCCGCGTATAGCAGGGGCGGCGGCGGCGCTCGGCCGACTGCTCCCCAATATCGGGGGGCCAAGTGCCGGGTGCCGCCGACTCTATATGGGAGTCGTGCGAGCGATGGCCGTCTACGGGGCCCCGGTGTGGTCCGATGCCCCCGGTGCCTATAATGTGCGAGCGTTGCGCGCTGCGCAGCGCATTGTGGCACTGAGGGCAATCAGAGGATACCGCACCGTGTCCTCGGTGGCGGCCTTCACGCTCGCCGGCTCCCTGCCTTGGGAGCTGGAGGCGGGGGTTCTTGCCACCGTGTACGAGTTCGCGGCGGCAAGGAAACGTTTGGGGGAGCCTCCGGCTCCCAGGGAGATAGAGGGAAAGAGGCGAGAGGGGAGGGAGGCTGCTATGGAGCGGTGGCGGCAGGATCTGGCGGACGCGCGTTATGGGCGATATACGGTGGACGCCGTCCGCCCGGTCCTGCCGCAGTGGTTTGACAGGAAATGGGGCTCCCTGACGTTCCGACTGGTGCAGGTACTGACTGGCCATGGCTGTTTTGGCTGGTACCTGCACCAGATCGCTCGCAAGGAGCCGACCGCCGCATGTCACGAGTGCGGCGCCGAGAAGGACACCGCGCAGCACACTTTGTCCGAGTGTGCTGCGTGGGAGGTGCAGCGTCGCACTCTGACTGCGGCGGTAGGAGCAAATCTGTCGCTGCCGAGCGTGGTTGCGGCCATCTCGCAGAAGAAGGCGGCGGGGAGGGCCCGAAAGATGGATCCTCTGAGCGGCCCTCTCCGCCAAAGGAGGGCCGGTGGAAGGAGGAGGCGATATGCCCACCTTCTTCCACCTCCGTAGCCGGACCTGAGGTGATGGGCCGTGGGGCTCATCACCTCATTGCACAGGTTCGGCGGACGAGGGGAGGTGGCTGGTCGTGTACCCAGCTTACCTCCCTATAAGGACGGAGCCCGGCGGCCATCTTTCGCCGGGCTGACCGCTGGGGGCGGCATGGCGATAGCTCAGCACGGTCCCATGCCGCCCCAACGTAAAGCGGTGGCCGGTACACCGTGGGGTTTTAGTCCGTGCGAGTCGGACATAACCCATTCTCTCCCCCGGGAGGATGGGTATCCATAAGGGATTTCCCCACGTAAAAAAAAGAGTCAAGATACATGTATGAGTTCGTGAAACATACATGCTTGGTACACGTGTATATTTCACAAATTTATATATGTATGAAATAATAGTTAGCTTAGTTTAGCTTAGCTTAGTCAGATCGGGGCTCGGCGGCCATCTTTCGCCGGGCTGACCGCTGGGGGCGGCATGGTGATAGCTCAGCACGGTCCCATGCCGCCCCAACGTAAAGCGGTGGCCGGTACACCGTGGGGTTTTAGTCCGTGCGAATCGGACATAACCCATTCTCTGGGTATCCATGAGGGATTTCCCCAATCTAATTTAAAAAAAAAAGTCATATCTGGAAATTCGGTGACAGTTTAAGCCGAGGCGCACCGAGTGCCCTTACGCTGATCGCCTAAACAAATCTGGTGAGTGCCTTAAGCGCTCCCCTTAGTAGTCCGGTGGAACTGTAGTAGCCTTGCCAGGCTAACAGTGTAGGTCAGTTCGAAAAAAAAAACAAACTAGGTATGTATCTACATTTTGAAAAGTTAGTGATTTTCTGTTTCAACATTGATAGAATACAATAGAGAATGTTTTGTACCAACATTGATAGAATAGAAGAATTAATTAACTTTTTATTAATTGTAAAAAACGCTCAAGATAAAATATTCATACTACTAAATATTTAAAACTACTTTTTATGTGTCGTCTTTACATAAATAAAACTTTAATAGATAGTAATATACGATTGGTATATTTAATCCTTTCTAGTATATCCGAAAAGGTTATATACCTATCGCGAAAACACTGGAAAATGTCAGTATATAATAATTTTCACTTCATAATTTAATTTTACCCCTAGCATCCATCACTTCGCGGTTTAGCGGTCAACATCTAATTAAAATAGTGTATATTTCAAGTCGGATTTCCGATAGCCATAACCGATTAATTTATTTTGTAGTCGGTATAGTCTAATTGAGATTTCTTAGGAGTTCCCTGTATGCATCAAAACGTGTGCAGTCTTTCAATTAGTTCATATAGCATATTTAACTAATAGAATTTAACCAATATATTCAAAACGAACCGCATTAAAGGTTACTACACAAATAACTATGGTATTAATTACTTTCCCAAACCTACAAAATTAGTTTTCCCGTACTGTTGTTGTTACTCTATATATAATAACAAAAACAGAGTAATATTGCGTAGTATTTAAGCACTTTCGTAAATCATAAAGCTTATGACTTGCAAGAAAAAAACAAGTGGATATACAAGACCGTAAACTTTTATTTTATTGACGCACATAGCGCTCGCTCACTCGATATCGCCGCCGCTGAGTTTGGGCGTTGCGAAATTTCTTTGTTAAGTCAAAAGACCGGCTTTCTTTTGCGAAAAATAATATGAAACATGACATGAATTGAAAAAGTTCACCGTGGAGAAACTCCTGACAACGCAGACGAGTTCTATTGTTGAAAACGTCGACGACAACAGTTGAGCACTTTTAAAAAGGACGTTGGTTTCCATTAACGAAACAAACTATACGAATCTTCCGTTTTTTTATTTATTTGCGTTGTTTATTACTAAACTTTGGAAATGTCCTCTCTGATGATCGTGTGAAGATGAGCTTTGTTATAATTATATTTAAGTATTCGGATTAAAACCTAATTTTACCTATAAATACCTAATACGGTGAATTCAAATTTTTGTATAATTTTTCAAACTTAGACATAAACCAGTTTTATATCATTGCAGAACACTTTTATGTATCACGTATGTGTAATTTAGATAAATAGTTAAGATATAAAAGTTATTTTCTGAGTAAGTAGAAGGACGTCCGATACTTTTTTATATGGTGGTTGGTGTATGAAACATCGTTGTGTGTAACGTCTGCCCAAAAATATCACAGTAACAACACACAAGTTGAAAAGTTGCCTTACGGCTTATAAAATCATGTAATAATCTAATGTATAATATCCAGTTACTTTACTGTCGTGAGTGATTGCATAGTGGTAGGGCTTTTTCTTAGCCACCCCCTACTAGCTACCACCCTCTAGTTGAAAATCTATTGCCAAGCACTTATGGGTATGTTCCGATAGCTGCACTCGAGAACCAATTCTCTAGGCTTATCGTGTTTACCATCAAGGACCATGAATCCGTATTTCGGCAGTAGCTATAGCTCAGCGTTTGTAATTTACCTCGGGTGCATTTCATTTTGTCGGGTCAGGGTTCAAAGATTAAAAATAACTAAAACTTCGTTTACACTTACGACCCTAACATTTTTAAATAGTTACCTTGGCCAAGGAACAATACAGTAATTTATTGATTAATTTCATCGAACCCACGTTCGTCTTGTTAAGTGATTCAGAACTCTGAAATTTAATATTCCATTTTAAGCCATGTCGACGCTCTCGGAGTATCAAATCAGCAATAAGTTTCAAACTAAATATTTTATACAAATTTGAATTACAGTTATTTAAATCAATTCATTTTAAGTCAAATGTAAAATTGTTAGTGTAAATGTTTTTATCATCGAAAAATGTAGAAATTATGGAATAAAAGAGTTATTCTAGATAACTTGCTCACACAATTTTTAATGCAAAATTGTCATTATATTGATATTATAGCATTCAAAGCATAATCGACATATATTCCTTAAATTTGTAAAATGTTTAGTATAGTTTAGTCTTTTCTAAAAGGTGCCGAACATTTTATAATGGGTTATATGTTTTGTAAAAAAATTATTGAACGCAATCTGCCCAAAAGGATTTTGTTTCCAATTATCTACCATTTACATTTAATCTTTTGTGATTGTGAAACCTTTATACATTGCACGCACTTCCCTAGAAGTTTTTTCGTATTTTATACACTGCAACTATTTATTAGTAAAAAAGTAATTTTGCACTGAATCTATCACAGTTTAAAAATACATTATTCGTAGACCGATTTTCAAATCTAATAACAACACCTAGACTGTTGTTGTTGTTATTCAATATTGTTTCCATGTTAATATTATATGCTTTTGATTGTATTCTTTAATATAAATGTCTCGTTTAGTTTATTCATATAAACAATGATCGAGAAGTCTTTCTGTTAAAATTGAATCAAAATACGGATGCTTTTGACATTGAAATAAGTAAATATTTATAGGATACGAATTTTAAATGTGACGGGGTAGCTGAAGCTGTGTATCGTGAGTCGAGATCGCCGGCAACAAATTGCGGTTGGGAGAGATAAAAAAGGTCCGTCCGTCATTTTGCTAAACGAGCTCCCGTAGTTCTCCGTGGTCGGGTTGTGGTCGAAAAAACGACAACGGCGACCCTTGTGGCGAGCTTTAGTTCTTTCCACAAAAAAAAATTACACCAATGTCAATTCTATTTACGATAGTCTCAAATGAAGATTTTTGTTCTGCGCATAGGAAGTGTGGACTTGAAGGTCTGATTTCATTTACTGATATGGAAAATCGATAGAAACATTTCAATCATGGCATTCGTGGGAGTTCTGTCTATGTGAGTCGGGATCAGAATTGCGCATAAAATCCTTGACTATTGGGTTTCGGATCTTCCTCCTATTTAAATAGGTAAGATAGAAAATTGAGTACTATTCTGAAACTTATTTCAATATTGGTTGCATTGCACTCTTTGAAATAAAATGATTAATTTGTGAATAATACTTTACCTATTTATTTTATATTAACTATGGTATAATAATAAAAATTAAAGTTCTTTTCATTTATTACATAATTTTTAAATTCTCAGTATTTTAAAATATACATTACTGTCGTAATATAATAGAGATAACTTACCCATCAACCCATTGAAGCTAATATATTATATATATTTGTTAGACATTTTTATGTGATTTTACTTTTATGCATGTACATATCTAAATCGAATATTATTATAGTGGCGTTAGTAACCTTGCTTTAAAAATAGTCTTTCGTAAAATATGTCCTTGTATATTTGAATTAAAATTAAATTTGTTTTGTCGCAGACTCCAGATATACATATATGAAAATAAGGAACCATTTTCATTTAGAAAGTCTATTTGGTATGTTCTATTCTGGTTTCATAACTGTCAGTTGCAGCATTCGCACGGAATATCACATATTGCTTGCCTGATATTCGCAAATGTTTAAAACGAATTCGATTCAGAGACTTAGATATTATATTTATTCTTATAATTAGTTTTGTTCCACGGCTTTGTTTATCTGTTTTGGTATGTTCAGGATGGAAAGCTGCCTGCGTTATTTTTCAAGGCCCAAGCAGCATCTATGTTAAATTTCAGTGAGATTGTTTTCAGAGGTTTGGTCGTGAAAAAGTAACAATCAGATAGATAGAGCTACTTTGTTATTTATAACATTACAATTTAAAGTAGACAACATAATTAAACATTTATATTACAGTACTTAATCTATAATAAAAGATTGCGCTCAGTGAGTAGTGCCCCCCACCTTACATGATCAATTGTATTGTATATTAAAAGTATTAATTATGATAATATGATATTTCTCAGTTAAATAAAATGTAACAGTAAATACAATATGTACTTTACCGCTAATGATCGGTAGCTAAACGAATCAAATGTTATACTTAAGCAAGTTGTTCGATTGCGCTTTCTTAAACGCATTATTGATTATTATTAGTAAAAAAAAATCTATTTGATTGGTTAAAAAGCTTCGAAGGATGTCTCAATTATACGGCATCGAAATAAAAAAAAATGAATAATTTACCTCCTCTATTACAGATAAAAAGCAAACTTATGTTTAAGAAACTGATAAAACTACAAATTCTTGAGCAACAAAAATTAGGGTATAAACAGAAATTCTATTCTTGTAATATATATGTAAATAGATTTGACGCCAAATCGACATGACTATATGACATGACATACTATGTTTTTGTATATCACTTTTTTGGTTGGGTTTTGTTCATGTACCTACTAATAAATGAAAGAATTTACTTACTTATATATGTATATATAGATATACTCGTATGTGTATTTTAAGTTTTTTTATGCATATAAGTTTTGAGCGTGAAATGATTGATGCTCGCTAACATTTTTGCTGGGATAACTTGCGGTCTAGCTAGAAACCAGCGCTGTTTTTACAGGCGACACTACGCTGACGTCAAATCTCTTGTCACAGATTTACTTTTTAAGAGTTTTTTTTTGTACATTTTTCTGTGACAATGAATATTTTTTACTTTTCTTAAACTTCGACGTAAATTGAATTGTCCAAGGTTTTGAAGGCTGATCATGACTTACGCAGAATGGAATCAGGATCCTTAGCAGTGATGAAATACGAAGCCTCTAAAGTAAACAGGAATATGAAACGATTTAACATGACTGTACATTTATACATTGAAAAGTCCAGGTAATACTTGTAACTTTCTGTTAGCACTATCCCCACTGTACTAAATACCGAGCACCTTTATAGAGAGAGTAATGTATTCGCGTTTATTTTCCAATGTCACTATTTATGCTGACAAACGGAATAATCAGAAAGTTCTTAAAACTTTATTTGTCATTATCACTTTAAATAAAATATCGTAAAGGTATTACGATTAAACAGCATACTTAATATTAAAAATATCTTTCTTTAGTCATTAAAACGCAACGTATAAAAAATATGTTTACACATATTGCCTTTTTACATATGTTTGTCCTACCGTGGTCCTGTCGGTTTCAATTAGGCTTTCAAGAACTTACTATAGTTTAAACTTATACCGATCACCCGCACCGTAATTAGTCCTAAATAATTCACAAACAATAAATTGATCTTCATGACATTATAAGCTTATATGAATTATAAACTAAATATCTATTACTTCTTAAGTCCCGAGGCGACGCCTGAATTATACAAGACCTGTCTGTCCTGTGGGTCAGTTATTTATAAGACAAGTTAATGTGGGCAACGATGTGCGGTTCGATCTCTTTTTTTGTATGAAGAAATAATTTAAACAATTTGCTATATTTATTTATTTATGATTTAATATAACATCAATTTTTCATAGGTTTTATTAAAGACTAGCTGGTTATAGCCCGCTTCCATGGGCATTAAAAATAGCAAAGGGTCAAATCGAATCCAAAAATTAAGTAGTTTAAACCCATCTATATCTTGCGTACCTATACCCAAAGCAATATAAACAAAAATAAATTTAAATAGTTCAAACCTGATCATCAATGCCAAGAAGGAAGTAAGCGACGAATAAGCCTATAGAAAATGTGTCACAAAACCTTCTCAGATATCAGGGTTCCAGACATTATAATCTTAATGTGTGAAGAGTATCGAATATTTTTATCATACTCTCTCGTCTATTAGTATGAAACAATTCTATGTAGTACATTATAATGCTCAATCATAACACACCCACTTCTTTCTATGAAATATGGTAGCAACAAATGGCGTAATGAAGATATTCGCAAAAATTTTTTTTTTATTAATTTTCATTTTTAGTACCGACATTTGTGGCAAGTCTTGCAATAGCCTGAATTGGTTAATATTTTTATATAAGTGTGCGGATAAACATTATGTACGTTGTTCTTGTCGAGGCGAATGCAAAGAGCTACGAAAGTATTATTACTTCTCTAAGTATCACTTAGATGTTCTAAGTAAATTAAATTTCTTTACTCTTACTTTTAAGTCATACTTTACGCTCTTTGCTGAAATGGGTAGTTAAAAGATATTGTTTTTGTTTACAAAAGCAACGAAACTTATAAATTTACCCTTGAAATTATTTTCAATTAATTTCGATATATTCTTAAGTCATTATCGTTTTAGTAGGACATCGATTGCTCTCGAGACCTATTTAACTTTATTTATTGTACTAAAAACAAGATTGAGAAGGAAAATTTTACTCTTCGCGGATATATATATTTCCTTTCTTAAATGTTTCTATTACTGTAGGAAATATTGTAATGTAAAGTAACAAATTATTTTTATCAACACATTAGACTATTATATCTTATTATATATAAGAATAAAATTATTTGCAACGTAACAAGACCGTATTAATAACATATTTTATGTTCCGTAGTTATACCTAACGTGGTTAGTATATCGCACCCTTAGTAAAGTAAAGGCTTAACTTAGAAAAGCCGTTTTTTGGGAAACGTCAAAAAACAAAGCGACAATCACAATTTTTTTATAAAATTAGCCCTAACTCCTTGATTTACAACATCATTGCCATGAAAATATTCTCTTTATGTGAGATACACCTTGTAGAACTAGTTATAATGAACCCTTTTATTGCAAAAACTACAATACCTAAAAAGTCGATATGTGCCCTTACTTTGTTAAGGGTGCGATATTGTCGCCCAACTCATCGTTGTACTCGGTACAGTATACTATACATGTTTTTGTAATAAAATAAATTTAATTTGAATATTTTCTTTTCCCACTTGACAATCATCATCATCAGCTTATAAGAGATCCACTGCAGCGTCAAAGGCCTCAAGGAAGGTATGAGTATAATCAGTCCACCAGCCCACGACGTATTGGTGATTTGAAACTCTGAGAAATCCACAGTTCTATATTTTTTCCACATACGGTGGTACTACAAGAACATTTCTCATGTTCGGGTTTCCTAACGATGTTTTCCTTCACCGTCAGCTGATAGTGTTACCAATTTAATTAGCAAATGTACGCGAATCCCGAAACATTCGTACATGAGGTACGGACATCGGATTGATATTGCACCAATCAAACCACTATGTTTTTGTCAACTTTTTCTTTACTTGACAATACTTAATTACTTTACCTGTATTATTAGAACTGACTTAATGGATGTAGCATTGAAGGAAACCATATTTGCCTCAAACCTTATATTAACGTGCATGTAATAGTATATAGGTATATAATATTAAAAGCCTCTCATATTATGTAGATGAAGTGTACAAACAAATAACCTTTGATTATAATTTTCAAGATAAGCAAACATACTTAACCATGGATCTAGTTAAAACTTTGAAGTTGTTCTACGCTTTCGGAATGTATACAGACATAATATTAACACAGTAAAACCAACGTTTGTTATTATTTTTAGACAGAACTAAGTTTCCAATATGTTTCAGCTAATACAATAAGGACATTCAACGGTGGTTCTACGAAACGACCGTCTCTAAGAACTATTATTGGAGGGCACTACTGACTGGAACTCAGCTTGTGAATTTCATATCTACTAGGTCAACAAAATTGATGTCCTTTTATTAGTGCGTTGCGCAATAATATGTCGTGTCTCAAATAAAAAGCAAATTATCAATATATACACAATAGGATTATATAGTAAACTAGCAGGCCCGGCGGACGTTATCCTGCCGTGATAATAAAAATATATATGCTTATGTGCATGAAACACTTAACTAATGTAAGTAACTAATGTATTTAATTTGATAAGGATTAATACTGTATGCGTCTAAATAGCCTTATTTATTATCTTATTGTATGTGACGAGTTTTAGTAGATAGGTTGGTATAAAGCTATCCTTAATAAATACGTATATGCCATCGCACACGTTTTTTTGTAGATCTGTAAAAGAGGAATATCTCACTATGCATTGTTTTGTTATATCTCAAAGGGATTAAACAGTGTTTTTGACGGAAGCTCCCAGGCGGCTTAACTTTTCCAATCTTTTCAACAATTATCATTATATTTCAACCAATTTACACAAAACTTTGACAAATTATATGCATAAATCTTCCTCATGAATTACTCTATCTATTGGTTAAGTCCGCATTACAATCCGTTTAGTAGTTTTTGAGTTTATCATGAACATACAAACAGATAGACAGACGCGGCGGACGACTTTGTTATATAATATGTAGTGATTATAGTCCGTAATTATCTTAAAATGAGTAAGTACATAATTTTTTTTCACCGTTTCACCGGACTACGAGAATTACATTATTAATTAATCCGTTCATATGTTTCTCTTAAGGCTGGCAAAGTTATGAAAGTTGCACTGCAGCCTCGGTAAAATAAAAAGAAATAAAAATCTCTTACAGGTTTGTACATTATACACATTTATTACGTTATAAAGATTTTAAAACGATATCTTTGCATTAATTCATAGACCTCAGATTTAATAATTAACAAATTCCTGCGACTTTGTTCTCGTAAAAATGGTTCTATTTTATGGAAGCCACGGGTTCCATGTAAATTAATTATGGGTTCTCTTTAATTCAATTTTGTCGTTACAACTTAAAGCCTATATAATTCTTTTACTTATTTTCAGTTACTAATTGTACCATTACAACGTAGTCAATATGTTTATAAGTATAACAAAATGGCTACATAAATTCTGCAAGATTCTCTACTAGTAAAATATTCGTCTAAATTGATTCAGCCATTTCCATTCAGCTTGGAGAAAGGATGGACATTTCAATTTAATAACACAAAGCAATATAAGCTTTATAGATTTAAAATTAGTAAGACTATCCGTCTGTCCAGTAGAAGCAGCTGCCAGATTTACTGGACAATAACATTACATCAACATGAAGTTATAGGGGAAAACGCACGCGACGCGACGACATCGTCTCGACAACGGAAAGGCAATTTACAGCAACAATAAAAGTATCGCTTTTATTGGCGAACACACAATTCGTTCGGACAGCTGTAATTGCGAACACTCGTACTGTCTATTGGTTTCGTAATTTAGATGCCACTGTTTTAACATCATGTTCACTACGTTGAAGCAGGCTTTATTTTTATTTATTGTATTATTTATCTGACGTAAATAAAATACTAATTTTGTTTATTTAACTATTAAATACATTTTATTGATTTAATCTCACAAACAAACATTGAAAACATTTTCTAATACTCCAACTGTAATAGAAAGAGGAAGACATCTCTAGCAGCCATTTACTTCTCATATTCAATTAAATAGAAAAGTAACTTGTAATTGGACTGCAGAGTTGTTCTGAAACATATACCTTTACTTACATACAACAAAGAAAGTCGTAACCATTTGCAAGCAAAATAAAAGTACAAATCCTACATCCCGATATCACAATGAATCTTTATTTTTCATATGGTAATTAATATCTTGATCAATACTAACCGACAACTTGCATAAACATGATCTAGTATTAGAAGTTGTAATTATATTGAACGAACATTGAATTCATGTTTACATCATAGGTACGTTGCGTATATCGTTTCTTTTTGTTAGATGTCTGGCGCTCCGCTCCACTCCAGTTTAAACGCTAACGAGCACGGCGGCTCTTCGTCAACGATTTTGTTTGTATATTTTGAAAGTTATTTCGTCAATTTTACTCACGTGAGCGACCTCGTTTTGGCTTTTAACTTTATTCAAAATTGTTCCAATTTGTTGTAATGAACGAATCTATACGTGCCTACTTTACATTTTGTAAACTCGGCTTATCAACAGTTTTAATTCTACTTTTTATTTAGAGAAGCAATGAAAGTAAAAAGAAAAAGACAAGGTTTAATAAGTAATATTGTTATTCCATAATTGAAATTGATTTATTCAAATTCAACATTAAAACGATGCTTTTGCACCGCGCTTGTAAACAATACCTTAATAATATAATTCTTATCATCAATATCAGTTCAAATTATTATATTTACAAATTGTTTGTCTAATAAAATCATCCATTACCTATTAATATCTCACTAAAAGACCACTCTAGGTACATCATAAAGACTTTTATATTTTCCGAACTAATCAACCCCCCTTCTTTAACTTCCTAATTGAAATATATTTACATAAACTTAGTTTAATTTCGATACAATAATGTCGTTAGCCATTCAGGTCTTTGTTGTTGAGATTTATATTCTGAAGGACTAAGAGCAAGTGGCGAAGCAGGCATCCGCCAACGCAACTGAAGACGAGGTCTCCGTTACTGCTATACTTGGTTTTCCTTTTAAAATTGACCGCATTTCATCGTTTTCCAAAGCCCTGGTCTTTTGCAAATTTTCTCTAGTCTCTTTCATTCTGGACAGCTGTTCTCTTAGACTCCTATACTCTTCTAAAAATTTTTCTAGTTGTGATGCACGAAAATCAAAATCTTCTAATGTATGACCAGTGCGCGAGTACTCTCGAAGCCCAGACAAGTCTAGTAATGGAGTTGCGGACGGAACTATAGGTTGCTCCCTAGTAGGTGATGCAGGAAGACTAGGATTTCTCCGTATTCGACTTCCGCCTGTCGAAAGATCTAAAAAACTATTTGAACGTCGTCCAGTTTGTCTTTGTCGCTTTTCATTTCTATCCAAAAATGATATGGAGTCACCGCCAGAACTATTTCTTCTACTATTGAGGAGAGGACTTCTACTATCTCCATCTTTTCTTCGTGGTAGCGTGTAGAAATAATATGGATCATTCTTCATCTCACTTCGTAAGTAACTGGAAGTTCCTAATGTACTCATTTCTATGAGATCAGGATAGTTTTTTTCGCTATCACTACCAGAGAGATCATTATCGAGCCGGTCTCTTGGTCTAGTTCTGGGGCAAGACCTGGTATTGTTATTATATCTATTATCTGAGAGAATATCTCCATGTGAACTCATTATGCCAGTGGAGTTCGAGCTTTGGACTGACTCTGCAGTGACGTCAGATCTGAAAAGATTAGAAACTGTTTTTTTATGATTACATTTAGTACAAAATATATTTTTCTTTTAAATGTTTCTTACGTTCAGAAAGTAGTTCACTGTGAGAAAGTTACTTAATTTTTACTAGACACGTTTGAAATTTATAGTGATTATAAGAAAGAAATAAAATAAAAAGGAAAACATTAAAATAATACTTGGGCCAGTAAAAAACAGGATACTTTTACTTTCTTGCGTTTGTTAACATCAAATAATCTTTTATTTTATTAACCATAGATAACTCTATTCTATCTTAATTTTGTTTAATATTAGGTCTTGCAAAGATAATCCAACTCTAAAGAATAATTTGCTTAGTGAGTATAATCGTACACATATTGTACAATTAAAGTTTCCACTCCCTTTCACCCCACCAGGGATAGAATCTTCAAAAGTATCACAATTATTACGTGGAAGATAGCAATAGCAAGTTTCAAATATATTTAATATTAAAAGTAAAACTAAATTTCGAAAAATTATTTCTGGAACGTCGTTAAACGAAGTCATTAAGAGCAATTCATTTTACACATATAGATAGATAATAGCAACGAAATAACAAAAAAGAATTCATGCAATATTTAATTACATGTAGAACTTTAAAATATAACTTAGGAAATTTAAACTTGGACACCATTATAGTATGTGCTTGTGATAATGTATATAAATAGCAAATAATATAAATATATACATTACCTTAGGTTATATTCGGCAAGACGCGGTATGTGCAAATCTCGTTCAGGTATCACTTCAAATTCAGTACGTCGCCAATTTGGTTCAAGTGAAGGTGTTAGAGAACATTGTCTCTCTTCTTGTATTTCTCCTCTTAAATATCCTTCAATCTCATCTTCCGGATCATGCGATGGTACGTTCCTATAATCACCTCTTTTACGACCATTTTCAGTAGATATAACACGCGGTAACTCTTGACTATTCTTAAAATTAGCGTCAATTTTTTCATAACTTTCTTCCCTGTGATTTGTTGTAACTATCTGTTCATTCCATCTATCCAATTGTCTTTTTTTCCGAGTTTCATAAGCACAAAGTCCTATTAAACACGAACTTAAAACTATTACTGCAGATACCGCCATGCCCGCCATTACAGCTCGACCTCCGAAACTTTTACTGTCAGGTTTCTTTTCTATTACTAAATATAAAATTAGTTCAGCTTTTCCAGCACGATTTTCAGCACTGCATGTATACGCTCCAGCATCTTGCATATCTGAAGATTTTATAGTTAAATTACTTGTATCTCCTTCACTACGTAACATAAAAGTACGGCCTGGACTGAGATGCGAGGAGCTTATATTAGCAATTAATCGACCAGCACGTAACCATCGTACTCTAGGTGCAGGCACTCCAGTGACATGACAAATCAGGGTAACTTCCTCCCCCTCTGTACCTTTTAATTGACTTGATTTTGCACTTACTTCTGGTTGACACGCAAAATCTTCAAGATCTAATTTATCCCATGATTGGGACATTATACGAGGGGGTAACGCACAATCTGGTACAACTGTTGCAGGGACATTCTTCTTAATCATCCAGTCCCGCAGTGGTCTTAAAGCGCAAGTGCACTCCCATGGATTATTAGCGAGTTCTAACCCTTTCAACGATCGTAGCGGTGCTAACACAGCCACATGAAGCACTTGTAATCTATTTTTACTTAACTCCAAATATTCAAGAGATGATTCTAAGCCAGAAAATCCACGCGGTTCTATTTCAGCAATTTTGCAAGCACTCAAACTCAGCCGCACTAAATGCGGTAAGGAAACAAAAGATTCATCTTCTATTTTACTTATGGGATTACCTCCCAGTTTCAGTTCTCGGAGCTCTGGAATCGAATCGAAAGCATGGAAAGGTATTACATCCAATCGATTACGTGACAGATCAAGCTCTACGAGGTTGACGAGAGCTCGAAAAGCGTATTGTCGAATAGATCTTACGCTGCATCCAGAAAGATATAAGCGTTGTAAGTTTAGAAGACCCGAAGCGGCGAAGGCGTCATCGCGTAGAGATAGTAGACGATTTTCAGAGAGATCTAATAGTTGAGTTGTGGGATCGAGGCGGGGTGGAACAGCGGTGAGTCCTGCCCGAGCGCATAGAGCTGATTCTTTGCCACTTCGCCACTTACACTCACAGTGGCGCGGACAGTCGGCTGAGGCGGCCGCCGCCAGTGCTAGCATAAGCAACACCCACATGCCCTGCGCCAGCTCACCCCGCACCGCACCTTTCGTCTTCACCTTCAAGCGTCATTCCCTGAATATTGTTGACTCTGTAAACAAAAATATGAAACATTACCACAAAGTATAGGACACATACGTACGTAAATAACTTGTAAAAAATTAATATTCATTAAGTATTTTAATAGAATGTGAATAAGTATACAATTTATAATAAAGCTATTTAACTTCATATACGAGTACATGGTTTATAAATGCTATAGCTGTAGTTTATAACGATATTACATTACCCACCGACGTCGCTAGCGTATAAATTGCAATTATTCAGCTAAAATAAATTTATTAACGTACTAGATGTACGAGAGTCTTCTTTCATGTATTGTGTACCCTCCTTATAATCTATAACAATTTGGCATAACGTATAATAAAAAAAAAACGCGTGAAAGTTGATTTTTTTTTTGCGAATTCATTCACAACTCCATGTTTATAAATTCTGTATATTAATTACCTTAATTAACATGATAATTACTAAATCCTTATCGTGTAATATTACTATATATCAATAAAAAAGAATGTTTTGCTTATATAACCAAATTAACAAATTGAGAACAAAGATATTGCATTTTACAATATACTGCCAGTGCAGTGAGTAACTTGGTCTCATGACTGTATATATACTAACTTTTATTTTATCTACAAGGGATATTGACCATTGTAAAATTAGTTTCTTATAATTTTTAAGATTACATATTTTATAATTATATATATTCACTGCACATATAATGATATAAAACCTGTTGTGCATAAATAAAAATTAAATTGTTAGTTGAAAAACGAATTTCTTGCAAATCTATCTATTAATTCTTCTTTTTGATTTTGTGTTATTAAAATATCGTTTTTATATATTCTGTGAAAAATCCAAATAGCTGTCGCTTATTATTCAAAAGATACAACCCTCTAAATGTAGAACGAACTATGTAAGCTTAGCAACAGTGTTTCTTCTTTGAAATTGGAACACGAAAGCCGTAACTTTAACAAATCAGGTACAATATATTGTAAAAGAAGTGCCCTTTAAATACTTAGTGCCCTTACAATATTTTCTGTTATATTACAAACTATTTACACAGTTACTTATCCTGAAATTTGCTGAACAGTTCGCAAACTTAGTAACTTTAACATAACAAAAATATTTATGTAAGAGATAACTACAGAATCGTTACAGGGATATTACTTTGACCACAATATTTTGGTAAAGCTTAGGTTCCGTGCCAAGTAATAGTTCGTAACTTTGCGGTTAATATGCAAATACAAATAGAATGGCTACGAAACATCGAAATCCGATGTTGCGCTTTATAGAAACAGATACCTATAACTTTAATTTCCATATCTAAACAAAGAACTACAGATAAAAAATTTAAATAAACAAGAAAACGTATTTTATTCAATGTTGGTTGATTCCTTGGCCCTGATGATCACAAATCGGTTCAGCAATATTTATTATCATATCAGACAGCTAAACCAATTTTTTTATTTCAGGTGTCATTAGAATACTTAATAGAGACAAAAGAAACTTTGGGGTACGATGTCAGGAACTACCACGTATTGCACCACAGTTAATGTCGACCATTCTGGTGGCTGATACCTGATTGACGACGTTTCCCCTGTATTCTTCTGCTTTATCAAAGGGTGTCAGGAATGAAGCAAAAGTCAGACCGCCGATCAGGCGAGAAGCACTACTTCCTCTTTGCTACCATGGACCCAAGATATAAAATAAAATATTATTGATCCAAGCGGCCTTTGGATGTTTTTATCTCCTTCCATGAAACTATGCATAAATAAACTCGCAAACAATCATAAGAATGTAAAAAAAAGCACCACTATATATGTACCGTTATGTTTATTTAAATAATATATCAGTAGCATCATTGCATTATAAAGGCATACACTTCATTTTCCCCTATATACCTTAATAAAGAAACTCAATATTTTATACACAAAAGCACATTCAGAATACTTCATTTATGGACTAAACTTCCCATTGAATATATCCCGAGGTTAAATGTCCCAATTATTTACGACCACGGTTTCGCACCAGCCTTTCAAAACCTCCAACGAAAATGTAAGCGACGTTTTATTGCGCCTCTTTTACTGAAACGTTTAAATTAAGTTGCGTTCATATTGCTAAATGAGTTCGCTTGCGGAAATGTAAGGTCACCTGGGGGTTCGGACGAGATTTATTGCTGAATTAAAATTTATTCTTAACTTATATTATTTACATGTACGAACTATTTTATTGGATAAAATAAATTACCAATGTTACGGCAGGCACTTTATAAGTATTTAAAAAAAATAGAATTTTCACAACCATATGCAACACAACTGCTTTTACTATCGTTTTATACACCTCCTCCTTGAGTTACAATAGCATTCTTGGGTCAAAAACTACCCTAACCACCTTTCGCCAATCCATCTACCCTGCGCTTATCCTATTCCTCGCATCCTTATTTATGCCACCGTCGTTTTGGATCAACGAACCGAGCTACCGAAAATTGGAGTAGGCTGGTAAGGACACACCTGTTTAAGGTAATATGACAAAACTTGATGGACTCCGAAGTCGCAGAAGAAATATTCAGTTTTTATCCTACTAATCTTTAAACCAACATTCTCCAGTTTTTCTCGCCATTTTCCAGCCTACTTTGGACATCGCCAACATTTTCATTCGTACACACAACCACATACACTTTTCATTAAATCTAAATACAAAAAGCAATAGTTTCAGTAATAGAATTAAAATTATTTTAGGTAAACTATATAAGTTGACTATGATAATAATTTAGGAAACAAAAGTGTAATAAGGCTATTTTTCTGTACGTTAAATAGCTACAGTTAATTTCAGTTTGACAATTACTTGTAAGTTTTTCTTTTATTAACTGAAATAATTTAAACATTAAATATAAATATAATAAAACGTGAACACGGGCAAAACTTATACCGTGAAAAAATACACGTTTATTATATTAGTTATTACTATTGAAAACTCCACAACGATATTTTGTATATTCTTGTTGTTTCTAGAAGCCTGACGTAAACTAACGATATGCCTAACACAGGAAGGACATCTTACCTAGCATTATTAATCGAAACTACTCCAGTCAATGGGCTAAGTCTAGTATCTGGAAATCATGAAACAGATTGATTGAGACAGTTGCAATAATATAGTCAATAATCTATCAGATTTTATATTAATTTATAATTATAGAAAATATACAATACTTAAAACAAACTTACAGATGTTTGTTCTGGGGAAAATAATTGTTATACAATATGGATTTAAACTAAATGCGGCTGGCATTTATGTAAACGATGGAAAATGTTAGTTCGAAATTTTGGATTAGTAACTTTATAATATCTTCACATGATATAATGTAAATATGCCTAGGCTTATACCGAACTGATGCTAATGAGTTCACTATATTTAGGCCAGTTTCGTTTACACAATGAAAATGTTTAACGATAAGCAATTACATGGGAGGTACCTAAATACTTCCAAATAGCTATTGAATGGATATAAAAGCAAGTCTAAGTATATAACAATATTCAATGGAACAAAAGTTATAACGACTATACTTGAGCTCTCGTGTGTCTGTGTGTGTGAATACGTGCGTGTGTTTGAGAGGGTGTGTGAATACGTATATGTATTTTTTTGAGTGTCAATTACATATGTTTTACGAAGATTGAATATCTTCGATAACTTTTCCTTTAAATGCTGCACTGCTGTTAAAGAATATATTTAAATTAACTTCATGAACATTATATAAATGTGGACATCTAATGAACACTAAATTACGGGTATAATTAGACTTTTCTTAGCATGCCTAATAGATCCGAAGATTTCGTATCTGCTTAAAAATAGTTCTCTAACCATTTCTCTTTAAAAATAATGGACATTCGATCTTTTTATTTAATAAATTATATAAAAATATCAAATCAGAGACGAAACGTCTAAATTCTAGTCTTAACATACTCAATTACTTAAGGATCTCATTCCTATCCACCGATAAAACCATATCTCGTCTTTTAAGTATCTTTAAAAATGTATTTTGTATATTCTCAACTCAAAGCTTGATCAATAAATGTTATGTATTCTGAATAATTAAGTTTCAGTAGATTCATAAAATGTAATCAATGTGGTACAAAAATTACATTTTCAGTTGTAGCAATGTAATATCTAGTAATTTCGAAACGCTTCTCTCAGAATAGGAACCGAATACTCACTAACAACTAGTAACTACATGCCATTGGTTTTGTGGCGTCGAGTCGCGTAGCTTGTCGAATTGTTTTAGCGTGCGCCACTGTATTTATTACCTTACACGTACCAACGTAAAATATAACATGTGAAAAATGAATTTAAAAGTAAATGAATTCGATAATAAAAGTAAAATCAGTAATTAAGAGTTGCTACATTTTACGTAAATCATTATATGCTAACTATTATATATATATATATGCTAGTTTCAGCTACAAAATGGTGGAATAACATGCCTGCACCATTTCTAAATTTTTTTATTAACATTTAGCCTGAAAATTAAATATTTTCTTCTTTCTATAAATACATTTTTATTTTCATTTTATTAATCAACAACTTTTTATTTTATAGGTATATGTGTATTTATACGGTCAGTATGTGTATCTATTTATTATATATTTACTGTTACCTATTACTACATTATTTATATATTACGTTCAATGGACTTTTCTATTTTTTATTCCAACAGACATATAACTTTTTTTCTTTTTTTTTATATTATTGGGGGCAAACGAACAGATGGGTCACCTGATGGTAAGTGATCACCGCCGTCCATAGACACTAGCAACACCAGGGGAGTCGCAAGTGCGTTGCCGGCCGTTTAAATATGTGGGCCTCCGGCGCTCTCACTGACCGAACGAAACGCAACAGTGCAACCACTGTTACTTCACGTCGGTTTTCTCCGCTATACTAATCGTGACAGAGTACACTATATAACACATGCACATCATCGTTTAGCGCAGGCATAACTCTCTGGGTCCTGAGGGAAAATCATC
Source organism: Antheraea assamensis (assembly GCA_035772565.1). Lineage (NCBI taxonomy): Eukaryota > Metazoa > Arthropoda > Insecta > Lepidoptera > Saturniidae > Antheraea > Antheraea assamensis. The sequence goes on from JAQQSE010000076.1 coordinate 2,580,525, forward strand.
GCTGGAGGACTAAGCCCCTTCAGCACATATGCTGACTCAGGGCCCATTTGCCACACACATACAAAATGCAAAATTTTTATTTGTATGTTTTTCTTTGTGTTTATATAATAGTTATCATTTGTATTAATAACTTTATTTATGTGGGCGTAGCAAATAAATGTGTTTTCTTTAAATTGACAACTGTTTAGAGTAAAGATTACTTTAAAATAATAGAAATTTTATATAGAAGCTACAGTGCCCACGTTTACGTGACAATTCAAACCAAAAATATTAAATGCGACCTGAAAAACGTTAACATTCATAATGAAATATATTATTAGTCCTTTATGACATCCAATTTGTTACCATTATTTAGTTAATTAATATATATTTTATACAACATTTTATTGAATAAATATTTACATATAGAATAAAAATTAACAATAATTTTGTAGTTCACACAAGCGGAACCGCGAGCACATTTCATAGAGAATATAAAGAGCATTGATTTTCAAATTGTATAATTACATTTTATTTATTAATATCCATTTACATTGAGCGTAAAAAATATTTGTAGTGAAATAGTAATTTCAGAGTCTACCACTGGCCAGGGACTAAGCGGTCAACTTCATCCACATTCCATTGGCTTTGCGGCTCGCGCGTGTCGCGTTGTGGGCGCAGCCGGCACTTGTTTACGAATAGGTGTTTACTCGTGGTAACATTTTACGATTAATTTTCACTTTTAAGCACATAACTAATCTCTTTATATTAATAGTTAATATAACTAGCTAATAATGTTTGATTTACTAATTTATTTCTAACCGAACAGATATGGTACTAAATGTATCAAACGGAAATAGTTTGATCATTTTTAGTGGAAGAATATATAGACAACGTGGTCATGGCTTGTTATATTATTAACAGATAGAGTATTTAAATGACAAAAACAGACACGATACACTTTCTCAAGTCTAGTTTCGATCTTCCTGAGTGGAACCCTCGAGCACGCTGCTACCGTGATATAGTGACACTGTATTCATGATGTAATTGTGTTCATTATGCAGCTTGCATCTGATATAATGACTATATCCCTAATTTCACTGATTATTTTCTTTAATGCTTAAATTATATTAGTAATAACTTGTTTTTTCATCCATAACTTATATTCTTAATACCTGCTTAATAATATCTTACATATTTTATACATCGCTATTCTATTTTCTACATTTATCAATATCTACAATCTATATCTATTCTTACTTTATTATGAGTACCAAAAATTGGAGTAAAAAGCAGCTCTCCTCAATTTAGTTTCAAATTCACAGTCGAACTGTCAAAGTTCCTTTTTCCAATAATGAAGCTAGCAAGGTCATGCCTTAATGATAATCCAAAATGTAACAGGAATTTTGAAATCGCAATTTCATCTTTCTTAGAATGCAAAGTAAGAAATCATATCCGTTATATCGCTTACATATCATTTGCGTAACTTTATTACATTTAAAATATTTATAATATGTTTATGTTGAATATAAGCATTGTGTCGTACTATATATGGAGCGCAGGATTTATAAATCTAGATTTTTGCTAACCCTCTTAGTGTTATCATAAATGACAGTACAAATATGAATTGTTTTGTTATATCTTTTTGATTTTCAATTTAACAGCGTGTGCTATTATAAACTTTTATTTTATTTCTTCATAAAATCTACCAATATAAATACAAAGCGTGTATTATGTAATCAGGTACATAATGATGACTCAGACACTCCCTCTCAACTCAACATACATTAATTTATTCAGGCATGTTTTATTCAAATTCCCATTTTCCATAAACAAGAACCTCATTTTATCAACATAACCCAATTAAATTCCAGTCGTAGAGGTGTAAATAACATTTTTACAGCCTTCTATTTATCTAATAATAAAATTGCTAATGTTTATCAAACTTTAGTGTAAACATAATTAGAGTATATAATAAAATATTCGGTTAACGACACATATAATAATAATGGCGTTTAACTATACTAAACGGATCGACATGAATATATGAAATATATTACAGAGAGGTCAAGCACTAAATAAACTGCATTACTTCGGAGTAATATTTGATAACAATCGGTAAGTCTATGGTAAAGTAAATAAATTTTGAAACTAATACATTTTTTTTTTGTCTTGTCAAGTCTGATTAGTTAATGCAGAGTTGTGTAATCGATTATTAGTATGGGCCTTACCTCAAATTCTCACCGGTTTTAGCTTGCGGTGGCTGCCAGAAACCTGTAATGTAGATTGGTGTATAAATATACAAGGCTATTTTGAACGTAGCATATACTTTGCACTTACACTTTTCCTTACTAATATCATAAAGGTGAATGTGAGTTGTGTGTTTGTTACGCTTTCACAACTTAACTACTCAACCGATTATTATGAAATTTATACACACGGTGTTAGGGGTACAAAAAAGGGTGAAGCCGCAAACAAAAGCTAATAAAATATAACTACATAAATAAAATACACAAAAATAAAATAGCCGATGTCATGTCACAAACACTCGTGTACTTTATGGCAATTTAGGTAATACCCGTATACTTGAAAACGTCACAATTGTAGCGTGTTTAGTTTGATATTGTAAATATTGGCCGTAACTGTTTTAATTATAGGTAGTCCATGTAGTGTTCAGAATGGCCTAGTATGCTATATGAATAAAAAATATAATTCTAATAGTATTAAAAATATTTTAAAACGTCTTCACAATATTGTATAATAAGTCTGTCGTTAAATCATTTCTATTATAGAAGTAGATTAATACTACCCTGCCTATTTCTCTACAACGCTATTTATATATATATATGAGAAAACGAAACTTTATGCTTACTACATGTTGACTTCGTTATCTCTGGATTGAAGACTGGGCAGAGCTAACGATTTTTCCACCATTTAGTTCGAGTAATTTATAATATGAGGCCTGGCGAATTATTAAATGCTGCTTTCGGGAATTCTGTATCTTAACTCCGCCCTCTCATTACATTATTGATAATCTAATATGAGCACGTATTAGATCAGCTTGATTTAGTAAAAAACCGACATCATTTAAATACTAGAAACAATGACAAATTGGTTAATTTATATTTCAGGCTTACTAAGACCTGTAACGTTTTTTAGGTAATAGTGTTAGATTTTATAACAAAATTCCGAAGCACTTTACCGATTTGCCAGATAAAGAGTTCAAGCACCATGTCAAGAGGGTTTTAATGTCTAAAGGCTATTATTATAGGGTGGAATCAATATGTGAACGATGGTGACGTTTGGAGATGACGCCCTTCTCTGTGCATCCGCCAAAAACGAATGTAGTTGTCTATGTATGTTCGTAAAAATATTTAGCGTTATATTATGTATATTAAAAAGTTAAAGCAGATCAAGTTTCTTGCCGGACTGGGTAGTTTTAACGTTCATTAGCGCTTTCTCAGAGCCTAAATTGACTACATTATTTTTGATTTCGATTTGAATTTAATTCATAACACTATATCGATTGACGAATAGAGTGGAAAAACAATACGCCCGTGTTTTCTGGATGTTTATGAAATCGCCAATTCTGGAGCTGACACGTTTTGAAACAAAAAAAAATCGTTATGGGTGTGCTTAAAGTAATACATGTGAATTAATATCTACTTGGACACATAATATTATGTATATACCTAGTCTTGTCATAAATACTGACACGTAGTCCGGTGGAACTGTAGAGGACTGGCGAAGCCAACAGTGTAGGACAAAAAATGACCATAAATCATAATCCAGGGGATTAAGATCGGGACTAGACGACGGCCAGTCTTCAGCTCTGATGAAGTCTGAAACGTTCGTTTCTAACCAAGACCGCGTAGACCGAGCTTTATGACCCGGCGCCGAATCTTGCTGGAAGGACCATTCTTGCTTCACTACCTTCTCAAGAATGGTATCTTGATACACTTGTGCCGATGTTTGGATACCTTTTTCACAAAAGTATGGCTCAGTCACTCCTTCATAGCTAATACTCCACCAAACCATCACTGCAGTCGGATAGTGGCCACGTTGCGCTTTGTTGACTAGTTGGGAAGCTTTCTTAGAGCTTTGAGCATAAATACGGTCATTTTGTTTGTTAAAATGTTGCTCAGTTGTAGAAATTTTCTCATCCATAAACAATTTTTTTTTGTGATCTCCTTTTGCGTACCGCTTCAGTAGTTTTTTCGATTTTACCACCCTATTCTGTTTTAAATCATCAGTTAAGAAATGACCAGTATGTCTCTTATAGGCTGCAAGTACTAAGTCATCTTTTAAAATACGCGACATAGTGCTATGTGCTATCTTCATCTCCCGAGATAAAATCTTTTGCTTTCGGGCAGGATTTCTTCGAATTCTTTCCGTTACTGCTTTGGTACCACCTTTTTCGTACGAACACTACGTGGATGGCCAGATCTTTATCTGTCACAAACAGAGGAGGTCTCATTGTACCTGTTAATAGCCCGATACACAAACATTTTACTAATACCAAGCGTATGGAGAGTTTTAAATATTGCATTTGGCTCTTTACCTACTTTGTGTAATGCAATCACAGCGATTTCGGCTCTCTTTATCACCCTACTCCATTTTAATATCGCAAAATATTGTACAATGTATTGGCGTCAAAATGAGAAAAACTCAATGAATAACCATATAAAAATGACAGATTCCAAATTAAAATGTAATACTTCGTTTATTTTTTATTGTAACAGTATTTATGGCCAGACTAAGTATATAGGTATATTTTAACGAAAATGTAGTCACAAGACGTGATATGGAATATTCTGTAGCCACTGATAACGTTATAGTTTAATGAACAAAACTAATAGTTATTGTTTGTAAAGTTAATTTTCCTAATTTGAGTTACACAAATGAAAAAATTACTGTCAGTGATTCAATGCTGACGTGTACATTGTTGCCAGAATACTACTATCAAAACGCCCACAAAGCCCTTTCAGAAAGTGATTTAATAACACTGTGAAATATTTATGCTTACTAAATACTGACGTCCCATTTTCTGATTAACAAATCATAAGACCCAGTGATAAAAATGTCAAGGTACAAGTAAAATTCAATAAATATTGTTTTCGTATTTGTGCTCTTTAGGTTTATTTGTCTATTCATTATTTTTAAATAACTTTCTTTTTTTTAAACATACTGTTAACTCATGACTTCCTTGATTAGAGATTATATAAAAAATCTCAGTTATCTATTGGGAAGAGGTCTTTACCCAGTAGTAGGTTATTTATAGGCTGGTATTATCATTATTTTATAGTCAAGATTAATTCAAATCCATATGTAAATATTTCGATAAAACTATTTATTATATTCATAAAAGAGAATATTGTACTTACTGATATTACTGAAATGAGATTAGATTGGAAAAAAACATAAATAGGCGCGTGTAACTGTACATATGTGATGATCGGCTACCAATTAATATTTAAACGAGTGTTAACATAATGATCCATTGATCATTTGTTCTATTGTATTCATCTCACTTATTTCTTTGCAATTGGAAACAAAACTATTTCGTCCATCAGCTCAAACTGTAATTTCAGTGATGTATATAACAGATTTTACTTAGCAGTTTTAAATTACCATGTAAAAGAAAACAATTGAGCTATCGACTAACGAACAATCCGATATTTTATGTTAATAATATAGCAATGTTAGACCTAGACCATGGGCTCCCAAACTCATTACATTCACGGCGTCCGCGTCCCTACAAGTTTATTACATTGTCCTGATGAACGCGGCGTAGCACCCTACTCAAAATGTATATAGGTACAATAACAGAAAATTTCGTTTTTTTACAAACTGTACAATCTGACTTTGACTTAATAATTTCTAACTTAAAATGTCTTATTTTGCTCAGTAGTCCGGTGAAACTGTAAAGGCCTTGCCAGGCCAACAATGTAGTCATTTTTGATAAAAAAATATCTTGCTCACTCCCCACCGCACTGCGAAAATAGTATGGGGATTCCTATGCTAGACTATGAAATTAAGAAATAACTATAATAAGAATTATCTTCTATGTTTGTGGAAATTATTATCGTGGTTTAAGGGTCTGATGATCCGGAGATATTAAATTTAATAAAGTATAAATATTTAATTAAAATTAGGTCTCCTACGCCTAGGTGTGTAATTTTTGGGATAGTAGAAGTTCAATGGAATGTGATCAAGCGAATAGAAAGTCACTGATAACGACACCCAATTTGAAGTTGCAGGATATCGAGATGTGTCATAGTTTGCTGTCTTATACCATTAGGTGTGAATATTAGTGATGCAACATTTAATATTATCAAATTGTTGAGTCGATATTAATGGAGCTCACTTTTCCTTATTGTTAATACATTGTTGTCATCAAGTGTATTTGATTTCTATTTACTCTCTATTTTTTTGTGTTTTAAATATATTTATCACTCTGTAAATTAAGTTAGAGCTCCTGTTGGACTGTTGTTGTAAGAAGAGCCCCTAAACAATTTACTTCTACAAATGGTTTCTTAGTACACTTTCCATATAGTTTTACCGTTTGATTCGGTTTTTTTACAATTAACCTCATACTAGCCGAATAAAAGCTTCGCTCCTAATAAAGGCCGTTACAACGAATGCATTTAATTCACCACAAATGACCTTTCATTGCATTTAACCATATCTAGAGTAATCCTTATATTTATCTAATTCTTCTATATCGCTTAGGTCGAACCCAATCACAGTAAAGCAGAATCAGAACAATTTTGGATTTTTTATTTCATACCTATTTGTTTCTATACAATAATAGTAATATTTCGTTCTGTCAGCGACATTTGCGTGTGGAATAAACTCAGGTCATTCGATATACAATAATTGTAGTGTGCCCTTTCGGTACACGCGATCGCGTGTTTCTCCCTAGACGGAAGGTATTAGGGATGCAACGTAATATGAGTTTACACAAAATCAAAATAGAAATGTTACACAGATACTTTTAATTTTAAATTTATTCATTATATCTTATATAGAATATGTATTCACTTTTACAATTATTTACATAACATGAACTTAACTGAACAAGATATTTACTTAACTTTGATTATTACATTTCGCAGATGAAAGAAAGTAGATATTTTTGGATGAATCTAGTTCAACAGAAAACATGGCTAAATCAAACAGACATTATTATTATTACATTTTTATATGAATATGACTAAAATAATAAAAAGGCTGGTAATAAGCATCGTTTAAATGTTTTTAAAACGAAGATATTAAAAAATGCTTAGTCCTAGTTCTTTTATTATTTTACGTTATAATGTAAACAATTTCTTATGTGACAAAGAAAAATAAGCTTCTTTAATAATTAATTCTTCAAAGAAAAGAAATCTCAGTATTTGTTACTATTACTTAAATATTAGAAATAGCGGTGCGAGGCGAGCGACGCCACCTACTTACTACTTTTACCTACTCGACTAGTATCCAATCGGAGCGTTCGCGTCCAACGGATTGCCAACAGAGCCGGCTTGACCCAAATCCAACCTTGGTTTCCACACGAATGTGGCCATTCAATACAGAAAAGAGATAGATGTTGTTACCCCTAGCATTTTATCTGTAAGTGATCATTGATTTCTACCTTCCCCGGAATAATTTATACTAACTTACAACTTAGCGACTTTGCCTGGATTTCTTTCTACGGTCTAATATCGTACAATGAACAGTTAGGATTACAAGCCAAACTTTTTCAATATTTATGTTGTCTTCACATTGAAACTTCACTTATAATCCATATAATCCACATCAGTTACTATAAACTTTTTTTAGGATTCATAATACTATTCTTTTACATAAGATCTTTCTATATAAAATATAAGGTGTCCCTTGTATATTAAAATAAATTAGCTTTAAAGTTTAATAACAAAATTCGCCAATTCTTAATCTCCTCATAAGTTTAGCTTGCATACGAATTAAATAAATTTCTCTAAACTTAAATCAATTAGAATTCCTAAATTATTTTTAGTTTCTTCGCTATTTATTTCATTACTTATATATTCTATTTTCAAAAATAGTATTTATTGATATGAAACCTATAATCGAAGTACAAATATTTATTTGAGCTCCTTGAATTATCGAATACATATTTGGCTTTTTAGTTCGTACACTGGCGATCTTAATGTCACAAAGTATTTTCTTCCAGCTAGCCAGCGGTATTGTTATCAAAAGTAAAACCTATTATAGGCTTTAAAGGAACAAAAGAAAAAATGAATAAAACAGAAAATAGAATGAAATCCTCCTCACAAAATTACAAAATATCATATATACATTATTTTACCTTCAAAACCTTGTTTTTGAAGTATAACAATGAATCTATTTACTGATTTTCTTATCCCACGGCATTCCTATGTAACATTTTATCACATTAAATTCATTTGAAACAAATAATTCAAAGAATTATTTATACTTCTGTAACTTTAGGGTTAATAATTTTCCATTCAACAGTTTTACACACTCGAAACTTCTTTACAAAAAGAGTTTTCTAAAATCCAAACTCAATAAACTCCTACGTTACAACTGGATGGTAGGCAAATTTCATATTTATACCTATTGTCATTCCATCATTTCTTAAAATGTTTTGTCATTTGCAGCACGACGTAATAGTAACCATGTTACCGTATTAATTCACCAACTTCTCCAAACAACAACACATTTAATTATTAGTTAGATAAAATATTGATGTTATTAGTAATACATACTTTTTCTCGTCTCTAAATCGTTTTTCTACGAAAATTAAGTAGTTTCTTGTGATAAATGATGACAAGAAGATATAATAGAAAATCTAGACAAATGGGCCTTCGTAACTTATCTCAAATCCACAGCGACGTAGTATCTCTGTGTAGCAAAAATCCAACTTGAAACACTTAAAGTAGCTCAAGTTTTCATTTGGTAATTTTAAGTTATAAGATAGAGCAACTATTAGGAATTGTAGCAAACATATATATTTTTTAATGGAAAATTATATATTGATATATAATAAATGAAGGAATTATGAAATATATAAAGATATTTTTGGCAAATTAGCCTTAATTTATGTAATTCTTAGTGTTTTGCTACATTATAGTAACCATAAACTCTGTTAATAATCTACACTCGAACCTTTTATTGAATAAATCGATTAACATAATATGATGTAAATTTCAGTTTATGAATGTACATTTTTAATCAGTCATTTATCAAATGTATACCTGCACTCGATCTCGACATATATATGTACAACAAGTGACATAAATATAATACATACGAACTATAACAATATCCCACGATACATTTTTTTACAAGAGACTAGCCACCCATCACGACTTTGACCCATGTAATATAGCTATATGAGCCCTCACAAATCTATAAACTATTTAATTCCAATTTGACGTCGCTTTGATATTTAGAATTGTTCAAAGTCATACAAGCTACCTAAGGATCTTCACACAAGCAACTTTTCTTTTGTTGTGCGTAATTGAAGTCTGTGATATATTCTAAGACATTAATTGAAATAGTATTCTGTAACGGTTAATATAAATCTACATTGATTGTGCAAAATAATTATAATATTTAATTGGATAGGGAGTAATGCTGTATTGATCAAAGTAGCGTCAAAGATAGCCATTTTTTTTTTATAATATGTAAATGATAAAAACGAATGTTGTAGATTAGTCCTAAGAGATAAATTTACACCAGCGCGAACTTTTCTGTAGGTATTTTACCGATATATAATTCTGTAGAACATTATTTTTATATATGCCAGAAACTTTAGCCAGCATTTCCAATGTTACCACCCGAAAACTCCTTCTTACGACTTCATTAGAATACATGAACTTTTCTCTTCCTTTATAAATACAATATACCTATGTTATACTTATAAAGCTTCAAGTAGAAATTGTCTAAACGATAGTGAAAACTGTATCAAAAACCGTAACGCATTTTAGAAGAACTAAAGGAATACACAAGCAAACGCGAAAAGCAACCTTATTTTAACTATTTATAAATACAGATATAGATGTTTATTTATATGGATGTATAATTAAATAGAACTGTTACAGATATGGCCAGCTATTATATGATATATTCATAGTTATGTTGTTTTATAGAAACTGTGTGTTTTATTTGGACTAATTAAAGGTTGTTTTGTTTTATAATGATTTTATCGTTATTATAAAACCTTAAAAGCTTTTACCGATTTTATTTTATCTGTGTTCAACTTATCATTACCACTTAATCTATATTTAAAAGCATGAAGCTACGTAATCTAGATAATCCTTTAAAGTAATTTTATATCCGCCGATATATGTTTCATCGACATCGATTCAGCCGTTACGGGAATTAGCCTTGGCAAATAAACAGATACTTCAATTTTATTTATGTATCTATCAATAATAGTTTTATTTCGTTTTATCTAAGTCAATAACGCATATGAAAATTTGTTAAACATTTTAATACCAATTTAACAAATTCGCTGCATAATAAAGAGTTAATACTATAAATGCGAATATGAGTTTGTTTGTATGTTATACTTTCATGCTTTACCTACTCAACCGAACATGAAATTTGACATACACGTTGTCAGGGATGTGAACAGGGCATAGGATACCTTTCATTAAAAAAAGGCCATTAATGCGAATGAAGCCGCGAGCATAAACTAGTAAATAATTCATTTCAATCTCATCATTAGTCCAAGGACACTACAGCAAAGGACTTATGGTCCTTGTCCTTAATTACCCTTGAGCGTTAAACTATGCAATATATGTGCGCTTAGAGCGTGGCATCTGCCACATTAATGCAAGAACAAAGTACCCACCTATGCAAATTGAACTAACGACACTGTTAAAGTAACAATTTGAGGAACAAGGATAAACTAAAGCTACACGTGTGAACTACACATCGTCATACGAGTGTATACACATCAGTAGCATTTTACCGCAACGAAAGGTATTAACAAAATTATAGAACAAACGAAACATTATTCAGATTTTTGAAAATTAAATTCCTTTTTTATTATTTTACACAAACGAACTTCGTTATATTTCCAAACGTAATTGATGAAAAGTTATCACATGAGCTCCCCCATTTTTAAACACAAAGTATATGACAAAAGATGTGTACGTTAAACCAACATTTTAAGTCTTCTGTGTTATGATATAATCTTACTTGCCTTTTAAATGTCCTTACATAAGGATACTACATGTACAATGATACAAGATAACGTAAATAAACAAAAACACCTGTGCGTCTCGGGACGCACGACAGAAGTGATAACATAAACTAATCTAATTTGAACTATTTAATATTGAAATTGTTTAACTTGAGAAAAGCTATGGTTTTTACTTAAACTTTACGTATATGATGATATAAGGAAAGGTTATTTATTAATAAAATCTTTCATCTATCATAAAATATATTTTATTCTTAGTTACAAAGTTAGTTAAATATGTACATTAGAATTTTGTTAATGTGCATTATTAGTATCATTATTTAATCCTATAAAAGTAACAATTGGCTTATGAGAAAGAGCCTGCCTACCGCTGCCGTATGCTTGAGAGAAAGGGAAACCAGACAGACTGGCGCCGTAACGCGTTACGTAACGAAGCGGTTTACTCTTCCATAAGAAGTTATTACTTCAAAAAGATTCAAATAGCACTATGTAGCCATCTCCTGCAGCCTAAAACCTCCACCACTCAATAACTACAACTATAAGATAACTTAGGTATTAAAAATCTATTTCAAATTAAGGAAGAACCTAGAGAACAATAAGAAAATTCTCAGTGATGAAAACTTGAGGACTTAGTGTGCAAAATGAAATTGGAATGGACAAAATAACCATACCTAATTCCTACCACGTAACGCTTGATGGAACCTATTGCATCGTTAACTAAGGTTCTTATATATTTTTTTATCTTTATAGAAAAACACACAGTCAGAAATGAAATGAAGCTCTGATGCTTTTATGTTAATGTTATATAATCTTGGAAAATTTGTGTTTCATACCAAACATATTATGAAAACATTATTGCTTCACTGGGAGTTCATAAAAAGAAACTTATCAAATAGTTTACGAAAAGAATGTATACGACCATGTATTTTTACGATAACGTTGTTATTAAAAAGTATAATATCTAAACGAGAAAAATTGCAAGCAAAAAACTAACGGTTATTATTTCTCTATATATACAAAAATAAAATTAAATATAGAAGGATTATACCGAATTAATATCTTTGTTTTAAATTTTATCACGCAAATATTCTTTCTTTTTGTTCTTTACCCGACTTTGTAACACCAATCAACAGTCAATTGCCACGTAAAATCACTAGTAACGATTGATTGTTCCGTACTGTTATTATATTCTAGCAGATGTAGAACCTATAAGCTGTCTAAGTAAACTTTAGTCTATCTGAATTCTACGTTATGCAGGTATCGATTTCTACATTTTTTTTTTATGTCATAGGGGGCAAACGAACAGGTGGGTCACCTGATGGTAAGTGATCACCGCCGTCCATAGACACTAGCAACACCAGGGGAGTCGCTAGTGTATTGTCGGCCTCTTAAATATGTGGGCCTCCGGCGCTCTCACTGACCGAACGAAACGCAACAGTCCAAGCACTGTTACTTCACGTCGGTTTTCTGTGAGAGGGTGGTACTACCCCGGGCGAGCCGAACCAGTAATAGCTTCAGCGTAGCTCTACCACCTACACTACATAATATTTTTGGTACCATTTTCAATAACAACGTTTTACTTTATCTAACACTTTCCAAAATTAACGATCTCCAATCACAACAAACAGAAGCTTGTGTATACTATTTTATATAATATTATTATAAAAATAAAATGATAGACGTCTGGCATTGCGCGGGCATTACTCAAAATTGACTGGATAATTTTTGATCATTTTTAGACACTTGGCTCTTATCTAAGAAATAATTACCGAGATAGCTTTATTTTATATAAAGTTATTAAAGTTTTAAGAAACTACAAAATTTATAAGCATTACGCGTTCAACGATGTGCGTTTCGCACCGTATAGAAATGGGGTAAGCGGTGGTTTATGTTTTTCGTCTATGCATAAAATATAATGATGTAGATAATAAACGGACGCAAACGAGGTCGCGGGTCTAAAAAAATAACCTTATTTATTTAAATTTGTATTTGTATTATACATTTTAATTGTTGTAATAAATTGTCAAGTTTATACTAGTTACGTTATTCGATTAAATAAAGACGTTGAGTTGAGTTTTGACAAGGTTTAATTTCCTCTATAAAACATGTTTCCCTCAGAGCTGTATTAAAACGTTTATTCAATCAATCAAAAACATTTCATCGCTGTAATAACAATCTAAAACTTATTTAAACGAACCTCGGTTATTATTTGAGTAGTTTGAACAAATAGAGCTGAGTGACCCTTGTCAAAGGGAAGCCTTATTATAATCCGCCGACAACATTAGCGTCTTGTGACAACATGTGTAATTAATCTGAAATATGAACCGTATGTCCTATCACTTCTTTATGAAATATAGCTGAAGTAACAAATATGTTATAAATATTAAGCAGGTAATGAGTTGCTTTCTAATTATATATATCATTATGTTGATTGCAAAGTACATTAACACTTGTAATAGAACCGGTAACTGAATATGATTATCATAATTTTGTGATATTTTTTTTTATCTTTATGTAATGAATGACTATAATAGTAATAAAAGAAAAAAACTAAAGTAGTTGATATAATTACTCGAATCGACCAAGAGAAGTGGAGACACACTGACTATATGATTCCAGATCCCCAAGCGAGATAGAGAACGTCTTCTAATAAGATGGGAAGATGATCTAAAGCTCACAGCTGGATATCATTGGAGAAGAGTAGCGCAAGACAGAGGAAAATGTCTTATGGTATTTTGCTGTGGGGGACAGCAGCTGAGGTAGACACCATATTTTTACTACAAAAACGGGCAGTTCGAACAATTTATGATATGGGACCTCGCGAATCATTAAAAGATAAGTTCCAGGAGTTCGGTATCCTAACTCTGCCCTCCCAATACATACTTGAAAATCTAATGTACGTCCTCAAAAACTTAGATAAGCTAGATTTCGTAAAGGACCGACATAATCTAAATACAAGAAATAAGAACAAATTGGTCATTCCATGTTTTAGGCTCACTAGGACCGGTAACAGTTTTTAGGTAATAGTGTTAGGTTCTACAATAAAATTCCAAAGCACGTTACCGATCTGCCAGATACTAATTTCAAGCACCATGTCAAGCAGGTTTTAATATCTAAAGGCTATTACAGGGTGGATCAATATGTGAACGACGGTGACGTCTGGAAATGACGCCCTCTCTGTGCATCCACCAAAACCGAATGTAATTATTTATAACTATGTTTTAAATATGTGAGTTACAATATGTTAATGAAAAGATAAACCAGATCGAGTTTCTTGCCGGTTCTTCTCGATGACTGGGTTGTTTTCCGAACCGGTGGTAACTTTGACGTTCATAATCATAAGCGCCTTCTCAGGGCCTAAACTGAATAAAGTATTTTTGATTTTGATTTTTTGATTTTGATTTTGAATGGATAATGTTAGAGGAGAACTATGCCAACTGGATACAGGATATATTATAAAAACTAGAACACGTTCAATTCCCTACTTGGTCTCGTTCGAGCAGCGATCGAGTGCACAAGTGCCCCGCCGTGTGCAGTTTCGAAGAGAGAAGATTTCGCGTCGCGTCTCCCTTTGGCCCGGACACGGATTGTCCGTAAAATTTTAATTAGGCGCACCGCCCTGCCCCTCAGGCAGGGAGGTTAGTCATGTCTACCCGCGCGCCCTAGCGTGGCCTTTCGGCCCATCCGGCCTTTGAAGATGTCGCCCACATCGAAGAACTACTTCGATTTCATATGTTCGTCGAAAAGGAAGACCCTCTACTCGTCTCCGAATATAACAGACTCCGGAAAGACTTCGCGCGCAATCCCTCCGGTAAAAAGCTGCATTGTTTCTCCGCGAACCCGTTCGCGAATCTCTCGGACATCGATTTCGATGACGAGTCGGATATGGACCTCGACGCCCTTCCCGAGACCGCGCCCGTGATGGTAACCACGGCTGCGACCGTGCATGCGCCCGCGATCGCGCCCGCGACCACGCCCGCCGATGACGACGGTTTGGCTAAGAAGCCACGCCCACCGCCTCCCGTCACCTTCCGTGACAAAGCCCGCTGGGTAGATGTTTCTAACGACCTTAAGTCGAAAGAAATCGTCTACAAGTCCGCCGTTAACACTGTTGCCGGCATCTCTATCAGAGTCTCAACCCCTGATGAGCATCGCAAGCTCACTAGGTACTTCCGGGAGCGAAAACTCCCTTTCTTCACTCACGCCCTCGAAGAAGAGCGCCTCCTCCGTGCCGTCTTCGTGGAGTTCCTTCAAAACTCTCTGAATATGACATCTCCGATTACCAGAACGGTCAGGACTTCCCAGTCCGGAGCGTACAGCGCATGTACCACCCCCGTACGAAGGCCCCCTTCAACTTGGTGCTGGTCACACTGGATCGTACCGTGGAAGGCAAGGTCATTTTCGGCCTCACCTCTGTGTGTAGCCTGTCCCGTGTCTACGTAGAGCCTCCTCGTAAGTCCCATGTACCCTCGCAGTGTCACAACTGCCAGGTGTACGGTCATTCCGCCCGGCACTTCCACCTGCGTCCTCAAGTGTGTTAAGTGTCTCGGGGACCACTCCATTAGGGAGTGCCCTTGCACTCCTGAGTCTACCGAGCCTCCAAGCTGCGTTCTCTGCGAGCAAACGGGTCATACCGCGAACTATCGCGGATGTCCCCGCGCGCCTCGCCCGAGCCGTCCCCGCCGCTGCGGACGTGTGACCCGGTCCAGGGTGCCGTCTAGGACGCAACAGCCTCCGCCTCCGCCCATACAAAGCCAGAAGGCTTTCCCTGACCTGCCGGGCACCTCCAGTGCACCGGCAGCACCCGCTCCTGCGCCGAGTGCGCTCTTTTGGTGCGTAAGGCCTTCCCCGCCAGCTCCCTCGGCTCCTAAAGCCAAGCCCCAGCCTCAGAAGGCTCAGTCCACTCCTGCGCCACCTACCGCGTCCTCAGTATCGACCACCGCTATCGACTGGATAGCTCAACTTCTTTTGGTACACGATGTACAAGAAATACTCGCGTTCAACGCGCTCGTCAATAGTACGTCTGAGCTCGGGCTCTTAAACGCGATCCCAGCTTTCCCGGCCGTTGCGACTAACCCGCGCCGCGCATAAATAAATTCGCGTTAATCAAAATATCAGTTCGAACCCGCTTGTTCATATACAATAGACCGATACATTAGGAACTCGTACGTAATCGTATAGTTAAGTCGACACCGTGCCATTGTACTTTATTTTTAGCTCGATTCCCTCTCTCAAAAGATGCGTGTTTACGCCCACGCCCACGACTCTCTCTGCTCACGCCGCCGTGAGCGAGGGGTGAAGATACGATCGCGCATACTCGTCGCGATTTTTCTTGTAACAACTCGAGCCTAGGTTTGTCCGTCGCTGTGGAGCCCTCGAGGATGTTACTCGCGCGAATACAGTGACTCACGCTTGTTTCTCATTTACACGATCACCTCACACACATGACACCTAGGCACACAGTGGTGGGCTGTTTTTTTGTCCTTTTCGGACTGAAATAGTTCACACAACATAGTAGTCAGATGTTAAATACACATATACATTCGTATATGTGTATGAAATGAATAGATAGCTTAGCTAGCTTAGTCAGATCGGGAAAGTCGGCGACAGCTCAAGCCTAGGTGCACCGAGTGGCCTTGAGGTGATCGCCTAAAACAAATCGGGTGAGTGCCCTAAGCGCTCCCCTTAGTAGTCCGGTGGAACTGTGAAGGCCTTATTTGGCTGGTAGTGTAGGTCAGTTCGAAAAAAAAAAAATCCCTACTTGTGTTTAATGTAGAATTGAGAATAAAAGGCTTCATATTATTATTAATGGTTTAAGCAAACATATGCCGGAAGAGGACAACGTGAACACAACTGAAAGTAACAACCTCGATAATTTTAACGCCAGATATCTAATAATTAACGGTTGCCTGTAGTAATCAACAAGCAACTTCATACAAGACCTATACAAGTACAATAAATAATAAACACAAGCCTTTAGTAGTAAGATTTTATTATACATATATAAAAATGGCATTTAGTTGAAACTAAAGCATCCCAACTTATATTATAAATGTAAAAATAATTAAGTTTATTTGTTACGCTTTCACGTCTAAACTACTCAACCCGTCGTTACTTATTTTGCATAGACATCAGGTGTACAGAAAAGGACATAGCGTACTTTTCATCCCGATAAAAGTACTGTTCCCGTAGGATAAATCAAATCTACAATAAAGCCACGCACAAAATGTTGTAAAAATATTCAAATAACGTTGGCTGGAACGTTATAAAAGCGGATATGAAGGAGAACAACCTCGCACAAAAGGATACCGAAGATCGGGCAAAGTGGACGAAACTACGTCAGAAAGCGAACCCTTGCACCAAGCCGGGAAAGCACTAGGGTGAAGAAAAATAATGAATATTATAAATGTGAATGCACTTTGTTTGTTTGTTACGTTTTCACGCCTTAATTACTCAACTGATTATTGTGAAATTTTGCATACACGTTGCCCAGAATCAACGAAAAACATAAGGCACTTCTTCCGGTATAAAAGTACTTTTCCCAAGGGATAGGTCAAATTTAAATTAACACCGGTGAAAGCCACGGGCAAAAGCTACTATGTTAATCAATTATTTCGATGTAGAAAGCCTTTGATTTTATGTCAGAAGACCGTTTTAGGAAACGGAAGAAAGTATTTAAAAAAAACCTCAACTAATTAGAGATAGATTATTTCTCCTGAGAGTACAGTTAAAACATCGCGTGTGCCAGTGCACTTTGCTTCTAACAGCCTTAAAACCGAACCGAAAGCCTTTAGAACAACACGATGTTTATCGTTTTAATGCAAAGTTATATTGGTGGGTCAATAGTAGTGCTTAAGTCAATAATAGCACGTGCTATACCTTCCATGTACAATTTTTATGTTTTAACATTAATATCTGACTGGAATGTAGCCATCGAATATCAAGTAGGTATAACACTTATGACAATGACACACTTAGACGTACCGTGTTCCGAGATTAATTGGTGTTACGAGTATAACCTGTAACTAAGCGGGGTGATATGACGGAATCCCTACCAGTACCAGCGACTCTCTTTTGTTTTGCCACGTTTCGGAATTTACCAGCGGCTTGCAGCGGCTTGCAAATCGGTATAACCGTGACAATTGTGTATAATCTCTAGATTTTCGCGATTGCTTGTATATTCCACTTTGCTGACTATTCACTACAGTAGCATTACTTTGTCGAGTTACAAAAAAATCGTAATAACCTATTTAAATTAATATAATTATTATATTATGAATAATGAAACTTCGGTATCAGAACACTATGGTCCTTTGAAGGTCATGAATATAATTCTACATGCGCTTGCTTTTTCGATATTAGTAAAGAATAGCATACCTGTATTCACCATCAATGTATTGTAGTACTTTTTCTATAACAACCACTTTAACAGTCCACTGTGGTCGAACGCTAATTTTTAATACATCCAAAAGTATTGTAGCTAAATTTGTTCAACGTGGTGTTATCAAAATATAAAACTAATTGTTCAGTAAAATTTCAATACACTAAAAAGTAGTTTTTACTAACCTAAGTCATTCAAGTACTTATGTTATACACAAATTCTTCGTAACTAATATACGGACAGAATAATGTAATTCGAGGTAATTGTAACGGTGAGTCCGACAAACTCGGATTTACACTGTCGGAAGTACGGATATTACGTACAGTCTCGACGCATTCACGGTTAGATACTCGTAAATCCCGGGCCGCATGTACGCTGGTCTAATCATAAAAGGATGAATGCTATTATACTTACATCTCTATACTTGGATTATGTATACAGCATTCGAAAGATTACCAGACACAAAAGTATACAATAATTTACTGTTAATGTGATATTGTTTTTTACTTTGAAGGTCTTAGTGGTTGATCACAATCTAACCTGATGTTAATTGACGATATGGTCTAAGATGAAGAACACACTAAACCTATAGGAAAACTGGCTCTCAAGTGCAGCTGCTAGAAGACACTGGTAGGAGCTTGGTGATAAATTTTCAACTTGAGGATGGTCGATAGTTACCCTGGCGAATTATAAATAAACCCAATCCCAGTGCTATAATTTAATTCCGATGGTTTTCTTCACCTTAAACTCTGACTCATTTGCAAGGATTGAAACTAAAGTAATGACAGAAAACGCTAACTACTAAGGCACCATACATTTAAACAACGGCATTATAAATGAGAAATCATTCCGCGGTATTAATGAAATTTAATATTAGAGGTATTGAATAGAATAGCAAATATCTCTAGCGTTTCCCGCAAACGAAACACCCTGTTCAATAAAAGACTTGAGAAAGACGATAGGGGTGGATATAGTAAAGCACTCTTGAGCGATTACATCACCACCATACATCATACATGTCTCGTTTCGCTTCTATGAGTCGCGTTTCGACATCAGCAATTGTATCATGTTACATAGTGACTTCTGTCGTACTATTTACAGACTGATGTCAAGATACCATCTCAAATAAAAATTGTACTCCACGGTCAACATTATTATTGGATTACACCATCACATCTACACTGCTTAATAGCATCAAAAGAAACAAATGCAAGTGAATACAAATAGTTTATAAAAAAAACGTCATATAATTTCTTGTGATGAAAAATTATTGCAACTTTGTGAAAATACTTTTAGAATTCTATTCTGAACAAAATTGAATGAGCGGATATTAAAAGTGATTCTGTTGTAGCGTCGCGCCGGTCCTTTCAAACATAAATAGGATATGAGAAGTGGTACGAGTGACTGGCATGTCTAGTATAGATCTAAGCTTCGAGTTATAACAAACAATATAATCTACAATGAAACTTCAAAGTAATTTATACCTAGACGAATATATATACTCGTATATATACATACATCTTTAATCATATAAATATTCAAAAAAATAGTAGCTTTTGCCGCGACTTTACTCTATTGTCTTCGAAATGAAACAACACAGTCATCCACTTATTGTGAAGGGCTTGCACTAATTAAAAAATCTAATATTTATTGGTCGTGGTAATCAAATGGCTTTACTAAATATTACGCGGTCATCTTTTATAAAGCGGGGCGTCGGGTTAGGTAATTCGCTGCAGATACTAATAACGGACTGGGATGATTAGCCGCTGCTCCAAAGCAGTCGGTCGTAAGCGACTTCTGAATGTATACATGGGGGCACCGATTGTCTTTCATAGGAAGCGATCTTGCAAGATTTGCATCTTACGAGTTACGACAGTGGGATTCCAACATGTGAGCGAAGACGGGACCACTATATGTTAGAATGAGACAGACACACATCTTATAAAACGTAAACATGATTGTGAGCATACCAAAGATTGAATAGTGAGGGTGCTAGATTTAACTATTGGGGCACACCTGCGTGATTTGGGTGGGATATCAACATTCCAAACTATAGTGTTTCTTATATTATGCACAGATTGTTGGAAGTTTTTCGAGTACGATTCACCGACTCTGTTTCTTTGGTGTATCTACTAACACCGTTCCATAAATATTATTTTTAAGTAGACAATTAAGAATTAATTTGTATATAATAAAAAAATTCGAAACTCGTACTAGGCTCGTACTGCTCATTACCGTGACCTGCAAAAGGTCGACGTAAGATCGTACTTAAACAACGACACGTTAAGGTTGAACTCCAATTTTGAAATCGATATTTAGTTATCACAAATTAATTACTTTGTGAAAAATAAGCACTGACTACGAAACATTAATAAAATTCAGTAAGATCGATCGATTTGATTTTATACAGAGATATTCTTAGAAATGCTTACACTTATGATAATTAATTTTGCATAAGAAATTCTCTCCAGATAATTAGTATCTAGCATTTCAATCTATAAAGTCATCTAGTGAGATAGGTAATTAATTAACGTGAACTTTATATGTAGAGGTTTTAATTACGAATATAATATATTTTGAACTAAATTGTTTCTCGATAAATTACTATTCCAACATGAAATGAAATCCTTTGCACCTCTTGTAATTTTAATTTTATTTGGTTGAAAATTGCCTCTCGGTACTGATTCTAAAAACATGGCAGCTGGAAATGACGAAATGAGGAAAAAGTTAAGAGAAAACATGAAAAATATTTAAATTAAGGACAACGTCCACGATATAACGCTGAAAGACTTTTTAACTAAAGCGCGGCCTTAGTTCGTTCGTACTTCGTGGAAAAACATCATAAGTTGTTTATAAACGATTGCTATTACAAACGTTAGATTCGTTTTTACTGTGAACTAGCTAGAATTCGCGACATCGTCTACGTGGTTGTTTACAGTGTTGTTAAATTTGTTGCTTTACAGGAATTACTTGTTTGACTTAAATTAGTTGTAGATCGTCTTTTGTTTATTATATTGTAATTTGTTCTCTCTTCCTTTTTCTTTTAAGAGAGAGTGTGGATAGTCTTTATGGAAAATCGTAATAATATGTACTTTATTTAATAGTTTGAAAAGTTCTCCGTCTGTCTGTAAAAGTATCGTCGCTTCAGCTCTTCCGGAGATTAACCCCGGGCAAACAATAGTGCACACTTCATCTTCACTCATATGTATTTATATATATGTCGAAAGTAGAGCGGCGGGAGGTAACAAGCATTATGTAAACATTTTCTAATAAAAATATTGAAAACAAGAGGTTATCATTCGGTACACGCAGAAGTAAGGACGTGCTTCGTTTTCCAATATTTGAAACAATGCCAGCCTTTGACAAGAAAGCACAAATCAAACTATCCATATCCGTAGAACTATTTCAACTGCCGTAAATATAAATTTATTACAGGGTAATAGAGCGTTGTTTTGCGTTGTGGTATTTTATTATTGCTTTCGAGAACTGTTATTGCCTTAATGTTTAGTGACCACGAACAATCTTGTTGTTCTGGCTTTTTAATTTTACTTAGGTGTCTGTTGTTTATAAAACAATAATAAAATGTGGTGGATAAAGCTATAGATACGTTTCTCTTACTTTCAATCTTCTTAATAGTTTAAATGTATAAAATCCACCCTTTTATATTATATTTCAGATAATAATTACATTTATTTTAATATAAATACCATAAAATAAGAATAAAAAATTCATATTTATTATGACTAGATTTGTAATTTCAAGTTTTTTTGGAATTATTTGCTATTTACACTAATATAATTCTATTAAAGAGTAAACTAGACATGCATATAAACACATCGCCTAAGTAACTTTGTACTTTTATGTATAATACTTCATTATTTATATATAAATATATATATATGAACATTCTTTTTTGTAATATTAATCACATCAAATTAAAACAAAATTAATAACACTTTTCTGAAACATTGTCATAACAGAGATACTATTACTTGTCACGTAAGTTCTTAGTGATTATTTGAAGAGTATTTGTTAATTAATTATCCCTTTCTCAGTCTGAATTTACACTTTTGATAATTGTAATTACTACAGTGGAAGTCGTGGTGGTCTAGCGGTTTGACCAGTGGAATATCGACCCGATGTCCGCAGATTCGAACCCCGGCGTGTACCAACGAATATTTCGGAATTCGCGTACATTTACTAATTTAAATTGGTATCACTATCGACTGACGGTGAAGGAAAACATCTTGAGGAAGCCTGTACCTGAGAAACGTGGTGGTTATGCCCATACCTTCTTTCGGGAAGAGACCTATGGCCCTGCACTGGGTCTCTAACAGGCTGATGATGATGAATTACTACAGTTCTTAATCTATATACTCTTAGACTTCGTAGGCATTAAATGGCTACAAAGTCATAGAAATCATAACATAAAAAATACAAATATAAGTACCCCATTTCGAGGGGGAAAAGGGACATATTCCGCAACATATAGCACTTTATTTTATTTTGGTAGGGATTATAAAAAAGATAGTATGGGTCATATAAGTGTAGATCACATTAAATTTTATGGGTCAAACACATGTCGTATACAAATATGGCCTCTTTTAACTCGAGCTCTCTCGACAAATTCTTGAGAAAAATCGGTCTCTACTCAATTTTCTTAAAAACTTAAATGTATATAGAAAAATACTTCAATAAATAAAAAAAAAAATGTTTACTCGAAATAGAAAAGTAGAGTTTCTACACAATGTAACCATACGTCTCCTTGTGAGTTCTTCTACTATAGAAAAAATGTGTAGTTTTATGAAACCACAATACAAGTGAACTTTTCTCTTTCTGATCATAGGCATGTAACTGATTTTTTTTCGGAAAATTATTCGATTTAGGGTATTACGATTGTAATCTTAACTGATTAATTGGAAAATGGGAATGATAATTCTTGGGAAATCAGTAGTAGACAAAATATCCAACTATAAACCTTAATTTGATCATTTCAATATTAGAATTCCGAATACATAATAAATGCACTCAGTCAGATGATTGACGCATTTAAAAAACTGAGCACAATGTTTATTTAAATCATGGAATCATTTTGAATTGTGCCATGGGCGCCGTCATATTGGTCTTGTTTCCTCAGCCGAGCACCTTTCAATTTACCCTGACTCCGCGGCTGGCTGTAATGCGACATGCGATAGATGGACGAAAGAATTGGAGGAGACGTTAAAAAATTTTCACTATAAAATAATAAACAGTGTAGAAGAGATAATCAAATCATTTTATACTTCATGAAATCCTAAATATCTTCATTTCGTGTAGGAAAATTAATTAGCACTCCCAACTTCGAATTAGCTGCTTGTAAAGTTTTTCTTTATTTATGAACTATAAACTTTATTTGTACGGTAAAAGCAAGTTAAGCCTTATTAAGCTTCTATTTCGTTCTTTAATATTGAAGTATACTGATATTACCGATCGATGTTAAAAGTCATTGTTTATTGGAAAATAAAATGTATACGTTCTTTTACATATGACCAAAGCCCAATAACATTGTCCAAGAGTTATAATTCCCTGTTACTTCATACTACATCTGACAATCAGTAGTATATTTATTAGATGTTAGTATAGTTTTGTTTTAAAAAGAAATTTACTTAAAAGAGATTTCAGTTACAATTATTTATGCCCGGTTACTGAAGCCGTCAGTTAAACTATCAATAGCTATTGATTCAATAACGTTATCCATAAGACAAGCGGCTAACTGTCAATGCGTTTCTGAATACAGAATGAGACGTAGACTGACATTTCTCGTGTCATTGTGTGTTCAGAAACCCAATTTGACAAGTTATCGAACCGATAGCGCTATTAAACAGATAAACTACAGTTAAAATGCTTCAGAAACCGGGCATTAGACATATTAAATATTTTATATTAAACATGTACTACGTAAATAATTCATGTCAGCTGTCGTAGCCTGAGCAATATAACGTTTTATGTTATGATGGTCGCAAACATCACTAAGCCGAACTGAATCACAAATGACCCAGTAAAATGGACCAGAGTCTCGATTTTTCATCTACGATAACATGTTTCATCAAAACTCCAAAATGTTTCAGAAGCCGTACATCAATTAAGTAACCACTAAGTATGCAATCGAATTTTTGACATCGTTTATTAGACTAACATTGGCTTATTGCTTTTGGACTTATACTGTGTTATGTGCCATTTATAACGATTCATTCAGCAGGCAAATACAAATGTTTTCGAGTATTGTGTTGTAATGTATTCGAAGTGAATTTCAGGAAGATATTAAACCTGCGCTTAATTTTAATTAATATCATAAATACGAATGTAGTTTGTTTGTACATTTGTTTGTTTGTTACACTTTCACGCCCTAACTACTCAACCGATCATCATAAAATTGTGTACACGTTTTCCGAGTTACTAAAAAAGTTGATACGGTACCCTTCCTATAGAAAACAGTATTATTTCCGAGGGATAGGTTAAATCTACATCATTGTTGGTAATTTTAATGTTAACAAGCGCTTTCTCAGTGCCTAAATTAATTACAGTATTTTTTTTTATTTTCATTAACACCAGCCAAGCCGAGGGCAAAAGCTAGTATCATATCAATTTAATTAGTTGTTTTAGGAACAAATTAAATATTTTCTGTTTCAAAAGTAGTGTTAAAAAAATTCATGATTACTGTGTAATAATCCTTGTACATTTTTAATTACTTTTGATACGTTGTAGCATATTTTATATTACTAGAAAAATTATTAAAATTCTATCCAAAAATAGCTGAATAAATCATTTATCACAAAAATGTGTATTATATTTCGCATAGAACCTATTTCTTGTACCATGTTTACGTGAACGGTAAGTGGAACGGCACAAGCTGTAAGTGGCCTAGTTAAAGCTTTTGTCCTATCTAAACAGTTGTTCCTGTCATCCACATGTTCACAGTTTCCGACATAAATGTCTGGAATTCCGAAGAGCAGCCGTATAATTTAATATGTTACACGCTACGGTATTTCTTACAAATATACAATAATTATTTCATTTAAAATAGCTTAACCAGTAAACCACGGATGTATTTATCATAAATAAGAAACATTAATGTAGACTTATGTTATAAATGACATTACAATAAAATATTATGTCTTAATTACATTAAACTGCCCTCAAAATTAAACACAAAAGGCTATCTAATGATACACTTAGTTCTCTTTCTTGTGCTAATGCCTTAATAATATTGCAATTACTTCAAAAGCATTTCGAAATTTATTTATTCTATTAACTTTTCTCATTATTTTGAAGACAAGTGATAATTTGTTATGTTATTCATATTAGATAATAATAATGTTATCGTATTAATCTTCACATATTAGTTAATAATCAATTAGTTGACGAGTAGTATAAAAGACTTGTAAAGTTCGGTATAATTAGTCGTTTGTCTTTCATAGTTATTACCAATATCTAGCTGATACCCATGACTTCGTTTGCATATTTTATAATCTTAACAATATATTGTATGTAAAAATGAAAAAAAAAAGACTAAAATAGTTAACAAAATTGCAGTTTCATAATACTTTAATAACATTATACTATATGAAGATATCTTGATAACTTTTTTTATATAATGATCGAGTAGTGTCTATAAAGTAAAACCAAAATAAAATGATCGAAATCTCTCTGTCTAGTAGTTTTTGAATGATGCGCGCACAACTGGCAGAACTCTATCATTACATATATATTATACATAATATATAAAATACTACCGAGCCCGTGGACATTGTTCTGCTCTGATAATAAAAAATAAATCCTAAAAGACACCGCAGCGCTACCTACCGGGTCCAATTTGGAGGAGTTCAATAACATACACGCTTACAAAAGAATTATATATATAAAGATATATAAGAAGATAGTATATAGTGTTATTATTATAGTTGTCATAACAGTTTCTTGTAATAAAGAATTATACTAAACAGAATTTAGTAAAAACCCTTACTTCAATGTGTTGTTATTGAATCACACTGCGCAGTACTATTTGGTCGTACTTAGTGTACGTGTGTGTTAAGCGACACGGATGTGCAGTCAGAGCGGAGAACGTTAATCCCCTTAGTGGGTAACGAACTAGCCAAGTAGTGGACAGATAACCGAGCATTGCACTTTACATTATAATATAACAGCTGCATTCAAACATATACTATATGCTTAATGAACGTTACAGAATATTTTTCTTTAATATAAAAAATAATAGACAGTAATCCTTACTTTAATATTATAATTGCGCAATGAGAATGTCATTGTTTGTTCGTTACGCTTTTACGCCTTGAATACTGAACCGATCATCATAAAATTTTGTATACGATTTGTCAGTGGTACCCTGAGAAAGTGCTGTTCCCAGGAGATAGATCGAATCTACATTAAAGCGAACGAAGTTGCTAACAAAAACTAGTTTTACATTTTATTAAGCAATTTTGCAGAGACATTCAAGCGCCGCATAGAGAATGTTTTATTGTTGCATTATTATAGGGTGGATCATTACCTATCTGAAAATAACACTCACTCTGTACATCTAAGAATAATAATAAAAGACACCCCATCGAAATTCTCGTAGGTTCTTTTTGATGAGTGGGATATTTTCCTTATTGTGGTAAAATTTGAACCTTCATAAGGGATTTCTTAGAACTAGAATAAAATATTTTAGATATGAAAACTTCATTAAAAAAGTAATGACGTCACCTTTTGACACTGTTTCGATTGATGTGGTTTCAAATCTAACAAAAACCTTGAACTTAAGAAAAATGTTATTAAATTACCGAGGCATAACGGATCAACATTTCCTAATGTTCTCCTGGCTAGCGATATTATCTTAATATTAAAAATCTGTCTCCACTCAATTATCGGTGTGAAACGACAGTTGCAAGTCAATCTTACCACAAAGTTTAACGTATTGTCTACTTCGACTATAAAGTAATAATGGTCAAACCCGTGAGAGAAAAAAAAACTTCAAATTATTGTACCGCTAAAACGTTGTTTGACGTAATCGAGCAAAATGGAATTTGCTTTTTCTACCTGCTACGGTATAGACAATAATCATATATTTTTTTTAATATACATCATAACTAAGCAGAAACTATGTCTACCTGCTACGGTACAGACAATAATCAATTAAATAAGTCGTCATGTTCAGTCTTCTTCAACCATTTAGGCCGCTCTGAATATAGCTATAAGTTCGTGCTTACGCGTAATATGGTTAAGAGTTTAATACAAAACAAAATTAAAATATTATTATGGGAATATAAAATTAGCATTTATTTATCGCTAACTTGTCTCGAACTTATACGTATAATAATATAACACGTATTTTTTATACCTAAACTTGTGTTGTTGACTGTATCCAGATCGGTCAAAACGTTTGTCCAATATTTTACGTTTATTTTATACTACTTATACATTTATATATATGATTACAAATAATGTACACAGGTACGTTATTAAACTGGAAACGAGACACAAAGAATAAGTTAATTTTAGAAGGTCGCGTATTCGTAATTAAGTTGTGCTCGTTGTTCCAATATTTTCATGTTCATTTTTTATTTGTAGTCTATATTATATATTTTTATAATACAAGTTTTAACATATTTTTATTAACTTGGTTTCTACTATGTCCGCCCTGGTGGAATTTTGCAATTGATTTTGAGCTAACTTCCCGATGAGTTAGGGACTTGACATTTCGAACATAGCTCAGAATTGTATGGGTAATAAACAAATTTAAATGTTAGAAGCAATAATATATCGCATTTTTAAAAACAACTTAAAAATATAAAACCGAATAATTTCTCCAAGCCCGATGAAAAGTACATCGATTTTTAAAATACTTACTATATACTTACTTATTACTACAAAAAACGTGGGGCGCATACACGAAACAATTGACGCATTAATCATTCCACTAAACAATTTTATTGCCCCACAAATAATTAGAACCGACAAATAAATTCTCTAATTTATAGCTACTCTATACACTTCTTATAATTATATATTGTATGTGCCCCATGTCTTTGACATAATACAATTACTTTAATAGTAATTAAAAATATACAATACATTTTATTATTTATGAAGTAAAAACAAAAATTCCATACATTTTTGTTTGGTCTAAAAACGTGGTGTGTTTTTTTTTTTTAAATTATTATTATGATTTTGAAGATTTAATTAAATTCCTACTCCAAACCGAATGCCTTAATTACAATACGCAATACGTTTATAGTCGTTAAATAACCAACTCAATGACCTTCTCTGATGTCTAGAAGTCAATTCGTCTCAAGAAAGACGCGACACAATATTTTGAACACTGCCATGTTAGATAAAATGCAGATGTAAATCAAAAACAATACATTATTGGCTCAACATAAAATGAGTTGTTGATTCATCACCGATGGAGTAATAGAAAATGATTGCTTATAATATGCATATTATGACTTCATCTCTCAGTAAAAGACCAGTTAAACAAAGGTAATATATTTTACATGAAATAGCTGAAGCATTAAATAATATGCACCTACATAACCTTAATGAGAAAAGCAGCATATCTTATAATGGCCGCTAATTTTGTCTCCGTTACGAAGGGGCTTTTCGGGCTTGCGGCACACCGCGACTGTCGACTGATAACCGGAAACCAGCGACTTAATGTATTTTCCGAAACAAAACAATCGGGCAATTGTGTTAAGACTTTCTTACAAATAATTGTTTTGTTTGAAATGATCGTTTACCATTGTAACGTGTATGCCCATAATTAACATTAAGAACACTAGTGATCGTCTAGTAGCCGACATTCGACCATAATGTAATAATTCAAGTTAACGTTACGAAAAAAAAAAATTTAATACTAATACTCATCAATAATACTAAACAAAAAGAATCAGTTGAGTAAACAGAAAAGCAATATATATTTAATTATTTGATATTACAAATATACATAGTTATATATAGATTTTAACCCGTTTTTGTATTCAAATACCTTGATAACAATAATATTACTGTATATTAAATAGATTACTATCGGCGGTACAGTATAATGACTTGAGGTGGCCACTCAATTTGTTGGTATTATATGAGAAGACATTACGGGCTTGCGGCTCACCACAGCTTATAACTGATAGCCTAATAGTGAATTGTATACAATTATACAAACATATGTGTATATTCTAAGGTATTATAGACCTCAAATATTACTTCCAATATCCGTTCATTTTATATGGAACTTTGTAGACATTTTATATTAGGTATAACTACCAAATACCCGCGGCTCCACACGTGTTTTATGCAGTCATTATTTTCGTTGTGTTATTATTGGTTTTTCTCTTAACAATGTCTAAAATATTATTGACAATTCCTGTACCCTATCAATTGTGGAACAATACAAACCTCCCATGTACATCGTTTTTTCAATGCCATATTGTTAATCAGTGATCTTCATAACATACAGACGTTTTATCACAAATTTTCAACAAAAAAGTATATAGACAATTTACTATAGATTATATTTTAGAAATCACGAATTTACATGTACAAATATCGTTATTTAGTACAATTCACTTAAACATATATAATATGTCTATTTAATATTTCATGGCGGAAGCGTTTGCCTCTCATAAAGCTTTCCGACTTCCACTTACTTAAGATTACTATAATATTTCCGAGCGTAAATGTACATATACTTAATAGTTAGACACGGATTCCAAATCAATGTATCTAAGTTCATATAATATATATATAATAATAACTTTACTGAGTGTGTATAGAGAATTTTGATCTATTGAACTATATATGTATGAAACATAACATTGTCCTTTAGCAATGCTGTTTTTTTTTTCAAATCACCCAGTACAATCTCAATAACCAGGTAGAATATTTCTTTAAAGCATTACGTGTACGTAATGGTAATGGAGGAAATGATGCGATAAGATCAGTATATGAAATATTTCGTGATTCCAATTACTAAATAGCAAAATCGATTCGACGAATTTATCGAGTTTGTTAAGCTTTAATTAAATAGAAGCCAAAAACGGTACTTGTCAAATTAATGGCTGTGGTAAATATAGACTGTGGGTAATAATTGAAGGGACGCTACACTACCTGCAATTCCATTCGCGTGTGATAATTTATTCTCGCGTTTGAATTATAGAACTGATATTTGAACTTTATTAAATTGTATAATAGAACAATTTTTCGGATATGATGGCTGGATTGCAGCGCGCTCGGACTCGAATTCTAATTTATATAAAGCGATGAAAACAAAGACATGACATTCTTGATAGATCATTAAGAAGCGATATCAAGATATGCACTCTTTACTGAATATTCAGACTAATATTAATAATAGCAAGAACAGATATATTAAAAAAGAAACAATTAATTCAATGTTCATTAAAACTACCAAAAATCACAAAACTCAATTCAATTTAGAAACACGGAACGCAACTCTAAATTGCTGAACATTTTTGGTATTTATGGTATAAGTTATTTCAAGTTATATATGATTCGGTGACGTTGTTAAATTGACTTAATCATCAGTAAATGTTATAATACAAAGAAAATAAAGATTCTCGTTGTTGTTACAAAATTTAACAAGTATTTATCTTATTGGTATAATACGCTCATGGGTATACTTAAAGGAACATTTTCTTTTCTCGTACTGGCCATATAGACCAGTATCATATAATAAAAAGGAGAGATTTTGAATAGACTTTCAATTACGACTTTCATTTGTTTTTTTTTTTTACTATAAGTGTGTTAATTTCTTTGATACGTAGTGTCAGAAATTCTGCGTATTTGTGTAGTTTTCAACAATATTTCGCATTTCTATTTCTTCCGAGGTACGAAACAAGCTGTAGAAAGTTGGAAAAGTCATAGTTAGAACCAAAATCATTAGAAGAAAATTTAAGGCAGCTGGTGAAGGAGCATAGTCTGCCTACCAGAGGCCCTCTGTTGTTCGAGTAGCTCGGTCGCGCTTGAAGAAATGTACTCCTTACTTATGAGTTCAAATTCTGTCTTATGTCAGGTAATCGAAGAGTGAAAGTGTGGAAACGACCCGGAGAAAGATACGCTGGGTGCAACATAGTTGGAAGAGAGCTTTATGGTTTATTTGGTATTAGTTGATGCTTTTGCACCATACATGAAAAATAATTTTATTTTAATGTACGATAATGCTAGTCGTCACACTGCGGCGATAATATCGGAGCACATTACAGTGGTGGGAATCCAAGTATGCCAACACGTTCGCGAGACTTAAATCCAATAGGATACGTTTGGGATAAACAGGGGGAAAAAAGTTAAACGAAAAAATCCAGCACCAGCTAACCTAAGGGACCGCAGAACTGCATTGAATTGACAACTTAATAAAAATATGCTCAGACGGTTGCAGGCAGTGTTGACAACGAGAGAACGCAAAACTAAATACTGATCGTCTCACCCATTATGAGAAAAAACAACTGTCTTGTAGAATAATATTCAATTTTCATTATATTAGGTCAAAATTCCTTACAATTAAAATACTAAGCTTACTGACTCTAAGTTGTTCTTTTTTCATTTAGTGTTCAAAAATAGTCATTAAATTAATTGATTCTATTCAACGAATTTTAAAAGCTTATATTGTACAAATAAATATGTTTTCATATTAATTTGATGCTATTTTTGTTGCTTTCCTCTAAATATATCGATGAGTTTATTTATATTCACCACAACTGATCAGAAAATGTTCATTGTATATTTCCCAAAAACCCGTATGGTAAGTTGCAAACCGCCTTCTACTTTAAACCTTGCCACCTGGAATCTAAACATATCATTTTTTACAATCTCAAATTAAATAACGGTACTATACTAATATAGGTAGATCTATTCATGGAGCGTTGAATGGGTACCGAATAAAATGTTGGGCCGGACGGGACTCCCTTTATTCTTGACGTGTTACTAATTAAATAGCCTATTGTGCCTCGTTTCAACGTGCCTAATGTGATTTGGGTGAAAATATAGGTAAATGAATTCATTTCATAATTAACCCTTTCGGTGCTATTAACATAAATTAATATGTTTGTTAATGAATTTAAAGACATTCGAAATGTGAGTAATGAAAATATGGAGTTTCTTGACAACTCGCTTATTGTGTCCAAATTTAGATTGTTATTGTCGCATCTTATGCCTTATAATCACTATTTATAGTATTCGTGTTATAGCATACCTATTTTAAACTTCGTTAGAACTGTTACAAAACTATGTATTTCTCAAGTACAGGAATTAGTCTATATTAGTTATTATCTATATTAGTCCGGTGAAACTGTAGAGGCCTTGCCAGGTCAACAATATAGCCAGTTCAAAAAAAAAGGGCACTAAATATGAGGTTTTCACAACCTTCTTACTCAATTAATACCTTACTATGGTGACAATTAAATATAAGCACGATGAAAAAATATACAGGTTTTTATATAGATTCTGTAATATACATAAGTAAAAAAGATCAAAGGTAAGGTTTTAAAATATTGGTGTATAAATGTATAGACATTTGAGTATTAACAAATTTTAACGTAGATATAGAAGGAATAAATAAGTTTAAAAAACCTAAAAAAGCAAATAAACGTATTTCAAACAATTAACATTTCAAGTATCACAATTTCATGAGTAATATTAATGTATGTATGTGGTAGGTGGGCTTTAATATCAATGACAAATATTATTTTCTTTATTACCCAATATTTTAAGAGGTATTTTTGCTTCTATGAATTTCGCAATTTTATAAATACAACAGAAAATAAAATTATTTTCTTTTAAATCTTTAGCACAAAATATACAAGGAAAATATGTTTTACAAATAAAAATACATTTTTGTTTTGCTTATCAGAGCCAAAAATTACTTATTTCACTTTTAGCATAAAAAAATATTTAATAAATTGTGTTATAGTTATATAGCATTGTTTTTCTGATTAATTTTAGCTTACTATTCTCGTCACACATTTATTTTGAAAATTTGCTTGCGTTTTTTTCCGTATTTGAAATTTTTTTTTCTTAACATTTCACATTTCATTGATATGGACAGAGAAAATTATGGCATGAGATATGAATAATCTCTATATATGTATATATAACAGAAATATACCCTTTCGATAGGGACAAGTTATCACTGGAAGGATTTATTAATAGCAAGTTCATTAATACTTGGCATTTATTAAGGCAAATGTAAATAGCTCCTACTCTATGAACATTATGGGTTGAGGGCACAATTGGTTATTATTTTTGAGAAATAGGTGGGTCCTGCGATAACTCTAAATGATAGCTGACAAATGATTCGGAATTCTTTTGGCCTATACTGATATAAATGGCTTTAACAGACATCTGGCTTCAGCAAGACGGTGTTACTTAAACGGCTCCTTAATCTAAAAATTCCGAGACCAGGCATGTTCATTTAATGCCCCTTTATTATTTTTGGAGGTTTATGTGAAATCTTTTTATGTATGAGAATAAACCACTAGGCGTCGAAAATATAAAAATTAAGATAAGACGTGTTACCAATAAGGTAGCCGTGCCATTATGTCTAAAAATGATGAAAACTTGGATTTCTTGTATTCATATAAATTCAAGGTGTAAGTTAAATTATGTGTTAATCCATATTTAAAGCTAAAACTGCTTATTCGTCGCTTATTTTAAACAGAGCTGATATAATTTATAATTTATTTTAAACATACTTGGTTCCTACAGAAAGCCCTATTCTTATATTAAACTTATTTATTTTCAAAAATCAAGAACATGGCTCCAAATTACTAATTATTTGTTACTACTATCAAAATCAGGACTTTATATTTAAAGGTTTCTTAGAATTTAGTTAGTTGGTAATAAGTTGCACATACAGAGAATTATATTAAGTAATTTCACGCACATCATAAAATGATTCAGGCAAACAAAAATAGAACACAAATTATTACAGGACTTTAAAAAATAGTACATAATACAAAATGTTTATAGTGAAAAATAAATACATCAGAAATCGTAATATACTGACTGTTCTTTTGTAATTATAACACATTTCAAACATGATTTTATAATATTTATATAATTCGATTCTTATAACTGTTAAAATAAAAATACTTTATAGTTTAGAGGTAAATTAATATAAGCTGGTGTTGAAAAGCAAAAACATTAATAATCAGTAGAAATACATATATATGTATTTATAACAATAATTTTAAGAACTATTATTAATTGAGATCTTATTCTCACCTTAATAAAAGTTAGGCTTAAAGCAGATCCCCGTAACATCGTTTACGCTTTTGTGAAGTCAATTTTGTTCACAAACCAATGGCACTAAAAAAACTTCATCCACTGAATGGTTCACATGAAAAAACTGTTCGTCAAAAACCTTCTTATTTTTCTTTGATAAATGTTATCACTTTTAATTAATAATATAACATTTTAATTAGCAATATAATTCGCGTTTAACGATGTAACACTGTACTAACAATAGAGCCACGGAGCGACAGTCTCCCATCGCAGCGTACCAAGACTGAATTTCCTTCCGCCCGCCCAAAAGTCCCGAGTGTTTCCGAATAACCCCGAAGGCTCGCGAGCCGAACTCGATTCATGATACCCACTCGATGAAGTGGTAAGTTTTTACGACTACCCGTTGGCGAGCGCGGTCGGGAGCTATATAAAAAAATTGTTTGACACCTGTTCCTGATTGTTTTCCTGAGTTCCATTGCTTTAACTTTAGTGTGAATTTATTTTATCAAATAGATTATATCGAAAATCTATATATGAAAGAAATAAATGCTTTGTGAAATCGTAAAACAAAAGCGAAGTGTGTTTACAGTAACAAAATAAAATGAGATCTCTTTTCGTCATACAGATAAAAAATATTATTATTTATATTGTAAATGTTGTTTTCATATTAATGTCGTATTCGTTTCTTAATTTGTTTAAAAAAATCTAACCTGAACCCATACATATTACAAAAAGCGACGTCTCTTTGTCTGTCAGTTAATCTTCTTATAAATCGAAAACTACTAAACCAATTTACATCACTTTTATCTTTAAATAGTAATGAATTTCTCAACATAAGTTTTAGTATATGTACCAGATAATATGATAAATATAGGTTATGGGATTAGAAGTAAATGAAGTCGTTACAAAATAACTTAACGTAAATGACCTTTAAATGAAAAAAATGTGTAGTTTTATGAAACCACGATGCAAGTTTTTTTTTATATTATAGGGGGCAAACGAACAGGTGGGTCACCTGATGGTAAGTGATCACCGCCGTCCATAGACACTAGCAACACCAGGGGAGTCGCAAGTGCGTTGCCGGCCTTTTAAATATGTGGGCCTCCGGCACTCTCACTGACCGAACGAAACGCAACAGTGCAACCACTGTTACTTCACGTCGGTTTTCTGTGAGATGGTGGTACTACCCCGGGCGAGCCGACCCATTCATGCTGAAACCAGTAATAGCTTCAACGTAGCTCTACCACCTACAGCGCTATACACAGCGCTACCATATTGGCCATGGCTGCTCTGTCGAGCACTTTTCACTTTACCTGTAAACAAAACTTCACTTTAAAACCAATATACTGCAGTAGACTATCTATTAGATTAAAAATTGCTACAAAAATGGAGTCCTTTAAGCTGATAAATTAACTTTTATATTTAAATCAGAGTAAACATTTTTACTTAGCAAAGACCACTAAAAATGGTAAGTGCAAAATACAAAACAAAAGTCTTAACCGAATGAAATAATTTCGCCATCATAATGAAAATGTTACTTCCGTTATTCAGTCAATAAGTATTACAAACAAACGCCCTACAATTAATATTTAGGTGTAAATTAAGCCACGTAATCAATAAAAAGCATTATTAGAAAAAAAACACCTTAACAATAATCTTGTACCCCACAAGAACAGGACCGCAGGCACAGAAGAGAATTATTAAATTAAAATTGTATATAACCTAATTGCAGTTATACATTATGTTAAACACGTCCGTCCCGCTTAGTAGCTAAGACTGTAAATGCATTTACCACTAATCACTTCCATAATAAGAATTATGGCAATTAAATGCACTTATCATCAATCTCTTTCTTCGTAAGTATTATCACAAGGCCTATATACAATTAATTACTGTTATCATTCTCTTAAAATCCTTTTTATCTTTTTAGATCTTTACGTGTTTCAGTGATAGTTAAAATCTAATTATAGTTAGTAACAAAATCTACTTTCCATTAAACATTACTTGGTACTAAAGAAATAAACATAATAATAAAAAGAATCACCAGGTAAAGTAGACGTGGGATTATTAAAGTAAAAAGTATTATTCTTGCAGATGAATTACATTGTTGAAGCGAAATGAACAGGTAAACGTTCACTCGAGTGAATAGATATGTGCAAAATGGTGCATATTGCATCCAGAACCGTAATAAAATCGGGATCAACTGTTATGAGTCTACTTGGAAAGTATAACAAAGGCATTAAACGGTCCACGCTTTTCATGGAACGAGTGTTGACAAAACTTTATATAAAGGTTTAACAAAACCTAATAACAATAAGAAAAAAAAAGAATACGAATAAAATAGTAATAAATATAAATGGCAATAACGGATGTATACTAACAAATAATTATTTTTGTAAACAATAGTTATGACAAACTGTTATCAATTATTATGCTCTTAAGTAAAATGCTATTTTATATGATAATTTGTGAAATATAGAAATTATAATTTATTATATTATTATGTTCGGTAATAATAATCATATCTACTGAATAATTATCACATATCACATTTAAGAATGTATGTTATAAATTTGAAAATATATTTATGTATTTATCCAAAAAAGAGTTTAAATGAATCTACGGATTGTAATTAATGTCATAGAAGTCAGTTATTTAATGGAATATAATGCAGATTTATTTGATTTACCTTACTAGGAAGTGTGCGCATGACAGATCTAATAGGATTCATTGTGAATAGTATAAGTAATGCATATTTATTATATGTTAAGTTACTTAAGTACATTATAATGCTATGTAGTACATATCTAGTGAAACTCAACATTAAAAAAAACAAGTATGCAGTCGTACACTATCAATATTATTTAGCTATAACGTCATTATAATATTTATAACGTTTTAACTTAAAATATTTTGTCAATTTAAACTTTGATAAATACAATCCTGTAACTCACTCTTTACCTACATTAAACCGCATTAAAATCTTTGCGGAGAATAACAAATGAAAGGAAACAAACAATTCATTAAATGAAATCAATTAGGAAATTGTTCATTATATTAATGCTTTTTTTAGCTTAGAATTAAATGGATTTATTCATTTTGTCCTTCGTAAATGTATTTCTTGCTTTTATAAGCTCTTTAATTTCGTTTATTTTTTGTATACTGCTAGACCTACACAGTCACTACTAACCTACCCTACGTTTAAAGCATAACGCGTAACGAAAAATTTTCTTTACCATGCCATATGAAATTTCACTTCAAAAATAGATATATATTTTAATAGTTAGTATAATACATTACTTGTAATTAAAATTATAATAATTCAAAGGAATATGAAATTATTTTTCAATGTTTTTATGTCGAGCTTAAGTACGTCATTGTACTAACCAATATATCTTCTATTAGGACGAGGCCTGTGGCTCTACAGCGGATATCTTATAGGCTGATGATTATTGTCCTAATAATAATGTGTTTTATCTAAAATTA
The DNA here is from genome assembly GCA_035772565.1 of Antheraea assamensis. NCBI lineage: Eukaryota > Metazoa > Arthropoda > Insecta > Lepidoptera > Saturniidae > Antheraea > Antheraea assamensis. The sequence goes on from JAQQSE010000076.1 coordinate 2,618,840, forward strand.
AATTAAAGAGTCTATTGATTATCCTGGGAATAGCGAAATCGATTTTTAGTAAGACTATTACTGGCAAATAAAGGAATATTGCAGAGTATATTTAGACTACATATAACTACTATTTTATATACACACATAGCACTAATGTTAAAAACTTATAGTGGTAATTAAAAATCGGGAAAGCGTTATAGGACCAAAATAGTTACGACAAAATTATAACTTAAAACATAGCCTAAAATTAATACACATAAAAAATACATTCCCATGAGTTAACTAAAACATTTCCACAGTGTAGTTTTCAGGTACTGTTTCAAAATCAATATATTCGATAATTTACACTTACATAATAAAATAAAATAATAGATTTGAAAAATTATACGTATGCGTTTACTTTCATGGCTTTTTTACGATTATTAACATAGAATATATCCTTGTTAAATATCGATTTTTAAATACAAAAATAACAAAGTAGAAAAAGGTTTTTAATAATAAGAACGAAGTCGCGAGCACCACCTAGTAATAAATATAGCGTAATCCTTATTTAAATGTATATACAAAAATTATAGTCAAAATGAAAGCCTTCAAAACCTTTTAATTATAGGTATGAAAAGAATTTTGTAAGAAATACCTGTAGAATTTATAAAACACTTCATAAATGCTTATGGATTCAATTATTAATAATAAAATTTTAACGTAAATTAATTTGGTTTCCGAGCTCCGAGTACCATTGACTTATATTACAGAACGGTATCCTTTAATAAGCTGTACTTGAAAAGATTATAATATATATAAACATTTACTAAATCATTAATTTTAAAATATAGAGGTTATATTTAATTATTAAATCGTTTACCGACGTATTTAATTTCTTTATTAGTATTGTACAACAATATAACAGCACCATATCTGTTATTATATATCAAACATAAAACTAACGGTGACCATCGGGATATCCATAATGAATTAACAGTCATTTCGGTAGTCACTCAGCGGATCCCAAAATTGCGGGAGCAGAATTCAGACACCTTACGACATCCCTGAATTACGGGGCATATATCTTTTTTTTTTTTTTATTATAGGGGGCAAACGAACAGGTGGGTCACCTGATGGTAAGTGATCACCGCCGTCCATAGACACTAGCAACACCAGGTGAGTCGCATATGTGGGCCTCCGGCGCTCTCACTGACCGAACGAAACGCAACAGTGCAAGCACTGTTACTTCACGTCGGTTTTCTGTGAGAGGGTGGTACTACCCCGGGCGAGCCGACCCATTCATGCTGAAACCAGTAATAGCTTCAGCGTAGCTCTACCACCTTTTGGAAACCTACCTTACCTAACCTATCTGGAAACATGTCTTGTTACTATAGCGAGTGTTTCACCTTGCCGACCTGGCGTATGTTAGGTGGATGGTTGAACAACTTAAATATCGTACTAGATTTATTGTACAATTTGACAAAAAATTGGAGGAAATTTATGGATATCCTTACAAATATTATAAATTAGATAGTGAGTTTGTTTATTTATTACGCTTCACGCTTTAACTACTCTATCGATCATCCTGAAATCTTGCATACACATTGCCAGGGTTATATAAAAATACGTAGGTACATACATAGGTTGGATATATGTACCTTTCATTCAGAAAAAAAATGTTGGCTAGCCTCCTTTTGGTTTTAACCCGAGCTATAATGATCGTGATGAGTTAAAAACCCAGTGTTCAATATGTTTTTACATGTTCCGACCCACGAATTTTAGTCTTTTTTGTATTGAAAAACTCAACCAAATTTTTTATCCCTTGTTCATTTAAATGTACATTGGGAGTTTTGATGGTCCTGAGGTATAAATTAAAGACATTTTCAAACAATCTTTTATTGAATAATGTGCCATTAATCACGATATTAGGTGAGATTACAGTTGAGGCAAAACTTTAAAAACAAAGTCCATATAACTTGAATGTGTACATCACATTATATATTGGGCTTCTAGGGGATGGTTTTTTTTTTCAAACTTGGACCTAAATACTACCTGATAGATTGTACATTAGGTATTACGAGGCTAGATTAGGTCAAATATACATTGACGTGAGAGAAATCGCTCGAAGAGCTCGAAGAGAAAAACGCTAGGAATAACTATTTGGTTACTAAGTTCATATTCTTTTTAAAATATATGCTATATGATTATAAAAAGTATACGAGTCTAACCATATCGGTACCGCCGTGAGCGGGGGGTGAAGATATCCCGCACACTCGTCGCGAAAAGCAGCCTAGGTAGAGCCCTCGAATCGCGCGAATACAGTGGTTTACACATGTTCTACACTTACACGATCACCCCACACTCTTGCACACCTTCAGTGGTGGGCTGTTTTTTTTGCCCTTTTCGGACTGAAATAGGTCACATAACACAGTAGTCAGATACCAAATACACATATACACTCGTGATTGGTCACACATGCATTTTTCACGAATCCATAATGTGTATTGATGGAAAAGCTTAGCAGCTTAAGGTCGGGAATCCGGCGACAGCTCATAGAGTGCCCTTAAGATGTTTCGCCTAAAAATCAATCGGGTGAAAGCTCCCCTTATAGTCCGGTGAAATACGCCGCCAGGCTATTATCAGTTCGAAAAAAAAAAAAAAAAATAACCGATCTAGTTATGAGAAAAAGCATTAAAAGTCGCGGCTGGCTCCGAAACAAAAGGGATTTCAAAATTAAGAAAAAACAAGACAAATAGAAGTCAGAGGCTATATAATACGAATTATTACACTAGGAGTCGGAAAAAACATGACTTAGAAAGCCGATCTCAAAAAATAACTGGAACAGGTAGGATAAAGCGTTCCAAACAAACGTTTACAAATCGTCGAAAAATATAAACTGTTTATAATTATATCGTGTTATAACTAACAATATAAATATAAGTATTTATTACAATAGCAAATGATTTATTGTTTACTAGCAGGCCCGGCGGACGTTGTCCTGCCCTGATAATAAAAAATATATACTTATGTGCATGAAATTCTGAAGGTAACTAATGTATTTAATTTGATAAAGATTAATACTGCATCTGTTTAAATAGCCTTCCAATTACCTCATTATATGCGACCATTTTTAAGTTTATAAATGAGTATAGTAAACTATCCTTAAAAGATAGGTTTATGCCATTGGAGACTTTTTTATAGATCTATAAAAGAGGAATATTTCACTATGCATCGTTTTGTTATTTCTCAAAGAAATCGGTCAGCGTTTTCGATGAAAGCTCCCAGGCGGCTTATCTCGAAATAACTCGTTTATGACTCGTGTTTTCAACAATTATCTTTATATTTCAACCAATTCACAGAACACCTTGTCAAATTATATACCTAAACCTTCCTCATGTATTAGTCTATATATTGATGAAGACCGCATTACAATCCGTTCAGCAGTTTTTGAGCTTATCACGAACATACAGACAGGCAAACGTGGCGGATGACTTTGTTTTATAATATGTAGTGATAGGCATAAAAATTTATTGTAGAACATTTCGTATACAATATTTACACCTTAAGAATGAGACTGAATTGTATCACATAAATAATATAATTAACTATAAACAGGACATTATTTAATTCGATTAAAATCGATGTTTTGCATATCGTTTTTAATTATCTACTTCTTTCTCACGTAAAAGCGGTCACAGTGATTTAAATATAAAAATTAGACATGAGGTAAAGCATTATTTTAGTCAATGTTGCTGTAAACAATTACCTACTTCATTATTTGGTTAATATAAATATTGGTAGAAATTTTATGCGAACTTAATTAACTTTTAACTTCAAAACTTTTTCCATAATTATCTAACATACATACATACATACATCTACATATATACAGATACCTGTGCAGAGAATAGTAACGCCTATTTAATAAAACCATATACCTAAATCGGTCAGCGTTTTTCACTCTAATTTAATCATTGAAGGTCATACAAACAGAGGCGTTACATTTTATAATATGTTAATCTAATTGTCATAACTTTTCCATACTGACGCATTTTTATACATAAAATTTAATTTAATATTTTAACAATCGAAGTGACATGGAAAATGCCTGACAATTTATGTCATAAACGATTGAAAGGCTAACTAACGACCTATTGATAGCCGTTAGTCAATTAGCATTTCCATCATACACATATACCAGTATATAGTACACATCCATCACGGTAATATACTTTCCTTCACTGGATTTCCTTTTGTATTTTTCATAAGAAAATAAACTAAACAAAACAAGAGAACGATAAAGCTTCCAAATCAGTGAACAGTTTTTATTATCTTTTCCGTTGTCGCTTAACACATAGTGCGAAAGCTACCGACGTTTATACACATATATAGCTAATGGAAAGAATGACAGCGCCCCGTCTGGCGAAGTAATGAGTTGGTCCGGTTCGTTAGTTAGTCAGTTTCTGTTTCACCAGCCTGAATAGGGTAGTCGCGTGAGTATTTTTTTCTTGGATACATAAATTAAATTTAATTTTTGTAATCACCAATGCGTTAACACGTTTAGTTTTAGACTGGTCTGATTTGAATCGACGTTGGATAATACAGATATTCAATAGATTGGTAAGTGAAACAAACAAAGTTATATGATAACTAGCTTTTCATACGGCTTCGCTCTCGTTAATGTAGACTTAACTTATGCCTCGGAAAAATAAAACAAGGAAACAAACTCACATTTGTATTTAAACATTAGTTAGGATTTCTTAAACTGATAAACTAAATATTAGTTTTTTTCGTATACTACAATAAGCATCTAAATACAAGGTGATGTGTAGTTCATTCTTATCAAACATTCAGAAAAGCTATCATCACAAATAAATAACGAGATTACAGCAATCTCTAATTTTGAGAATACTTTTTTGAAAATTATTCTTGTTCTACACGTATCAGTAATTGAATTATTGGAAATAATTTAATTTGACATCGGTGACAACCCTAATTAATATTCTAAGTTAGCCCGCAGATACTATCTGAAATCTTCAACGTCTCCCGGAAATTTTCTGCTTCGAGTTTGGAAAAAAAAATTGAATCTTGCTTTTATTTTGGTGTGAATATTTTTACGGAAACAGATGAAATATGTATGCAAAGTATGAATAACTCATCAAACTGCGATGATATAAGATTAACATGGTTTCTAACTTTCGTAGACCTTCTAAAATTTCCTTGATTATTATCCATTGAAAATATTGTAAAATGGAGCTTAAACCTATAACGTACAGTGCTTAATCGCAAATGAGTTAAGATTATTTGCTAGCCTTTCGCGTTGCAATGACATTACTAATCGACCTATTTTAGAAGCTATAGTTTGCTTATGAAATAACTTTAGTTAAGCTAAATTTAACCAATTACCTGTATTTATTTGACACTAGCTTTTCCCCTGGGCATCGCACACGTTAGTATACATTTAACCTATCTCTCAGGAACAATACTTATTTTCTGCATTATAAGTACCATGTGCCCATTTTTTAAGCCCTGACAACATGTATGCAAAATTTCTTGACTATCACTTGAGTAGTTATAACATGAAACTGTAAAAAAAAAGATAAACATCGCATTTTTAGTATTAAGTTTGTATGAATGATATGAATTTTACTAAATCACTTTGTTAGTAAACGTAATAATTATTTTAAATAATTTCATTCCCGCTGACACATCTAATTATCGCCTTATTTATTTGAAAAGTATCTTTGAATACAGAGTACACTGAAATTCCCTTTAGGGCAGACGGAGAATTTGAAACAGCCCCCTTAAAGCCGGGATTTACATCAGAAAATTATACCTAAGTCTCTTGGAATCCGTCCACATGCGAGATGCCGTTTTAATTGTGTTTACCGAGACTTAGTTAGCGAACAGTGAGCCATTTAATTCAGGGATAATAGGAATGAAAATACTTATTGATTATTTACATATTAGTTATTACAATAAACTGTTGATGAATGAATACCTGGTAAAATAGTTATTACTGTGTTATAGTATCATATATAACCTTTTATTATGTACTAACTTTTGCCCGCGGTTTCGCACGCGCTAGTGTAGATTTTACCCATCCCTCGGAAACAGTACTTTTTTTTCTGAATGACGAGTAGATACCCTATGTACTTTTTTATAAGAACAACGTGTTTGCAAAATTTCATGATGATTCCTTGAGAAGTTAAGGTGTGAAAGCGGAACGAACAAAAGAACAAAAAAATATTATTCGCTTTTATAATATCAATTAAGATTTTTAACGCAATCTCCATTTTATGGTACTCTAATACTGATTTAATAATTGGAATGTTTAAATTTTACAATTTTTGATTACCTAAAAATTTGTCTGGTTTCATTTTCAAGTGCCTACTGCTACATTCGTCTGTAATGTCCCTTACTGAAATGCAATTGTAATTGAAATACAAATAGTTATCTAATTTTACGCGTAATTCAACACGACAACGTAAATGTGATTTCGTTCTCTGTTCATTTGTTTCTATCACGCTTTAAGTATGTAAAATATGCAATTTTTGAAATTGTTATGTGATTTTCAACAATGTTTTTAATATCATATATTATAGTTATCAGTTAAAATCATAACCTCAATCTTAATCCTACTCATAGCTTACACATGATAAGTTTAGTTCAGTTTAACCAAGAGTTATAATTAAATATTCACTTTACTAACCCGTGCTACATGCACAAGAACGGAAACTGAAAATCCATTTCGAAAATACACGATCAGAGTTAAATTAATTCACGTAATGTTATCAATTAATCATATAAGATCTATTTACTCGACTTTTAACAGTAAATAATAATCCATACGTTCATAGTTCTATATACTTATGTGTCTAATCTTATAAATCAAAAGCGGAGACATATTCACCACATGACAATATAAACGCACTCAGACGTCAAGATACAGTAGAGGGTGCTTTTACACAATTTCCCGGTACCTATATATATATCTCTATAGCTTTTCCGCTCAACTCCTTTTGGCTCCTTCGCCGTAGCACCTCTCTTCACCTTTTTATAATCAAAAGAAGGCCAAGCGCTCGCGTTTATTGAACGACCTGTTCAAAGGGATTTGCTTCTGATTAATAAATACTGGAGATTTATTCATTTGTTTGCTGTTGGCGCCTCAACTTTGCATTTAAACTAAAACGATAAATGTAGATCAGAAATGTAAAACGATTTATTTTTTTATAAAGGAATAACATCATTTCTGCAAAAATCTAGTTATCATTGTTGTTATATATATATATATATATATATGTGTGTAAATTTAAATGTATTTATTTTCTTATGTTTCTTCTATATTTGTACTACCAAAAAACTTTTCTGTTTCATAATAATACCGCTGGTTAGTTTGAAGAAAATAACGTGTATCATTCAGCTCGCCCGCATACAATTAAAAAGTGCAATAAAGTATTCATTCATTCAAGAATAGAATATTGAAATGTTAACCTTATTTGATAACATATCTATGATTATTTTAATTAGAGCGTATTATTAGAAGTATGTATACGTAAAATCAATAACTCAACTTTACATCGTACTTATATGTTTCGATTTTTACTTTAATTATTTCCCAAATTGATATGACATACTAATAGGTACTAATAAGTATATAACTAATAAGAAGTAATACTATGTAGTAAGCCTCTTATACCATCATGTATTCCTACATGTATATTAGAAGAAATATAGCTACTCCGTTTTTTCAAAGCAGAATTTTATAGATAACAGAAAGGTCTAAATATGGGCCTTAAAATAATAAACTCAGACTATGTACTAACTATAAATTAAACTAAAATATACATTAAGCTCTATAGACTTACTCATGGAAAAATGATGATAATATAGGTTATCGTTTTTAAAGGCTTGGTTATGGTTAGGACATAATGTGAATTTTTCATATCGAAGCTCAAATATCTCAGTTGTTGCCTTACTATTAGGAACCACGCATTGGAATTTGGAGAGTAGGGGAGAGGGGAGGGGATCGTGTCTTCGTTAAGCATATATTACTCCACAATTACAAACGGCTAAATCTGTAAAGATATTAAAAGTGTCTCACGTTGTTTTCAATAAATGGTTTACACTAGGTATATCAAATTAAGATTACTTTCTAACGCAAGGCTACACTACATACTTAAATTGATAAATTTAGTAATCTACCCTATTTCTGATTCGTATAGCCAGGTATTCAAATGTAACAGAGTAATTATACCTAAGATCTATCTATATATGAAAATGCATATTACTATATATTCATATAAACTTCAAAACAAGTTTGACCAGTCACCACGAAAGTAGATAGACGTAAGAGTTTTTATATTAAATAGTATTTGACTTCTATATTATAATTGAATACGAACGAAGTCACAAGTCATTTAATGAATAGAATTAATAAAAAAAAAACATTCTTATACATTACATTTAATATGTTCTTGCCATAAAAATACCAGAATTACTATTTCTTTGCCTTAGGTTAATAAATATTAGACTTAGACCTAATTAAATATTTTTTATAAAACATTTGTACTATATTACAATGTATTTAAAAAGTTATTGTTATAATGAAATGTGTTTAAAAAAAGATTACCGTGACAAATACGACGTGAGCAAAACAAACGAAATAATGACGAAAGTCGACTAAAAACACCGAATAAATTATAATAGGATTAACATTCACAAAGTTAGCACATTACCATAACAACTGAACTTTATTTTACCTGAGACTCACATGTAACCGATAAGCGTAACGACAGTTCCAATTTACTATCGACCTTTGAATAGAGATTGGCAATGGCGGGATTCCGGGTATCGAATGAATACGAATTTTCAAACGAAATTTTATATCGGTACTTTATATACGATATTTTATACAGACACTATTCTACAGTGTATTCAAATGAAAACAAAAAACTGTGAGAGATAAAATGATGGTCTAATGCTTGCACACTTGAACCATGTTTCAAAATGCATTCAGATGGACTTGTTCATTTGATATTTTCTGATCTTCGCTTGATTAGTTTGCACCATTAAGTTGAAACTCTGTCAACAGGCCTAGTTTCAATACAGGAAAGAGGGGCAATATTGTATATCGAAGCAAACTTTTTTTTATAAAACAATGTTCTTGAAACCGGGAATACAAAAACAACATCCCATCTCTGTGACCGACTCTAGCTTTTGGTGCCGGGCAATCGTTCGAGAACGTGTGGTCGTTATTCTGCAGCAATTCCAATCCTTTCTTGGGAAACATTGTAACTAGAAACATGTAGCAATGTATATAATATTTGTATTGGGAGCACAAACTTAACAGAAGTGGTAGAAGCCATTAAGCAAAAATGCAACTTAACCCAAATAATAAATTTACATACATATTATTGGTGGTACATTTGTTTTTAAAAAACAATAATATTTATTATCGCATAAAAAAAGTAAAAGTTTCTAAAAAATTACAAAAAAAAATCTGTGACATAGAGGAATCGCATTGCCGCCGATAGCCGGAGGTTACTGACAGCGCAGTTTTTCGGCCAGGCTTTACGCTTTACCGTCAAACATGGGAGTAGTAGGTATACATAAAATTAATTCATTTTGCAACTCATTATTTTACAAAAGCTGAAATAATAAGAAAAGATAAACAAAAAACCTAGTCACCTCGTTATTGGACAGTTAAATTTATGTATGTGAGCGAGTTATATATCGATTTTTACTATTATTACTACTTTTAAAAATCTAATAAATGTTTATTTTTAAACGTAAACATTACCATCATATCCGCCTACGAACGTTCACTGCTGGATATAGACATTACCAAACTTTCTCCGCAAAGTGCGGCTTTGTGCCGCCTGATACCAACGGCTCCTCGCAACTTTCACAATATCATTGGTTCATTTGGCAGGGACCGTCCCACGACGCACTATCCGGTACGTGGCTGGCACTCGAAATTTTTTATGCCCCAATGCCCATCAGCTGAAGGCGACAGAATGAAAGGCTTTCTCATAGTTCATAAACACTAAGCAAAGAGGTTCATTATAATCCCCGGTTTTCTGTATAACCTGCCACAGAGTATGGTCTATGCTACTATAGTCTGTCGGGGTGGCTCTTGAAAACAATTTATAAACATGACTCAAAAGCATGATGGGCCAGTAATTCTTAAGAAGTGTTTTATCATTTTTCTGCAAGAATAGCACCATCACGCCTATGGAATAGTGTCTTCGTGTATGACGGTGTTATAGAGTCTCCAAAAACTTTCGGCCTCTCGGTCTTTATCCTCATCAGCTGACTTTTCCCTATAGCTACATCTATCGCGAACACCTTAGAATCTTTGCTGCACTCTATATTCAGCTTAACACGCGAAGTATTAAATTGATGTATATCGCGTGCAAGTGATTTTGAAATCAGTCTGTTGAACTGCCGATATCACAATACGTCATCCAAAGACTGCAACCGTAGGTCTCGTCGCTTTTCCATGAGACTTGGAGTTTTGTACGAGATTAAGTTTATTCATATGTATGGTGGCTTTTTATAGAATTTAAACTCAACCGTATGGACAGTTTCCGCAAACATGTAGTTGGTATTGTCCACTATCGCGCTTTTTTGTAACGATTCGAAGCAACTTTTGAGTTGCAGCTGAAATTTTCTGGTTTTGGACCAGTTATCGAAACGTGGACTTCACAAATCAAAACCTTTCAAGCTTAATTTTTAAGTTCGATGTGCTTCTTACCATACTGTGATCGCTTGCCACACTTGACTTGCAGGTGATAAGCCCTACACTACTTTGGGATAGCTGTTCATACCCCTGTTAATACAGCAGGTTGCCTGAATCAAGAAATATCGTGTCCTGTCGCTATTTTCGGGCTTTTCTATATATTCTATATTCTACTAGGGGGGGCTATGCAGGCCTAGACCTGTGTCACTGCGACCAGTTGATCTATTGTGATCGCCCCACAATGTCAAAGCTCGCTACCTAATCCTATGGCATTTATGAACTGTAGGACTTTTTTGGCAGGGAGCGCTTGTACCTCATCCGGGAGCAATACATGCTTTCCCAGAATCTGGTTGCGTGTAGGCTTCAGTGGATCACATTCACACAATAGGTGTTTTGGGGTTTCATCACTGCTGTCGCAGTATCGACACTCTCTTGTGCTCTGGACACCCATGTTATACAGATGTTTCTTTAAACAGCAGTGTCCAGTGAGTGATCGCACTAGAATCCGTATCTGATTCCTACTGAGCATCAGGGCCTCTCCCGCAGTACGCTGGTTGAATGCCCTGATGAGTTCTTTAGAATGTTTTTGACCTGGTAAATTAAACCAGTGCCTTCTGGCTTCTTGATTGTAATGGTTCCTTAGGGTTAATTGAGCTAGGCTTTTGGGTATTCCACAAAATGGTTCGGGTCCAATGTGTATTCCCGTAGCACCTGCTCTTGCAAGTTCATCGGCAACTTCGTTGCCAGGTATACCTGCATGCCCTGGGACCCATCGCAGGATTAGTCTGTTTGTCTTACCCAGTCTGTTATTTTCGGGCTTGCGATAGTCGTTATACCAAGTCAAGTCATCGGTGAGGGTAACCCGATTTATAATGGAGATTCTTAGCATTCCTCGCTCTGCGAAGATTATTAAACCTAATGAAGGAAGTATGTTGATCCTAATTTTTGACGCACCATACTTATAACCTGCTTCGTAGCCTACCTTTTTAATTTAAGTCTAATATGAATATTATGAAAGTTCTTATACCAGTCACAGTTATTATAAAAGTGTTTAAGCTAATAACACAGAATACTATTATGTATAAAACAAACTAAATGTAAATATCTGTGTACAAATTATTAGTGTAATATATTAACTATTAATCATCGATAAAATATGCGATTTTGCGTTACCGAATACGCATTGTTTACCTATAAAATGGTTCCCAAATGACTTATGTTGGCTTATGCACATTATAATATAATAGAAATAGCAACAATAAATTAAATACGAAATCCTGGAAATTGGATACTTAAAATACTCCACGCAGTAGTTTTTTCCCGAAGCTAGTATTTTTTTAATATAATGTCGGCAACTACTTTAATTAAAATTTTATAGTTGTAAAAATATGTTAATTGCAAACAGAAACTTCTTAATTACTCTCAATAGTTTTGTGAGCATTACTGGAACTACTTACTCATCCAACTTTCTGCTGAACAAATTTAAATTTTTCTCACAACTTTATCTGTTGATTTTTGTGTTTTCTTTTTATTAAACATAAAACATTTAAATGCTTTAATCCGCATGCTGGTAAAGGTATTAAATAATAATAACTTTGTAGATCTCTATGACCATTACAAAAAGGAAAATAATAATACTGGCCTGATAATCACCATGTACTAACTAGACAAGCAATTTAGAACTAGATCTATGTGACAGTTACAAATTAGGAGGCCTTAGTGAAAGTATGAGCTGCGAAGTAGCGGACGAGCAACGGATTATTTGCAGAGACAAAATTCTAGTCAGGATGAATCAAGATATCACTACATATTATAAAAGTAGTCGTTCGGCACATCTATCTGTCTGTTCGCGATATACTCAAAAACTACTGAACGGATTGTAATGTGTCCACCACCAATACCACCAATAAATACAGTAATACATAAGAAAGGTGTAGGTATATAATTTGTCAAGATTTTGTCTACATTGGTTGAAATATAACGATAATTGTTTGAAGTATCGAAAGAAGTTAAGCCGCCTGAGAGTTTTTATCGAAAACCTTGCCTAATTCAGATATATAAAAACAATAGATAGTGAGATATTCGTCTTTCATAGATCTACAAATAAGTCAGTGATGGCATATACTTATCTTTTAAGGATAGCTTACTATACCCATACCTATCTTCTAAAAAATGGTCACCCAAAATTAAGTAATTGTTAAGCTATTTAGACGGATAAGGTATTAATCCTTATCAAATTAAATACGTTAGTTACCATTTCATGCACATAAGTATATATATTTTTATTGTCAGGGCAAGTCAACGTCCGCCAGGCCTGCTAGTATAAAATAAATAAGTTCGTTGCATAATAGAAATTTAAAGTTATATAAATCAAAGGTACATTTTATTTATATCGATGATGAACTTAAATAAAATTAAGTTAATATTAATTTCTTGACTGCGGATTTCAAATTTTCATATGTGTTAAAGTACGGAGGACCTCTCTGATCATTGTCATTTCGGATGTATATACAATTACATACCTATACATTACGTAACTACTTTTTCAGTGTATCTCGTTTAGCAACGCAAGGCTTTTCTAAATAAATAACCAACCATTGAAGCGGTAATAGACGATTTTTTTTTTATTACTCCTGTTTGTACTTTCTGTATGTACAGAATAAGTAATTATTAAATTACTTTGGTAATTTCAATTTAAAAATCTAATAACAGTAACAGCATCACAAACAGTGCAATCTTTTTGGACGAAAAATAAATCAGATATTAAATCGAATTAAATACCCTTTGATTATTCTCTAATAAACTAGCAGGCCCAGCGAATGTTGTCCTGCCCTGACAATAAAAATTATATACTTATGTGCATGAAATGTTTAAGGTAAGTAATGTATTCAATTTGATAAGCATTAATACTGTATCCGTCTCAATAACCTTCAAATCACCTCATGTGAACATGTTATAGAAGATAGATTGATATAGTAAGCTATCGTTAAAAGATAGGTATAAGCCATCGCAAACTTTTTTGTAGATCTATAAAAGAGAAATATCTCACTATGCATTGCTTTGTTATATCTCATTAGGCAGCGTTTTCGATTAAATCTCTCAAGCGTTTTGACTTTATCCAACACTTCCAAGAGTTTATTATTATCGTTATATTTCAATCAATGTACACAAAACCTTGACAAATTGTATACCTAAACCTTCCTCATGTATTACTCTATCTATTGGCGAAGAGCGCACTACAATCCGTTCAGTAGTTTTGGAGTTTATCACGAACACACAGACAGACAGACGCGGCTGACGACTTTGTTTTATAATATATAGTGTTTTATAATGTGTAGTGATAACCAAAGGATATACTGTGCGGTAAATTTTAGTTGCAATTAATAAAACCAGATTATCTAAATAAATAAATAATATTGAAGTGATTGTATTTAATTCTGAAAATAACAGATTTTACTAAATGGATATAAAAATACACGGATATACTTAGTTATAGAAAAAACATTTTTTTTTTGTCTATTTGTTCTGGCTAATCTTCGAAACGGTTGTGCCGATTTTCACGAGACTTGCACAGGTATATAGCTGTATTATAAGGCGTAAGATAGTCTACTTTTATTTTAGCACAAAAAATAGATTTCCATGCAAATATTATAATTGACAAGGATACAATTAGACGAAGTTGCGGGCGGCAGCTAGTGGCTGAGTATAAAGATTTCGAATTGATTATTCGGCTGAATCTAATTTCAATGTATGATTAGAAATAAATCATATAAAATTAATTCGTGGGGATTTAAACAATATTGTATTAACTCATTATTTCACTATTAAAGGAATTTAAATAGCTTTATATATAGGTGAATAATTATTTAGTTTTACAGTCCTCTAGCTAACGACATCTAGATTCTACTGTATAATGTCTTTTTTATGCAAATAAATATAGGGAAAAAGCTATCGGAATACTGCCTGCTAAATACTCTCGGGAGTAATAAAAGATGTGTCTATATATATAAAACTGTACGGGAAAAGAAAGTGGGGTTTAAATCGTTCCTTATTACACCATACTATTATACACATCTGTGTGGAGAAATAAGGTCTTGTAAATTCCGATAAAATAAGTATTTTTAAAGAATCTATAAATTTTAAATTTTTCTATAATATTTTAAAAAAAAATCATACGCGTTTTTACATATAACATTTTTATGAGAAGAACTTATAAATGCGAATGCGAATTTGTTTGTTACGCTTTAACTACTCAACCAAACGTCATGAAATTCTGCATACACGTTGTCTGGGGATAGAATAGGGCATAGGGTACATTTTATTCAAAAAATACAGTTCCCGAAGGATAGGTCAAATGTACATTACCACGAGCGAAGCCGCGGGTAAAAACTAGATATTTCAATAAAATGTATCTCATTATATCTAAATATCATAAAACAGTTATTATGTTTTTACCCTTCGTTTCTCATAAAATCCTGTCTTACTTATGAGGGCTTACAGAAAATAGATTTGTGCTCACTCTATTTATTGTCACTTTACTATTTTTACAGCCTTATACAAACTTAATACATATATTTGATTGATGAAGGTGTTACTTTACGGAAATCAATCATAAAAAATTAGGGTGGACGTTACTTCGAATTTCTAAACAACTAAATATAATAAAAAGGCGTGATTGGTTAGTAGTTAAACTCGATATTGACAGGTGATTGAATCTGTCGTCGATTAATACTGTGATATCTATCTGAAAAATATGTGTATATAAAATGAAAAAAGAAAAAAAAGATGTAAATAATATAAAAAAGAAGTACATAATTGATTAAAAATAAAAAAATATGTTACAGATTGACGTGTAACGACTATAACAATTACACGTGTTTCGCTCCTTCACGGAGCATCTTCAGATCGATGTTGACTCTTCTTCTTCTCGCCCGCTTGCGTCGGAATTTTTTATACATATACACAAAGAAGGCTCATCGATCGTGGGAACGCAATAAATTGAGATTCTAAAAATAGATTCTCGAACGTTGTCGAATCGTTCAAATAATGATTTCAGGCTTCGAGAGTTTTCCACATTCTTTGAGTAAAAGGCATATAGAGGGCACCACGGTGCGCCTGGTAAGAATTATATGCTAGATAACGGACCGAATATGAAGAGAATCAAAGAAGTAAGCTTCGAGAGGATGCGACTACAGCATTATAAGGTGAAGTGTATTTCATGAAGTATCATAAACAAAGCGCAACTAATTAGATATTGATTTGCGTATCATTTTACATAAAATATGGTTTCAATTGCCATTATTATTCAATGTGATTTATCACGGTGTTTCAACTGAATTATAAAAACAACACAGCATTACTTCTTTCTATCCTTACAAACTGATGAAATATTATACAATAAAAACACCAACACACATTAAAATTAAAGTTCGTCATCTATGAAGCAACATTGTTTGTACTTACATATATGTAAGTAAATTCCAAAATAGCGATATGTTACTGTAAAAAATTACATTTATTTTTAATAAAAATAAAAATTAATGAATAAATTATTTTACTGCAGGAACATATAAACATTAAAAATCTCAGTGCAAGGTCAATATTAATATGTAGCCTATTCGATTATAAACATTTTATTACTTTGTACCTACTCTTGTTTTTAATGAACGTCAAAGTAAAACTATGTCTTGGCAATACAATATGGACATCAATAAAACATATTATATTGAGTATGGACCTATAAATTAAAACTTTACGAACTATATATAGTTTTGAAAGAGTTAACATATTGAAATAACTTTAAATGTTATATAATATTTAATAAAAATAAATTCTCTCTACCATACCTAAACCAGTTTCATTTAATTAATTATTTTTTTCTATTTTACATAATGCAACTCGAACGGGTCAATAAGCCAATCACACATGACTTTTTAGTATTAATATATGTTAATATTTACTAATAATTGATAAAAAGCAAATTCTCATAATTTGAAAATGATTACATAATTAATATATCAATTCCTATAGGACATAAGGTCAGTGTCTTCTTCTTCTTCTTCTTTATTTTTTGGTTCCGGCACGGTTTGTGCACTAGCCAGCGTCACGTAACAAGAATTTTCCAAGTAAGTGTCTTGTGATAATTATAAAGTTCTAACAAGATGGTGGTTCCCTTGTTAGAACTTTCCATGGAGTTTTGGTGTCATCACAGAATGCATGCTCCGTGGTATTATTTCTAATCCACTTCACTTGTGCATAATAATCGAACTATATTGCGTAAAACACCACCAATATTACAAAATATAGAGTCTAATAACACAAGATTATGAATAAAATATAAAAACCACTATATGACAGACTAAGATCCCGCCAAAAACTCCAAGGTCAGTGTCTTAAAATTATAAAATCGTTACAATATTTCAATGCTTATTGTCTAAATAACTGAGCTATGGAACGAGATATGAGAAAAGAGAGAAGAGAACACCAACATTACCAAAATAAATTTGGTACCTTGTCTATGAATCGAGAAATTTCTTTATACACACATCCGGTGCTTTTTCCATTGAATGATAAGAATAGTTACCAACTGAAAAAATATTACAGTAGTATCTAAGAAATAATCATTTACGAACTTTAATGTTTACATATCTAATGGACACTTTTCGCATTCAGGCTTATAGTATGAAGAAAAATGAGCGTTATGGAACACTCAGGTGGAACGAAGTTTGCTTTCGTAGTCATTTTTTTTAGTCAATATGTCAATTAATTGGTTATAAAAATAAGAGGGTACCAATATAAACATTTTATTGTTAATAATAAATTATTCACATATTGTTGCACTTAAAGTCTGGCACTTACCTGGCGTCATTCTTATTATCCTCTAAGTAACTATCATCATTTAATCAATAAGCGCTCATCTGTTACTGGCACAGCCAATAGCATACGCGCTATAGAACGTACACGCCCCTACACTATAAAAAGAATCGTGACGGAAAAAATCATACACTTTTTTCGCCAAGCCATCATCAGCCAGAGCCGTACCGTGCGATAAGGAACTTCGATCCAAATAATTTGTTTATTCCAAATTGAATTCGACTTTGAAATTTAATTTTCCTTATACTATGTTTTCTTAAGAATAGACATTACCAATCATTAACATGAACTACCAAAAATGATAAATTTATAACTTTATTAACTTGACATTATTACACATATTATTAATTTCTGATAAAACTAGAACTTTAATTTGGTCTAATTATTACATAATCACACAGTGAATAATGCTTATTTTAATCTCACTATATAGATATTCATGCACAAAAACAACAAACTGTAAAAAGTTTTGAACTAAATCACGATTATATTTATAATTAAATCAGGATTTATTTGCACTTAAAATCTAGTTTACATTAGTTTTAGTTTCCGATTTTTTTAGTCTTTTTACTTGGCAATATTATTTAATTTTAATGCCGGTAGCTCAGCGTTGAAGTTTCTGATTTTTTTGTGTCATTGTTTGTGCTAGGTAAGTGAAAATAATTGTTATAGAAAGAAATACCTTTCAAAATTGAGATTAAATGTAATCTGCGTCTTTATAATTATTTGTAATTCCGCGTAATTTCAATTTATGTAATTTTTGTTATTTATAATAACGCGTTCAGTGTTTTGCCGGCAGGTTGACTGTGTTGAATCAATTTCCATAATGAGTTGCCCCTTCAACGAAGAGCAATTGGTGCAATTGAAATTATTTGTTGAATTATGCAAAACTCAACCCCAGATTTTGCATCATCCGAAGTTGGTATTCTTCAAAGATTATTTAACATCGCTCGGGGTGACAATACCTACTGCTACATTCGGTGCTAAAAGCTTCACACCTTCCGGAGACAGGTAATCTAATGGTTATATTGCAATCTGCTATGATTTCTATATAATTATCACTAAACAGCTTGTCACTCTTTACTTAAAGACTTCCAAGCATTGTTCATTTTACTTGCTGTGTAAATTTTAATTGAAAAACTACTAGATTAGTTTGATTGCAATATACGTTGTAGTTATTACTATAACGTAAACAAAAATATATTTTTGTTTTTAAACAATAAACTTAGTATAATAAAAATATTAATCAAATAATTAAGATTCATGCAAAGGCCAACAAATGTTACAGTAATTGCTAATGACATAATTATATTGTTCAAATTGTTATTTTATATATTACTAGTAAATGTTTGTCACTATGTGATAAATTACAATATGGAACATAATACCTGTTAAAATACAGCCTAGTGTCATCTAGAGGTAACTTATACTAAAATGTGAAACTTCAAAACCTTTATGAAAAAAAGATTTGCTCAAATTCCATGATGATTTGTCCAATGCTATTGACATTTTATATTTAAATATTGACATGCTATTGAAATAAACTAACATCAATTTTTATTCTATAGGTAAAAAAAAATATATAAAATTTTATATTTTGTACTTCCACACTAGAGTTCTTATCCTCTAAAAGCCGCATGAACTTATTCATTCAATATCTCTTTGTAATTGACATATATTATGATATAAATAGTCCACAACTTGAAAGTTTTGACTGAAAATTTATGGTTGCATTCTGCATTAGACATACATCATATAATCATCTGATTATATAATTTGGGTCTTAATAATTCAGCTAGTTCTTATTAGCTTTTCACTGCAAAAATCCATATTTTATCATCTAGATTTAGTATCTTCACAGTAACATAATTATTGTAAAACTGCAACTTTGAAATTATATATAAAAATTATCTTATTTATAATAGAACTATTTTGATTCACATACCATCATTTGATTCACATATACATCGCATAGAATAAGACCTTGATAATATTTAACTTAAAATTCAGTTTTACATAACTGAATCTTTAATTATCACATGCCTGATACTTATACAAATACATGGACAAAAACCGGTGATTGTAAACACAAAGCAATTTATAGAAGTGATATCATAAATGTTAACTAGTCAATGAGATACTCTATACTTAAATAAAACTAACTCAAATGTAAATTATATGATGATATTAAGAGTTTTAGTTTACTTGATTTGCTTGTTATATAAATAAATAAAAGTGTTTTAAATAGTCAAATAAGTCATGGTGATCTAATTTGTTGATGGGTGGAATATTGATCCAATGTCCGCAGGTTCAAATCTAGGCATGTATCAACAAGTTTATATTAGTAGTTTTAGATTATCGGTTGACTGTGAAGGAAAACATCGTGAGGAAACCTGAATCTGAGAAATGTTCTTGTTGAAAAATATAGAGCTTTTCTCACAGTTTGAAATTGCCAACACGTTGTGGGCTGGTGATTATGCCTATACTTTTATTCGGGAAGAGGCCTATGGCCCTACTGTGAGTTTCTTACAAGTTGATTATGAAATAGTCAAATGAGTTGTATTCTTCTAGAAAAAAATTTAAACCATAATTAACTAAACATTTTTTAAGGTTTAAAGTAAGAAAGTGACACTCAGTGTTCACTGTAGCCTATATTTATTGTCAACTAACTTTTAAAGGGACCTTTATCCTGAGCCCACACATTATAATACAATAATAAATAAATAAAAATCAATGTTAATGTAGGTAATGTAGTGCTCCCTGCCAAAAAAGTCCTATAGTACATAAATGCCATAGGATTAGGTAGCGAGCTTTGACATTGTGGGGCGATCACAATAGATCAACTGGTCGCAGTGATACATGTCTAGGCCTGCATAGCCCCCCCTAGTAGAATATAGAAATGTTAATGTACTCATTACGTTACTCAAGATATATTTATATTGAGTTAGTTTTTGTTAACAACCACACCTTTACGCTAGAACAGAACAAGCATTGCTGCTATAAGGTAGTGGTATCACCACAGTCCAACCTTACACTAATTCAGCCACTGTTTACTTAATTCTAATTTATAATCAATAATTTTAAAGCCCTCAGGAAGTAATAACCTTTTAAAGAAATTTTATCTTCAAGTTGACAAAATCAATATTAATGAATCCTAATCATCATCATCATCATCTTACCCTTATCCCACCTAAGTAGGGTCGGCACAACATGTTTTCCTTTTCCACTCTCCTCTGTCAGATGTCATCTCAGTATTCACACTTTTTATACACATATCGTTTTTCACACAATCCATCCACACCTTTTTTGGTCTTCCTCTACTCCTATATCCGTCCACTTTCAAACTCAAAACTTTTCTTGTTACATGACTTTCATCTCTTCTCATAATATGCCCATACCATGCTAACCTACTACTCCTCAACTTCTCTGTCACTGGTGCTATTTTCAAACTTCCTCTGATATACTCATTCTTAATCTTATCCATCCTTGTTACACCACACATCCATCTTAACATGATTAATGAATCCTAATATTATTAATAAAATTATTACAGTAATACCACCGGTAATGATGCAGAGAATGTTGCGCAGGGAACGTCTGATGAAGAATCATCTCCTGAATCTGATGTGGAACTTGATATGGATGGTAATTATACAATATTATCATCTAAGCCTCTACAGCCAATAATAAAGCCTTAGCCTGATCTATTGTATATTTTTAGTTTTCTCTTTCTAACTTCAAACACCATTCGCTTTTAGTTCATTATGGATACCATATTATAAATTGAGTTTAGGCCTGTCTTGAGTTCTGCCTCCACCATGAATTCTTTCCTAGAATTAAATATCTTGATCTCTTCCATCATTCAAATAATTCCTAATTATTGCAAGTGCCCAATTTTAATATTAAGTATACATATTATCCTTATCTCTAATTTTAAGTTAATCATTCATTTTTCGAAAAGCTAACTTTAGAAAAGTACCACCCAGTTCCTAGCTTGTTGGATAATAAATGGATTGTATAACCCTGCTGAATCTTAAATGGTTATGAATATAATGCACTATGTAAATTGTATATGTTTTTTTTGCCTGTATTAATTTAAAATAATTTAATAATTTTTCATTTCTGTAATAGGCGTCGTAGAAGCTGATCCCTTGGATAATAGTCAACTCATGGGTGATATTTCGAAGGAAGTCACTGATGAGGAACGAGACCAGTCTGATGAGAAACGCTCGGCAGCCATGAGAGCATTCTCAGAGCAACAATATGATGAAGCTATCAAGCTTTACACTGAAGCTGTACAGCTCAACCCACAAAGCGCTTTACTGTTTGCTAAGAGAGGCCAGGTAATTATTGTTTAAGACTTATTAATCTTAATTTTTGAGCTTGCTTCTTACACATTATGTCTTAACTACTCAACTGATCATCATGAAATTTTTGTGTACACATTGTCAGGGATACAGAAAGGGGCATAAGGGTACCTTTCATTCAGCAAAAAATTACTCTTCCAAGGGATACGTAAAATGTTCATTAATATAAATTATTAACAGCTACTAGTAATAGTAGCTAGAATATATTTGAATAAATAAAAGTTCATAATGATATATAATTATGACAATATTAAACAATAATAAAATGGATTTAAGTAACATGTGAATAGGTAGTTAATTCAATCAATGTCTTGTTTTATGGTTGAAGGAAACATAAATATTAATCATATATAAGATGAAAATATAGGCTTCATCCATAGTATTTAAAATAGTTCCATATACTTTATAGGGATACTGTAATTTCATATAATGTGATGAACTATTTACTACAATGAATTCCAGTAAAGATAAAAAAATATATATTTTGAACTGAAAAACATGGGGAACATAACTAAAAATAACTCAATTTTAATAACTATAATAAAATTTTGTTGTTTTTTTTTCAAACTGACTACTCTGTTGAGTTGGCAAAGCCTATATAGTTTCATCATACTTCCGATAGTAAAACAAGTCGTAGGTCAAACATTGATTTATTATTTAAATTATATATAGATTTATTGAGTATTCAAGTGTATGTGGATTTGAGTACAACATAAGAATTAATTTATAAGTACATCATTTTTTTTTATTAAACGTCACAAGAATATATAAAAAAAAAATCAGATAAATTCAAGTATTGTTATATAATATAAATATATTGTCTTCAACATCTAATAGTTTCTGTAAAAATCAATATTTTACAGATTTATTTGAAATTAAATAAACCGAATGCTTGCATTAAAGACTGCACACATGCTCTTGAGCTCAATTGTGACAGTGCTGCCGCATACAAGTTTCGTGGTCGAGCTTACAGGTAAAAAGGATAAAATTTTGTTATGAAAATAGCTTTTCTATACATATAATAAAAATGAAGTGTCTGTATGTAATATCAAAATAACGACTTTTTACTAATTGGATATGAACGTATACACGATATTGATAACAAAAACACAATCTTTAAATTTTTGATGTCTGTCTGTCTATTTGTTCCGGGTAATCTCCGAAACGACTGGACCGATTTTGACAGACATTTCACTGACGGATAGTTAAAATTACAGCGAGGGACATAGGCTAGTAGCTGTCATCCGTGACTTCGTCTATAGTACTATCTCCAAAACGATTGGACCTATTTTCATGGGACTTTCACTGATAGATAGCTAACGTTATAAAAAGTAATTAAAGCTTTTTTATTTTGGACTAGCTTTTACCCATGGTTTCGTTTGCATTACTATCTCCAAAACGTTTGAACCATTTTTCACGGAACTTTCACTAACAGATAGCTGATCTTATAAGATGTAATTTACAATTATAAAAAAAACACCTACCGCTACCAACAGCTAGTCCATCATATATTACATCATATCATTTCTCTTTTATAGTCCCACAAAAAATACCGTTTGTAATTAAATAGTGTTACTAATCAGTGGAATTTTCTTACTAGTCAATACTAGGCCATTAGGACGCTCATTTAATTTTAAAATTCAATTCAACCTATACAAATAAATAAAATTGAAGAATCTGTTTATAATGTAAAAGAAACAGCTATTTACTAAATAGATATGACAGTATATACAGTATTTATGACAAAAAAATACAATTTTTAAATGCTTTTATCTGGTTCTTCCTGCTAATGTTCAGTTGAACCGATTTTGACAGGACTTTCAGATACCTGATTGTTAAAAGGAGAAACTTAGAGTATCTTTCTTTTACAAACAAAAAAAAATAAAAATATTTCTTCCAGCAAATATAATAAACTAAAGAATCAGTACGCTGTAAGCTCTCCTGGCGCGCCATTACTGTTAACATTTTTTTTTTATTAAATTCTACGCGAACGAAGCCGTGGGTAGCAGCTAGTATTAAATATACTTGCCACAAATGTTTTTTTAATAGTATACAACAATAAGTTATTTCAATATTAATGAATAATTTCAAAATAGGTTGTTAGGCAAATTTGAAGAAGCCTTGCACGATCTCTGTGAATCCTTGAAGATTGATTATGATGATCAAACTAATGAATGGCTTAATGAGGTGAAGCCAAACGCCGAGAAATTGCGTCAGCACAAACTTAGTGTACAGCGCAAGAAAGAAGAGAAAGAGGTAATATTTCATAGTACATATCATATAAACTCTTTATTATGTACAACAATAAATGGTTTTTTATTGTATATATATACGTTCCCAAAATTTACATAACTTATGTTTAGTAAAGACGGGCATAACATTAATACTTGAAATAAACACAAACCATCTCTAATATACTCTTTAAGAGTGATAAACGTTTTTTAAAGTTTGAATACAATGCCTTGTATATAAAAAAAAGTTATTAAATTCTTATGCTATAAAGATTTTAATTAATTTACAAACTATGGTGGTTTATGTAGCTATTTTCATCTAGACTCTTTAGAAGTTAGGTGTCGACAGCATGACATGATGTTTTTACACGCTATACTATCAGGTTATATTGATTGTCCCGATCTTTTATGTTTTGTATCACTACGAGTGCCAACATACTGCACACGAAAAACACCGTTGATTGCTGTCCCATTTGTTAAATCCAACTATGCTCAAAATTCAGTACTGTGTCGCATTGGACGATCCTATAATGATGTATATGATACGATATATATATTTCGATAGTCACGGAATACATTTAAAAGTGAAATCATAAAGTTAAATCGCGGTATTAGGTAACTAACAATATAAAAAGAATATAAACACGTTCATCTACATGTACACATATACTCACTCACTCACTCTCAAGCACACACACTTCCTCACTTACACACACGCACCCAACTCGCATATAACGCCAGTACAGGATATTCAGTGGTGGTCGTATAATTAGAAACACTACCAACGGACCTTGACATTATGTAAGAAACTTCACCGCAATTGTTTTTATTTTAAAATTTAACAATAAATAGGACACCAATATGTTCAACGATTTATCATTTATTAAAAAAACAATATAAATCCTACTACACAAATGCAGTTTCAATATTACATTACGGACAAACATTTAAATCAGTTTTAAGGTATGAACAATAATGGTCAACTAACTAGAAACAACAACAAAAAAGTATAAAAAACAATATTTTTTAAAGTATTAGTAATTAGTATTGTTATTTACGAAATAGCTACTATCCACAGTCTACCAATAGTTATAATTAATATTTAGTGGCGTATCCCTTATTTTCAATAAGAACGCTACAGCGACGTGGCATTGGTTCAATCAATTTCATACATGTTTCTAGGGGGATTGAATTCCATGCTTCAACAAATGCTTCATATAGTTCGTTTTGGCTTGTGTTACGTTTGTTTGAGACTTTCTTTTTAACAATATGCCAGAGATTTTCTATCGGGTATAAATCCGGACTATTTGTTGGCCAGTCTAAAACGGATATACGCTGTTCGCTAAAGAAACATTTGACGCTATTGCTCGTGTGTTTAGGGTCATTGTCATGGTGAACGATTCAGATTACAGGCAAATGATCGTCCGAGTAGGGAATCATTGTGTGCTCTAAGATATTTTTGTATTATATTTGTATTTTTGTATATTGATCAATATCCATTGTACCTTTAATCTTCCAAACGGGTCCAACTTCACATCTGGAAAAACACCCTCAAACTTTAATGTTACCGCCACCGTGCTTGACTATACTCCCTATGTAGTTATAATTAAAGACATTGTTTACAGGACGTCTAACATTGCGCTTTCCATCGGAATTTACCATATTTATTTTTGTTTCATCTGAAAATAACACTTTTTGCCATTCTCGTACCCCGTCCAATTAACATATTTTTTTAGCGAATAATAATCACTTCTCTCGGTGTTGCTTGGTAAAAAGCGGTACCTATGGAGAGATTCTTCCAAACAATTTAGTTTCACTAATCTTCAGGTGTATCAGTCTTGACCAGATGTTTCTCGGGCCATCAGGCGAAACAACTTCATTTTTAATCTGGTTGGAGCCTTTAATTGGGTCTTTTTTAGCAACACCAACGATTAGTGTATCTTTTCTGAAAGAGGTTTTTCTTGGCCGAGTCTTTCTAAGAATATTTTCAATACTTCCGTGTGTTTTATAATGATCAATTGCATTAAAACTTTCTTAACATAACAATGTCAATGCTTAGCTATTCTTCTGTACGCCCACTTACGATATAGATGTAAATTAACAATTATTTGTCTAGTTGACGCGTCGCAACTTTTATTTTTGCCTTTTTTGAACAAAATAAAATTCGGATTAAATTTTTGAATCGCCGCCGAAATAATAGAACAAGCCAATAAATAAATTTTATTCTTTAATTTCAAAAAAGCTATGGATGTTTTTTTTAAATGTTTCTAATTAGGCGTCCAAGCGGCCAGTAACAGAAAATAAACTCCTACACGTGTAAGACTCATTGTGTAATTAAAAGTAAGATATGTTTTATATTTTATGCATTTAATGAGTTTTTTATTTGAGTGGCTATATTATTGCATGATTATTAATTATTGAATATGTATATTTTTTATGAACATACGTACGTAAAAACGTTGAAGTTATACTTTCTTTATTCATAATAAGTGTTTCTAATTATATGACCACCACTGTATGTTTTTCTTTTATTTCTATAATTATTACTATGTTTATTTCATTGTATTTCAGAAAATTATAAGTTATTTTATAAACATATATGTATGCTGTTGGAATTCCAAATAAATAAATAAATACTTGTGAAGTAAAATACACAAAAACAATTATTAAAGTTTCTTGTCCATGTTTTTCAAATACCTGGCTTATTTTACAAACTAATGGTAGGTGTTTTAATTTAGTAAGTGTTTTAATATTCACAAGTGCTTTCTCATGACTTAAATTGAATAAAGATTTTTTATTCATTTCATTTCCGACGTTTTTATTGTCATTTATTTTTAAACTTTACAGTATGTTTCAGTTATTTTATCACAGTCTAATATCCAATAATTTTAAAAATAAAACATTCGGCTAAATACAAAATTTCCTCCAATTAATTGTGTTTCAGAGGAAACAATTATATATTTTTCCGTGTGAATATAATAAGAAACATTTGCTTCTTTGCATTATTTATTTTTTGTTAATATATACAATTTTATTACTTTTACAATACTCACTAAAATTTTTGATTTTGTACCTAAATTTTAAATGACAGGGTGCTTAGACACCACATTGTTGGACATTGGTTCGAGTTCATGAATCCACGATGTGGCCAAACATTGTGAATATAGGGATTTTTCTAAACTCACCTGGCTAACTGCCACCTTCAAGTTGGATATTTTTCGCCAAGCACCTATCGTTGTATTCCGACAGTAGCATTTATATCTTTCCCCAAGCACCTATCGTTGTATTCCGACAGTAGCATTTCAGGACCAATCCTCTAGGTTTAGCGGTTTACCATCTTAGGCCTTATCGTTATTTGAGTGATATTTTGGTCAAATGCTACATAAAAATGAAATTAATAAAATACTTTAATGTTATTTCTATTTGTATGTATAGCACCGTGAGAAAGTACGTAGAGCTCAAAAGGCCCAGGAGGCTCGGGCCCGTGCGGCGCGCGCTCAGACTCAAGGGGAGTCGGGTGGGCAGGCGGGGCCAGGAGGCATGCCTGGTACTGGTGCTGTGCCCGGTGATTTGCCTTTCATGATGGATCCCGAGATAATAGGCGCATTCGAGGTACATTTTATATATATTACTATACTAATTTACTTCTCAATTTATATTCATTTTACTAGCAACACCTGTTTACTGAATGTGACCGAAATCAAGCTCAACAGAAAGTTGTTATAGATACAGCTTAATGTATTATATCAGGGCATTTTCCATAGAATCTTGTCTGTGAAGTGAATGAGCCACGATTGGAAGTTTAGGATTAATTCTACGAAATATATGTAAATACGCTTAGGGTACAATGGGATTGACGTGTCCTTTATGAACCTAAGTCCCTTAATGACAAAGATAAAAAGACACGCTTCGCGCGCGTATTCTATGCAGTAATTTTTTCGACTCTGTATTTTATATACACTTAGCTGGCCATAAATACTGTTACAATTAAAAATAAACAAAATATTACGTTTGAATTTGGAATCTGTCATTTTTATATGATTGTTCATTGAGTTTTCTCATTTTGGCGCCAATACATTGTACAATATTTTGCGATATTAAAATGGAGTGGGGTGATAAAGAGAATCGAATCGCTGTGATTGCATTACACAAAGTAGGCATGGAGCCAAATGCAATTTTTAAAACTGTCCATATG
Organism: Antheraea assamensis; assembly: GCA_035772565.1. Classification (NCBI taxonomy): domain Eukaryota; kingdom Metazoa; phylum Arthropoda; class Insecta; order Lepidoptera; family Saturniidae; genus Antheraea; species Antheraea assamensis. Next base: position 2,647,214 of record JAQQSE010000076.1, read on the forward strand.
CTTGGTATTAGTAAAATGTTTGTGTACCGGGCTATTAATAGGTACAATAAGACCTCCTCTGTTTGTAACAGAAAAAGATCTGATCGTCCACGTAGTGTTCGTACAAAAAAGGTGATCAAAGCAGTGAGGGAAATGTTTCAAATATATAAATTTAGTACTAACTGTCTTAAAGGTCCCTTTTGGCTGTATGTCATAGTATTTTGATTTAAAAGAGAAAGAGCATTTAAAAGAAATAAATATATAAAGTACATAATTTCGCTCGATTTTTAATATAACATTTAGATTGACAAATCGTTTGTACCGCATTGAGTGGTGTATTATTTAGAAAAATCTCAATTTTTATAAAAATAAAATAAAATTGAATAATACTACCAACAAACTGCTTTTTTTATAAACCTGTATGCTCGACATATAATTTTTTATTTTGGGTAACAATTAGTTAAACCTTATTTATTTACAATTATAAATAACACTTCATTCAAATAAATAATAAAATAACAATAATAAAAAGAAGGATACTAGAATTAATCTGAAAACGTGTTAATATATTGACAAAACTTACATTACTAACAATATTAAAAAGTTAATTGATGCAAAAGTTAAATTACGTAAATAATAGGAAAAAAAAAAAAGTTAATTTACTTATAATAATAATAACTAGAATAATACTATAGAAAAGTAAACAAAAAGGCAAATGTAATCCAGACTATTGAAATATAATTCCATATATAAATAATTTGACATATAATATACTTATTAGATGTATTTAAAAAAGCTATAGATATTGTACGGTGGCCAACGCTATATATTTCAGCTGCGTTTGCACGTCGTCTCCGTCTTATAGTATAATTGTTTAGATTCGTCGCTGTGTACCGAGAGCAGTTAGACCGAGCGCCGGCGAACGCACCAACCTTAATATTATTATTTTTTTTTTATCAGTTTACCAATTTAAAGTCTTAGATATGAAATTTACTTAATAGTCCTTTCGAATGTATAATCTCAATGGTCAAATATGTCTAATGTGGCGTTTTAATGGGAGCTCATTGTCCAAGCAAGTCATATGTAAATTGGATTATTAATGGAATATGAGGCTATAAAAAACAAGGGTATTCAAAAGAATTCATATAGTTTTTATTTTCCCCACTTAGGATCCTGAAGTGGCTACAGCTATGTTCGACATTTCTTCGAATCCAGCAAACTTTGTAAAATACCAAAATAACCCGAAGATTATTTCATTCATTGAAAAAATGCAGCACAAAATGAAAAAAGGTGAAGCTGGACCATTCCCAGGTTTCCCAGGTATGCGGAATTTAGTAAATAAACTAATTTATAAAAGTCGGGAATTTAGTGTTCAAGCTGTAAAAAAAAGAATCAGATTTCATACATAGACACGTCAATAAAAAAAACCCCGACTTTAATTTAATTACATTTAACTAGACGTGGCCATTATTGCACCAATTAATAACATAAGTATACAATAAATGCATATTTGTTGGTTTTCTATTCATATTGATAAATTTTGATTCTTTATATCGAATATTAATTACAATATTCATTTTCAATTCATTCCATTCATATATGATATCTTCATTTATTACCTACTACTAATGAAAAAATGGAACGAAATCTTCCCTTTATAGTATGATCATGCAGTGAAATAAAGTGGCGACTTAATCCTTAAATACATGATTGTTGTTTTGAGTTTTGGAACTAATTACAAAACGACAAAAAAAATGTAATTACCCGCCAAAAGTAATATCAGCTTTTCTCTTTCACACGTAAGGTATTTTCTAAGGTTTTAATATGCTTTGAGAAGCTCATGCAGTCGATTTTTTAAATAAAATGAAGTGGAATGTGACAATTAGCAACAATATACATTCAAGGGTTAACCGCCAATTTGCCAGTTTAAAGTTCCTCCTATTGTCTTCTGTGTCAACTAACTCACTTATTTTTTATATGGAAGTTTTATATCCCACTTCGTATATTTTTGCGTACGATTTTTTAAACATTTATTTTTCATATAAACCTTGTCCTCCCGACAATTAAAACACAACAAAAAAAAATAGTCAAATATGTGCAGTCATTCTGAAGCCTTCTTAACCTACATTTGGCAGTTGATTTGTTTTATGTATATTTAAACTGTTGTAAAGTATTTAACTAATAAACCATTTTGTTTACAGGAACTGGCGCACCGATGTTTGGAGGACCAAAACCACCAACGGATGACGATGTTGGCCTTGACTAAGTACCCTGCCATTTATACATATAATATTTTTATCGCTGTTGTAGCAGGACAACAGAATGAATATTTAGAAATAGACTCACAGGGAGAAGGTTCATTATTATCCGGTTAACTGTTAATGTATTGTATTCATTCGTAAAGCTATATAGTATTCTGTAGGCTGGTCATTTAACTCATAAGGTAATTTATCATATTTCACACACACACACACACACATATATATACAGTTGTCTAAACCATATGCATACTGCTTATCCACTTGATTCAATTGCAGTGACAACTCTTAAAATCTAATAGAATATAAGGTACATATGGTACATGTATTACCTGTTCTGTTTCACAAATTAACTCATCGTTTATTTAATTTTGCATTTCATAAAAGGATTATACTACGTACGGTATATATATAGACTGAAATGTTGACCATTGAAGGATATTTGTCTCGTTATTAGGACATTCTACTTAGTACTGCTATTAGATCATTTTACCAAGTCCATATAAAAAAGTAGTATTTAATCCAAATGTAGACAAAACCGGTCTAAATGTCGGGAGCGTGTTGGTTAGTACGTTTTTGAACTAGTAAACTTCTATTAATTTTTTTTGTTCTATACAGTAATTATGTAACTAGAAACTTATTTCTATTAGTTTTGTTTTATATTTAAATCAGAACATTATGTATAAAACTGCAAATAAATCAAAATAAAAATTACTGCAATTAACGGCAGATACGGAGTAACTACGAACGTAACGCGCAAATGGAGCGTTCAAGGACTCACTATGAGACGTAATGCGAAACTGTTTAATTGCCTCGATTAATAATTTGATACGCAGATTTCTTACAATTTTCTTCGGTCATATAAATAATTAAAAAAAATCTTTTCACCCGAAACCTGCCTTTGTGATTTGGCTATAACATTTCCTCTAGGATGAAATAAGTGTCTGAGAAATGCAGACATACACCGAGTAATAGACCATTCCACTTTAAAATTAGAAGACTTTATAATGAATGCTTCATATGGAGACTAAAATATTACAATTTTAATTTAACAATACAATAATAATGTTCTGCATCAATATATATCTAGTACCTAACTCATTAAAAACAGTAATGTCATTTAGAAATTTTGCAAAAATTACTTTTCTCCTCTAAACAATTCGGACTTGGACTACTAGTTTGGTATTCATCGTAATTCATTAGTTCATCATCAACATACAGACAAAAATAAGAAATTAATTTCCTAATGTAGCCGATCGCTAGTTTTTTGACGACAAACGTGTGCATATGAATATGGTTCTAAAGCTAAAATTGATCTAATAATTCTAAAAGTTTATTGTTTTTAAATGCATTTATTTTATTGTAGCTTATATTATTCATGGAGCTTTACACAAAAAAAAACGGCTGATGATTTTAACCTTAAACATTTATCACCTGAACAAATATAAATTTAAAGTCTGGTTTGCCAAAGAATTTGATTTACTAAAAATTATGGTGAATTTTAATAATTATGTTCTGCACTATGGCAGAAATGCTGCTATTTTTTTAACACAATTATTCCTAAATAAGTAGGAAAGTATCCCCATAATCTGTGTAACTCTTGTTAAGATTATCTGATTTATTTTAATTTTGTATTTCTTGAGTGTATTAAAAATTATATGAGTTGAAATGTGTTTCACTGTTTCTAAAAAGTATTAATTTTATGGACCCTATATAAATGTGAATGATTATCCCAGTGGTGGACGAAGGTGGCATTTGCCCCTGTGCTGATGGAAATTTAAATTTAAGACCATAATGTAAAACATAATCATATTTTTTTATACCACGATGGTGGCAAACTAGTGTGCGGGCTGCCTGATCGTAAGCGGTCACCGCAGCCTATGGGCGCTTGCAACACCGGAGGTATCACATACGCGTTGCCGACCCTTTAATATCCTCTTCATTTCCCTCTTTAAGAACCTCGTACTGTAATCCCTTAGATAGAGCTCAACAGGAAGCTCGTTCCACAACCGGAGCGTTCGTGGGAGGAAACTTCTCTGGAACCGGACCGTCCGGAACCATTTTGTTTTCTTTTTATCCTTTATACGTTAGCGTTGAACACAATCTCATCTGATGTTAAATGATGATGTGGTCTAAGATGGTAGTCACGCTAAACCTAGAGGGAGACTGACTCTCAAGTGCAGCTGCCGAAACACACCAACAGGTGCTTGGTGACAGATTTTCAACTTGAGGGTGGTAGCTAGCCCGACGGACTTAGAAAAAGCTCTACCACCATGTCATGGTTTAATCACGATGTTTTCCTTCACCGAAAGCTCCGACTCGGTTGCTAGGATTCGAACCTACGGCCTTCGACGCTGTGTCCGAACACACTAACAAATGAACCATCATCGCTTCATATGTGCGAGGGTATTTGGTAGGTTCCAAAGTGTAAGGGTGTTTGGTAGGTTGCAAAGTGTGAGGGTGTATTCCATGCCGATGACGAGCGGTGTGATTGTGAAAGCTGACTACAGGAATAATCTCAAACAATTCCTTGGAACACAACCCATTACACAAACGATAGAATATACATAAAGAGGCGACGTCTCTCCTTAGACTTAATGGTTCGATACCGTTTGGGATCGTAAATAATTCTCAAGGCTCGTCTTTGAGCCGAGTCAAATGATCCACGTTGGTATATCCAATCATATTGTTTTTATATACCCAATGTTCTGAACTCTTACTATCTAGTTTTATTTAATACATTATATTTTGTTTAAAAAATAATACAAGTGAAATTTTGCGTTTCTCTTCTGTGCTAAAAAAGGCTAAGGCTAAACCATTTTGAGACTTTTTTTCTAGTCTCCCATGAGAAATAAAACCTGACATTCATGTTTGTTTTAGGACCTCGTGATACACAATGAGAAACATCAAGCCATCAATCATAAAGCGGATAAAAACCATAGTATACATTAGAAAATTAAAAGATATTTTTGATCCGTTTTACCGAAAAGACACATAATTTAAATTGAGTGACTTCAATCATGAACACAGCCGTCAATCATTTTTAAAAGAACATTCTTCATTGCTCATATTTTCTCGCTATTTTTTTAAACTGTTTATATTAATAGTGCATACCTAAATGTTAAAAATAATAATGATTCTATATATACTTAATAACAGCTGCATCACATTTTTTTGTTTTTATGCCTATTTTTTCCATACACCAGTTATGAAACTTCTTAAACGATAACAAATAAATAATTAAATTACATTAGGTTTAGGAACCCATTAATAAAATGATATCAAAGGAATAAAACTGATGATTTAGCTACTTTGAAGAATTATTTATTGAACTTAAACATCGTTAACTCTACCCCACCCTAACCTTATCTTCTTTTCATGTAGCTTCAACCATGATGGCATGTTTTTCGGCAACGGATGTGCATTGGGGAACCTTAGTGGAGGAGGTGGAGTTTTGAATGGGTTTTCATTTTGAAGTTTTCGAATCAAATATTCTTTGTTAATTTCCTTCGGGTCTCGATATTTGTCCATGTAAAGATTGAAGGGTTTTCTCCGTGGGAACCATTCTTGAGGGCGGATGTACGGTGCTGGGAAGTTATATTCGTAAACTAAAAGAATAATGCAATATAATTAAAAACTCATTTATCTAAAAGGTCACCATCATTCTAATATGTAAAAGAACAATGCAAGGTGATGATGGTGCAAATTATATTTCCTATATAAAATCGGGTGAGTGCCTTAAGCGCTCCTCTTAGCAGTCCGGTGAAACAGTAAATACCTTGCCAAGTCGACAATGTAGTCAGTTCGAAAAAAAATAAAAGAAATTATTAATAACATGGAATATTTATCCAGTGTTTGTAGGTGATTTGAATTCACATACAATTTGTAATTACATTTAATTAGCAATACTATTGGATGATTTTGGAAGTACATTCAGTGAGAATGACTGAGAATTTTGTCGCCATTGTACCAGTGTACAACAGTAGAACAGAAATTGATTCACCAGCATTTGAAATTCCCATCTTTTTGATGACAGATTTTCAACTTATATAGGTGGAAACTATACAAACCATCAAGAAACGAGCCTATTACTTTCTCAAGGGCCAACGAATGTATCTAGTGATTCTCTTCGTGTCACAGGTGTCCATGAGTGGCAGTGATCACTTACAATTAAGTGACATCTATGTTCGTTTGCATCCAGTCGCATAAAGAACAAGTTTTCCAGTAAACTAAGATTGATTACATATAAAAATTAAAAAAAATCCTTACCAGGCTCTTTCATTTGCAGAACATTATGAAAGAAGTCTTTAACAGAAGCATCCCAATCAGTTTGATAAAATGCTAACCCAATAGGTGTTATATTATCTTGATATTTCTTATACCATTCTCTGGTGACAAATGTTCTCTCATGAAGAGGTGATGATAATGTAACTGTAATATATTTTTGTTAATCAATATAACTCACCCTTATTGAGGATAAGTTATTAAACACAACATTATTTAATTTAGTTGCATAAAAAGAACATGGCTAACAAGGCATAAATATCTCTAAATAATAAAAATATGCTTTAATTAGACTAAATATTAAATATATATCAACAGTTATAGACATAAATGAGATTTTAAATTTGATCAATTGGGATTGAATGAAACTATTTCATACCTACTATATAATGAAATTAATTAAATCTGACTTTGGGCTTATTTACTGTAATTTTTAAAACAAATAGATTAGAGGCAACTTATATTACTAGTAAAGAAACATTTGATTCTATTGGCAAAATAATCAAAATAGTAGAAATAGAGGCTGTTAAAACAGATCAGCATTGTCTTTAGATTAATGTCGTGACTACTAAGGATAATTTCCGAATGGTTAAACACTACATATATTGAATATGACCAAACATTTTAAGATTAAATCATACTTATTTAATTAATTAATATAGCTGCTTAATACAAACCACTTATAATGTATGTATTGATATGTGTATTTATATGCATAAAAGAGTATATATATATTTAGTTAAATACCAATTTAATATCACGGTTTAGCATATGATGAATTTTAATTATCTGTAAGGTGTGATGAGGTGTTTTTTGTTAAAAATAGAACTGGTTAATCATATCCTGGCGACAAAGGCATGCCCGGCCTAATGTTGAAAATAAATTTTGAATACCATGTAACAATGTTACTTACCTTTAGGTACATCATCATATGAAACTTTACCATCTTGTTTATACAAGACAAATACATATCTATGATAACCAGTTCCCTTCAATGGAAAAGGCTGTAGGTATTCCGCTATCACATCACCTGTTTCTAATGAGTTTCCTGGAATATTTGCAACTAGCCAATGTATATATTCTTTGTCATTTTCATATAAATGTCCATCAAGATTAGTTAAAGTAAGAGTCCATAATGTACTTTCATCTGATTCATAGGTAATAGAAGGTGCTTTTACCGCTTCTGAGGGCTTAATTACATTACCAGAATAAATAGGTAAATATGTACCGTTATTTAAATCATGATGTATATCTAAATTAAGAAAGGGTACAAAGAATCCTTCCCCATATAAGTGTTCAAAGACTGAATAATGTTCAGCTATTTGTTTTTTATGATATGGACCTAGAGTCAAAAGCCATTCTTTCTTAACTTCTTCTAAATCAATTTCTAATTTGTGGTTTCTAGCTAGCTGCTCAATATGCTTGTCACTTTTTATTTTTTTCAAATGTTCAACATGTGTATGACGGTAATCAGTTGGTGATTTTCTAAGACATAAAAAAAATTACAATTATCATAAAATTATTAGATAGCAAAGTAAAATTATTGTTAAGCAGTTTTGTTTTACTCATTTTTTTATACTTATAATTTTTATTTTATGTTATATGTGTTACTACATAGCCAGAGAAAGATAAATCCAAAATTTAATATAGTATTATAAATGTGAATGTGAGTTTATTACTTTCACAGCTTAACTACTCAACTGACTAAAAAAAGTGGTTGTCTGTAAAATCGGTTTACAGATGATAATTTTACGTTATAACGTCATAAGAAAACTATTGATGAAAAGTTATGCGTCACAAGCCGAACGCTTAGGCCGATCGCTCCTCTCTATCGCTTGTTCCGCGCTCTCGCTTGCACGCTCGGCTAAGGCGGAACGTGACAATGAGTCATGTTTTTTCGTGCGTGCTGCCGACGTTCATAGACTTATAAAACATTATCACGTCAAAATTTTTTTAAAACACATTGTCAGGCGTATAGGATACGTCATAGGATGCCTTGAATCTAGAAAAACAGTACTGTTCCCGAAGGATATGTCAAATCTACATTATTGCGAGCGAAGTCGTGTGGAAAAAAGGTCAGAATATAATAAATGTACTCAACACATACTTTTCTGGTGGAAATCCAATATCTGTTCGTGCTTTATGTAAATCGTCTTTGTAATTTAACTCATCCAACCGTTCTTTCAACGTCCTACAAAATATAGGAGCTTTGCCTCTAATCCTATGTGCTAATCTTATTTGGTGATACTGTCGGTTGACTTTTAAGCCCCCCCGAAATGTGCTAAACATGTTTCAGATAAGAAAATGTATTATAACTAGAAATACACATAAATAACCTAACAATTTTGTATCAATACATTTCCCTTTAATAGAGGTGTATGATGTATATCGATGTTCATATCACATGATATTTGAGTTCGATTTATCATATGAATCCGACATATTGTACCATTCAACAAACAACATCGATTTATTTTATTTGAATTCTCGAACATTGAAAGTTTCTTTAATTATGTTATCCTAAACTTACTGCCTTATTCGCAGAAACAAAGCAGTCGATCAGAGATAGAAATTTGAAACTATTGTTACAGTTTTGTTGTGACATTAATTAAAATTAGATTGTCGCTAGTCAGGCACAAGCACAATAAGTTACGAGCAAATCGAAATCATCAGTGACGTGAATCCACAAGTATTTCCCCTACCAAATATTATTCAACGCACCTAAAGAAGTTTTCACTTCAAAAATAATTTATAAACATCGGTAATTAAAGATAAGTTATAAACATATATAACATTTCATGGTTTGACAGCAAAAATATCGCAGCTAAATGTGGGCTAAACGCCTCAACTTTACAGGAGTTGAGATTGTATTCATTTTGTTAGAGATATAAAATAAATATACCGATTAACATTTAAACATCCCTGTCACTTACAGTTTTCATACATACGTTTGTAGATACGCCGGTAATAGCCTATTTACACGGTTGGTAGTATGGATTATCTGTGCAAAACGATATTATGCAGTTGTGCTTTTTAAAACTTGTTATATATAGTCTCTTTAGAAAGTGTAAGATTATATTTATAAATAATGGAAATATTGTATTAAATGTATAGCTAGTTAATTATTGTATAAAACATACCAAAACTATGGACACGTTTCATTTAATAATTTATGTTATAGATATTTAACGACTATATTCGGTCCAATAATACTCTTTGGGAAAGTATCAATACATATTATACGTTACTACGCCCTATGCATAGTTGGCGCACAGAGTATGTTTTTATACGTAGCGGCAGAATTTCTAATGCTAATTATTCAATTTCCTAAAAACTCTGAGTTATATTCACTAAATTTGGAGAGAAATTTCAGAGTCCCCCTAAAACCCCAATAATTTTCTCAAGAAAAAACTTGATTCAATAAAAAATGGTAAAGCATGTTTACGACTATCTTGTACAAGGTATTCTATACGTAGTATCATCTTAGTAGTATCTGGGTACTCTGTGTAACTAACGAGTATCTGGATGCATCGATGACGTTAAATTAACGAGATCTATGCCGATTTTTATACTTATATGTACATAAATTGGGTTTTTTTAATTTATAATAAATTTCAAGTAATATTTTTTAAAATATTACTGTCATTGATATAATCGACCGAAGAGGTATAGAGTCTTGGAACAGGAGATGGAACGTGTGAAAATACTGGTGCGGATATGCTATGTACATATTCCGAAGGTTCAACGGTTATCATTAATCATTTTTATTTTTGTGTCATAATATATCATGTGTAAAAATCTACTGATTATTTTTCCTAAACGCACTAAGAGAAGTATAAACATTGTATTTATAATCCGGTATGTGATATATTTAATGCAATTGAGAAAAGACGAACTATAATTGTCAAATGTACTGATCGAAGCTTTCGAATGAAATTAATTTATAAATATTGAATCAAAGGTGTTTTTATTGCTTGTCAGGAATGTCGTACCAGTTTCATATCAATTGCGTTTTAGAAAAAAATAAAAATTCGTTCAGTTCGGAATAAAAATGATATACCTATCATGATAGGAGCTATAAGTTGTCACTTTTGACGTGTGACGTTCTGGATGAAACATTTACTTGACGTTCGAATAAAATTGTTATGATACCAACCAATGTTTGATTATTGCTATACACTAGGTTCATATTCCTGAGTCAGCGATATATCGTAATGCCCTAGAATGCCACAGGTTTCTTCGGATGATTCAGAGAAAACATTTTTTATGTTGTAGGTAAATACAACATAATATAAGTTTGTAAGAGCCTTGATTAACCATATCTTTATATTTTTCGTAGGTGATTATGAAATGATGTTAGTATAACACAAAAATAAGTCAATGCGTTTAAGAATGCATGCATTTATTTTTGTAGTTTTAGGAAATTTATATGATTACAACACTTATTATCACTGTTCCTTCAAGCCATTTGACAGTCTTTAGTGTCTGTACAGATCATAAAGGAAGAAATTTTGAGACTGGCGTTATGCAAGCTTCAAGCACGTCACAATTACGACGTCATATACGCTGATTTGTTCGTTTGTAATTGTGTGAGTTGGTTGGTTATTTATTGTTGAACGACTTTTGTAATTTTTGTAAACCATCCGAACGATTGATCAATAAAATATTGTATAAAATGAGTAAACTTTCGTTATGTCGGTCCATCATTTGATAATATGTGTTTAATGGTGTTAAATATGGACACTGTCGAAGTGCAATGAATATAAACTGATATTAGTACTAACATTTTGTTTTAGGAGCCATTTACACATGGCGAGAAGTCACGTAGTCTTTTACTTCTAAAATAAAATGTACGTATTATAAAATATGTCGTAATGTGTTAATATTAATGAAAATAGTGGTTTTATTTCGTTTATCAAGATGGATAGCAAAAATATACAAAAAAATGCAATGCATAAAAGTGCAGAATTCACTTTCACTCCACCGCCCGAGGCTCCCGTATTCGAACCTACACCCGAAGAATTTTCGGACCCTTTGGGATATATTGCAAAAATACGTCCAGTCGCAGAAAAGACTGGTATATGTAAAATAAAACCACCAGCGCGATGGCAGCCACCGTTCTCTCTAGACTGTGGATAAATTAAAATTCGTTCCTCGAATACAAAAAGTTAACGAGTTGGAAGCCATAACTAGATTGAAGTTATTGTTTCTTGAAAAAATATTAAAGTTCTGGGAACTTCAAGGCTCGCCTTTAAAAATACCTATGATAGAAAATAAAACACTGGATTTATACTGTTTAAATTTCTGGGTAGATGAGGAAGGTGGATTTAAAAATTGTAATACACCGAAAAAATGGCGGAAGATAGCCAACGCGATGGGTTACAGTCAGAACACAAACACAATGAATTTTCTTAGAAGTAATTATGAAAAAATTCTGCTACCATATGAAATTTTTGAGAAGAGCAAAGCTGATATTTTGAAAACTGTTAAAAAGACTGAATTAAAGACAGAAACAAAAAATATAGACGAAAGTGGAAATGTTTCTTTTAAAGAGATATCAATAGAATCTATAACTAAACTTAAAGATGAATTTCTTATAAAAGATGAAAAACCTCACACAAGTATCAAGAAAACTAAAACGGGTTCAGATATTAAAATTGATGTTGATTTTTCAAAGAACAGAGGTGACAGTGATGAAGTAAAACGTAACAGAGAATTGAGAAAGTTAGCTTGTTATGGACCAGGACCTAAAATGCCCGGATTGAATGATGAGGAGTTTGATATTACCAAATCTAGAAAGAGACCTCGTTATGATTTAGATCCATTGGCCATTTATATGTGTGCTATATGCCAGAAAGATACTAGAGATGACCTTCTTCTTATTTGTAATGGATGTTCAGATACATATCATACATTTTGTCTCAAACCACCACTAAATACAGTGCCTGATGGAGATTGGCGTTGTCCTTGTTGTATTGCAGAAGAGGTCCACAAGCCAGCTGAGGCTTTTGGTTTTGCTCAAGCAGAAAGAGAATATACACTTCAACAATTTGGAGAAATGGCAGATAAATTCAAATCTGACTATTTCGGTATGTCTGGACACTTAGTTCCAACCAATGTTGCTGAAAAAGAATTTTGGAGAATTATTTCTTCAGTAGAAGAAGATGTAACAGTGGAATACGGAGCTGATTTGCACTCCATGGACCATGGATCTGGTTTTCCAACAAAGTCTTCTTTAAACTTATATCCAGGAGATCAAGAGTATGTTGATTCAGGTTGGAATCTAAACAACTTGCCAGTCCTGGAAGGTTCTGTATTGAGATTTATTAATGCCGATATATCAGGTATGACTGTTCCATGGATGTACGTAGGTATGTGTTTCTCAGCTTTCTGTTGGCATAATGAAGACCACTGGAGCTACTCTATCAATTACTTGCATTGGGGTGAAGCAAAAACTTGGTATGGCGTGCCAGGAAGTGGTGCCGAGTTATTAGAAAATGCTATGAAAGCAGCAGCTCCAGATTTGTTTAAATCTCAACCAGATTTACTGCACCAGTTAGTTACTATAATGAATCCGAATATACTAATGGCAGCAGGTGTCCCAATATATAGAACTGACCAGCATGCTGGAGAGTATGTTGTTACTTTTCCTAGAGCATACCATGCCGGTTTTAATCAAGGTTATAATTTTGCTGAAGCTGTTAACTTTGCACCTCCAGATTGGCTAAGGATTGGTCGTGAATGTATAATCCATTATAAAAACTTGAAAAGGTTTTGCGTATTCTCTCATGATGAACTACTATGTAAAATGGCATTAGAAGGTGATCGGCTTGATTTGGAGACAGCTTTGGAAACTCAAAAAGAATTAGTGCGTGCAACTGAAGAAGAAGGTTCTTTGAGGGCTAGGATAGCAAAGAAAGGATTGAAAAATGTTCGCAGAACTGCATTTGAATTGCTAGGTGATGATGAACGTCTGTGTGAAGTATGTAAAACAACATGCTTCCTATCTTCTGTGTCGTGTACTGAATGTAATCACATGGTATGTCTGCAGCATTCTGATAATTTTTGCCCATGCTCATATGAGAAAAAAGTTTTGAACTATCGCTATGATATGGATGAGCTTCATATTATGCTTCAAACAATAGATTTTAGGGTTAATAGTTTTGATAAATGGATGACAGAGACAAAAAATATTTACTACCCACTGCACCTGATATAGGTAGACTACAAAAACTAAAATGTTTAATAGATGAAGCAGAGGAACTTAAAATACCAAAGTGTGCATTGTTGGCACAATTAAGACAAGAATATACTAGGGTGAGTGATAATGTTGAACCAATTGTAATAGAATTAGATGATGATTAAGTAACAGAAATAGTTACTTCTTAACATTAAATTCAGCTATTAAAATTAGATGTTAATAGTTCTAACTAGGAATACCAATAAAAATGTTAATTTTATACCTAATATAAATGATTTCAATTAATAATTAACTCAATAATAGTACTATATATTTGCCTTTTCATAGATGTCTGTGGAATGTCATGTCCAGAATAGGTACAACATGAAATGTATTATTTACTTTCGTATTATTTCTAATTTCAATTCATTAATTTAAAATAATAATACTTAATAATTGAATTACATATTTTTATTGATTTCATTTTTGTTTATATTTTGTAGGCTTCTTGTGGATTTTCTTCATGTAGTTGAGAACATTTTTTTTTACATAGTTAAGGATCAAACGTTCTTATATTGTCATAGGTTTTGAAAGTGTCAATTGTTGTGGCACGAGAAACAATAAGCGGTATTTCAGCTTAATAAGAATTTACATTAGACTTTGATATGGTTAATTTGATCACATAAAATAATCTGCTGTTTGAAATTGTTCTGTCATTGGCATATTCTTCCATTATGACCGTTGGTATTTATAAAAGATGTATAAATTGTTCATGTATATTTAAATAAGCTAAAGCATTAAATATAGGTCATATTATATACTTAATATTTATAATATATACGGAGTTTTGAGTAATTATTGTAAAATAATCCCACCGTATCACAATAATTAAGATACTACAAGGCTTTGTATAATTTAAACTAACATTCTTATACCCTTAGTATTACTTAAACTCCTTCTGAAGCAACCCTATTAAGCGATTATTTTAGTTTATAAAAAAATTACTCAATATGGAAATGGTGTGCAATTGCTAAACTCATCACACAACCATTATATAATATAATTAAAATTTGTGAATGATCTCAAAATCCAGTTAGCATATGTATCTAATTATGTCAGAAATGTTTATACAAGATATAAGAAAATCGGTTAATATTCTATAGCTAAGTATGATTTAATGTTTAAGAGTTAAATTCAATAGTCATTATTGAAATGTGTTTGTTTAATATTGATATAAATATAGATTTACATATTACTATAATTTGTTTAATGTACACTATGTAAAATGTAAGTTTTCAGTCCCACAGTAAAAGTGAAGGCTATGAAGTATGTATGTATAATAAGAGGTTATTGATTAAATAAAATTCTTAGCCAGTTTATATTTATTCACATAGGTTAGATGTAAGAGCCATATTATGATCCACAAATTGATAATGTATGAAATGACTGAATAATTATTTTTATCTCAAACAAATTACACAAACAGTCTTGGCTGGATATATTTTTGTATACAAATTGCGTAACTTAAATTTTCTATCACAATCGAGATACAAATAAGTTCTAATATCGGGATTTCCTTTTTTTTTCCTTAAATTTCAATTGGTAAATTATTTTGTAAATGTAATTGTTTTTAATTACCTTTTACTACAAAAATAAATTATAATGACTATTACAAGTTTATAAGACTAACTAGGTAAATATTTTCAGTGCTTGACTAAAGAAATATTGGTTATTGATCATAATTATCTTTAATTGAGTGATTTATTCTGTGATTTTTTTTTATTACTGCGGGCATATAAGAAAATACTATGTGTGAAAATTTAAAGTAGAAATAAAATACTAGCATGTATTTAAAGTATTTTTCGTTATCAGACCTATTTCTGTTATATTCTCCTAATCCCTCCAAACTATCCCAGAATATCATAAAAATCTCGTTTTTGTAAAAATAAAACCCTCTGATGTCTATATATATCTATTCATTTTTAAGTCAAAATGAGTGAACTGAATTGTGAGACTAAAGACCGACTGACTATTTTTAGGAAAACTTGTTTCCACAGTAAATAACCAACCCTACAAAGTAATGTATTTGCCTGCCAAAACACTGAAGCTTCTTCATTTTTTACTTCGCCTCGTAGATCCCTCACTGTGCCTTGACCGCCTAGTCTTAAAACTCACCGAATATAGAGGGAACTCATTGTTCTAATTAATACTGCTTCATAGCGCTGCATTGCAGTTATAGGTAATTACGTTTACATACAGCTAGCGGTTAATAATATAAAGCAGTCCAATTCAAGACTACGTACATTTAACCGTCTACGTAAAAGAAGAGTAAGGATTTTCGAGTATACTTATGGCTATTTCTTTGGCATATTCTGTAGTTTGAAAGGTTTTTAACATATGAAGTATCGTTAGATTAATCTCAAATATGTAACCAACATAGCCTATATAATTTTTAAGTATGATGTCTTGGGACTAAAACAAAAGTTGCTTTCGGGTTTCATGTTTATTTACTAATAATTTTGCTTATTATTTATAAGAAGGCTTTCATTATATCTTTACGTTAGTTTTTTAACTACACTACATACAAAAATTAAGGGAACAAAAGAAATTATCACTTTTACGCGATTTTTGATCATCTGTATCCCAGTCCAGTATATCTTTACGTTAGTTTTTTAACTACACTACATACAAAAATTAAGGGAACAATAAAAATTATCACTTTTACGCGATTTTTGATCATCTGTATCCCAGTCCAAAATTATCGTATCGAAAATATAAAGAAGCATTTTGAAGCTCCAAGACTCTAGTTTTTGAATAGTTTTCTTTCACATTTATCATGAGGTCGATGCAAAATTGAGAAAAAAAGTAGAATAAAAATTGATTTTTCCGTTTTTATGAAAATTACACAATGTTTTTTACGAGAAAAATTCTGGCTGCTGGATTTTTTTTAAACTTTGAATAATCGACAAGACATAACTGCTCAATAGAACGATCTGCAGATTCAAAGGCACATTAGGGGTCATTTAGGTACAGAAAGTCCCTAAAAGTCTATGTCTCCCATCAATATTTGCAAAGTTAGAGTTGATTTACAAAACAAGGCGAAAAGTTGTTTAAAAAAAAATTAACATGCTTATTTTAAATTTTCGATATGACCATTTTTGACTTAATGCAGCCGATCAAAATTCGGGGAAACTTGTCAATTTTTTTGTTCCCTTAATTTGTGTGCGTAATTAGATATTTTGTAACGATTTTGGATAATAAAATTGAAAAACAGTATAAACTTCATAGTGCATTTTATTACAAATTGTGTATAAAAACTTAACATTATTATAGTTATGTATATAAACATTTGGTATCAATTATTGTGATCGAATCACGATAAACTGTATATAATAATACATATATCGAAGAAAATCCCTACCTTATCGTTAATATGGAGTGATCAGTACCTAAATAAGTTTATCAAAACGTTAAACACTTGTTACAGATTAATTAAGTTCAGATAATACATTTTGAATTAAAAATAGAAATATCAAAATACAAAATAATAACATTCATTCCTTATTATCTTGGCATTAAAATGAAATACGTGCTTAGATATAACATTTTGATCTGATGAGTAATAATCATAAAAATAAGAATAAAGTATTCATAAACAATACTTTTTTAGCACCTTAAGTACTTTCTCATATCACAACCAAAATTATATTACAGTAAACACAAGATGTTAATTTGACCTTAAATATAGATTATATGTATTCTATTTATATAAATGTGACATATATGATCTATATATAGTGTTATATTAAAGTCATATGTTTGTTTACTGGGAATATATCACGAGACGATAATTGTGTATAAAATCTTATAATACTGAAATATATAAAAAAGGACGGATACGATTTAGTTAAATCTTAGTCATCTCATCACTTACATGGTAATTTAATAATTTATGTAAAATTAAGAATTCATACAACGTTACGTTCTAGATCGTTATTCTCCGACTAGTTTTCAGTCCTTTAAAGTCAATGAAGACGCATGATTTTTCTTTTAAATAGATGTTTATAATTTTTAACATGATAGTAATCCTAAAGCAAAAGAGCTTTCACAAAGTGCTATATATCAAAAAGAAGATTCTGTTTTACCGTTGCTTAGGTTTTAATATCGATTGGTTTTATAGCATAAAGCGGAGAAAACTGCCATGGTACGTGCTGGTCGAATATTTATTTTTACATATATTTTTTTATTTATATTCGTATATAATATTCAACAGCAGTCTCTTATATGATTAGTTAAATGATTCACTGACATTTTGTCTTTATTTTATATTGGCGAATAATAACACCTAATTATAAGCTTAAGGTTATAAAAGAATATCAAAGTATATAAAATCATACCTACCTGGAATAAAAAATCTTTTATGTGTGATATTAGTATGAAAATATGAAGATGACGGAACTTTTCGCTGTTAAATCTATGTTATGTTGTTAGTGTTCGGACAATTAGCTAGCATTCTCTAATTTAAAAATATATCAACAAGCATACATCAAACATTTCTTAATATAACAAATCTGTTAACCCCTCCCTAATTTTTTAAGACCCAGATCTCAAAATAACGGATTATGTTTTTAATTTCCCGACATCGTACATTGTAAATTTTATGGTTTAGTAAAACAGGTCGTACAAATAAAAAATAATTTAAAAATATATTTTAGGTAAAAAATTAAAATATATAATTTGTTATTTTTCAAAGTTTTGTAATAAATCAGGTATTTTTTAGGCTTATGCTGCCAACAGACTGTTGCCCTGTGCGTCATGGGGTCTACATTCATTTGTATGAAACTTAAACCTTCATGGTTTTGGACAGTCCAGGGGTTAGTCTTAAGATTCAGATCCTCCAAAGCCTATTAACCTAATAGCGACAGTAATAAATGCAACGCGGTGAGATTAGAGTTAACTTTAA
This sequence comes from Antheraea assamensis, assembly GCA_035772565.1. Taxonomy (NCBI): domain Eukaryota; kingdom Metazoa; phylum Arthropoda; class Insecta; order Lepidoptera; family Saturniidae; genus Antheraea; species Antheraea assamensis. The sequence goes on from JAQQSE010000076.1 coordinate 2,665,878, forward strand.
TAAGCGTGATCATCAGTTTTTATAACGTATGGTTAAAATAATATTAAAGCAAAAAGGGTAAATACAAAATAACCTATATCGGACACGACTATATAACGTTGTATTTCTAGAACTGGTTGATCAAAAAGAAGGAACCAAATTCCAATTCACTTTTATTACCTTGAATACTAAGGCAACGGTACCTAAAAAATAGTTATTACTAGGTCCTTCTTCTGTAGGTTATAAAACACAAAAATAATGAACTTTCGAGAGAGGTGAATTTGATTAATTGAAATTAACTCTCATGAATGAGTTATTTTAAAGCATGTTCATCTTGTATTATGTAAAATTAAGAAAAGGAGGAATCAAAGTAAAACAATTAAAAATTTGGACGAAACGCTATGACTACCCGTGAACCAGTGAAACCTATAAAAAATAATATTTAATACTTCTATGCTATTATGCGCAAAATAATACAATTATAATTAGCTAACAAGCCTTCCAGTTTATCTTTAAATATTGTGCCTCTAGGGACACTCGAATATTGGGTATGCAATATTTTAAACCTTTACTTTTATCATAAACTTGGTCTTTGAATGGTTAATTATACATTTGAGACAAAATTTGATGCCTTGCATTTTCAATACCTACTTCTCCTAATTTCAATAGTATAGATATTTTTTGCAAATCTCACAACCTTTGCATCTACTTGTAAAATAGTATAGTTTCGAAAAAAAAGTACATTTACTAGGTACATATAGTATGGCTCAAATTTAGTTTATATACCGTCGAGTTGCATCAAAACCATCATCACGTTGAGGAAACAAATAGTTTTTAAGCAATTAATTGTTTTCATTCTATTTTATTTGTGTATTTAATTTAACAAGGCAGTTTCATTTTCTGGTAAAATTCTGAACATTTGTCCAAGCTTTTTACGTTTTTTTTGTGTAGATTATTTTATATTGTTAATACGTATTACTTATAATTGTTATTTTTATATAAATCATTATATCAAAAATGTTTTTAAACATAAAATTAATTTAAAAATTTTAGTTTTAAATTTATTTGACAAGTTCTTAAAGGTGTAATTTACTTCAATAAATTCTATGGTGAATCTTAATTGCGCATTAAATCGATTATCGGTCGAAGAGTGCCAAAAAATAAATTACTAATGAAAGATATCACTCGATCACCCTCGCACCACAGTTTTAGCTTATAACCTCAAAAATTAATTTCTCAAAAACAATTTTTTTGCGCGTTTTCTTTCAAAGGAATACTCCCTGTATTCCTCTGCCCTGCCTGCTCCTTTACACCAGCAAAATTAACGGTATATAATCTAAACTTCGGTTTAAAATTTAATATTGTAACAGTGTTAAATCAGAAAATTAGATTTATTTTAGGAAACAATATAAATATTAGATAATACACTATCAAACCGAATGTATCCTTAACTCTTAACCAGTAACCTTTAAACGTAGGTAAATGCATTTTTTTTCAGTTACCAAATAACCTGAAATAGCCAACAATTGTCCATTGTCTTATTGTTGCTTAACAAACAACACATTATTACAGATATTACAAAAATATAAAATAGTACAATAATATTCTGTTATGTATATAATTATAATATTGTAATTAATAAGGTAACATATCTTTTTGTTTTCCATGAAACCAATATCAACATTTCTATTTTATAATTAGCCTTAGTAATGTAACCGTCAAATCACACTCTTCCTGGAATAAAGTCATATGTGAGAAAGTCAATTTTACAATATCTAAAACAAAGCGTCACAAAAACAAATTTAGTTCTAAAATTAACTTGTAAATATAAGCTAAACGAAGCCGAAAACGAAGTATATTATTTTATGATACAGTGTACTTCCAGGTAATTTTAAAAAGGAACATCATTTCCTTATTCATTGCCAAAGTAACATTTTACAAACAACATTCATTTTAATTTTACTCAGCATTTGTACACATTTTAATCTAGATTTGATCTAAGGGATACTTAGTCCAGATACTATTGTTTTTAATAAAACTCGTAGTTATTCGAAAAATGTCTAAAAAAAGTTGCGCGGAGTAAATGTGTATTGAGAAATTACCTACAATCTTTTTAAAACGATGTCCTAGAACTTGTGGTCAAGGCTATTTAAAAAAATATTTTAAAGTTCGTTTATGCTTTTATCGATAAGAAATATTTGAAAGCAAATATTATGTATTTGGGATGATTTCTTTTATAGATATTATTTTTTGATCATGTATAAAATTGCCATAACAAAATTTGTGACAAATTGTTTTATTTTTGACAGCTATTTTTGATAATTGCTTAATTCAGTTTTCAAATAATTTGTTACAAGATATATCTTTAATGCTCGATTTATAAATTTAATTATAAGGCATGCCCCTTTAATTATATCTTTATTCTAGGAAGGGTGCGATGAATTGACGATTTTGTTGTAACGCAATTAATTAGTTACCGTTACAGGTGTCTCTCATCTCCCTTCCTTTTGTTTCAATGGGCAGCGCTAAGCAAGCGCCGGCCGCTAACAAAGCTGCCAGGGAATATACTCCTGTCGCCAGGACAACCGAGTTTTTTAACAGAACCTATGTGACACATAAAATTTATTTTTTATAACATACTAGCTCTTGCTCGCGGCTTACTTGCTTATGTAGATTTGGCCTATCCCTCAGGGACCGGTACTTGTTTTTGGCATAAAAGGTACTCAATGTCCTTTTGTGTACCCTCATAACGTGTATGCCAAATTTCCTGATGATCGGTTAAGTAATTAAGGCGTAAAAGCGTAACAAACAACAAACTCACAACCGCATTTATAATATTATTAGTTAGGTCTAGTTGTGCTCGCAGCTCCGCACGCGTTTTTTATGTGTATCTTATTTTAATGGAATATGTATATAATTTAGAAAATTCTAAAAATATTATTGATAATTTTTCAGGGCGGATTGTTTATCATTTACAGTAGTGGTGGGCGCATGTTTGTTTTTTTTTTAGGTGGGTAGGAGAGAGGATAAAATAAACTCAAACTCCACAACAAATGTCAAATACTTACCACCACTCAAATAGATGAACATAAAATGATTATTACTTTAAAATTATTTTCATAAGGTTAAGAAAAGTTTAGAATTTCGGAAATCTTGTAGCGGGTGCATTACAGATTACCCGTGAGCGGGGTTTGGCCACCACTGAATTACAGTATGATACATACTCCCTGTCTTATTTTTAATTTTTAGGGAAATTGGTAATTAATAAACAATTTTTATTTATTTCTACAGTACTCTACAATTCTTTTATGCAATCAGTTAAGAAACGACCAAACTTCCCGTGTGGAAAATATCATAAAAGTCAGTTTAACTATTATAAAACAGCAAATGATCCAAAAACATAATAATAGTTTATAATGACGACTGTTGTAAAATAGTACAACAGCCTAATTCGCTAGTGATATTCAGTGGGTTTACAGCGAAAACCTGATACAGTGCAATATAGGTTGAACTTCCAAAAATTCTTAGTACTCACCTATAGGGTAAAAGGAAACCGCGTGCAAATTTTTACCGCCCTAGTCCCAGTGGTTTGGGCTGTGCATTGATATGTCTGTTATTTATACGTTATAGTTATATAAATTATTCATAAATAAATAATAATATGATGTATGACCTGAGCGACATATGGTGTTACCATAGCACCCAAACGTGCTACACCACTGCATGCGCCCACTGCTGTTGCTCTTAGCGCTGTTGGATACACCTGCGAATTATTTGTTTATACTTTATAGGTTTTTGTACAGTTTCACCAAAAAATCACCAGATGTTAAATGAAGACGTGGTTCAAAATGGTAAACACGCTAAACCTAGGACAGGCTCTCAAGTGCAACTGCCGGAACACACCTATAGGTGCTTGGTGACAGAGGGTGGTAGTTAGCCAGGCGGACTTAGTGGAAACCCTACCACCATGCAAATAATCGATTTACAATTTAAATACAATTACCCGGCACTTGTTAATCACAGACGCTGATTTGGATCACCACTATTTGATGGACAACATTGAGTGTTCAAATGTTTCTAAATATTTGACAGCAAAGCTTGAAACTCTTTTGACAGCACAGCTTGGATATCTCATACAATTACTACTGATTTGACAGTAAAGTTTGAAACTCATACAAACACTACTGATTTGACGGCAAAGCTTCAATAGCCAAACTTCATTGCAAATTGACAATAAATTGACGCTAAAGTAACACTAAATTTGCAGAGCAACATTTAATTTACTAGGAATATATGTATAACAATGTAATTAACAAAGCATATAAATAAAATTGAAGTCTCTATTCGTAATGTCAAAATAACAGTTTTTGCTAAATGAATATAAAATTATATACGGTACTTGTAACGAAAAAAAACTTATTGAAATATTTGTCTGCTTGTGTGCCCGCTTAGTTCCGGCTAATCTTCGAACCGGTTGGCCTGAGTTTGATTTTCACTTTTCCTGGCAAATAGCTGATGTTATAAGACTGTAATTTATACTTTTATTTTGGACTACCTGTTACACTCGATTTCGTCTGCGCAGAATGTGTGAAACGGTTGAACGATTTTAACGGCACCATCACTGGCATAACTATATGAGATTGATAAACTCCAACACCGTTTGACGATTCACCATGAAAATTGACATAGCTAAGTGTTTTTTTATGGGGAAAGTTTTATGCCACTCATATTACCATAACTCATTACACATTAGGTGACACTAGACTATTTGTTATTAAATTTTATGTTGTAATTGAGTAAGTAGTAATAATATATAGAAATGAATCACCTCTGGAGTATAAACATACGCAGCTTGGAAGAGACCGGCGATGATGCCTCTTGCCAGAAACAGAACACACGTTAAGAATGTCCGACTGAAAATAAAATTTCATTTATGACACATTAAAATACAATAATAATATTTTACTGAATAATTCAATCCGAGAAATGTTACGGTTAATGTTTTGATTCAAGTTTTAAGTATCAATGTGTTTTAGTCCATTTATCATAGGTTTTAATAAATAAATTAAATCCAAAATCAATTTACACATATGACATACTTTTTGAAATATCCATCACTTACTTTGTGTTATATATGAGTATACAAACGCATACAGCGAATATTACGAATTGCGTCGCCATCGTACGTTTTCGTCCAAATTTTTCTATTATGAATATAGTAGCAAATATTCCTGGAAATATATAAATAGTAGTCACTTTAAATAATATAGTATTGTTTCGTTTATAGCACTGAATTTGGGATGTTTTTTCAAGTAGCAATTCAAACATTAGTTACAAAAACTCGCACTAAAATAATTATTCTTAATTCGGGCAGTTCGAACAATATGGAATCTTGCGAATCATTAAAGGCTAAGTTTTAGATATTCGGTATCCTAACTCTGCCCTGTCAATACATTCTTGATGATTTAATATGTGTCTGCAAAAACTTAGAAAAGATGGATTTTATAATAGACCAATATTATTTCAATACTACAAACAGTGACAAATTAATTATTTCATGTTTCAGGCTCAGTAAGATCAGTAACAGTTTTTAGGTGTTAGGTCTTATAACAAAGTCCCAAAATATAATACCTATTTGCCATATAAAAAGTTCAAGCACCATCTCAATCGGGTTTTAATATCAGACGGGTATTTTAGGGTAGATTAATAAGCGAACGAAGGTGATGTAAAGAAATAACACCCCTCTCTGTGCACCCGCTAAAAACGAATGTAACTATAATGTATTTTCATAATAATACTAGCTGTTGCCCGCAGCTCCACATACGTTTTTTTTTTATAATTATAAATTACTTCTTATATGATTAGCTATCTGTTCTCTGTATCTGTTAGTGAAAGTTCAGTGAAAAATGGTTCATATGTTTTGCAGATAGTACTGCAAACAAAGCCATGGGTAAAAGCTAGTCCAAAATAAAAAAGCTTTAATTACTTTTTATAACGTTAGCTATCTGCCAGTGAAAGTCTCATGAAAATAGGCCCAATCGTTTTGGAGATAGTACTACAGACGAAGCCATGGATGACAGTTAGTCTAAAATAAAATAGTCTATGTCACCCGCTGTAATTTTAACTATCCGTCAGTGAAATTTCTGTCAAAATCGATCCAGCCGTTTCGGAGATTACCCGGAACATACAGACAGACAGACAAAAATTTAAAAATTGTGTTTTTGTTATCAGTATCGGGTATACGTTCATATCCAATCAGTAAAAAGTCGTTATTTTGATATTACAAACAGACACTCCAATTTTATTTATATGTATAGATGTACGATGAAAAGATAAACCAGGTGGAGTTCCTTGCCGGTTCTTGTCGATGACTGGACTGTTTTCAGAAACAGTAGTAGCAGATAAGCAAAGCTGCGAGCAAAAGCTAGTGTTTCTATAAATAAACTTTTAATGGAAATAAAAATAAGACATTTAATATATACTTACCAGGGAATTCCGCTAACGTCGTCCACAATAAATCCATGTAGTCGGTTGTCTGTAACGGGCGACAGTCTGCAGCGCAAGACTCTCCGGTGTCACCGGCTTTCGATTCGAACAACTCCGTCGCCATTAACACCAAGCCGTAGTAGCAAAATGCACACGACATCCTGGAGATACCTTCTATTCATTGCATATTGGTATATTCAGACAGCTAGGTCACCAAAATGGTTGGGATTATTCATCCCGTCACGAGTAATGAGCACGTTTTATCACTACATATTACAAAAGAAAGTCGCCCGCCGCGTCTGTCTCGCTGTCTGTTCACGATAAACTTAAAACCTACTGAATAGATTGTAATGCGGTCTTCACCAATAGATAGAGTAAAACATAAAGAAGGTTTTGGTATATAATTTATCAAAGTTTTGGGTAAATTAGTTCAAGTATAACGATAATTGTTGGAAAAAGTCAAGCCGCCTGGGAGCTTCCATCGAACGCTACCTAATTCTTTTGAGATATAACAAAACAATGCATAGTGTGATATTACTCTTTTATAGATCTACAAAAAAGTCGGCAATGACATATACTTATCTTTTAAGGATAGCTATACCCATCTATCTACTAAAAATGGTCACATATAATAAGGTAATTGGAAGGCTATTTACTCGGATACGGTATTAATCTTTATCAAATTAAATGAATTGGTTACCTTAAGCATTCATGCTTAAGTATATATTTTATATTATTAGGGCAGGACAACGTTCGCCGGGCCTGCTAGTAATATGATAATTATAGATTGTATTGTATAAAAATATGTACTCTAATTCCATTATCCAAGGATGAAATACAGGGATACATTTTTATGGAATAAACACCGTCCACGTTTACTCTTACAACTATTTAAGGAATTAATTCTATGCGATATTGCTTAAATTTGAAAATCATCCTTCCATTAAATTTTCATGAGTATTTTTTTTCAACTGACTACACTATTGGCCTGACAGGCATCTATAGCTTCACCAGACTACATTTTCATGGGATATCTAACATCGATAACTAGCTGCTGCTCGAAAAATTGAGCTTAGTATTTCGTGCGTTTTTTATGAATACATTTTAGGATGGTTATATTTTTTTAACCACTGTAACTCTTTTACTTTTTAAATTGATCTATGGTAAATTTTATCTTTCCTACTTAGACCCTGTATGGGATGTATATGGCAAAGCGTAACGACATACTGCCTTGATATTATATTCTGAATTGTCTTATATATTTTTATTATTATATATACCAGTAGATCTCGTCAAAATCAGTTTAGCTTTTTACATTAAGTTAACTTACATTAGTTTTGACATTTAAGAATAAATTGTTACCTACATACATACTACCTACATAGTATACCTAAATATAACAATATAATACAGAACTCAAACTAAAGTGCTAATTCAGCTATTGTGAAAATTCCCATGTGAGTCATTGTGTAAAGTGCTAACCATATAAACGTATTGTGGGACAATCGAACGGTTACATAGCATCAATCTTGCTCGATCGCCCTAGCTTAGATGTTGACAATTTAGGTTTAATTAAATATAAGTAATAAGTTATCGCAACTAAAGATTGTAAGGACAAAAATTGACTTTCTTTTTAAAAACCTCCTACTGATGGCCAACTACGTAATTAATTAGTAAATGATAAAATATACATTTTTTAAGTAAATAAAAGAACTGACATCTAATTCAATTGATATGGAGATTACAACTCTTCTATTGACAACTATCTAAAAAAAAACTTATTTTAAATTTAATAGAAAATTTTGCTCAATCTTTGTTATCTGTGTAAATAAAAATCAGTTGTTGAATATATTTTTTTGGTTAATTCTTTTTTTGTCCAGTTTGTAATTGTCAGAACAAGAATTGTATGAGAGAAAATGTTTGAAAAATCGTAGGAAAAAGTGAAAATTTTAAGATTAAGAAATCTCTATATAAAGAAGTGAACGAGTGAGTGAGAAAATACAATAGAGATTTTCAAAAATATTGACATTATTGATAAATTGACGTCCATTTGCCATCTTATATAATTACATGGCCGTACTGTAAATGGAAGACTGGTCTCATTTACATTATTACACTCCTGCGAAGCTAGGGCGGGGAAATAGTTTTATTTATATCTAATTCCGTGTGTAATTTTATATGAGTTGATTGGAATATTAATACCATATAAACCATAGTAGTAAGCTTGTGTTTCTTAGATGAGGAATGAGCAAATGCTTCAACCGTCCTCGCTGCCCGATTCCAACAGAGTCATCACACACCAGTCGTCCCAAGAGCATAGGTCGTCCGTTATCTTGAGCTATCTGTAATAAAAATTATTCATTTCACATGTGTATATATAATTTCGTTAATTTTTATTATTAATTAGTCTCATTTTGTTACCTGTTCAAGTGTAGCCAAAGCTTTATCTGGCTCACCGCTTGCCACATGAAATCTAGCAGACTCTGGAAGCCACTGGAAGTATTACATTATTATTTAATCCCCTGACTTACAGATAAAGCATTTATATATCAACCAAGCTCACATTCACATTTATAATATTATTTAAGTTCCTTACTTATACGACACAAAGTATTACATTATTATTTAATCCCCTGACTTACAGATAAAGCATTTATATATTAACCAAGCTCACATTCACATTTATAATATTATTTAAGTTCCTTACTTATACGACACATATACCAGAAAAGACCATATATTTTTGTTTTGTTACATGCGACATTGATTCTTATTTACCGGTTTCTTAAGGTATAAATCGTAGATTTCGTCTTTAAGTAAAAAGACTTAGAAAATTAAAATGTAATTTTTACATTTTATATGAAAATTTGATTTGTATATTACATACTTTGCTTATTATTAAAGTTTACCAAATTTTTTTATTTTTAATTTTGGGCTTATATTGCCAACAATACCTATTGAGCAGTGTCATTAAATGTCTACGTTTTTGTATAACGTTTCGCCCTTTATGATATTAAAAGAAACTGGATAATCAGTTTAACATGCGCCATTATTCTTTATACTACAAATATACATTTCAAGATTTCTAGCTCTTAGCTTTCGAGTGTTGTAACAAACCAGATTTAATTCCAAATTGTTCGAATAATTTAATTAAAAATACAAATTCAACACAGTCTAAATGACTTACAGGACAAATAATTGCGAAAATCAATAGAGGAATAGTAGAGAGCGCTAGAAGCCAATGAAATCCCAATGTCGGCATCACCACTAATGCAAGTGCTACCTCCAGACAAGCACCGAGGGCCCAGAAACACTGCAATATAAAATTATAACGTTAAGAATTTATTTTTACATCCTATACCGTTCTTTATATATTACTTAAGTTATGTTTTAAATTACAATATATTAAAAATGTCACTTACATCTAACAGAACCACACATTTTGCTCTTTGTTTCGTAGGTAAGAACTCAGCATAAAGTGTTACCCTGAAAATAATAGACAATGGATTTTTACATTATTTAATTGATACAAAATTGTCGCCTAGTATCTCACTCGACCTTCTAGGTTTAGCGTGTTTACAATGTCAGACCACATGCTCATTTAACATCAGATGAGATTGTGATCAAACACTAAAACCTATAATATATTGAAAAAAAAAGTGCTTACTATAATATGTTTAATTAATGTTAGACAAATTCAAAATGGATAGTAATAAAATGATATGTATGAAAGTGGAGAAAGTACCATAATTAATTTTAATGACATGAATATACATGATTCATAAAATTGTATATTATGTACGTTTCTTTAGTAATAAAACAACTTGTACTCTTATTAGATAACTAGCTGTTTCCGGTGAATTCACCTACATTCAATTTTTTACCTCTCACGGATCATAGTATAATATACTGATCCAAATGACTTTGTAAACTATATTTTGTAGGGTGATCATTCACTCCTAAGAGTTGTAGTGTGAAGTTAGATATAATTTTATTCAATAAAAAGTAAACAGTTGTTCAGCATCGACTGCCAGTGCCAGAGATTGTCATGTTGAAACAGATAAAAAGCAAATTGTTTGATCTTCATGCTCAAGCTATATCATAGATATAGACATAATTATGAATCAATTTATTAAAACAATTTGGAAGTAACATGTAATGGAACAATTCCTCACCATTAAAATTTAAAAGAAATAATTTCAATAGAATCATATATAAGCAACATTTTTTTATTTTAAACAATGCAAGAACTCTTAGACGAATAGTGTGATTGTATATTTATGCATTAATTCTTATCCTTAATATCATCCATAAATGGTAACAAGTGTGCTTATTTAACAATATAAATAAATAGTTAGTAAATAAAAACAAAAATATTACTTACGATTGTGGCACACACCCAATAGCAAAACCAACCAGTCCACGTAGGAACAATAACCAGAGGAAATTTGGTGCTACAGCGCTTAATAACCCATAATAGAATAGTAGTACACCACACATACTGAGAGCCTGCAGACAATTGGTAAAGATTCTTTAGATTCACTTTATTAGCACACCAGTAACAAGCTCTTTGTATTCAGAATAGCAGATAAAGTCCGAATAATTTATTCACAGAACAAGCAGTTTACAGACATTTACGGATCTTTAAGTTGTCACTAACCATAGTTCTTGTATTGCATTGTGTTTACCACCAGGTATAGTGCTGTCACTTTGAATCATTATACAGTAATTAAAATGATAATGATCCTATGTGATAAAGTGGCATACCGGAGTAATGAATCCTAACCAATATTATAAATGCAAAAGTGAATTTGTTTGTTACACTTTTACGCCTTAACTACTAATGAACACACCAACCAAACCCATGAGTATAAACTAGTACGAAACTAAATATGATATGATATGATAAATATAAGAACAAATAAAATATTTTTATAATAATAGAATCACAAATGTTAACTTAGAATATATTACAGAAATTTGCCTTTTAAAGTGATATATGCATTGTAATGTTTAATAATTTATTACTGTTTTTCTTCCATAGCGGTCACTAATGTTTCCCCAAAAAGTAGAACTCAACATCATTCCCATGAATACAACAGTTGTGGTCAATGCTTGTTGATATCTGGAAATAAAAATTGTGAACTAGGTTACTTATTTTCAATTTTAGCTTGATATGATCATTTACCAATGGAGTAGACTTATGTCAGGTAAAATATCAAGTGTTAGTACAGATAATGATGAATGATTATTGTAATATAAATTAGCCCTAGTTTAAAATGACCAATTTCATATAAAAACTAATTTAAACAACATACTTGCTGATATTCCATTCACAGTGTAAGGCAGGTGACAGAATGCTCAATATTGTCATTTCCATAGAGTCTGCCATCCAGCATAGTCCGGTGCACAAAGATAATTTTACTTGGAACCAGCCAAACCCTAATGCATTGACAGCTTGAGTTACTGTGAATGTGTCTGAAATAGTTATTATATGATTTAGATATACTATAGTTATTTATGTTCATTCATCTTTATAGTATAATGTCAGCTTGGTGATGTCCAAAGATATGTTTTCAAGGAACAGCATGTTAATTATCATAGCACCTAACTTTGTATGCCAAAGCATTTTTATATATTCTGCCCATATATGCTGGTATTATGAAAAATTTTAAAGTATTTTCAGGTTTAATAATAAATATAAGCAAATTTCAAATGCTTTGTTAGTATGTGACAATGTTCATACATAAAATATATATTCCCCTGATTTCAATTTAATTTTGAAAATAAAGAAAAAACGAAATCATTCAGGAAAAAAAGTATTGTTCCTGGGGGATATTTGAAATCTTTACAAACAAGAAACAGTAAGCAAATGCTAGTTTTCTATATATGAATATATACTACTAACTTTCTGAAGTATTGTGGACTAAACTATCATAGATATTAAGAAAGTTATATCACTTTTAATTTAAAAACTTAAAGTTCATATATTTCTGTATAAGTCATAATTATGATAGAATAGCATAATTTAAGAAATATTTATAAGTAATTCTAAATTATACTTTCACAAGTGTAAGTAAAAAATGTAAGGTGTTTAACTTATCATACCGTCAGGGACTACAGTTACCGAAGCCATCTCGATTTCTTGAGGCGGCGGCATTGGTACTGGTGAGCGTGAATTTGCCGCGCTGTCATCTAAATCCTGATATCCCTTAGCTCGACGCATTTTAAAAATATATCCTTTTTAGAATAACACAAAACTTCTGACGTGGAATGAAGAAAACCAAATGCCGTAATTTATAACGGGAGTTTTAGCTATGTAGACAAGTTTTATCTATAAGTTTTTCACAAAACATTGTTTACGATTATATATAATATTATACCAGGCATTATGACAAATTTACATAGATGACTAGAAAGTTCAGAAAGTTACAATAAATAAATAAACAAAACACTCCAAAACCTATTGAAAAATACAATCTGGGATAGATGGAATTTGTGTACTCTAATGACAGCAAGACAGAGCTATGGGTTTAGTCATACAAAAGAAAAAGAAAGCAACTTCCTAATGCTGAATATCATATAACAGCTGTAACTAAAAATTACTTATTTCTATTCCAAACATTACTGTTTTGACAACAAACTTTTGACATTTGACAGTAGAATTTATCATAGATAACATAAATTTTGTAATGACGTTTAATTTGGCTGATGGTCTAGGCATCTTTGCCTTTTCCTTGTGTAAAGAAAAAACAGGAACACAAGACAATACATAATGTATAATATCTCATACATATGCTCTATACAAAATATCAATATTTCATGTACACAGGCTGCTATATATTACGGTCGCTAGTCTGGCACAAGCTCAATACGTGTCGAATATGTCGGTGAGACGAACTCATACGTTTTTCTCCTACTAAAACTCTTTCAACGCAATTAAGTTTTCACTTCAAAAACATTAAAATAATCTTTCATTTATTTTTAACCAATTTACAAATATTCATTTAATTTCTTTGCCAAGGCTGGGTATACATAATATCTGTCGGATTCATTTAAAACAAATTTTAAAAAGCTTTCGATTCATTTAAAAACTAAAAAAGATAGTTGTGTGAACGTTTGGATTACATATTTAATTTTAACAATCCATCTATTTATATGGAATAAAAATATTACATATTTTGAGAAATAGCTAATTAGCGTAATACTTACTTCTATTATTGTCACATTATCATCGTATTAATTTATCATGTCCCTTAGTACGTAACAAAAGTGACATGTTCGTTTCTTTTCAAATGTGAACTTCCTTAGACCCAATGTGATTTTAAAACTCGATGAAAAAAAAGTTATATTGAAATGAGTCAAACAAACATCTTTAGGTTTTGATGTGTAAGAGAATGAGATAGAATACATTAACTTTTATATAAATATTTTATCATTTTTTGAAAGTTTTTGAATTTTAAAAGTTTTGGTTTTGAGCTTTTGACACGTGTACATCTGCATAGTTGTTTTTTTTTCGCAGAATTATTACAAATTTCGTATGTTATTTTACTTATAACTAAAAAAATGGTTTTACCCCAACATATTTTTTTTTATATATTTAAGTGTATAATTGACCATTTTGAAGCAGTTAACATTTCTGCTCTTTCTCTCTCAATCTCCTAAACTACGCAACGGATTTTCATAAGCTTTTTACGATTATTTGAACAGTAATTGCTGGAAGGTTTATACGTACGAGTATATGATATTTATAATCAGTACACAAAAATCGAGTTTTCTAATTAATTCTACAAAAATATTTTTTGGTGTTCATATTGCTAACGTTGGCTAAACTTTAAACTCGACGGAAGTATCACAGATTTCAAATTACGCATAACAAACAAAAAGTTGTTTGTGATGTAATTTATGAACTGTAAATGTTATTACCAAAAGAACTGACCGGACAATGCATCTGTCTAAACCACTAGGATGGTTATAATAGCACATTTACAGGTTAATTGCATTCGTGCGAAGACGATGTGGGTCACTAGTCTAGTCCGGTGCAGGTCAATAGTGTAGACAGTTCGAAAAAAAATATAGCATGCAATTGAAAATATATTTTTTTTCAATTTAAGCACTTAGTAGACGCTTTTATACATGAAACTACAAACGGTTCGGAAAACAAGCTATTCATCGGGAAGTGTTAGCAGAAATGCAACAATACATTTCTGTTTGTACATATAGAGTTATAATCTGTCATTCCATTTAAATGTCTTAATGCGTGCTCTTGTGTATTAGAGATGTTAATATAATACTATTTATTCATATATGTGAAAGCCTTATTTGTCTAATAAATCCAAGTAGAAGAATTGGGCAAGCAACTAGATCTCGAACGAAAAGTTCATAATAGTCAGACTCGTTTTTGGCTTTATTGTTCTATTTAGAGAGAAAATATAAGTTACTAGATATTGCTAAAATCTAGTATGAAACGAGTCGAGGTCGATCAGTTTTGATAATAGCTTAATAGTAATGTGTTCAGACACAGAGTCGATCGACATAGGTTCGAATCCTGCATTGAGTCGAAGCTTTCGGTGAAAAAAAAAAGAACTTCCATGATTATAATATCGTTAATAAATTCATTAATGAATATGAGAAAGAATATTTTAGAAGCTTTATATATTTTAAACGTATTTATTTTTAGCGCTTCATTTGCAAGTAATTTTTTTCTGTAAATATTATAAAATGAAGTCGTCTCCCGCGTCTGTCTATCTTTCTCTATCTTTATTTCTTCTTAAATACGGGACGGATTTTGATACCATTTTAGCTACCGTTTAGAGAATTTCGTCCAAAAGGTTTACATGTGTAATACATTTTATGGCAACGCAACTGTGAAGCTCCTCGTGTCGCAGGTGTCTAAGGGCGGCGGTGATTACTTACCATCAGGTGACCTGTCTGTTCGTTTGCCTCCAATTCCATAAAAAATAAACATATATTATATTTATATACAGTAGAGAAAAGTCGATGTACTTTAATGAAGTCGTAAGATGTATTATTCGGGCGTTTATATTAGTAACGCTTGCTAAATCTTATGAGATATATCAGAATAATGTACTACGGAATTATACACCTCAAAAATACATCTAAAAAGTTCGGGGATAATCATCAGTCATCACTATCAATTGCATACTATTAAAATTAATTGGTTATTTGCGGTTCTTCTTTGATCAACATAGTATGCAGGACATAATTTTAATGAATACCTTAGAAGATATCAGAAATTTTAAAATTACGCACAACATAAACGAGTTGTTCGTGTGAAGAGAAGAACGTAACGTAACGTAGAAAAAAGACGTAGCTTTCATTACTTTGATGAAACGTGAATATTATAGTCCCAAAAAATGAATCTAAATGGTTCTAGTACTAATGACCCCACATTTATTACATTGCACCCAAGCGAAGATGAGGTAGTTCGCTGTCATAAATACAAAGTAATTATGCAATGAGGTTTCACTTAAGTTTGATCTATACAATTTTGAAAATTTATAGTACCTCACTGTTAGTAATTTGTTTCTCTGTGTGGTATTGGTGTAGTATTAGCGTAAAGTTTTCGTTGTGATCTGTCATCTTTAACTTTTTTTTTGTTAACATTCCTTTCTAACTTACACTACAAATTACACTAGAGATGCAATAATAGAGAAGGAACGGTTTCATAGCCTCCAAATAAGAAACTAAAAAATAATAAAAATATAAATACCAATTTTAGTAGTTGAAGATACTGGTATATTTAAAATGAATTACATTATACTCTTTACTTTTATAGGTTTTAGCATTTCACGACAATCCATCCGATGTTAAATGACGATGTGGTCTAAGATGGTAAACACACTAAAGCCTCAGCACTGACTCTCAAGTACAGCTGTCGGATTGCTTTAACAGGTACTTAGCCACAGATTTTTAACATGAGGGTGGTAGCTAGTCAAGCGGACTTAGAAAAAGCGCTACCAGCATGCAATGGTTCTATCTCGATGTTTTCTTTCATTGAAAGTTCCGAATTTGTGACAAGGATTCAAACCTACGTCGATCGACGCAGCATCCGTACACGCTGTCAACTGAGCCATCATCACTTTAAGCTACCTGTACGCATAATTATATAGGTATAATTATCACGAATAGGTACAATGAGTTAAACTTACTCTATGAGTTTTTGTCAAATTTTGTAACTTGATGAATATTTTGTAGTGATTCCCTTTCTAGATGTTGTTTTTTTGTGTAGTATGGTTATATTTCATTTCTGTAGCTCACGTTTTCTTTTTAACGAATTACTGGAAAAATCCGAGAAATCTGTGGGCGTAGTTTTCTACATTCAACGAATAGGTTAAAGGTTACCAACGTGGGCGGTTAGTCCTACGCTTATACATACTTTATTCCCATTTCTGAGTGCGATGTTCCACATTTTCCCTTGAAACAAGTAATGCGATATCACATTTATTAACTTGTATATCAATATTACATACTTTTGACGCTATAAGAGGATATTATTTTGGCAAATCTTCACATATGTGAAGCCATTTGGCATGAGTTGCATTATCAATGTAAATTTAAGCTTCAGTATATCATGACATATTTTTATCCCGTTTGTAATAATATAGTATGTATAACAAGTGAACATAATTCAAATAGAATTATAATTAAATAGAATGTGTTAATTAATAATATTTATGTCATTTTTTACTTCATAGCTAGTGGTATACTAACTCAACAGGTTACATTATACGTACAATGTTTATAATATGTACCTAGACGTAGAATAATAGTCATTTTTATGTTTCAACTCAACTATTTCTAGGCTGAACTGTACAGTTACTTTAATGCGCCATGAAATCTGTTTCATGTCGCCTTTTATATTTATTACAGGACTATTGGAGTATAATGAATTCAAGCTTTTGTTACGAGAATTATGGATATGATATAACATTTGACGTTTAAGATTATTTTACTGATCAATTATTTGACAGTAATGTTTCAGCTCGTGATTTTAAGTTAGGGTTAAAAACAATCACACCTGATTTTGAATAGAGCCAATACCACCGTAACATTACATCTAAATTATATACGTGGAATACTTTCATAATGCGATTTGCCTAGTATAATAACGTAATAATAGTACATATAATGTACGCAATACATATAAACATAAGTAATGTGAGTTATCGACAGGTAAATATAAGTTCCCTTACCTACTTAGTTGTCTGATAAAATAGAGTTTATTTTTGTTTTTATCTTTATCTCGTTATTATAGAAGTTCATACAAGTATAGTTTGTGTACGTTTGAATTATAAAGAATAATAAAAGAATATTTTATTGCGCCTTCTATGAATTATGATGGTGACAAACAAGCGTGCGAGTCGCGTGATCGCAAGCGGTCATCGGAACCTATGAACACTTGCAACATCTGGAGCATCTCGTGAACATTAGAAACTTTAGAAACCTGTCTCCTCAACTGAAGTGCTTATTCAGAAAAACCATAACCAGGGGTTTATTCCACACTCGGAGTAGTTGCGAGCAGAAACTTCTCTGAAACTGAACTGTCCGTGACCATTTCGGTTCAAAAATATGAGAATGAATTCCCTGTTGATGGCAAGCAATACGACGATAAAAAAGCGTCAATATCGAAACATTCCTCAGAATACAAGCTATTGTACTGCCGCATCTTTCTATTTTAAATTTAGATATCGCTTGTGAGCTGGGGATATGTCATTGATTTTCACACCTTGTCTTTGAAAGATGACGGCAATACTCTTTATGGAGCCGGACTTGCGATTTATATAACAGCTAAGTGTCTGACCGTGTTTCTTCATAAACTAGGCTACCTAATAGACTGGTTTTGTCGAAAGCCTTACCGAAATAGTAAGGCCATCGCTAAGTTCTAGATATCTGTGTATCAAGAGTCGCTCGTTGTTTAATCAATACTATTAAAAATATAATCTTCAAACTCTTGACCCATATCTACAATGTGTACATTGTTATCAGCAGCTTCTCAGATTGTTGGATACTAGCAGAAACCTCTTTACAATACCGAAACCAAGGACTGATCAGAAAACTATAGATAACGAGTTAGTGTCTTCCCATAAATGTTAGAAATGACAATAAAGTAGTTTAAAAATACTCTCTCTTGTCGAAATGACAATTTAGTTTTAAACTGGGTGTATTCATAAAACAAGCCGTGGAGATTTCACGGATGTCATATCAGAAAATTTAGATATCTGGAAGCGATGTTTAGTTGTACTCTTTGATCGTTATTTGTTTTAAAACCACGATTACGACACACTTACGGGCGACAAACATTGATAATCTAAAAACTTTGCCAAAGAAGAGTATTTTTGACGGGCCCTGTTCCAGCTGCAATAATGTCCTTCTCGTATCCAACGCCAAGATTCCTGTATTTATATATATAATAAAGATAGCATATTTGTAGTTGGCTTCAGCTTCAAACGTAGCTCACTCTACCAACTTAAAAATGGTAACAAACGATGGCTTGCTAGTATTTCCTATTAATAAATAGAAAATCTATACACTATATACTACTAACAATTAGTCCAAGAAGTGTACATTTTTGGTACACAGATATATACCCGTACATAGACGCATATTTACACACACATTATATCCATACATATACACACTTTCTTTCACTTTTAGATTTATTTATCTTATATCTTATTTCTTCATTGTAATTCTCTTCAATTATTTGTAGTGTATTTTTATTTCAAGCCCATATATGTAGTCAACTATTGTAAATCTAAGTTTCATCACATTTTAGGCTTCCACGTTACAGACACTGTCTAGTTTGGGAATTTAGTTCGTTGTATTTATTTTTAGCATAAAAAATATACTGTACTTTTTGTACGTGACACGACCAGTCAAATATGTCAAATGTATATTTGTAATTTATGTAAGTTGAACTCTCTTACCTATTATATCGAAATAAGAACTCAGTATCACGGGTCTAAATAACTTGAAATTTGTTAAATATAATAACTTTGGGAACATTTACTCTGAGCCAACTATTGGTTGTTTAGTAAAACTCAATAAAACAAAATTTCAGGTTTTTTTTTATTTTGCTTCATTAAGGTATATTAATACATTTTCGTAATAAGTACTATCATCCGGAATTAAATCGTTAAGTACATTTTCAGTTGCAAGTAGACTACACTTAAAAAAATACAGTTAATTATGTTCTTTCCTATTAATATACAAATACAAAGATGGCAATACAATTATGTAAGTACACGTTTATAATAAGACAAGTATTCTGAGCAATATTTTATGATTATAGAAATCATTGGACAATCCATCTACGAAGTAAATAATAATATTTAATACAAATACATATGTATACGGCCTTAACTAGATCCTGTGCAAGCGTCATTGCACAGATAAGTTATCAAAACAAATACATCTGTATAAAATTTTTATGATCGTAATTAGAAAAATTATATAAACCAATGATTTATATTAAGGCAGCTACTTCAAAATTAGAGGAAAATTTAAAAAACTATATTTTATGTGTAATAGATATGTTTGTTTGAAATATTATTATATCTACTTATAATTTGTCATCGTTATGTTTTTCAGTAAACAAATTATTACAAATTAGTGAAAGTTTAATAAACCATAAATTAGCTTTGAAACAAATGTAAAAAAACAGGTAAATTAGATTTTTGATGACGTCATTATAACTTTTAAAAACATTTTGTAGTCTTATAGACCTATAACGTTTTAAATATGTAGGTTAAAAAGCTATAAAGCTGAAAGTATCACTTAATCCTCTGTTTTACGAGAGAATTATCTAATTCCTAAGAAGTAAAAATATGTATCCTATTTGCTTTTGCTATGCAAAATATCATGAAAGTAGACCAGCGTTATATTTCGATTCCTGTAAGTCAGTCTAATCTAAGTGTTTAAAGTAGCATAGACAACTTTGATTAACTGAATACTATGCAATCTAAAAATAGAATTATTTTTTACCTAAATCTGTACTTAGTACCTTTACCTGTCATAGAATCAAATTCTAACAAAGAATCAGTATGATAGGATTACTGTTATAGTTTGCTAATTAGTTAAACTATTTTTTTTTGTATTTCTTTCTATCTAAACAATAAAATTCTTAGATATAATTAGTACCTACGAATATTTACAATGCACATAATATTGTGCGATATTAGCTGCCAGTTGAAGGAGCATAATTTACATAATGTTATAATAGACAGATAGTACGTAATATAGTATTGGAACTTACAATTGTTAAAATATTCTTTTTGTCAATGGCAATTATAGTCATATTTTGTACGATTATTTTCATGCGTTTAGCAAGTTTATTTCGAAGTTTGTAAAGATCGAAAAAGATTTTTTTAGGAATCACATACGTAGATAGTTAATAATAATAAACCTAACTAAGTCACGATGATTGATTATTACATCAGATGACATGATATATGAATGATTACAAAATTGTATGAATTACAAAATACGATTTTAACAGTTTTTTTTTTTTTGGTATTTTGATTGCGCGTAGCGCTTCTTTATCATTGTCGCCGTTGCATATCTAATTAATCTACATAATATTCAGTCTCATATTTGTTGGCGATATTTTTTTCTTTTCATTTAAGTTGCGATGCGATGTTTTAAGCCTCGTAGTTCTACAACCAGATCCGAGTCCCCTTCTACGAATCGCTTTTCAATCCTTCGTGTATTGGTAGGTTCCTATAGACAATGAAAAAAATATGTTAAGGATTCTAAAATACATTCAAAGTTCACGTTCAAATTGAAAGACGTCGCCTATACTCGGTTCTTAGTAGTTGCACTCCTTCCCGCCTGGATTGACCCGGCCTCAGAGCCCACTGTGTCACCCGCCACCCCCGGCCCGGCCGCGCTATTTTTAGACATCGCAGTTCCCACCCCCTCTATGAATTAAGTATCTACATAGGTATGGTTATACTATAATAGGTTGAAATAAACTATTACGCTTACCTGATTTTCTGCAGAAGATTTGTTGGCCAATAATTGTGCCATTGTGTTGTAGAAATTATTTCTTTTCAACTGATTTTTGTGATGAATTTGAGAAGTCTGTGCTGGTCGTGGCATAACAACTTCTTTTTGTCCCGCTTTGAGTGTTTCTAAGGTAGAATCTGGTGGAGGTGTGATGACACTTCTCTTATTGCCGTTCCAATTAATAAATCCATCATCCGATGCATAGTCATCGTCGTCGTATCTAGGAACGGTCTTGGGTACGTGATAAAGGGGTTTTCCGGCCAAAGCTTTTAATTCACGAACGTCTTCATCTTCAAGATCTCTTTCTTCATAGTCATTGGATGGGAACGCAGCTCTGGCATTTTCACGACGTCTTTGTGCGTCTTGAGCCATTTGTGTAAGGATTAAATTATCAAGGAATGCCGCACTGACGTCATCGACGTCGTTTGAGCGCCAGCGGGGCGTGGTGTCACTTTCGAACCAAGTTTCTTGTCCGATAGGTAATGCTGCAAGTCTTTCTTCTTGAATCTTTGGTGCTTCGTTATCAATCATGTGAGGATAGGGATCGTAATAATAAGAGTATGGTGTCTGGCCTTGCATTTCAGGTACGTTGATAGCGGGGGCATCGTAGTAATATTGTATCTTTGGCGCATAGTAGTATTCATCATCCGAATATTCTCTCGGTATTTCCGGGTAAACTGGCCATCCTTGAATGGGGTACGTCTTAACTTGTGCTACAAAGTAGCTAAGTAAGACAGTGAACAGCCTAAAAATAATGCAATTATTTAAATAGTATATAGGATGTAGAATACGTTATTTGTGTTTTGTTAACTTTAGGGGATATGACATAAAAGAAGAGAACACGTTTGTTATTAATAATTTACAATTTTAGTATTCAAATAACACAAGAAAACCTGTTGCATTTCCTATGTAGTGAATGAGGTACTTAAAAAATGATGTCAACAATGTTACAAAAACACAATATTTATAATAGTAATAAAATAAAACTAAGAAGTACCTTAAATTCGTTAGCTGCATTTTCCACGTTTTTCACAATTCGATGTTAGTTAAGGCGCGATCGGGACACGACTACACATAGGAGTGAGGGCCAGGCTGCTTTATAAGCGGGTCGCCCACGCGCACCGCCCACACGTTCTCAATGAAACATCCCCCTTCGTACACCCTACCCCATTTTACCCTCTAGCTCCCCCAGACCACAGCCCCCGCGGCATTCTCCTATCGATCGTGCCCGCAGATTATTCATCTTACTAAATTGTGAGTTTGTTTTTTGTCTAAATAGATATGTAATTAATGAAAAGATATGTCTATTAAAAGAGTAAGCTTATATTTTTAATACAAAGAAATGAATAAAGCAATTTGTTAAACAACATCTCAAAGAAGACTTATCGCCAAACGTGGTCTATATTGTTGTACTATGAATTATAATATAACGATAATGGTATGATACAACTCTCGTGTCTTAAAGAATTACCATACATAGAATGAAACCTCTATTGTAATTTCGCCCTTTGTATTATGTAAACAATCAAATGGATGTTCAGTTAGCTAAGGAAATTTTCCGTGATGTTTGTAGGGCAGTATGAAGTATGACGTTATACGGTCTTTCAATGGACAGCGTCTCTCAGGGTCACTATTGTTCTTGGATTATAATGAACTTACTATGTAATGGTTTGTGAAAAGTTTGCAAATTAGTATTTAAATAAGAACTACAGTAATTCAAACGTAGACGAATTTAAGATATTTGAACTTTAAAGCTAAAACGAATTTTTTTTTTACTGACTGATTGTTCGATATTCATCGTCTTTATATATCACAAGAACAAGAATAATATATGCTCTTAAAGTGGAATCACTGCTGACTTTTTACCGGAAACGTTTCGCAACTTTATTTTAATACTTTTTGATTTGACGACACGAATGATATATTGCTCTGTACTCTTCATGCATCATTATACTTAGACTGAGCTAATTACCTGAGGCGGAGTAAGTTTTAGGATAAATTAGCCTAACTATAATGATGCTTATATTATTCGCTTGGTTTAGTCAGTGATATAGGTATTTTACGAAACGTGTAATTTCGTTCTTAGAAATGGTGACTAAGTACCAGACAACTATTGTGCTATCAACATGCGTAACAAGAACAATCCACTCTGATCTGATAAAATATTGCAATGAAAAAAAAATTACAATTACAATTTTTTTTTGTTCGGTAATATATGATAATATACTAGCGTTCGTTCGCGGCCTCGCTCGCGTTAATGTAGACTTGACCCACTCCTCGAGAACAGTACTTTATTTTTGTACACCTGATAACGTGTATGAAAAATTTCATGGTAATCTGTTTAAAGCGTAATAATAAACGAACAAACTCACATTCGCATTTATAATATTAATTATGATAGGATAGATAGACTAAAAATACGTTTTGTCTCCATTTTAAATTTTTGTATACATATAAAGGAGACATTTATGTGTCTTCTCTGAGAAAATAATACCTATTGCAAATAATATAATTATCAAGCCGCGCTGATATATCTCCCACTACACGTAGTCTTTAATAAAATTGGATTAGTGAGATAAATGTACACTACTATGTTCATATCCTACGGGAACCGTACCACATTTGATGTCTGTGAATTTGTTACAGTTTTGTACCTAAATTAAAAATCTAATACCTATATATGTATTTATTATTAGGTTTAGTAATAAAATAGGAGTGATCAACTCAATATTGATGTAAGTAGTAGTTTATTATTATAAGAATCTGTTTCGAATTACTGTAAAAGAAAGAGTGGGTTAGGTTGGGGAGACGGGCGGGACATTTGGTTGCAATTCGACGTAGCCGAAATGCATCCTCAGTTTTGGTCGCGGAAGTAGTCACAAACAACGGGTCGTTGCCCGGTTGGCGCCACCACGTCCTCTAGGAAACGTCAATAAATGACCAAAAACCAAAAGGTATGTTAGTATAAAGTATACTCAAAGTGCTATGGACTAGTGTCACTTTTGAGTGTTTTTTTTTGGTTCTATAAATATAATTAACCACACGAAATAGGCGTAATAAAACTATTGCCATTTCAATAATTACTTAATTGACTTTAAAGACCTGGTATATATTTTTGTAATTTGCAAAATATTAATTTATTCTCAAGTATGTATTTGTATGATATAAAACATTTGTCTTTTTATTCAGTTTTGTCTATATACTTTTATTATATTTTCATTGGGCACATAAAACCTTTATCGTTAACTATTTATAAAAGTGGATGTAATCGACGGCAAATGTATTTTATCATCCTATTCCCACCGTAATAGCTTTCCGTGTATAAAATAATAACAAAAGGTATTAAGCCGCTATCTAATCTGGAAATTTGTTGTTCAGTATATATCT
The DNA here is from genome assembly GCA_035772565.1 of Antheraea assamensis. Classification (NCBI taxonomy): domain Eukaryota; kingdom Metazoa; phylum Arthropoda; class Insecta; order Lepidoptera; family Saturniidae; genus Antheraea; species Antheraea assamensis. The sequence goes on from JAQQSE010000076.1 coordinate 2,690,760, forward strand.
ATTTGCGTCACTGAATATTCTGTATTATATAGCTGGTTGTATATTTAAAATCAGATAAGTTCGAGCTTTCATCTTTATTTCTTTTTGTTTTGGTCTAGGTTCATGTCTGGTTATAGTTTCTACTTCGAATTTTTGTATTTATACAAAAATAATTAATAGCAACAATAACTTTAATCTATTAATATATATATAAGGAAAATACAGTTATTTGAGGATCGTCAACACTACTGAATGTATCTGCATATGACTATGACCATTCAATGCAAAATATTTTTCTTGAATTGAATTTTTATGCCACGAGAAGGGTTGATGCAGAGTGAGGACTGGCGCAGAGCGATGTAAATTATAAAACCACAGAACGTGAAATAGACTATAGGAACATTCATATCATATAAAACAAGCGGAGAGTATGGACCTGTGTTATTTACAGCAACATTCTAACACAGGTTTTAGTTAATATCTTCAGGACTAGCCTTGCATAGGGAGTTATACCTGAACTATGTATAAAAGTACGAGTCTTATCTTCATACCTAAGGCTGGCAAGAACGACTATGCCTTACGAAAGTCCTTCAGATCCAGTAGGTCTTACGTCATTACTTCTCAAAAAATTAAAGAAGATAATTGACATTAGACAAGTGATTCTGATCACAAGCCCTATACATTATAACCAGTATGCCTATAGCAAAGGTAAATCTACCGAGATTGCTCTGCTTTGCTTAAGGTAAGGTAGGAAAGGCATTGGTCGATAAACACATTGAACTGTGTGCATTTCTAGATATTAAGGGCGCTTCTGATAATACACCGACTAAAACTTGGATTCAGGAGCTTGTGGCCAAAAAAATAGATACCATTGTCTTTAGGTGGATTGAAGCAATAATCTCAAATTAACTCTACATGACAGATATCATGAGGTGGTACCCACACGAGGATGCCCACAAGGTGGTGTGCTCTCAATTCTGCTGTGGAATTTGACCGGTTTCTGCATGAGATGGAAAAACGGAGGATACGCGCCCAGGACTATGCCGATGAATCTGGTGATAGCTGTCTGGAGTTTTTGTCAAAGTACTATTTCTACCTTATACAGAAAGATTAGTTGTCATTCACTAATGGTGCGATGATAACGTATTAAGAGTCAATGTAAACATAACAGTAGCTAGTACCATTTACAAAGAAAAGGCATCTTGAAAATTTGTACAACCCACACAAAATGGCAAAACAATTGCCCTTTCAACAGAGACCAAGTACTTGGGAGTAATTATTGAAGGATTCAGGTATTCAACTCAGAAAAACTACGGGGTTTTGGAATAATAACAATTTTAATATCCTAATTTTTTTTTTTTATGTGGGAAGACATTCTACATTGGACACCCACAGCCCTGGGGAGCTGTGGGGTGTCAAACTTTTACTGACTAAAAAACCCACGAGATACCGTCTGCCGCGCTATGGAGTGGCACAGGATCGAACAAGCAAACATCATGCCATCCCGGCGACAAGGTCCAGTGCAAACGCCCTGAGCGCGACGACAGCCCCGTCAAGCTGCCTACCCGTCTACCTAACCAATGTGCAGTGGAAGGTCAGGTCCCCAGCCCCTTCCCTCCTTGGTCCGGCTTGGCAGTCAAGGGGTCATCCCCTCCAACAACCACCACCTGTAACTTTTTTACGTGGTTTTCTCCCACGGTAACTTTTTAAGGAGGCTTTCTCCCTCCACCTTCTGACGGGCAAGCAGAAGCCGGCCCGTCCTTACCCCATCTCCTAACGTGGTTTTCTCCCACGGTGACTTTTTACCGAGGTTTTCTCCCTCCCGCTGTCCGAAGGCACACCCCTCCGTAACTTTTTTACGTGGTTTTCTCCCACGGTAACTTTTTAAAGAGGTTTTCTCCCTCCACCTTCTGACGGGCAAGCCGAAGCAGGCCCGTCCTTACCCCATCTCCTGTCCCTCTGATAAGCAGAGGGGTACTGCGAGGGGCACCGTCTGCCGGGGTATACGCCCCGACCCGGTTCTGGAACCGAGCCCCAGGAATGTTTATCGGCTCTCTAGCCTAGATCCGTAGTGTTCTACTAGACAGGGTCACCTCGTGTAGGATGTGGCTCTTCACCACGCACTGACGGTCTAAGGAGGCAGGCTAAGGCTCCATGAGATAACTGTATTCGCCTGCGGTTCCAAGGTACAAGTATCTCATCCCCACTACAACTAGTCTTAGTAAGCGCCTTTATTCTCTGTTAATCTGTCTTTTTCGAATTCCTTCCAATGAAAACAAAAGCCACTTTTGACTATAAATGATATTAAAAGAAAAACTAGATATTCAAGCTCGTCTCACCTCTTACTGCCGAGATCGTGTTGTCATTATACAAAATTCACTCTATAGATTAATAAACAATGCTTAAAGCTTTCGTATATTAAACAACGCTTACATTATAGAGCAGAAATTAACTTGGAATTAACAGATTGATGTTTCAATTCAGAAAGCAAAAAGAGCTATGAGTATCTGCGGCCGACTGGCTCGCAAACGTTGGGGATTAAGCCATAGACTGATCATTTGGCTCTACACTGCAATAGTTAGGGCTATGATAACGCACGCCTTCGTACTCTGGAGCGGAAAAACTAACCAGCCGACTGTCAGAACCCACTTAGCTTCAGTAGTAAAACTAGCGTCTATCTTAGCGACGAGCGCTCAGTCAGCCTCTCCTGGACGGCTCTGGAAGCTATGTTGAATCTTTTGTCCCTTCACCTACATCTAGAGAAGGTAACGAGGTTAACAATGCACAGAATGTACGTCTAGGTGAGAGCGAAGTGGTGATCCCTGTCCTGGGTTCTTGTACTGGTCTCGTAGAACTTAAGATTAAAATTTCCCTTTATAGTACGACCATGTTATGAAACAAAATGGCAACGTCAATCGGAACGTCAATCTGCCAATATTTTTGAAGATTTGCCTAATGGTTTCTGTCTCACTTTTTTACATGAATCTTTTTTAACAAAACTTTTTCACATTTACGTACGTATTTTCAAATATTTTCTTTCATATAAACTTTTTCCTAACAATAACAACAAAAAAGGAATTAGTGAAATAGGTGTAGCCGTTCTTAAGTTATGCGCTTACGTACATTTGGCATTTTTTTTTATTGTATAGTATAACGATAACCGATAAAATTACGCTATTTATAATTTGTACCAGTTTTATAAATAATCATTTTTATCCGTTTTGAGTTATACGATAGGTCTTTGTTTTTTTAATTGATGTATGCACGTAGTTTCTCTAAGTTTTTTATTTTTTTATTCGTCCTGAACTTCTTATACATTATATTTTAATTGAATTAATATTTTTTCCGTGTTTATTAATTTAACTTAAAGGTTATAGGCTATGGCTTTTAAATGTTTATATGTTATTTTTCAATATTTAATATTTTCTATAAATTGAATTATATTATTTTTCCTAAACTAGAGTACGACTACAGTTTTTTTTAGAAAATTTTTTCAGTATGAGGCCAAATTAATGGTGTATAAGTTCTTGATAATGTTTTACTGCCGTTTGAGTGACTGCATGATGCCAGGATAATAGGTCATTCTCGTTTTATAATTGTCTTTGTGATTAAACATATATATTGAGTGTCAGTTAGTATGAAGTTATTGATATTATACTAGCTGTTAACTTTCTGAAGAAACAGGTTCCAGATCCACGGAGGCTGTTTAAATTGTGTCAGGTCTATAAACTAGGTCATAGGTCAGGTCCGTTAAGCTTGCATACAATGTACAGATTGTTAAGCCATTATATTAAATTGCTTTCAGAGTTTCTATTATAGATATTTGATTATTATAGATCTATTTTTTTTTATTTAGCGTATGATCACAATCTCTGATCCTGATGCTTAAATTATGATGTATTCTAATATGTTAAACAGCAGCTGAAGAAACAGACTTATATATGTAATGTTTGGCGATATATTCAACTTGCGGGCGGTAGTTCGACAGGCGGGCTTAAAAAAATCCTCTACTGCGATGCTGTGTGTGTCAAATTTCGACGCTTGAACGAATATTAGTCTTAGTAATTATCTTATTTTTAACTCCTTATTTCCTTATCTTATAATCCTTACCTCTTGGAGAATGAATATTCATAAAACATTTATCAGTGCTCATCTACAATTCTTAAAGAGATTCAGTGTAAAATTTGAAATTTTTAGACCAATTAGTTTGACTTTGCAATGTTCAATAAGTTTTTTTTTTTTTAAGTAGATGTCATATATAACTACTTGTATCTTTCTAGTAAAATGAAATAACGTTCAGAATCTGATTTCATTTTTCGTTTAAGTGAAATCGAACCTTTTCTAAAGTCAGTATATTGTCATAGACATACGAAGATGTAAGACAAGTGTGTTTTTTATACTGTCTAAATTTGTAGAAATATCAATATTTAGTCGTGTTCATAAACTTTTGTTAAACAGAAGTAAAGCGGCAATATCCCGACAATATTATAAAAAAACATGATCACTAACTATTTAGGTAAATACAAATCAATAACTGAATGCATGTATGCGTATAACTTGCGGGTTGTCTTTATGTTGTTTGTAATTGTCAGGACAACTATGTGTGAAAAAAAAATCGGACGCAGAAGTGAAACATTTGGGTTAAAAAATCTCCACATAAAAAGTAAGTAAGTGACACAGAAGACATCTTCAAATATATTGACAGAATTGACAGACTGTCGTTTTTTGTCATGTCGGTACATGGCAAATTTGGTCTCATTTCTTTCGAGGTCCGATCCTCCGGAATGGAGCCCTCGAGCACGTTGCTTGCGCGACAACATTGACACTGAATTAATTTTCAAACACTAGTTTTTGACACACAACACCGATCACCCCACACATGTGCACATACACACATGTAGGTACACATAGTGGTTGGGTTGTTTTTTTTTTATTTTTATTTTGAACCCTTTTCTCGAACAGAGTTAGCTTATACTAACTTAGTAGTCAGATTCAAGATACATGTATGAGTTCCTGAAACATACATGCTTGGTACACGTGTATGTTTCACGAATTTATATATGTATGAAATAATAGTTAGCCTAAGCTTAGTTAGACTCGGGATATTCGGTAACAGTCCAAGCCGAGGCGCGCCGTGCGCCCTTGTGCTGGTTGCCTACATAAAATCGGGTGAGTGCCTTAAGCGCTCCCCTTGGTGGTCCGGTGAAACTATGGATGCCTTGCCGGGTTGACAGTGTAGTCAGTTCGAAAAAAAAAAAAAAAAAAACTCATTTCTTTCGTTAGAACACCCGTGTGAAACCGGGATGGGCATTTAGCTAATGTATAAATGTCATGAACGGCGCTACTGCTAATGTGACGTAACATTGCGGGGGTCAACTGAAGATAACGTGTTATCATTATTTTTGTGTAAAGGTCACGAATGGTAGTTCGGCTAATGTGGCGAAATATCATGTGGATTAACTGAAGATAATATTTGATATACATACCCACTTAATAACGTTTCATTTTAGAGTAAATTGTCATAGACATATGAAGATTAGTAATTGACAAGTTCTCTTAAATATACAAATTCAATTCGTGTTTTTTTTAAGAAAATGAAAGATTTTTAACAATTGATATTTAGGTAATTGAAATAGGGCTTAAATTTGTATAATCATCCCAAACTTGAAGCTAGAAGTGTGGAAGTATCTCCTATGGTTTCGGATTTTTCCATACTGTTTCAGTTAAAACAATCCCGTGTATACAATTCTCCATTAAAAACAAGGATACATTATAACACTTTTAGAAGAGCGGAGCAGTTGTTATATTTAATATATATATATTTGATTTCAATATTCTTATTTCTGCTGTTACTCATCATACATCAATTTTCAATTTGAAATAATAAAACTTCGTTATAAATTGTAAAGCATAAAATATATTATGGGTATCTTTTCGCAAGATAATTTGCTTTAATATGTTTATTTAAGGATCCATAATGAGTCTCTGTGTATTTCTTACGCCCACGAACGTTCTACAGATTGTTAGCAACATGGAGTTACTTAATTTATTATTTCGAGTATGAACATTTTAGTACTTATTATTTTTGTTGAAACAATATAATTCGGTACGTTTTAATATAAGTTCCCCTCGGCTGATTCTTTTAAGACCCAGATCTCAAAATATCTACATTCGTTTATATGGAATTTAACCATTATTATGTTGGACAGTCTAGGCGTTACGGTACTCAGCTGTATTCCAACAAGCTAAAGGGTGCCAAAGTGACTGAACCCCGGCTTAAGCTGTTGCCTTGATTGCAACATCGCGAATTCTACTAAGGTAACCTAGCTAAACTAAGCATACATGTAGGAATTTTTGAGAGACACATATGTACTGGCATGTGCATCTCACGAACACCAATATATATTTTGAATCTGATCACTTGGCTAAACTTATCTAACAAAGTTCTAAAAAGAAGGGAGAAAATAACCTTCTGCCTTTGTGTGCACGGTATTTACGGCAGATTTTGATGATTTTTTTTGTATGTTCAAGGGGATTCAAGAATGGCTGAGATTTATAATTGGACCCGGTAGGTAGCGCTGGGGTCTGATTCTAGGATTTTATTATCAGAGCAGGCCAACGTTCGCCGGGCTCACTAATATATATATATATTATTATATGTATTGAAATATTGTAGACATAAGGAGCCTGAAATATGTCGGACTTTTAAATAAAGTCTTCTATTCGTCGATTGTATGAAAAAATAACTATTTCCAATTTTTTTTTAACAATAGAAAGTAAAGAAAATGGGTTGAGAGAAAGAGAATGAAAAGGCACTGTACTGATTTATCTTAGCCTATAAATCTATATATTTATTTTAGTTACTAAATGAATGATAATATGCTGGAATTGTTCAAAATAAAATGTATCATCATTTCCTAATAAAGCTTTATTTTTAATCACAAAACGAATAGAAATCTACTGTTTCATTAGGAATTTTTCAGACGATTCCATAAACTTAATATATTGTCTACAGTTTTTCCTTTCCACTCAGTCACATTATTTTTCACGGAATAACCGTAGTCTTTCCTGTTAAATAATATAGACAATGTAAGCCGAAGCACCGTGATTGATGATTACTAGTTCCAATGCGTGCTCATAAATATTTTAGTCGATACTACAATCGTTTTAACGAGTAATGATAAAATAAGGTACATTCTCTTTTACAAAAGTTACATTATATATTGTAAACTGATTTTAGTAGGCATTATCATCTCTAGTCTTATATCTTTTAATGCAGTAAGTAACCATCATGCTAATTGAAGTGAAAAGTTTTTTAGCCCCATTGTGATTTGAAACTCGATGAAGCGGAAGTGAATGATGAAACGAAAAAGAGACATTAAAAAGAGACAAACTTATACACCTATAAGATTAACCGTGCGAGAAAATGACATAGAATATATTTTACAGCGTTTCTTATATTCGCGATCTCCTCGTTGTATATTGTATATTATAATACTCGTTCTAGTCCGAGCGTTGTATGTGTGTATGTTTCTATGAGTGTCATAACGCGTGTGTGCGCCTGCGCATTACGAAGTCTCGGGATAACTGATAATAACCAGCGTGGTGTATTATTCATGTGTATCATGTATATGAATATTTATCATTTTTCACGGTTTCTCTTCTACAGCATGTAAACATATATAATTTTTTTATGTTAATCAAATGTAACAAAATTTATGTGGTATAAAGCTTAAATTAAATATGTATAAATATTTGTTTGAACCTATATCACAGCCACTTAAACGTAAGTTTTCACAGATTGCATCTATTATGCATATGGCACACATTTATTAATTAATCAGATCTGTTTGATTTATTATATTATCTGTAGATTTGATTTATGCTTATTTAATCTAATAAGAAATATTATGATTTGTGTTCTGACGCAATGACATTCTGGTAGTATTAATGTTCTTACGGCCTAAATTGAATAGAGTATTTTGGTAGTCCGGTGAAACTCTAGAGGCCTTGCCAGGTCAACAGTGTAGTCAGTTAAAAAAAAAAGAGTATTTTTCATTTGATTTGATGTTCATAAGTAACCGAACTTTATCATATTTATTACTTTTTACTTACTTCATTATTAATTACTTTTGGTTACCTAATATTTATTTCGAGCAGATTTATAATTATAACATAATAAAAGTTATTATTTTCTACTTAACATGAATAATTGATTAGTGGGCCTTACAAATTCCACCTATCAGACAATATCATGAGTAATTAATTTAATGGAAGTCAATCTTTTGATATTACTGTGTCCATGCTATGCGTGCTAATATAGAATTCTAGTGTATGAGTCAGCAAACAATAGTTTTGAGATTCAATCCATTCATGAATGTAAGTCTTTACGTCAGCAGCCAGCCCACTAAGGAGGCGCAGCCCCCTCGTCGGTGTTAGCTGGCACTGGAAAGGGAGGGCTGACGTCAAAGCTTCGTGCAACAAGTGTTTCCACAGAAAATAAGTGCTTAGGTACAGGCTAAGCTATTTTTAACCTGCCGAATAAGGTTTTCGGGTGCCTTTGAAAAGGTTTTTCACTTTAACTTTTCTTATTTCTTTAAAACATGTTTAATTTCACAAAATTATTTGACAAAATAGCATAAAAAAGTTAAAAATTTGTCTAGATATTTTTTCACCTGAAGCAATATGTTACAGTAATTGTGGTACAAGGTACAAAATAATTTAAACTAATATGATTACGATATTAATAGTTTACTCAAAAGCAGATATAAACTATGTTATAAAAAAGCAAAAAAAAAAATGTTTTGTAATATGCTACTTTTGTAAAAAGTTTAGCTTACTAACTTAACCTAAATTTCGTAAACTTATAAAAAACTAATTTTAGAAAAACCAACCTCGCCTGCAATTTTGTACGTGTTAATTTAAAATTTAATAATAAAGTAGCCTATGTAATACACGATATGAACATAGATTCCTATTAGTAAAATAATTTTTAAAGGTGATCAGTAGTCCCAGAGATAATCTTCTACAAATATATTAACAAAATTTATTATGTTACAATAGTAGTATAGATTAATATTTTTAATGTAAATTTCATTTTATTTACATAACATTGCGTATTACATTGCATTTTCTATACAATAACATATTTATTGTTGAATAATTCAAATAAATAAATGTAAACAGTATAAGTTTAATACTACGAATTCATTAAAATAATTTAACAATGATTAAATTTAAAAGTTTTAAAAAGTATAAGTATTGAATGCCAATTAATTCCTTGCGAGTAGGAACATATCCTGGAAGCTAGCCATATGTTGGTTATTCACTGACAGAGGTATTGACCGGTCCTCTTGTTGCGAGACGCGTTGAACGCACGCCTTACGAGTTCCTTGAAAAGGCTGTGTATAGTCGAACCTCACTATTTCAGGGATCCGACTACAAAAGCTATAACGATATAGCCCCTACCAAGGACTACGTCAGCCTTCAATTATCATTAATTCAAATGTTTTTCTCATCAGTAGGTTTAACCGTGAAAACCTTGCGTGAAAAATATAAATTTGCATGTGGTATGAAAAATATTGTATAGTGATTTATATGGCTATGTTTAGATCCTTTTTTTATAATCCAAGTTTGGTATTTAGTCAAATTCTTGACGGTTTATTGCGATTGTTATTTATAAATACAATGATAATTACCAAACAGCTTACTTCTCAATATATTATAAGCTTCTATTAATTATTGTGTATTATAGAAATAGATGAACAGATTTAGATTATGTGGTGAATTAAAATTATGTATCTGAATAATATTATGTAGGTCAAATAAAAATAGGATTCCATTTTTACCAGACGTCCATTTCGAATATAGACGGGCATAAATTGTCTAGGTTAAGATACGAACGATTTTACTCCTTCCACCGTGTCACTACCACCCAGTACTCCTCATACCGCACCCCGGACTCAACACCCGATGGAAATATCGAGCTTGTGCAACCTACGTACTATGTTCATCGTACGTCTTTTATTATGAATTCCGGAAATAAACTGGTTAATGTGTAGTATGCAACTGTGGCTAAAATATTTATTTGAAACTATTTGTGTAATACCTAAACAATATCAACGCAATAGTCAACAGACAAACAAAGAAAAAAATTAAGAATAAAAAAAGAAACTATGTCGAAGCTCAAACATGAATTCACGGAAAGATAAAACTTACACTTCTCCTAAAAGTTACAAAGTTAATTTATATAACGTTGCAATTGAACATTTGAAATTAAAATTTAAACAATAACAAATGTTAAAGAGAAAATTAATTAAAGAACAAAATCGAAAATTTAACCATGGAAAAGAAAACATAATGATACATGTAATTCCTAAGATAAAAATACTTAACATACGAAATATTTTTTTATGTGATCACAGTTTTGTATCACATCATATTTTACAATGTTCAATTATTAATAACTAGCAGACTCGGCGGACGTTGTCCTGCCCTGATAATAAAATATATACGAGTATATATGTGCATGAAATGCTTAAGGTAAGTAATGTGTTTTATTTGATAAGTTTTAAAACTGTATCCATATAAATAGCCTTCCAATTACCTCATTGTATGTGACCATTTTTAGAAGATAGATGGGTATAGTAAGCTATTCTAAAAAGATGTGTATAAGCCATCGTAGACATTTTTGTATATCTATAAAATATAAATATTTCGGTATGCATTGTTTTGATTAGACACCGTTTTCGACGATAGGTCCCAGGCGGCTTGACTTTTTCCGATTCTTTCAACAGTTATCATTATATTTCAAGCAATTTACAAAAAAACCTTAAAAAAATATATATCTAAACCTTTCCCGTGAGTTACTCTATCTATATGTTATTGTTTTGTTGTTTAATCAATGTTAGCTGTAAGTTTTCCTAAATAAATAAAATAAAAATAAAATAAATCTATTAGTGAAAACCACATTACAATCTGTTCAGTACTTTTTGAGATTATCGCGAACATCCAGACAGACAGACAGACAGACGCGGCGGACGACTTTGTTTTATAAATGTAGTGATAATATCTCAAACTCCTACGCAATATACATTGGAAGTACATATTTCAATTATACAATAATATATTCTAAAGAAAAACTAATAGTTAATTTAATTCTTAGGTATCAGCATCGTTTCAAACACAATTACAGTCTTCAGAATTCCTTTAGACTACGGTACTGTTAGAGTGTAAAACGTAATTTATTGATATGGTGTATTTTACTAAGCCATTTATCTTTGTTTAAAATTTTATGTATGCGTTGTAATGAATAGCGGAGTCATTTCGAAATGGATATTATTTAAATTTTCAAACTGGTAGGTTGAACATTACGGAACTGGATGTGTTGCATTTATGGTATAATGGATAACATAATTAACATTTTCATGAAAATTCTTACCTATGTAATTTTTCATAGTGATCTGTGATACTATTATAATTATATAAAATTTGATATAATTACAGACATTTCCTTCATATATTGGTGATAGCTATTTGTATAAAAAACCAATATTATAGCCTAAATGTAAATGGTTCACTATTAAGTAGTTGCTCTTATCCAAAAGAATGTAACATTTTAAAAATCATAACTATTTTTTTCATTGTGTTATTTATCATATCGTTTTATATATTGATATTAGACATTGTACTGAATACAGATTTTTACTAATGTAATGCTTAAATTATGCGAATAATTATATTTTCTTGAACGTTTTCGATATGTTATGCGTTAAGCAAAACATCAACAAGTCAACATGTTTTTGGATAACGGGAACGTGATACGATATATTGTCAGAAAAGAGCGTTTCTAACATGTTTTTATGTAAATATGTCGTAGTTGGAACAAGATTTACCACTTTATGTCTTAAAACTATAAAACAAGCCTCTGTTATATCTACATATAAAAATACTTCTTTAACTTGACAAATAACAAAAATATTCATATTATTACAGCGCATTCTATATTCTAAGATTTAAAAATTTTATTGGACGTTAGCACCTTAACGACATCTAGCGTAGATGTGCAAATTCACGTGAAAAGCTTAGGATACAAGGATAGTAAGCTATGTTTAAACACGCCACGTTATTCTTGAAGTTCTAGCGGTGATCTATACTAATTGTAATAGATGGTGTAACAATTTTCTCTGTTAAATTCTCTGTAAAAATTTATTGACATATTTGCTTCACACTTATTTTTTAAATATAGAATGATGGTAATTTCATAAATAATATCGGCTATAACTCTAATATTGCAAATACATTTTTTGACGGAATATATAACGCCATATTCACATAATTGGGTTGATTACAGGAATTAAGTTTGTGTTTAAAACAGTTATACTTGTGTATATGTTAACCACCAGAATACTGTAACTACCAGAATATCTATTATACAAGTTTATATATTACTTATAAATTATCTCAATATTTTTTTAATATAATGCTAGATGACCCGGTGAACTTAGTATCACTTACATATATTTGCTAAAAATGTGGTTAAAACTTAATACAACATTTTTATTTACATTATAAATGCAAAGTTATGCGCTTAATCAATTTAAAGCATTCTCATGTACTATTTTTGTTTCTGAAATAGAACTGTTTTGTATTTCAACAAAAGAGACCAAAGAGATCGGACCTCATACTACAGCTATGACAGAGATAGATTTCTAAACGCACCTATTAATACTTGACAAACGAATGACAACTTTTTATTTCTAAAATGACAAAAGATCAAATGTTTCATAGCTAGGAACATTTTGTATTTGAAAATTAAATTGTCCTTTTTTAGTAGTTTCCTTTACTTATTATTTATGTTTCTCTATGCTTAAGCTTCCGCTAAACTTCCACAAATATTTCAAGATCAAAATTAGTCAAATCGGCCCAGCCATTCTGGAGTTTTAGCGAGACAAACGAACAGCAATTCATTTATATAGATTTATATTTTCAGTATGTCTTCTAAGTGTTTAATTGTTTATTATATTAGTTAAAGTTTTTTTATAAGTGTATGCTTCATAAATGATTCGATATATATAATGTAATATCTAGATACACAACTAATAATCTTATCGTACAATAATTGGTTACATGTGGTGAACGATCCTGCAATCTGTAGTATCGTTGCTTATTACAAAGCGATGATGGCGTAATGATGAGCGTATTATTCGGACACCGCTTCAATCGACGTGGATTGGAATCCTTGTGAATGAGCTGGAGCTTTCGGTGTGGGAGAATATCGTGATGAGACTATAGGATTGTGGTTTTTTGTGCCCGCCTGGCAAGCTACCACTCGCAAGTTCAAAATCTGTCACCAAGCATGTTATGCCAGCCGCACTTGAGAGCCAGTTTCTTTAGGTTTAGCGTGACTACCATCTTAGATCACATCTTCTTTTAACATCAGGTGAGACTGTGGTCAAATGCTAAAACCTATTAAGTATTTAAAAAAAATAGTGTGAACTTATGTACACACGTTAGAAGTTATACTTCTTTGGCGTAACAAGATAAAAATAAATCTTTTCAAAAATTTTATCTTTCGCCTTATTCTACGTTTGTTGAAAAAACGACACTAACAATAGAAAAATGGTATTTAATAAATATATACTTTTTTTGAATAAAATGTTGACTATAGCTAACTTCAGGGTGTCGGTTTATGTGCGTACGCATCGTAAAAATTTACTCTCATCATTTTTCCCTAACGCGCCAATAGAAGTATAACTTCAAAAACAAAATTAGGGATCGCTATAATGTACCATGACAGTGTAAATTCTACACAAAGTAGTGGTCCGGTGAAGCTGTGGATGCCTTGCCAGGTTGACAGTGTAGTCAGTTCGAAAAAAAAAAAAAAATCTACACAAAGTCATACATTATTTGGCTCGAAGTTTTATTTTGTTGCATTTAATTCACCTGGTGAAAGATTCTACGTATTTCACAAATATCGTGAACGGTAGTGTAATACCGGGTAAATAGTATTGGTAAATATCCCCGCCACTGACAAAAATACCGATCTCGTGATTTTCTGTCAATAGACTCTAAAAGCTCTATTAATTCCTACTCATTTGTAATAACAATACTGCATATTTATTATTCACGTTATCTATAAATGGATCTAAATGAACAGTAGTAAATAAAAATGTAAAAAAAAACTTGAATTTTTAGCTTCCAACTTAATGAATGACATAAACGAGATAAATTATTTTGTCATATATATCTGTCATATATTTTCCAGTATAACCTACATATTTGTAGTAATACACGTTTCAACTTGACTATCAACTTTAGACAGAAACATGATGGCCAAATAATTAAGGCAGTGGAGGGATACCTATACGGTGCCCGTAGGATCAAGCTTTGACAAGTTTCCTTATATTTTTAGGACATTTTAAACAACTTTACTAGGTGATCTGAATGGTTTAAGCAACGTTTTGCAATATAATGAAGTAGACAATTATAGTGATTGACAATAATATTTTCGTATTTCATAACCTTACTATCATCTTATCTAATATTATGCATACAAACATGAGTTTGTTTGTTTGTTACACTTTCAAGCCTTAACTACTGAACCGGTCATCATTAAATTTTGTATACACTTTCTCATGGATACAGAAAAGGACATAGATAGATACCTATGGTATATACCGGCATAGGTAGGCACCGGTGTATAGATTAAACACCAGAAAAAATGATTATTCCCGAAGGATAAATCAAATCTATATTTACGAAACCGAAGCTTTTGCTCGAAAAGCTAGTTACTAATAAATTGTACTCGAGAAAGATGATTCAAGTCCACGCATTTTCTGGTTTTCTCAATGACACATCTTTCGATATGTACCTTGATTCTTTTTGAAGAAGAGTATTGTAATATCCCACTATGCTACTTGGAAATTTGTTAGTACTTATCTAATAAACTACCACTGTCAGTCGAATATCTATCATGAACGTAGTCCGGCGGAACTGTAGCGGCCTTGTTCGAAAAAAAAAAAAAAATCTATCGTGAAGCTCCTATCGATATCTTCGTTCTATATCGCAGTATCTAAGTTCTGTTTGTATTTTACCAACAACATATTTTTAGGCTATGTACGTTACAGAATATAACGTGAGATTGTATACAAATACTAACATTAAATCAATAAACTCTTTCTTGTACCTTATAAACACAATATTTAAAATTTATCCAGTATTTATTCAGTTCACAAGGATCAAATTTTTGGTTTGGGTTTTCTGAAGTAAATTGTAATATAACAACTTAAAAATAATAATAAAAAGCATCAGTTTGTATAAAACAAAAAAAAATTGTTGAAACATACTACAGATAATACTGCAATACATTTTATAACCAATACAGAGAAATGTTATGTTCTGCTCTTCGTAACGATATTTTAACTTTTTGTATACGTCTTGGTTTTTTGCCCATATTAGCTTACAATCATAAATATGATAGTTTAAACGAGAAAATGATATATATTTTTAATTATAATAAAAATCAACATTAATTTCAGTAAACGTATGTGTTTTATATTTATTAAAAGATAATATAGACGAGTGCTAAATCAATACTGCATCAGTTCTAAGAAGACTAAATTATAAAAACTAATTAAAACAATTATTTTATTTTTTGTAAAGAAATTTATGTGCCACTGGTATAAACGCAGTTTTTCAAATGCATTTAAAATAAGTTGCGCGTGCGCATTTCCCTTGTAATAGATTTCAACGCACGCTATCGTTAAGAGACATTATAGAATTGTCTTTTGAAACTATATTTAAATACGAGTATTGTCACAATCTCAGTATTTTTATTAAAATTTAAAGTAATTGTTACTCATTAGTAATAATCCGTCTATTAAGAAAAGTGTGTATAATACGATTTTTGTTTAGATAAATTATTTATATATGATAAAAATTCTATTCTTAAAGTATTTATCTATACTCATAAGCATTTATATAACATTCATTTCAAAAAGATTGGTAACTTATATCAAACAATAAATAGCAGAACTACAGCGGCCATTATCAAAGCATCATCGTCACACAGCCACACTGGAAGCTTTCAAAGCTGCGGGGGAGTGTTCGATGGTGCGGAGGGAGGAGCGAGACACGGCATGAATGCCTCCGCCTGCCAGTCCCGCGCCGACCGCGATTAAACACGCGTGCTGTGACCGTCGAACGAACTACTTGTCAAAACAATAAAAACATAACAGAAAAGTGGTTTTAAATAACGACAGTTTTTTAGAATAACTATTAGAAAACATTTTGTAGTGTGTTTTAGTGGACATTTGATAAAACTGTCGTGCATAGTGTAGTGTCACGTGTGTTTACGAATGAATGTGACGGCGTAGGCGCAACCACAGTGGATAGCACTCTCCGTGAGATATACGTGCGCGTGCAGGTCGTCGCGGCCATGCTGCATACCTAAGGAGAGCGAGTGCGCGACTCTGAGCGAACGGGACACAAATAACGCTCCCGGAATACTTTGAGTTTTGCTGACGAGGGCCGGATCCTGCAATGTTTTTATCATTGTCATGACGAGGATGGGGCGATGGCACGTGGCGCTGGTGGCGTTGGCGCTACTATATGGTGCCTGCTTGAGCATCACTGCCGAACAAATGCAATCGCGTGCCGTGGATACCGGTGTCGATCTTCGAGTACCAGAAGGTCAACCCGCCGGTTCGTTCGTTGGAAAGATTCCTATTAAACCAGGTTTTACCTATCGATTTAACGAACCTCCGAAAGAATTTATCTTAGATCCCGTATCTGGTGAAATAAGGACTAATATGATACTGGACAGAGAAACCATAGATCGTTATGCATTTGTTGTGCTTTCAAGTCAGCCTACCTACCCTATAGAAGTAAGATTAAGGGTTACGGATGTTAATGATAATTTTCCAGAGTTTCCTGAACCCAGTATCGCTGTAGCATTTTCTGAGAGCGCGGCTGCTGGAACAAAATTACTTCTAGATGCTGCCACCGACAAAGATTTGGGAGATAATGGAATTACAAATGATTATCGAATAGTGGACGGTGATGCCGAAAGTAAATTTCGTTTAAATGTTACTGTCAATCCAAGTGGACAAACATCCTATTTGCATCTTGAAACAACAGGAAAATTGGATAGGGAGACCACGGATTTTTATGTGCTAAATATATCTGCTCGAGATGGTGGCACTCCTCCTAAATACGGATATCTTCAAGTAAATGTTAGTATTCTTGACGTTAATGACAATCCTCCAATATTCGACCAAAGTGATTTTTCTGTGTCTTTAAATGAAAGTGTCCCTGCTGGAACTACGGTTTTAAAAGTGACAGCCACGGATAGTGATTTGGGTGATAATAGTAAAATTACTTATGAAGTGACAGATACAGAAAAGCAGTTTGCTGTAGACCCGGAATCTGGAGTAATTACAACGACAAAAAAATTAAGTTGTCCCAAGTATTGTACTAATACCACTTGTAATATGACATGTGTTTTGACAGTAATTGCAAAAGATCACGGTGTGCCACGTCAAGATGCACGAACGTATGTTACAGTAAATCTCATAGATGCAAATGATCATGACCCTATGATAACATTTACGTATGTCCCTTCAACGGCAAATTTCGCTACAGTAGATGAAAATGCTAAAAATGGATCTCTAGTAGCTGCTATTACTGTAACCGACTTAGATGCAGGTTTAAATGGGATTACTAGTGTAAGCATATCTGGTGGAAACGAACTTAACCACTTTCGATTAGAAAACTCATCTAGTGTTTATATTGTTCATGTGAATGGTATTTTAGATCGAGAAGAAATAAGTAAATACAACTTAACAGTTGTTGCAACAGATCAAGGAATCCCACCTCGCACTGCTACGTCATTCTTAGTGATACATGTAAATGACGTAAATGACCATGAGCCTGTGTTTGAAAAATCTGAATACTCGACAATTTTAACTGAACTAGCTCCTTCAGGAACATATGTCGCTAGTATTACTGCATCGGACGAAGATACTGGAGTGAATGCTGAAATATATTACGACTTTTATGATGGAAATCAACAACTCTGGTTTGCTATTGACCATTTAACTGGACTAGTTACAACGAAAGCAATGTTAGATCGTGAAATTCAAGGAACGGTCGAATTAAATGTTTCAGCAAGAGATGGTGGTCCAAATCCGAAATGGGCATACACTAGACTAAAAGTTACTATTTTAGATGAAAATGATGAAGCACCAACTTTTCCCCAATCCCAAATAAATGCTACACTACCTGAAAATGTCAAACCAATAAAAGAAATACTTATATTGACTGCGTCTGATTACGATCAAGGTACAAATGGTTCAGTCTCTTATTATTTACCATCAAGTGTTGAAAGAAAGTATCCAAATACGTTTGTTTTAGATCCTATTACTGGTCAATTAAATACAATTATTGAATTGGATAGAGAAAAAATACCCATGTATGAAATTCAGGTATTAGCCAAAGATCAAGGATTTCCTCCACAGTCTTCTACTGCAACTGTATTTTTTAAAGTTTTAGACGTTAATGATAATGATCCAGTTTTTTACCCTCAGCGATATATAGAAAGCATTAATGAGGAACTACCTCTGGGTACCAATATTTTGCAAGTAAAAGCATTCGATTTAGATGAAGGAGAAAATGCACGTATTATGTATAAACTCGAAAGTGGTGGAGATGGATATTTTGATGTAGAACCGTGGACTGGAAATATAATTTTACAAAAAGATTTTAGGAAAGCGCCAGAGATAACATATAGCTTAAACATTTCTTGTAAGGACAAAGGTAATCGTCGAGCTCCAGAAGAAGCTATTGTTGAAATAGTAAAAACAGCTCAAAGGAAACATTTACAGTTTGATGGTTATAATGGGTATATTTTCAAAATCGTAGAAGATGAAGGAACAGTAAAACCAGAATCCGGAAGATATGTAGGAAAAGTTTCTGCTAGAATATCAAGTGATACCATATCTTACTATATTTTAGAAGGAGATCCGAAAAATGTTTTTAAAATAGATGAAAAAACAGGTATTATTAGAACATATTCTAACGTTGATCGTGAAGATAAAATGACATATCGATTGAAAATAATGGCCAAAACTGGAGTCGCTTTTGGCTTTACAACAGTTAATATCTCGATATTAGATGTGAATGATAATTATCCGATATTTATTGAAGATAAAGACGAGATCCATATTCCCTGAAAATATGGCCGTAGGACAGGAAGTATATTTTGCAAGAGCAACAGATCGTGATTCTGGATCGAATAGAACAGTATTCTATTCATTAAGTTATAATCCTGAAAATACTTTTCGAATTTCGGACACAACAGGGAGTTATTTATTTGAATAAAGCCATCACAAGCGAACCAGGAAGCGTTTTATTTGTTGAAGTATCAGCAACTGACAACGGTAATCCATCACTTACAACGAAGCACTCAATATCTGTAATCATAGACGATGTCAATGACCATACTCCTGTATTTGATCACACCTCATATGAAACCTCTTTACTGGAATCAACACTTGTTAATACAAGATTTTTTGCTATTTCTGCCTCAGATGCAGATTTGGGATTAAACGGTCAAATATCTTATCAAATATTCGAAGGTAACACGGATGAAAAATTTGGAGTTTTCCCTGATGGATATCTTTATGTAAGAAGCTCTCTAGATAGGGAAGAGAGAGATTATTATTCCCTAACTATAATAGCAGTGGATCATGGCAAACCCCCACGTTCATCACAAGTGCCAGTCGTTATACACGTTCTAGATGAAAATGACAACAGTCCACAATTTACTAACACAACATTCATATTTAAAATAAAAGAAAATGAGCCTGCTGATACTTTTGTAGGGAAACTAACAGCTACAGATAAAGATATAGGACGTAATGCTGAATTGACATTTTCTTTGCCAATAGCGCAGAATGATTTTAGAATTGATTCTAGAAATGGATTTATTAAAACATCAAAATCTTTTGACAGAGAAAGCTTAGCACGAAATACTGGGCAAAACTATATCACTCTTACAGTGACTGTTAGTGATAATGGAAAAGTTAAATTATCAGATTCTGTTAGAGTAACAATATACATAATTGATGTCAATGATAATACTCCCGTATTTGTACGAACACCCTATAAAGTAGAGGTTACTGAAGGTGCTGCTGTCGGAGCTTCTATTATTAGAGTACATTCTACCGATGCTGATGAAGGGTTGAATGGCGACATATATTATAAACTAATAGGCGGAGACGATATGGGAAAATTTACCCTAGATGAAGCAACTGGTCAATTGCTTATTAATAAACCTTTAGATCGAGAAATGTTAGACCACTACCAATTGTCAATACTGGCGCATGATTCTGGACAATCTCTATCTCTATCTAGTACTACTACAATAACTGTCTCTATTCTCGATGAGAATGATAATGCACCTATTTTCTCACAATTGGAAACTAGTGTATCAGTTTTAGAAACGGAACCAGTTAACAAAAAAATAACACAGTTTCATGCAACGGATGCTGATTTAGGTATTAATAGAGAAATACAATTCTCAATCACATCTGGTAATAGAAAAGATACATTTTTCATTGATACCTATTCTGGTGAACTTTTCCTACACAAGCAATTAGATTACGAGGACTTGACGTCATACGTTTTAAATATTACTGCAACAGATAATGGTAGTCCAAGTTTATCTTCAAGCATATCTTTCATTATAAATATCATTGATGCAAATGATAATGCGCCCATATTCACCAACACAGCTATTGTACGTCAAATTAGGGAAGGTATTCCTAAGCATACTCCAATAGTAACAGTTACTGCAGAAGATCCTGATTCGGGTTTAAATGGAAAAGTTTATTATTCAATAACACAGCAAGACCCAAACAACAACAAGCGACACTTTGCTATAAACAATGTCACCGGTGTCATACATACTTTATTACCTATTGACAGAGAGAGCATTGATACGTTTAGGATAACTGTAATGGCGTATGATAGAGC
This sequence comes from Antheraea assamensis, assembly GCA_035772565.1. Classification (NCBI taxonomy): domain Eukaryota; kingdom Metazoa; phylum Arthropoda; class Insecta; order Lepidoptera; family Saturniidae; genus Antheraea; species Antheraea assamensis. Next base: position 2,711,775 of record JAQQSE010000076.1, read on the forward strand.
AGAACCACCATCCACGAGATTATCCGCTGAGAAATTAGTTACTGTGATAGTTGAAGATATCAACGATAATGCTCCTGTTTTTGTGTCAATGAACGCAGCTGTTATCAATTCTGAAAGAGTAGCCAGAAGTTCTGGTCGTGGGATATTTATTATGAACGTTTTAGCTCGTGATTTGGATTCAGGAACGAATGGACTTGTCACCTATAAATTAATACACGGAGGGAATGACATGTTTGATTTGCATAGAAGTAATGGTATTTTAAATTTACGGTATCCTCTAGCCACGCCTGAAGCTAGATGGAACTTGGTAATAAAAGCTACAGACGAAGCGGTGTTAAGTGAGCAAAAAAGTACGGAAACATACCTTACTGTTATTATGGGTGGTACTGAACTCGGTGGTGTGGCATGGACAAATGTGAAAACGGTTACTGTAGCTGAAAACGAACCTGCAGGTACAGCTGTATTAAATTTAACGAATAACTACAAATCGGGATTAGAATATTACATAGTGAATGTGACTGGTGATAGTAGGCAAGTGGACAGATTATTTGATATAGATTCTTCATTAGGAATATTATCGACTGCTGTATCCTTGGATCGTGAAGCGGGTATCGATAAATACGAAGTTGAAATATGCGCAGTTTCTTCGGGAGCACCACTTAAAACTACTACGACTAAGGTAAGCTTTACATATAAAAATAATATTTTACAATCCCCCAAACGTTTTGATGTTTCAATATAGTTTCAGATTATAATTAACGCTTTTATACGATATTAAAGTAATACTAACTACATTTTATAATTGAAAGCGTACAATCCAATTAATTCCACTCAATCGCCTGTAGAACACAAAACATCGGCACCGTATTGTTGTATAAATAAAAATAAATTTAACCGAATGCTCGTTAGTGTATGTCGGCGTGCAGAACCTAATCGGGGGCTCTAAATTACGATAAGCCCTGTCTCAAGAGCTACATCAAATATTCTTTTTGAAACCTTTTATAAATTACTATATATTTAAGATAACTTTCGCTTACAATTCGTGCCACCTTATTAACAAGCTTTTAAAATTATTACTTAATTAAAGATTGACTACCGACTATGCACAAGAATAAAAAAAATAATACTTAACATTATAAAAATACTAACTAATTTCTTTATTAGCTTCTTTTTTTCTAAGAGTTAAAAATTTACTCCAGTTAATAAAATCTTTGTGTGAACAAAAAGCAGCTTAAAATTCTTTTATGAAACTATTTTGAGTAGAGAAAAATTAATTTTAAGTTTTGCCATTGCTAAGAATTGTTTGGTGATATCAATACTACATTACTACTCTAAACTTTTTGATGCGCAAATTATAAATTGTTGAATCTGTGAGATAGGGGTTGTATAAGGTCATCGGTTTTCACAACTTGTTTAATATTATTTGTGTTACAGACGTTTCACAAGGTCATATTTTGAGCACAAATATTATTAAAAAAAGAACACTTTTTTTGTGATTATTCTATCACTAACCGATAAAGTATTATTGTTCAACCTTGATTAAAAAGATATATATTTCTTTTTATGTAAAACTTGTGCATATGTCATCATTATTTATAAGTTATGTCTATATGTTTATTCCAATTATTAACTTAAACTAATTAAATTATTACAAAAATACACCAACCAATCATCGAATCATCGAATATATACTTTTGTAACAAATAAACATAAAAATAAAACTCTACCATGCGACAGAATAACCGTGGAAATTTTATACACCAATATAATATGTTATTTTACAAAATACCTATTTGTTAATAAAAAAAATCTGGACCATTTAATACATGTAGCAGCAATAACGTTGCCCAAATTGCTCCACGTTGACACCACCGTTATCTTTTAGTGCGGACCGAACCGACTACACGGCATGTTTACTGCAAAACTTTAAAATTGGTGTTACAATAAAAGCGTATTAAACTCGGCTTGTATTCGAATATGCGTATTGGATATCTTACTTAATTGTCGGAAACCGATTGGCAATCCGGAGTGAGAAGTGTCATTTTTACGACTCTATATATTTTAATAAAACAGAATGATTTGCATAAAATTATACTTTAGAAATAATATAATATATAATGAATTTAATCATATCAATACATTAGTATATCTTACATCACCTTTGTAAATGTTAATATTTGACGGTTTTCTGTACGAACACAAGTTGTACGGTTTGTTCGGCTTTTGCAGTGACATTTGTCTACAGACGCCAATTTCTGTAAAACATGTTATGCCTTATCCACCTCCTCTATAAACATAATCTTAGAATAATACGCCCTGGAACTTAATTACTCGAATAAGTACAAGTACTCTTAAGTGATTTTTTTGGGGAAGATAAAATTATATATCGTCTTTGTTATTAATGCTTGAAACAATTACTTTAAAGTTCTTTTTTGTATGACAAAATAAATTGTATCTTTTTAGTCTACTTGTATAAATGGAATTATCTTTTTCTTATCAGTAACAATAAAGAATTATATTTATATTATGAGGACGTCGGTCAACACAGAATTAATGAACTAACACGGAACAACTAAGGTATATAAAATCACTTGATTACAATATCAGGTATCCAATATATTAACATTTCAAAATGTATATGTGTAAATCAATATGAGATACATAAAAGATTAGGTAGATCTTTATCATAAAATATTTTGTCCTTATTTTATTTTATGCTGTGATCAATAAAATCTTTTTAGATTACGTGTAAATTTATCATGTATCATTGTCAAGTCATGTATCATTTTATACTTTACTTACAATTTAGTAAAAATATATGTTTAAATCATTCGTATCTATTTCGATACGATGTCAAAGATCAACGAATTCGTGATAGGTACAACCTTATTTGGTTTTTAGCATAGAGTTATATAATTTAAATTTTTATTTTTATTTACATAACTAGAGACACTATAATTACATATTTTCATGTCATACTTTCGTTACGGTAATATAATGGGATTCCTAATTTATCAAGCAAAAATCTATATATATGTATATAATTGAATTGCTCTTCGTTCGTCTCGCTAAAACTCGACAATGGCTAGACCGATTTGGCTAATCTTGATCTTGAAATATCTGTGGAAGTTCGGGGAAGGCTTAAACGGTGAGAAACATAAATAATAAGTAAAGGAAAATACTAAAAAAGACAATTTAATTTTCAAATACAAAATGTTCCTTAGCTATGACACATTTGATGCCTTTTGTAATTATAGAAATAAAAAATTGTCATTCGTTTGTCTAATATTTATAGGTTCGTTCAGAAATGTATCTGTTTCTAGCTGTAGATTGAGGCCCGTTCTCTTTGGTCTGTTTTGTTCGAATACAAAACAGTTCTGTTTCAGAAATAAAAACAGTACATGATAAAGCTTTAAATTGTTTAAATGCATAACTATGTTGCATTTACAATGTAAATAAAAATTTCGTATTAAGTTTAGACCACATTTTACACTAATATATATGTAAGTGATATGAAGTTCACCGGGTCATCTAGTAATATATAAAAATGCCGCGAGACGGAATGATATCAATTATGTAGCCAAGTTTGACGGTACTTTAGTGTGGTTTTATACTTGTTACTTACACTTTAATATCACTGTAGGATATTAACAAACATTTTAGTTAGCACTATGAAATGTTCATAAAGAAAATAAATTATGTAATCATCTATACATATAATAAGAATGCAAATCGAACGTGTCTGTACTTTTTTGATTTTTGAGAAAAAAATCATTGCAGGTGTCTTAGGAATAAGTAATAGAATCCATTTCGATCATTTTTAGAAATGTCTGTCTGTCTGTTTGTTTGAACAGGCATCACTGGTAAAGTACTAGGTTTCTGATAAAATAATCAAGCATATTCCGGAGCAACATCATTTTATTGTTTCATTAAAATCGGTTAACTCTATCAAAAGTTATTGTCATTTTAATGACGACGGGAGTTAAGTACGAGAAAAAATAGATAAGTAAATGGACTTTATCCTCATCCAAAAACCAGGGTACTTTATAACATAAATAAACATTACTACAGTATTACATTCCTAAGGCATAGAACGAAAGAAAAATTGTTAATATTTTATTCTCACATAAATAAACATTAATAAACTAAGAAGTTCAGTAATTAATGAATATGCATTATTGCAAATAGATGGCGCTCAACCGTCATTTTCTAAATCTATTACTACTATAACATACATTTTAAAAATTGGCCAATTACATATATTACATATATCTATAAATTGAATAACTTACTTTGTGTAAGTAAAATATTAATTTTATTTTTCGATCGCATAAGGTTTATGAATAAATTCGTAAATTTCTAATTAATTTAGTGTTGTAAATATTATAAGTTATTGAACCTTATCACATTTTAGGACATTTTTTTATTATAATAGAAAAATAAAAAGACTAAAATTGTTCATTGTAACATAAATGTAAGAAAAAATCATTTTTAGACGCAATAACAGACTACATTTTTGACGACAACAGATGGCGCTAAACTTATAATTTTATTGATTTATTGTTGTAAGAATATTATTGCAAAGAAGAGTATAGATAACAATGAGATAATTTCTGTGTTTTTTAGGTTTATTTCGTAGGTAAATTTACCTTGATTCTAATTTCTTAATTACGCTTTGAATTAATGAATACTTTTTGGTGTATGCATTAGGGAGCTTGCATTTTCTTCCAGAGGTACCGTGGAGAAAAAAGACTGCAGGCAGTGCAAATAAAAGAAAGGATAACATAAAAATAATAATAAGAATGAGCTATGTGAAGTATATATGAATAAATATTATAAGCCCTCGGTTGATTTTTTAAGACTCAGATCTCAAAATGGTAGATTATGTTTTCAATTATTTTTTTAATTTCACTACATCGTACATTGTAAATTTCATGGTTTAGTAAAAAATAGATCGTATAAATGAAATAATAATTAATTATACATTTTACATGAAAATTATTATTTTACAATTCATCATTTGTTATTTTTCAAAGCTTTTTAATATATCAGGTATTTTTTAAGCGTATGCTGCCAACAGTCTGTTGACCTATGTCTCAGGCGTACGTTCATCTCTACGAATTTAAATATGTATGGTTTTGAACAGTCCAGGGGTTAAAATTGTTTTTACAGTTATTAAATTAGAATATTAGTATTATGTTACTCCTATACCTGCGTGTATCGTCACGAAGTTTTGTCCATGTTCGCAATAACTTTAGGTGTGGGCACACATTACCGTTGTGTGTTACGAACTATCTGAGTGTTTAACGATAGATGCAGCACGATAGCATGGTCCACGGTTTTTACACACATCAAAGTAACTTGGAAGCCCTAATTTTGAGTTATTATTGAAGTGACAAAGGGGTGTGACCATTAATAGTTTTTAGCCTGACACTTTACATTACAAATATAAAAGATATACAGATATAAATTCAGATTGTTTCATTAATCAATGTGTTTTGTATTCCGTTCCACACGGACGAAGTCGCGGGCACAGTTAGTAATTTATAAAATACTAGCGATTTATTTCGACTTCCCGTGGACGCATTGTAGTAATGTCGCGTCATAAAAGTCCAAGTGACACATATTATCAGTTTCATTTATTTTCCCTTTTACGTTAACATTTCATCGAAGTCATAGAAGATTCTTACACATAAACATTTTTTTAAAGTGAAACGTTTTTTTTACATCATCCCAATTTTTTTGTCCATCTATCGCAATGTCGCATTATAGCCGGCCGTGGAGTAGGGGTATAGTGAAAGGTGCTCGCAGATCAGCCAAGACCTATATGGCGGCGCCTAAAAATTATGCGCAGTTTTTAAAATGCTACGATCCGAAAAAAGTTTCGCTTGCATCGTAGTTTCATAACACCACACAATTTTTTGTTATGCATAATTTTAAGTCTGTAATATCTTCTAGAATATCAATTGAAATTATATTATTTAAAGAAAATTTTGATTTACATAACGTTGCTAATGTAATTATTTTGTGTAATTGGATGAATAATGTACAGTATGTTGTTCAGAATAGCTTCGCAAATAGTACATTATTATTTATTAACACTTAAACATGTTTATTAATGGTGACTGTGAATTATATTTAGGCACTGTTCTGTAGGCCATTTTAAATTCTATAAATGTCTCAAAAAACTCAGCTAACTTCATTCAATGTAGGCAGTCCGAAAAATATTCTTACTACTTGATTAAGATACGTTTTCTTTTCTCTTCTTTGTATGAATTTCATATTAATGCAGTATACATATAATCCTGTGAGAATATATTTTCCAACTTATAGGGAAAACAGTATAGATGTCTGGTGAGTACTTAGCAACTTTGTTTTATACTATTTTATTAATGATGTCATGTTTGGTAATCTGTAGTTGACGAAATTATATTTTTGGTGCAACCATTGCCATGCATTGTTATAAATTTTAAATAAATATTTCCAAGTAATCGGGCTTTCAATCGAATTCCCATCAAATAGTGCTTATTATGGAACGATGAAATGACTTCCTATAAGTGGTGTATCAAATGTTATTGCTACGTTAGATTAATCTTTTTCGGCATATATTTACATAATTACGGCTCTGAAACGATGTTATTAGTGAATAAAAGGTTTTACAATGGTACGACTAACGCATGTACTAATTATTATCAGAATATGTGTAAGAGCATTGAATCGTTAGTAAAAATAATAAAAAGTTTACAATATGAAAAAATAACGATATAATTCTCTTGAAACTGATAGTATCAGATTTCACATTACGTATAACGTAAATTACATGTAGTAGATATAATGATCTCTTAATCAACTCAATATAATATAATTATTAGGTAAAACCCATAAATGAAACTGTTAAGTTGAATATTATAAATAAATAATACTATTCGTAGTCAAGACAGTTACTCTATTATGGGGGCTATTTGAATTCACGAGTTCTTGAAGTTATTTAGCTTTAAGCTTTGCACGATAAACTGGTTATACAATGCTAAAGAATAATAATTATGTCAGAGGGGTATTTTGTGAGATAATCGCTCAAATATGCAATTGTCTAACTCGATAATATTATACTTTAATAAATAAATATAAAGGTAGTTTTTATTTTAAATATTACTACCAATTTCGTATGAATTAGAATATAAAATTTAACAGTAATGTAATATTATTGCCTAGAATTATTAACTTGGACGAATTATTCGATATTATATCCGTGAAAAGATTTTTAATATCCGATCTATAGTTCTATAGTATTATTAGATTTAGGTGGTAGATGTGCTTTATGGATGGACGTAGATAATTATTTTTATGGACAGGAAATATATTAAGAAGACTAGAATCAAAATTTTATAAAATTATTTGTCTGTAATATACGAGTATTTCATAGAAGTTATAATTTGACATATTTAAAAAGTCTATTCAACTGCAATTTGAATCCAATAGGGGAAGGATCGATTGTGAAAAACGCGATTTGAAGGGAAGGAAGGTGAGCTATCAACCGACACCGAAAGCGCATTAGGGCGCCGGGCAGCATTCCCGGGACTGATTTATGCAACTTGCACCCACCGGCGCGGGCATCGACATCCACCTTAATGAACGTACAAGTTACGTATAAGTGTGAAATAGCGTTCATTATTTCACGCCAATACTAATAGTCCTGTGTCTGTGAGCCTCATTTAACCTCTTCCCATAGCTGTAATTGTTCCTTTATTTTAGTTGTCTTATCGTGTACCGCTTAAAGTAATATATTAAATTAATGTTCTGTAAGTATTGTAACTAGCTATGTCCGCGGTTCCACTCGGGTAAATTATACATTTATTGTTACGTGTATTATTCTTTTAACAATGTTTTTATAATTTACATTTTTTAGTTTTTGGTACTTTTTATTGTTAACAATTGTTTACTGCCTATTATGTTTAATAGTCCACGGGTTAGTTAGAATATTACAACAAAAAGTAATGGTAGTAATTCTATATTGATTTAAGTTATTTTTAATCTTATGACATACATTATGTAACGCAATACAACACATATTATTAAGACCTGATCAGGGAATACATCTATAATTTTAAACAAGAATCGTATAAATAGGTTTAGTTGTTTCGAGTTAAAATCACATGAACGAACAGACAGACAAAGAGTCGATGTTTGTTATAATTCGATTTCGGTGGTTAACGATGTTATAGGTGTAATTAATAGAGGTAGTTTAAGAGCTAAAAATGACATTTTCAGAATGACAAAGATCATACATAACGAGATACAAGTAAAAATGTATCTCTGTATTTAGAATAAATATAGGAACAGACTTATGAACTATTTTGACAAGATTTTATGGATATGATTGGCATAGCACGTGCCTAATACGAACGAAAAATCAATGTATTTTCTAAATAAATATATAGTATAAACATTAAGTCAATATTTTTATTGTGTTTTGATAAGTCTAATTTTTTTTAATTTGAAATTAATCTTTTCAATCTTATATATGATTATATTAGATTTAACAGCGACTAAACCAGTTACATACATATTAAAAACAAAATATTAATAAAGAACTAAATTACTTACACAAAAATATATATTTTAATGAAACTATAGCTTAATAATTTCTAATTCCGTCTGATTAACTATGAGGCTTGATGTGTGTTAATAGTAGATAAAAGATTTTTACGTCTCTAACTGGCATGAAAAAGTAAAAATATTCGTATCGAATATAATTTACTTTTAAATGATACTATTATCAAGTAATGAAGTAACTCGTAATATGTATATTGTTATGATATTTTAGCAACAAGAATTGATAATTTCATTGATTCAATTGCTATAACCTGAAAGACAAATAGGTGGCCTACTGTTCGACGATTATAACTTCCAAATGTTTCGCTTTTTTATCGATACATTTTTCGGCGGCCATGATGTTGACTCGACTAACCTGACCGATACTTTGAATGTTAAATGAACGTTTGCTTTAACTTGTTACATCGTTTAAATGCGTTCCGAAACTCAGGTGATAACGTGTTTGGGTGGTATGCCCCTTAAAAGTTTTATCGTTCGAGAATAATAACTTACCTTGCTTTCTGACTGGGATTAACAAAAAAAAAAAAAATTAGGCGTATCTGTAAAATGCATTAACTAATTTCCGCTTTCTTGTGTTAATTTAAATACCACTGAGTTGACGGTTAATACTTTTTAGTGTAAGCAATAAGTTTTTTTAAATTGTTTCTTGATAATTATGAGGACACATTTTTTTTAAATAATAATATTAATTATATAATTATATTTAATAATAAAATTAGAATTAATTTTACATGTTGACTGTTATAACATTGCGTATTCAAAGAAATTCTATTAACTGTTTTTAATTGGAAATAATTTAAATTAATGTGTTGGTTACTCTGAATTGGTTTTTATAACTTTGTAATTAGGTTCTTTAGAAATGACGAAATATACTATATTGAAATAAACACCTGTATTGTCTATATTTTAAACTTAAGATTAGAACGCATAAATAGATTAGTAATTATTATTACACATCACATTACATTTATCCCATCTAAGTAGGGTTGACACAACATGTTTACCTTTTCCACTCTCCTCTGTCAGACGATATCTCAGTATTTACACCTTTTATACACATACCATTTTTGACACAATCTATCCATACTTTCTTTGGCTTTCCTCTACTATTATATTCATCCACCTTCATACTTAAAACTTTTTTAGTTTTGTCGTGATTAAATATTATCTGTTCTTTTGATATCTAATTATGTAGAAAAGAACTCTCATAAAATTGTATAATACAATTTTGAAGTTATACTTCTTTTGGTGGGTTAGGGAAAAATGATGAGAGTAAATTTTTACGATACGCGCGCACACCGTCACATAAAACCGACACCCTGAAGTTAGCTATAGTCAACAATTTATTTAAAAAAAAGTATGTATGTATTAAATATCTTTTTTCTACTGTTAGTGTCATTTTTTCTACAAACGTAGAATATGGCTAAAGATAACATTTTTGAAAAGGTTTTTATTCTTTTACGCCAATAAAGTATAACTTCTAACGTGTGTACATAAGTACACACTACTTTTTTTTATTGAATAATGTTTTGCACGAATTGTTTTTTTTTTAATAAATTACCAAAAAGGTTTTATGTTTCAAAATAGATTCCGGCAAAGCACAGATACATCAACTTATATATTACCTTATTATTATTATAAAATATTAATCACTAATTTATACAATGATAAATTATTGGGACGTGCTCTCAAATCAAGTTTTCTTGTTTGGAAAGTGATTTATTTGTAAATGTTATCGGGTTTTTTTCTGGTATGTCGAATAAATTACTAATGTTTTTAATAAAAATCCTTTCCACATTATTCTTATAAATCAATAAGTTATTATACATTAAAGTAGACATAAAGTTAAAGAAATCATTAATTCTTACTAGACGTGCCTTAACGAAATATCATAAAATATGTGACTACAACGCTGGTAATTAGTGACTAGGTATTCTTCATTTTATTTGCAATAATTAGAAATCGTTATCTCATTTATTCGGCCCCGTGCGTATTCATTACCCTTTTCATATAAATAAATTTGATAGCATACATAAGTTTTGGTTAGCTTATTGATTGATGAACGTTCGCTTTTTGTTGTGATATTTTTTTTATAATTTGTCTGTAATCGTAATACAGATTATTTCTTGACATACCTTCGACTGGGATTGCTTTCTTATCACAGTTCACTGTAACTACCATTGCAATCGTGACCCGTATCGTCGTAAGCGCGTTTCTAAATGTATACTTGTGCCGGAACACTGATCACTCTGTCATAGGTCTCGCTTAATTGGACGCTTTAGGTGTGTGCATTCATGTGATGTCGGACCGGTTTCTAGTAAGTCTGTTGCTTTCTACGTCATACATCGGTATTTATGTAGGGATGGTTATTAGATTGCCCGATGTAGTTCATAAGTTTGGACTTGTATTAACTTTATTATGATTTGTGTATCATTCGCGGAGGCGTGATGGGACTTTAGTTTTATCGGTGTCTGTCATTTGAATTAAGTATAGAATTTATTAGAGTGGGATTTATAAGACATAGTAATATAATTTATCTTCGTACATTTTGGCATCCACTATACAAAAGAGAGTATTCATCATATACTTTAAAATATAAATAAAAGTCAGTACTGTATGAGATAGAAAACCTCAAAACTGACTAATTACCATAAAAGTGGGCATACTTAATTGTCTTTAATGGGTGAAGGTTTTCATGTTACTATAATTCGCTAATAGGTAGAGCTAGACTATAGTTTGTTATTATTAACTGTTATATTTTAATGTAATGAACGAAGACCCGCCAGGTTGTCAGTACTATATACTATTATAATATATTTAACAGCTCGTTATTTTTACGTTATTCAAACAAGTTTAAAATATAAAATCACAGCCTGTAAAATAAAACATACAATAAAAACCCTTACAAAATAATTTATGTGTATTGATTATTCAAATTACTTAACCGAATGCATGGAATTTTAATATGAATGGTCGAAAATTTATACGGCGTATGTTTATTTAAATATGCCTATATATCGCAATTTACTATGTCTACGGTTTGAATCTTAAATATTTCTTGTTTTTTGTAGCATGTAGATAGATGGTAGTGAAAATAATTATAATTTTATATCAATAGTTATAATACAAATGACTCTTTACAGCCTATTTTGATCTATTTACGCTTTCGTAACATGTTGATAGACGGTAGTAAAAGAATTATGATTTATAATTTTATATTAGTAATTATATGACTCTTACAACTTACTTTGATCTATTTGTGTTTTTGTAGCATATTGATAGATGGTAGTAAAATAATTATAATTTGATTTTAGTAGTTGTAATACAAATGACTCTTTACAGCCTAATTTGATCTATTTACGGCATAGATTATTTTTTCTTTATTTTCTATATCATTTAATTTTTTTCAAAACTTCTCAAAATTCTTATGCTCTCATAATATAATAGTTTTGAATGGGACATTTTTAAACTTATACTCGTATTTAGAATAAATATTTGATATTAATATATAAAAAAAAACAATTGAAATGAATTATTTTTTAAAGGCGTATACAAATTGATATAATAAATAAATATATATGATTCGACATTTTACCTGTTACTTGAATACTACAAACCTAACTCCATTGCGACGTTTCATTGCAAAATTGATTTCATGATGCTATCTAACGTCCCGAGGGAACATTGGATAAATAAGCACTTCAGGATAATCTTCACGAATCAGAGACAGGCCAGAATTACGGCACGTTCGAGATATTATTGCATTTTAATTCCATAGTCGCCACACCTCCGTCGTATTATATTTTGATATAATTTAGTGCGTCATTGTATATGCTACGGTGTGTTCGATTCGAATAATTCAAATAAATTTCGGTAAGGCTGAAGAGAGCTAAGAGATCCGATCTTGATATCTCGCGCTCGAGTGTAACCCACTAAATTACAATTAGGGGTGTGGTTTTGACATATCGTGTTATATGTAAAGTGTGTTTCTTCAGTATGTAACATTAATGAGGCGTCTTGTGAATGCCATTCACGTAATAACGAGTAAAGAAATATAGAAATATGATTACAGGACAAAAATACAACTTCCAATTAAATAAAAGTAAACTTTTTAATAAAGTTATTCTACTATAGGACAACAAATATAAATTACAAAAATTATATTCTTAATTTAATATCATAGCGAGAAAAGTTAATCTTTTTTACAAATAAGTCTAGTAACCGATCACAATGCGGTGTGACATAATGGTAGTCTGGAACCTGGAGAAGGACACTTTTATCCTGAACTAGTTTTTATTCGCCGCTTCGCTCGCCTTAATGTTGATTTGATTCAAACCTTGGCAACAGAACTTTTTTCTGTATTAAAGGTGTCCTATGTCCTTATAGTTCTTGTATGTAGTTGCGATTATTATTAGTTCTCGGACTGTGTCATCTCGCTTCCACTAACGTGCTTGTGAGGGACCGTATCAGGGATACCAATCTGGCGGTTATGCCATCTTCTATCGCAACTACGGCAGGGTCTCTGACGTGGGTACGTGCCTGTGGTAATACAGGAGCGCCCTTGTAGTGATCTAGGTGTGCGATGATTACATGGTTGGGCTGTCCCTCCTGGGTTGGCCGGGATGCTGCATGGGGAACCTAGTCGTCGAGGAGTAGGTGGTTCTTCAATCCCCTCATGCAAGCCTTTTCGGCGTTGAGTCCTCCTTGGCTCAGGATTTCTTTGCGCATCTAGGGTACTTCACTTCATAACTACCTCTTTGCCCTCACCTTTACCGGGTTCGACAGCTGGGCAGTCTCCGGTCGGGTGGCCAGGGCGTGATTCGCGGTTTGCAAGGACTTCTTGCGTTTTGGATTCTTTGCCACTATACCTCTCGAAGTAGGATGGTTGGCGGGGGCCATACGGCTTCTCGCCTCCGTCACCTCGACCATCACTGGGGCCAGGATATACTCGAGTGTCTTACGTTCGAAATCAGTGCTCCGGGCGAAGGTGCCTGCATGGCACTTTCTTTTTTTCCCTCTGAAGACTGCACTGAGTAACGCATTGTTGGAGGATTGTAGACCCCCCAATTAATTCAAGTCGTCTGTTCTTCTTTTGGGTGATAACACGGGTGAGCGGAGTGAGGCTCCCCACACCGCACCAAGTCATGGTGGCAGTTATGCGAGGACTGCTAGAATTGCTGGCACCGGTTACACTGGACCGGCCCTCGCCATGTTTCGATCGTCACTCCTGTTTTCCTGTGGACCTCGTTTACGTCGTTTATTAGTTCTTTAAATCGAAAGAGATATGTCAATAGTTTTGTAAATAGAATTTTTAGTTCTGTAGAGCAGCCCTTGATCTACCTTGCCCCAGGCATTGGTTATCCAATAAGCATGGGAAGTATAGCGAGTATCGCAGACAGTGGTGTTATATTTCGTCTGCGTCGTTATCGATTTAAGTAAGAGTTGTATGTGAATGATTAAAAAATAAATTGAAGAAAGCAAAAGTTGCGGAAATCCGTTATTTTATGCGAACATTACACTAAGTAGTGACACGAAACACGTCAATAACTTATTTATTACATTATTTCGCTATTTAACTTAACAAATTCTCATGCTACAATTTCGTATTCACATATTATTTTATTCGATTTCGATTTTTATAAGAAAACGTAATATTTTTGTATCGAAATTCAGTAAGTGCTATATTCGTTTTAGTAGTATTTGTATGTTTTTAACTGTTTCTTAAATGATTGTGTATAGACGGGTAATATGATATAATTGTATGCAAATTAAATTACACACATAATCTGAAGATAAAATTTACTGCCGTTTAAAATTACTTGACTTGTTACTAGACTTGTATATAATAGGTTTTCACATCCTTATATACATAATATATATTACATACGAATGTGAGTTTGTTTGTTACGCTTTCACGCTTTAACTACTAAACCAATCACCATGAAATATTACATGTAGGTTGTCAGGGGAACAAAAAAGGACATAGGACATCTTCCATGTAGAAAAATGTCCTGTATCTAAGGGAAAGATAAAATCTAATTTAACTAATCGACAATATTTTAGGAAGTTTATAAATTTTCAAAAACAATTTGTTTGTATAATAAGACATTTTTACATAAAATGTCACGTACTAAACTCTGATTTTAGTTGTACGAAATCTGTCAGTAAGTCTGAAAATGTATGGGTACAGATTTATTATCATAAAAAAAATTGTATTGCTATAGTACAATTTACGCATTCATAAATGTGCTGTCCAGGTGGTTGGGGTGTCTGCACCTGATCGGGATCACGCAGTATAGGTATATCTTGGTGCCTTGCACGCTGACACGTCAGTGACGACTGCCGGTAGAATGTAAATGTGTATCGCTATTATTTTTGGACTCTACTGTGCTTTCCATCAGGTACAATGCAGCTATATTGTCGTAATACGTTTAAAACAAAAATACTACTTCATGTAAAACAAATTTTCTGCATAAATAAATATTAGTAAACATATCATGTTCTCACTCGTGGAGTACGTTGCAAGATTGTATACAACGAGCAGGTGTGAATTAATTATAGAAAACTTTATTTTCTTAACAACCGGGAGATAATTGGACAAGTTAAAGTTTAAGGCAATATTTTATTATTTAATTGAGTTCACGTTACAAAATGTTTAATATAATCTAAATATGTAATTATGTATTATACATGATTATGTTAATTGTAATTCTGTTACCGTATGCATAAAGTATGTATTAAACCTATTAAAAGTATTATTTATAATTTGTATTTATATTTTTAAATGATATTCAGCCAGAGATCAATATGCACAAATAGTCACCGCGTTTGTATCATAGCGAACACCTATATTTATAGTATTTATATTAGTAGATTATTTTAGCTCGGAATATGTATGAACTTAAAAATGGAGTCCGATTTTGGCATATTTTTGATGTTTGATTTTGATTTTTGATAAGACTACTGGTATTAATGATAAATAAAAAAAATATATAAACGGAACACAATTCATATAGATAAAATATGTACGTTTCATGAAAGAACAAAATTATCTTAGGAATGAAATAACTGGACCAGCTGGTAGGCTGAAGGCTGTACCAATTACGTTATAGTAAATTAATAAATGTTTTAATATGTTATGTTTACAGGTAGCTTAATTAAGCACACATGATACAATCCTAAGGTCCTAATCCTTTTAACGCTTGAGATCGTAACATAAAATGTAAGCAATATGGAAGCAGCACTGATTCTCGCGTACCGCGGCACAATCTCGTTTAGTACATCGATAAAAGTTGTAAAATGCTAATGGCGCTAGTGAAATGTTAAGAATCTTACGCCCACGCCCGGCTTTGGAACCGTTATTTTATTCACCTTGTATTTTCACACAGATATTTTATTAAGATTAGGTATTTACCAAAAAGGGCGTTAAACTTTTTATAGATAGATGTTTTACTCTATTTGTGAAAGAAATCGTTATTTTATCAGACGAAGTAAGTTATATATGAGTTGCGAGTTGTTCTCTACATTTGAGATCTATTTAAACAAATGTTGGTGAAAAAACATAATACTATTTCATACAAATGAACATAAGTGTTAAGATAAAATCTTGATCCATCAAATAAAAAATAAATTTTCGAAACGTTGACAATTTATAAACTGAACCATGTTATTAATAAAAATTAACAAAATTACTGAATTCACTACTTTTGTTGAATAAAAAGATTATGAATAATATTAGGAATTACGTGAAGAAATATTAAAAAAAAAATATGACACTAATAAAATAAGGTATGCTCTCAAATGGTACATAGTATTTTGGAGTGCTTATAATAATTGAGAATAATTTATTTAATTATCAAACATACGTAGAATGTTATTGGTAAAACGTTATGTTAGTTTATATATTTTCTTAATATGTATACATATATCGAAATAAAAGTAACTTACAAAAGTAAAAAAACAAAACACACGAATGTGCTAGTGATAAATATATATTATATTGTATAAAAATATTTGGTCTAGTTTAATTATCCAGGGATACAATACGTTAGTACGAAGTAAACGCAAGGCTCGTTTACCCGTAATAAAAAAAATATTGTTAAAAATAACAACCAATTATGCAGCCCATATGATGTCAATTGTCCATTGTAACCTATAGCTATCCTATATACGACCTTCTAGCAGACCTGAGGCCATTTATAATATATTGCTAGTTGAGAACCGAGTTGAAACGCTTCGTGTCGTTCATTCGATCACACCTTTCAGGGCGAAATATAACAGCATAAGCATTGATGATTTGCGTTAGAAATCGGTGTGCTTTTGCAGGGAAATATTACACAGTATAGTATAATTGTATAGCAGATACATTTCGCTAATAGTTATTCCTCTCAAAATATACTCTATAAACAACAATTATCACGTTATAATTTTTAATTTACTCTTAATGTACATTAATATTTGGAGTATCATACTAATATTTTAATCAAAATTGGAAGCGACAATGTCATCGACTTCGATTCGTTGCAAGGTCATGCTTCAATAATTTTTTACAATTAAATTCTTTTGAAATGTTTACGGGGATCTCATGCGCACGTACTTTATAAAGGCAAAGTGAATAAAGAGCGCAGCCCTTCTTTGAGAAACTTTCATGGCTCTGAGAAACGAACAGATTTATATTTTTTATTATTTGTGTAATCGGAGTTCTGAGTTATTCAGTCGTGCTTAAAGATGAAAGGTATTTTTATTAACAAAACTTGATTTTATCTAAAATAAACCCAATTTGTTAAAGTTCAAAGTTTACAATGGTTATATACTTAGACGATAAAAAGGAATACTGAGGTAATTGAATTGTCTTGTTATATAATTTCTAAAACTAGTTAATTCAGTGTGTGAGTTAATGGAAGTATTAAAAAATCTATGGTTAAGATAAATTGATAGTAGAGAGTTTAGATATACAATAATATAACTGAGAAATCTTAAGTATAATATGACATCATAATTTTAAAGTAACAAGCGTTCTTTAACACAGCAACGGAAATACCAAAGAGTTTAAATCGTCAATATGTATATTGTTATACAAACTAATAACCGCCTGCAACATCGTATGCATTACAATATGATGATTAATACAAATGAAGCAATGACGGTTTAGTTTATAACGTGTTCGGACACAGCGTCGAAGGACGTAGGTTCGAATCCTAGCAACTGAGTCGGAGCTTTCGGTAACGGAAAACATCGTGATGAAATCATAGCATGGTGGCATAGCTTTTTCTAAGTCCGCAAGGCTACCTACCACCCTCAAGTTGAAAATCTGTCGCCAAGCTTCTTTTGGTGTGTTCCGGCAGATGCACTTGAGAGTCAGTCTTCTTCTAGGTTTAGTGTGACTACGATCTTAGACCAAATCATCATTTAACATTAGATGAGATTGTGGTCAAACGCTAACCTATAAAGTATAAAAAATACTAAATAGTCTATAATCATCAGTTATAAGCAAGCAATCAGATATTTTTTTTCGAATTAATTTCAAATGGTATCGGAGAGATTAGCCTCTGCGAACATATTGTTCACAAGCTTCACCCCTTAATACATAAAAGAGTTTGTAAAGATCAAATTTTTGGCTCGGTTACTTTGGCCAGAATAAAAATATTTATTCTGTAATAAAACTTTATGTCATTTAGATAGAAAACTTACTTTATATAAATGGACGATTTAATATAAAACTAGAAAGTTAACGGTAGACCTTATAGAACTCCGAATCAATAAAAAAAATATCACAAAAGCTATAAAGATTAAAAAATAATTAAAATAAAGACCACACTAATTTATATACCTCCGGATTATTACGTTTGCAGGAAAGTCATTCTGAATATTCTCATATATTTATATAACATTATATTATTCCTCCTTTCAGTTGTGTAAATAACCTTATCCACTCAGGTTTTAGATAGAAACGCCATATTCATCTCACAATAATGTATGACACAAAAATTAAATTTATTTTCCTTTCAAGCGTGTAAAATAACAACAAATATGTAGAATTGTGTGAATTCTTATTCAAAAATTGTAAAACAGTCAATATATTAGGATCACACTTAAATTTAAAATATTCGTCAGAGTTTTATAACATATTTTTTATCTCTTAAATTTGTATAATTTATTATGTTTAATCTTGCAAATAGGCAGCGTTATGCTTTTGTTGCTAATGTAAATGGAAAATCTGTCGCTTTAATTTACATACATAAAAGAGGATCTTTTTTTGAAACGCGAATAACAAGTTAAATTGCAAACTTTAAACATAAAATAAAAATGTTCGGAGAGTTCGAATGTTTAAATTTTTTAATATAAATAGACAAAGATAGTTAAGTACATATTTTTTCTTTGTTTCTCAGCCGATTTTCTTTATAATTTTTTTTGGTTTAGTGTAGATTGGCGAGATAATTTAACGTTATCGAAACAAAAAAATGGCCATGATTTGTTATTTTTTTCCTTAATATTGGAACTTAAAAAACTAATAATTTCGATCCAATTTAGACCACTAAACGATTACTATTTCGACGAGATTGACTTATACTTTTCATAATATTATCTAGGCTATATAATTTTTATCGGGAACTAAGTGGTAATAATAAAAATTAACTGAACTTACTTAAAACCAATAAAAAAGTATAGGAGTTAAGTAGCCAAAAAGAAAAACAAATACAACTCACAATGAATTCATATGAAACATGCTATGTCATGAAAAAAAAATCTACTCGCGAAGACAAAATCTAAGTATACATACGGCTTTACACTTTTTATAGAAATATAATATGTTCGTGTTTTAAATAAAATTATTGCAATTTCATTACTGATTTGTTATATTAATTAATTAGTAAAACGAAATAAAATAAAAATAAGAAATAATAATGAAATAATGCATTTCAAAAATTTCTTCTTATTCTATATTATTATGCACGGGTTACGAAAATTGAATTGTCTATTACATAAAAAAAACCCGATACATTATAGATCATAATAAAATTTTTATTGGCATCGGATAATCAAAATGTTTACATTATAATTAATATAGAACATCCGTTTACTTCTATGAAACATCTGTTGCCACCGACTTCGGTCTCGTGAATGTGGTTTAGCTCTATTCAATTGACGCTACGTGTTTTATACTGATTAATTGTAATGTAATTGTGTTAATCATTTTACTTAATTCAAGTTGTATTTATGAAATGTTTTTAAATTTTTCCTTAGCTCCTATAACAAAATTACAAATGATTACATTTAATAATATTATTACAAAATATTCTAGTGATATAGAAAACATTTACAAAAATTCTTTATCTTCAAATAAAAATGGCGTCAAAACTAGTTCAGCCATTTCATAGGTTAGCTCTGACAAACAATATACACTCTAAATACACTTATAGGTATAAATTAATTTTAGCCGTCTTTAAGTAAAGGTTAAGTTTTTTGATGAAGAATATAATAAATATGTAAAAATGCTGACATTTTAAATTGCTCATCTACTTTTTCTTACTAGCTGTGGCATGCGTCACGGCTCCAATGCGTCCACCATTGGCCTACAGACGTTACCTGGCTCAGGTAGAAAGAAGCGTTTTGGAATGTTATCGCGTATTGTTGTACGAATGTGGAATTATTGCGTTTCTATTTTGTTGTGATTCGTTTCGTTAAGACTTTTTTGGGAATACAAAAGTCCGGATGTGTTTTTCTCAACATCTTAGCGGTTTGCACCTTTTCAGTACACTCGATGTACAAAAAATAAATTTAACAGTAACGAATATAAAAAGTATTTTCAATTTAGACTGTATTTGTATTAAAATATAGGGAAATAATATTATATATTTGTACAATACAGATCATTGTCACCAAGTTCTGGACGTTTCATACTTACATCGTAAAATTTGTAGTGTTATTTTGTTGTTTCGTGTGATACTAGTAGACGGAGTAAGAAATTATTTCAAGAGAGTATTTAAATCGAGTGTAATAATACATACGAATCAAGTAATTAAGCTTTTATCTCGGTGCATTAACATGATCACAATCATCGAAGTCGTGGATATTGGTTAACATTTACAATTTTAGGTCGACGGTAAACCTATCTACTAATTACAACTCCTTGTGTAAATAGGTTGAAACATCGATGTTCTCATCTCCTTACCCTTATCCCACCTAAGTAGGGTCAGGCACAACATGTTTGTCATGTTGTGATGTATGATTTGGCTTACTTTTCGATCGGCCGCGCGCACCTCTTATCAACCCTTCTTAGGATTATTTTGTTGTACCATGGTTTCTATTGAACGTTGGCTATTATGACTTAAATTAATAAACTTGGTATCTTTTCAGTATTTATTTATAAAATTTGATACAATTAACCTTTACAATAATATAAAAAATATGATAGAAAAATAAATGCAAATAAAATGACATGTCATGTCAAATGATGAGGATGTAAAATAATAAATGTTAACAAGGCATATCGAACTAAACTAAACCAAGTATTTCTGTTTCTATAATATGTGTGAAATACTATAACATAAAATATGCAAAAAGATACAGATCTGTTTCTCTGTATTCTTTTAGCCTCATTTAAAACCAAATTAAAGCAATATTATTTATTTTTTTGTTATTATTCTAAGGTGTAATTGATAGTATTAGTTTACTGCTTTTTTTTTATTGGGTATCAATATGCAGAAAATAATCACATAATAAAAAAACAATGGACGCAGGTGAAATAATAAACTAAACTTATATATGTTAGACAACGTTTAATAACAACGCATTCGTAAATAAATCATGAGGACATTTACGATATAGCTTCATTTAAACTATAAATAATTATAGGTTCAAGTATTCGAACGGACGTTAAATCAAAACAATTTATGTATTGGAATACGTTATTATTTATCACCGCAGAACTAAAGAATCTGCATTCTTATGGTTATAGTTTGCCAGGTAATATTAGTAAATTATAAATTTGAAGTAAAGGATTTAAGTTATATCTTATCATCTGAGTTTAGTAATTTATCGAGTAGTAGCGGTAGTAGCGTACAATTTGAATAAGGCGGCTTAAACATAATATAAAAAATCATTTTTAAAACGACTTGCAAGAAAGCGGCCGTACCATCCGATTCTACAAAATACAAAATTCTACGATTAGGACAAATCTTGTTAATAAATGTTGTTTAATATGTAGTAAGTTACACAATAAACCTGGAATGAACGAATTCATCAAAAGGTTTGTACTAAACGATAATCGACGCCAACTTTGTCTAGTTGACGTGCTGTAAGTTAATCAGTGTTATTTCCTTAAAGTTTTAATGTTAAAGTACATTAGTGAATCTCACTTGTGAGTCCCTTACTTAGTATAACTTACTTATTTACGAATTACATCCTTTTTCTTAAACATGCTTTTTTAATATTTCTTGATTACTCATCGCTTTTTTGTTAAGTATTCATTATAATTATTTTCATTTAATAGTTTTGCTTACTCGTGCCCGCAATTTTGTTATCGAGAAAATGGTTTTGTACTTTCATGGTACTTTTATGTTGATTAATTGTGGTCGGCCTTTTTTTTATAATTGTTAGTTTATCATTGCTATTTAATTCCCATAATTCTTTTACCGATTATAAGATCTCTTTTATATTTTATCATAACTGCTTAGCCTTTACAGAAAAGCGTAATGATAATCACTATCTACCGGTAAATTTTTCGTCAAAATTGGTTTACTTATTTCGGAGTTTAGCCTGGATAAACAATGAATTTATATGTATGGTTACTTGTATATCATTTGTATTGTAGTTATTTTATTATGCATAAGAATATTAGTAATTTCCTTAAACTACGGAATCTTGAAAGTGTAAAATATAATTTATTATGGATGGAGGTACATTTTTTAAACAATGACGTATGCTCGAATACCTTCAGTGAGCGTGTGCTTTCGGCGAAGAGAAACATTGTCATTAAATCATAGGAAACTAACACTTGAGATTTAGTTCTCTTTAGGCTAAGTTTATCACCATCCTAAGCCTCATCTTCACTTAATATCATTGTGATAATTTTATTCAAATGCTAAAACTTTTTGAAAAAAAAAGAAAAGGGTATCATCAAAGTATCATAAAAAAATGTTAATAGTCACATATTTCATTTGCTTGTTACAAGGCTTACCTTTAAAATGTTGTAAGTACTTGTAACATTTTACAAGTTAGGTACGAAAGATAGGATAGTGCCATCTGATGGAAAGTACGAGTAGATAAAGTACAAATTTGTTGAAAGGACTTTCATAATTTTTTACCAGAATTATAGTAAAATTTACATTTAAAAATGTTGCGTCGTCGTTCACACATATGACTACGGAAATCATATAGTCTTTATTATAAAGTATGTGTAGTAGCATATAGTATATATGTTATGTAAATATCAATTTATAATTATCATGAAAAACTAGGAAATAAATACGCATTATCTGGAATCTTCGTAGTATTAAACAATTTATATTGTCGCAAATAGACATCGGAATCAACTGCGGTGCCAGCTCCATGGTATTCGCCGCTCATCCTTACGTAGCCCGCGGCTATAAAGGTGCGCCATAAAACGGGTCTTATTTTATGACCATTTGACGAAGTTATATACGTTTTTGAAGCCATTTCTCAGTCGGACCGACCATTGTGGCTGCGTGACCACTCGGTTGTCTCTCTTCGTGCCATTCTTATTATTCTTAAAGTATTGTGATACAGTTGTGGAATGAATTATGTTTCAATTTATTTAAAGTCTTAAAAAGCTCAAACCTCCAAGAACTTGTAAACGTAAGATAAATTGAAACATGAAACTGGATTAGAAAAACAATCGGTGTATACAGTTTTAGGGTAATTCGTTTACGAATCGTGCCGTGTAGAGACTAGATGTTCAGGCTATCGCGAGGTAAATCTGCGATCTCGACAATGCTGTATCAATATTCATACTTACGGTCGCGACCCCTACTATTTGCATAACTGCGCATTGCATTCTCCCGGCTGCAACTGTTCTATTGTTTTATGATCTAAATGACCACACGATATAGAGCCACTCACGATAAATTAATGCATAATAATGTAATGCGCAGCTGCGTTGACGTCAAATTCAGTTACAATTATAATATTTATATTTAAAGATAATGAAATATGAATTAAGATGTAAAAAAATATAAGTTGTGTTGAATTAGGTTTCAAATAACAGACCGTAACATAGAACTGGATCATAGAATTAAAATTTTAGGCGACTTTTTTTCTGTGTCTTACTATATTGTATGTAAAGCTTTTATAAACTTATATATATTTGAAATGTGTTTATGTATACAAAACAACGATATATATTAACTATAATAAAAAACAACTACTTATTTTTTTACTTCTTCAATTATGCTGTGAAGCTAGTAGTATCTTTTGCAGCATAAATGTTCTATTTTGTATGAAAGTATGATATTATTCAAGCTTATTTTTTGTGGTTTTGTATTGTGGTTTTTCTGATCTTACATATTTAAACCATTGTGTAAGTATATTGACCCTATTCAACTCACGTTTTACTTAAGGCTGACTTATTAGAACGATATAAGTTAATTTTGACGCATGTCGAAAACACATTTGTGTTTATTTGTATAAATACATTACATCTTTACAATATGATTATGTTACCAAAAGCATACATTTTTTAGGTAAAGTATTATAAATTTATGAAATAAAAATGCTACATAATATTATTTTTTTATAAACCCCTTTTTCTCTATGAATATTACAAAATTTATGAATACGGACATATATAGAGACGTATCCTTATTTTTCTATTTTTAGTACGACTATTATCATTAGTAGACTTTTTTTTCTATTATATTGTAACTCATAAAAATGAGATTTGTTTTTATAAACGTATGATTCAGCTAAGTAACGATTTTAACAAGATACGTATGTATCATTTGTGATTTTAAAATAATTATGACATTACTTTGGGCGACAATTTATCACCATTCATCACAGTCACCATCACCATTTACCCTTATCCCACCTAAATAGGATCGGCAAAACATGTTCTCCTCTTCCATTCTCACCTGTGAGATGTCATCTCAGTCTGAATAACTTTTTAGACAGACACCATTTTTCACACAATCTATGCATACCTTTAAAATATTATATTATTTGAATAAGGAAACCTTGTTACTGGTATGAAGATATTTTTGTTTTTAATAATTTCGTCCGCCTTTAATATACATAAACGTTACGGTATGTAATAAAATTAAATGAAAATAAATTTTTTATTTTCGTATTTATTGTTCACGTACAGTTTTTTATTGGATTAAAACATCTATTCAGTAAACTCAATTATGAACAGACAATTAAGTGAATCAATTGGCTATTCTCTTACATTGACAATCAATGTATCAATTTATACACGGTTCGTTAAAGTCAATAGTGCATGAACCGGTAGGACGATGTTTGATCATTCGAAGTATGTAAATCGTTAAAATATTAAAAAATAACGATATTTATCGTAATTCCATTGTTTTTTTTTCGGCCTCGTAAAATTATTGTTACTGTTATCTTTCTAAAACAATTTTGTAACATATTTACTTATAAACATATATTATAAGGTTCAACATAGAAATGTTAACAAAAATATTTTTTAAATATACAAAACACGTTCACATTTATTTTATTCTTGTTTTATCATTTTTCATTTATCTACTTATCAACAAACGTTAATAGAAATTACATTGACAATATTTAATAAAATTTCATCTGATTCATATGTAGATGGCGCGGCGATAGTTCATAGTTACGTTTTTGGTCAATCTCAGATCTCTATACGCTATTAAATCTTCATAAAAGCAATATATTATCGCAAACGAAATTTAATTTATGTCGTAGTTTCGACGTGTTTTATCGATTACCTATTTAAATAGTGTTTTTGCTATTACTATGCTGTTGATAAGTGACTTATGATTGTCATTGATAACAACGTTGAATAACAGTTTAATATAGAATCTAACCGTTATAAGAAATACCATCTATATCAATTAGTTTTAAATGAGTTTTACATAATTTTTAATGTTTTTCACTCCACTGTACGGCATATGCCTACTCCTTTTATGCCTCGCCTTTTACGCCATTTTTTTCTGTTCTGCGTAAGATTTGTCCAGGTTTTTCCCACAAAATTTGAGATGTCGTCGACCCCAATTGAAACTAATTTAATAATGTAATCAATTCACAAAATATTTGTTGTTTGTTGTTGTTGTTCCCTTTGTTTCTAATCTTTTGAACTGTGCACTACACTTTTACAAAACCTATTTTTTTAATAGTTTTTACATTTTATCCTGCAGACTCTTGGTGCGCAACTTTTTTCTGAAATAGTGTTGAATAGAAATCGTTTTAAAACTAGTACAGTTTGAATACATATTCAAGTGAGCACGACAAGATATTACTTTTTAAAACTTACACTTTTTTTCGTTTCAATTCTTTTTCCTTTCTTTCTTCTTTTTTTTTAATCTACGTTAGTCATTCTGGAATTTAGACTGAGATTATAGCCTTTATGGCGGTTCTATTTTTGTTTTTTATGGCCATATATAGGTTGTACAAAACCTATTAAGCAACGTAGAAATGCTGTTTGTAAGCGTGTGTTGAAAACACCTTAATGGCTTTTGTGTTGTTATAGCTACGTATTTACAAAGATTTCAGTGATTAATATTAAAGCAGATATAAAAATAAATATTATGAATATTAAACACTGCCTTCGTTTCCTCTACGACTCCACTGTTAAAATAAATGTACTTTTTAAAAAGAAAACTAGTAATAATCACTTGACAGCCCGCTTTAACAACATGCAATGAAATTGTTTTATTGTGTATGTAGCTGGAAAACATATAGGTATACCGAGCAACACTGAGGTATATTACATTTTGTTAACACTTTTACTTCCGAAGCAAAATAGACTTTATCTCGTCTGAACAGTCAGTTGAAATTAACCTACCATAACTAATTTTATTTGTATCTTTGTATAATTTATGTTGTTGTACACATAATAAATCAATGGGTGCTCTTTAAATCTATTTTTATAGATCATAATATTTTTTCTATAATGAGTGTAGATCTAATTAAAAACTAAGTGATTTTCTCTTAAAGGCACACAAGTTGTGTTAATGTCTGACATATTTCTTCGTTTCGTAGAAAGCTGTATAGAGCAACATTATCTCTTCCCATCACCGCTTTATTAAAAAAACTGGTCGAAGTAGCTTTACGTATTAAAGTCAACAGAACGCGAAGAAAGTATTCAACTTGATGCTTTTAATTAGAACGTTGGAATAATCGAGATGCGTAGTTGAAAAAGTATATATATAATACTTGACGTAGTCATCACGCTGTCTGTATAAGTACCGTCACTGACCTTTTTGCAATTCAGCATCGCATATGGTAGTCATTTATCAAAATTGATGTCCGACTACCTATTTATGTAAAGTTATTTATTGTCTATACAAATAATACAATTGAAGGTGGACTGGTGAATGCTATAAAGAGAATGCCTACGCGAAATAATATGATTAAATAAAGTTTTACGAATGGTAGTCATAAAGAGACCACGAATTTCATTCCAAGGCAAATCATGTGGGTTTTTTTATTCCGATATGTGCATATTGTTATTTTACTTCATCGTCGTCGGTTAATACCAAAGAAGTATTAATATACTGGGGGAAATGAAACTAGAAATTTTACGTTAAAATTTCAAGGACATTTTGAGATGTTTGTCTTATGGAGTGCAAGGTGTTAGTGTATAATAATGAGATAAAAGTTTAATTGCTTATTACTTCGAAATTTATTAATGTTAATATTCAAAATAATAGAAGAAAATTTTATAAATAATATAAAATCACAAAACAGCTTAATTATTTACAAGAATCGGCAATAAATTAATTGAGTGAGATTTTTATGAAATAGTTCGATTAAAAGAAAAATTAAACATCAATTTTGAGAACAACAACAACACAAAACCGGACATTAGTAATGATGCTGTCGCTATGAATCACCCTACGATATTGATCGTAAATAAAATTGCAATTTATGACAAAACAGAGATATCTCTACGGCGTTAGTGTCGTGTGTAATGTCCCTATACACCAGACGATAGCCTTTGCTCCTTCGCCTGATGGAAATGTCAGCTTTCTGCAAATAATCGCATTATTATGTTAGTGGTATATATCTAAATAGTTATGTTATTTATGCTGCTATTTACGCCTGTTTATTGAATTAATTTTATAACGTTTTTAAAGATAGTGTGACATGACGGGTTTCTTCAATGAGTAGCCTAAGGTAATAGTTGCTGTGATAATAGTAAATAGCGGCCATTTATAAAGCCTCGTATATTTTGTTACCAATGTTAAGATGTATCGCGTTAAACAGGGATGTGGATGGTTTTTTGTTTTCTTCAGAAATATCGATAAATGGATAGAAAAAAGTTTAAACTATGATAATGACTATTAAATCATATCTAATATAAAGCAATACGTCGCAAAAATATATTTGACAAAAATTCTATTCAGAACCAAGTAATAGTAGCGCTTTCAGATTTGAAAATATAACATACTTTAAACAATTGTCACGCGCTACTTCAGTGTTGACACATAAGTGTCATTGCAAGTAACGAGTTAATAAATAAACAAATAGCGTATTCACGTTTAAACTGCACTCTCTGAATGGAGATGAGGATGTTTAATACGCCCTTTAATTGATATGTTGCGTGTTGAGTTATAGTATCTGATCTCTGGCCAAGCGTGTACCCGGGGCAATTCTATTGGCCAATTTATTTATATTGATTCCCATACGATTCTATATCATCTGTAGATAAGTCATGACTACTTTATGCGCTGGCACTAAAAGCTGTTCCAGCGATATCATAAATTAATGAGTTTAGTAACTAATGTTTATTGTAATATTGCAAGCTGTATTGCGTCTGGGGTCATAAATGATCTCTTATTATTCATATCGCAATGATGCTATCCTTCATTTTGTATTGTAAAGTTGTCTTCTTGGTGTTTTAATTTGGGTGACGTTTGTTGAATTACTTATATTTGGTCATGTTTGAAATAAATACGTTTTATTTATATATCCATATTTATGTTATGATATATTTATGTAACTATACACATATTTTAAAAGAAAAATCTTTGATGTTTGAAATGTCTTATCATTAATCTTATTTACTATTAATGTATTTTACTGAGTGAATATATTTTATGATTGTAAATAATATAAATGCTGTAGCAGTACATACACAATCAGTCAATCTTTTAAAGCTTTGAAATACCAGTGTAAAAACTTTAAAATAGTTTGCCTTTATCGAATCACTTCCTCCGGCCTTTTAAATGATCACCGGCGATATAATCGAATAATAAAGAATTCTGAGGAAATATATGATTTACTCTAATACAAAAATAATATACTCGTATTTAATTTATATTTTATTCAACTGTTCTCTTGAATGTTGATATAAATAATGTTAAAATTTTACGACCTCATAATTTCACAAATATTATCAGCCAAGCAAACTATCTGCTCGTTGAAGTCTTTTATATTACGAGTAGAGAGGGCATGATTTGATTTATGAAAGCGTAGCCGAAGGAAGCTACGGAAACTAGTAATAAAAAACATGGACAGTATATGCATATATGATATTGAACGGATTTGAAAAAATGTAACGCTTGAATATCTATTCTGTAAGTGTAAACTTAAACGTACGTAGAGATACATTCACGGATAGTATTTGTTTTAGAAGAAAATTATAATATTAATTATTCGCTGATGAACACTGAGTTATAAGTTTCGTTGCTATTTTTCTCGAACTATAATAAGATTTCATTTCACTGAATTTTCATGCAATTGCACATATTTAGAAAAACTTGATTATTTTCTATAGAAAACGAGACTTATAAACACGACGTAAAATCAGCTCAATCGCGTGACGTTTTACAACATTTCGTTTTAATTGAAATAAATGTAGTGCTTAATATATTAAAAATTTTGAAAAGTTTTTTTGAAAACGGCAAAATTAATCCATTATCAGTTTTGCATTGAACTTCACCGTAATCCAGATAAAAACAAGAAACAAGCTGTGCAAAGGCTTAAAAAGTGCATATCGATTTTTAAACGAAATACTAACTAAACTAAACGCTAAATGTTTTTTAACTTTTCACATAAATATTGCATTGTTAGCGAAAAATATACCATAACATAGGAGCCACCGCCAACCTCCACGAATGCCGTGAACTCGTAGGATCTGATGCTTGCTGGTCACAACTGCCACTGACGAGCGATTTTCTTATCGCATGTGCAACCTTTTTTTTTAACGTGGAAAAATCCTGCATTTTTTTATTACTTTATAGGTTTGCGTTTGACCACAATCTCATCTGATGTTAAATGATGATGTGGTCTAAGATGGTAGTTACATGAAGCCTAGAGGGAGACTGGCTCTCAAGTGCACCTGTCAGAACACCTAACAGGTGCTTGGCGACAGTTTCAACTTGAGGATGTTAGCTAGCCAGGCAGGCTTAGAAAAGCCCTACCACCACGCTATGGATTCATCACGATGTTTCCCTTCACCGAAGGCTCCGACTCAGTGGCTAGGATTCGAACCTACGTCCTTCGACGCTGTGTCCGAACATACTACCAACTGAGCAATCATCGCTTCGCACCCTCTTGGGGAGGAGGTGGGAAGTGTCGAACTGTTTCTGACTATAACCCACTGTACTTCATCCGCCACTTTGTTGGGGCGACACGAGATCTCTTGAGCATTCATCGTTCCAATCACATATCCAACCTAATCTAACTTAGAGTGTTGGTTACATAATATTAAAGTTATGAGAGACTATTTTATGTTAATAATTTACATGCTAGTGTCATAGTACCCGAAGAGCACGTTTTTATCTTTCTTCTTACCAACGCTGTACAATTTTCTTCCTGGTTTATATCTGCGCATTACTGTCCTCATTTAAAACTGTCATTGTACTGTTTTTCCATTTCTCATATGGATGTAATTATTTTTCTACATAGTTATAACTAAATATTATGAAAAAAATCAATTCAATTTTGGCTCATTTTACAATGCTAGCTTAAATGATCTCAACACGTAACTTACCGTTTACAAACTACAATAGTAACCTATTAGTTAATAAGTTCTTCAATAGCATATAATTATTATTTGTCTACGCGTTGGTCTTTTTTACTAGAACATTCGTATACACACTAAAACTCGTTATATTAAAAGAAACACACACATGCACATAATTATAATAAACAAGGCTAGTTTTTTTTTTCGGAATACAGCCCGTTGGTAATTTATTCAGAACATCGTGCGTCGCTTAACCGACCAATTTGTCATAGATAGAATGCGCTTGTTATTTAACCGGCGAGCTTTAAATATACTGGTCAATTATTTGTAGCGACAATAAAAATTATACATTCACTAGTTTTCTATGAACTATCATAGGTTACAATAATTTGAATATAAAAAAAACTTTATGATTTCTTCGGCTCTTACATACATATAAAATGTAGAAAACAATGATACATCAAAATATAAGTTATTTGTAGAAGGAAGTCCATTCATGTTTTATTGAACTATAAATTTGTAATGTTAACGACAAACTTACTCATACCCTTTGCAGGATTAAGTTATTCGAGTCAAAATTCCTTTACATACGTCGTTTCTACTATCGTTATACTAACTAAAAGATTACACATATCTATACCTACACCCACATACATAAACGAGCTTGCTCGAGCGCGTAAACTTTGAACATCGAACGTCGACAGAATCGTCGTGTCTCTACCTTGGGAACATTTCCCCAAAATTGATTGCGAGTCATTTAGTGTAACAGAATACAATAAAACTTTGTCTGTCTGTTTGGCCGTTTTCAAACAAAATGCGAATTTCTAAAACTATTATGTACATTTTAATGGTGATTTTAGATGGAACTTAAACATATCTTGGGGCAAAATATAGGCTTAATTTTATAAAATTTGGTTGAAGGTAAATTTTGTTAAAAAGTCAACTGATGTTAATGATGTTTTGTATATGATACTTTTCAGGTAATTTGCAAAAAAGGCTGTTAAAATTATAAATAATACTTTTGATAATTAAATGCAATGTAGGATGGATGAAGTAGTGAAGTGTGTCTCGGATAGTTTGTGACCAACGAATGCCGTTAAAACTCAAGAGGAATGTTTATAAAACCATAAAGACCATTCGTGTTGTATGGATCCGACTGTTGGGCTACGAAAGAAACGGACGAGAAAAGATTGCATGTGGCAGAGATGCGAATCTTACGACGGATGTGTGATGTAAGCAGAATGTATAAAATTAAGAATGAATATATGAGTGGAAGTTTGAAAATAGCACCAGTGACAGAAAAGTTTAATAGTAACAGGTTAACATGGTACGAGCATAATTTGAAAAGAGATGAAAGTAATATAACTAGAAGAG
Source organism: Antheraea assamensis (assembly GCA_035772565.1). Lineage (NCBI taxonomy): Eukaryota > Metazoa > Arthropoda > Insecta > Lepidoptera > Saturniidae > Antheraea > Antheraea assamensis. Next base: position 2,743,897 of record JAQQSE010000076.1, read on the forward strand.
TTTATGAGTATGAAGGTGAACTGATATAGGAGTAGAGGAAGACCGAAAAAGGTATGGATATATGTGTCAAAACAGATTTATGTATAAAAGGTGTAAATACTGAGACGACATCTGCCAGGGGAGAGTGGAATGCTACTATTTAGGTGAAATAAGGGTAAGAAGATGATAATGACTTTAAATAATTAAATGAAAATTAAAGTTACAAAATATATTAAAAAGGTATTACTTAAGCTCGTCCAATTTTCATGAACTTTAAATTATCAGTAACAACTTTTATGTTATCCCTTTTTTCTAGAACTCCCCACTAGATAGTGCTAGGTTTTATTTTATAATTATTAAGTTACATACTGTTGAGTGATGTTATTACATAATATATTTAATAAATTACATAAACTGTATACAGAATCACAAGTAAGGGTGTGTCGGTGATGTACTCGTATATTAGATTATAACTAGTACAAAATTATTTTATTCAATTTACAAATTAATCTAACTTAGTTGTATAATAATATATATTTATTTAACAATAATGGTGAATAAGGGCAAGAAATCCTCATGGCTACAACAGACCTGAAACCAGAGCCTTTTGAGGTGCAATACACGGATACATCTTGTGTATGCGCGTCATTTGAATCCCTACCACCTGTTATCGAAGCCCATGTCATTCACTGAAAAAATGATTAAAATCGATCCAGTAGTTTTGATTTATTCATTAATGCCCGTGGACAGCACGCGTTAAATTTGGAGTAACCTTAAAAATAACAGTATTTCTCCACTATTTAATTTATGTTATTATACATATAAACCTTCCTCTTCAATTACTCTATCTATTAAAAAAACCGCATCAAAATCCGTTGCGTAGTTTTAAAGATTTAAGCATACATAGGGATATAGGGACAGAGAAAGCGACTTTGTTTTATACTATGTAGTGATTACAAAATTATCCCAAGGAGGGTTGATGTGAGGCGCGCTCGGCCGGTCGTAAAAATTAAGCCAAATCATACATCACAATATAACAAACGTGTTGTGCCGACCCTACTTAGGTGGGATAAGGGTAAGGAGATGATGAACTAGTACAGATGCCAATGATATAGATATAATATTTTTCTTAGCTCCTACGATTATTGGGAAAGAGTTTCAAGTACAACTACAATTACCCCCAGCCAGTGATCGTACAAATTAATGGATAATGGTGAGAATATCGTCACGAGTATTGCATATTAAGACATCACTATTTATTAAGATAACAAACATGTTGTTTCTGAATGTTTTCAAACATTACGGACACATCGCGCCATATTTACGACCATTTCATCACTATACCGACTCTTTAAATAGGTGAAACATTGAAACTGAATAATTAGCTTAGTAATTATTTGTTTTTAGTTTGTTTATACAAATATCAAGTATTTGTCAGATCTACCACATATCAATGTATCAACATTTAATAAGGCAATTCAATAAGACAGAAAGTTGTTACTTGTAATTAATGAGGTAATAAATATGCAAATATATGTTGATGTAAATATTCATAATAATATGAATATTAAACATTATAACCGATAAAGGAATCCTTTTAAATATGTTTCAACTTTATCCGTACACCTCTGAATACGCACTTTTATCTACTAAGTAAGAATGCCAATAGCGTGAGAACGAGCCATGTCCACTACACCAAATTATTCTGTATACGTTCGTACCACGTCCTTGGATCGTGACCGGTTATTAAATCAGCAAACAATACTGATACATCGTCAAATTATATTACTTTGCACGTACACAAGTGTGAATAGCTACTTATTTAAATGTATCTATGTATAATACTTACTTTCTTCCTATGAATATACCATCTGCCTCGTTATCTAATGCAAAGTTATTTAAGTAAATAAGGAATTCATAACTACCACAAGATTCATGGAGTTAAGAAGCATATTTGCAGATAATTAAGTTGGTGTAGATTGATTGGATAAATCGTAGATTGGAGTTGGTATAAGAGTATGACGATGGTTTAAATAAATATTGTTTGTCGGAAGAATTGTGCAATGATGCAATCCCCTGAAAATAATACCCTAACTTATAGTATAAAATTGAATGTGAGTTTGTATGTTACGTTTTCACGCCTTAAGTACGTAGTCCTGATATTTAGAATACACATTGTCATCATTACAAAAATTATTTAGAGCACCGTACATATATATAGAAAAATACTATTTCCCAGGAGTAGATATCTTTTAACTATTAACGCGAGCAAACCACGGGCAAAACTAGTAATCTATATTTTGTAAAATAAACAAAAACTATAATTAAGTAAACTTTATAATTTCAATGAATATAAAAATTCAAGACATGAGGAATATTTCTTAGTATATTTTAATGCCTGTGCAGACATCGACTATGCTAAAATGTTCATTAGTCATTTAGACTATCGATCAATAATATTATTTACACTAAAACTCTTTAATAACCTATTGCAGATGTGTCAGAATTCGTAAAAGTATCAAATTTCTAATTCATTCTAAGAAACACCTATTACTCATTTACAAGGTTTGGGTAATGAAAGAATATTGTAACAACTATCTTTAATCTCCCTTTTCATAAATTTTAAGAATTATAAAATATTCGTGTAGTAGCCTGTTTCTACGTGTGCCGTCGCTATGACCATGTACTTTTGATCTAGTACCGTGGTACTCGAATCTGTTAGCTAACGTCACCGAAATATTATCGATGTGTCCTCTTACTCTGTTTTAATAGGCTCGTATTGAAATACATTTATTATCAGTGCAGTCATTTTTTTTAATTTGTAAAAATAATGATAATAATCATTGATTATTTTATTAGTTATTTGAATTTGTTAAATTTGCTGTAATTTCAAATTTGCTTCAACAGCCTCGAAAGGAGGTACATGCGGAAATACGATTTTAGCGGTCTGATAAATAGACGTTAGGACCAATGATGACCATTTAGATTGCTAGTTACTAATTGATATATCGTTGAATGAGATCGAATATGACTGTACGTTACTTAGATTTAAATATTTTCAAAAAGACATATAAAAGGTTGTTCGGTAGAAGAACACACAACTGGTATAGCACGTGAATCAAACGATTACGACGAATAAGCCGTATCGAATTCGATTACGATGTGTGGAGACCGCGTCATTTTAAGCTCCCGATAGCAGGCTAAAGAATGCGATTTGAGATTTCGTAAGGGCAATGTGTACGTATAATTAGCGAACGGAAGCCGAGTAGTTAGGGCGAGGGGCGGGTTGTCTTCGTTACGATAAATCATAAGTGCGCAAGAGTTGCTGGGCGGATGATGGGCGGGGCGAATGATTTTTAAACAGTTTTTTGAGTTTCACGACGGCCAATGTATGTGTATTTTGGACCTCCTTTTCTGGCGCCTTGATATGGCGACACTTTTTCGTTAATTAGGTGAACCATGATTACGGCTAATTTTTCGGTACAGTGAACTTTTGTGAACTCCTATAAAAACTAAGCTTTCAAGAAAGTATGCCTTTTGCCGAAATACGAATCGCAGGCGTATAAATTCATACTGTCATGTTTTAAGCTTAAAAATGTATAAAACGACGTAGAAAAACAACTAAATAGAATTTTAAGCATTTAAATTATTTTCTTTTGTTTTTGAGCCATTGTCACCCCATAATGACTAATTAATACTCGGCGAGGATGCAGGACGGTCTCAGTCTGAGGCACATTCTGGGATGCGTTTGTGCTTGTATGCGTCCTGGTTTTTATACTTGGTTCGTCTCTATTGTTCTCTGTCCGATCACAACATGTTGCCTTAATTATTTCTCACTGCCATATGAGATGTGAATACAGATTGATGTAAAGGGCCGAGAGATTGCCATACTTTGTATTTTCGCATAACGGCGCAGGATGTATGTGCTTTAAACCTAATTATTAGCAGAAAATTAAGTAAATACCGCTGAGGTAGTAGATTATGTTAGTGAGTATTTAGTTATTTGATGATAGAAATATATATAGTTCGGTCAAGTTGTGTTAATCATAAAAGCTATATATTTCAAATTGCGTTTGCTCTCGGCTTTACTCGTATTAATGTGGATTTGAGCTATCCCATGGAATCAGTACTTTTTTGCTGAATAAAAAGTATATACTTTAGTAAGTACTTTTTGTACTTAAGGTACGAAAACGTAACAAACAAGCGAACCATCTCAGATTCGCTTTTATGGTACAGGTAAGGTTACCAAATAAAGTTCTAATCTACATTTTAAGCATAATAATAACATATTTATTAATTTCATAAAATTGTGCTTATTATCAAAACGTGAAGTTGTGGAAAATAGTAATAATAAAGTAGTCGTTTATCAATATTGATAATAATAAATTCGACATATTGTGTAACAAAATATATATTTTTTTTACAAAACTTAACATTATATGCGACGTAATATTCAAAATGCTTCATAACAAGTAGTGATCACCTCGGGGGCGTTACTATCTACATATTTATACCAGGCACAATCCAAAACCAGTTTCCTCTCACCACTCGAATCTAACAAGAATTTGGACTCACACAAAAATAAATACTGTCCAAGAAACATGAGAGAGGTAATATCGTCACATTAAAAGTTTTGCTAGGAACAACACTGCCCTAAAATAAAAGTAACTAAGACTTGTTTTTGGACACACAACGCTACGGTAGTTAATTCGAAATAATGCTGGAAATGAAAGGCTATATACCAGTATTTATTATGACATCCGACAGTAAAGTACAAAATTGATTTTATCGAGGTCTACCAACACGCATAGCTTAAATTTCTCTTGGCCCGTTTTGTTGTTGTAGAGTAATTATTACTATGATATTAATTAAAATTTAAATATGCGCTTGTGGTCTATAAATCCTATTATGAAATATCATGTACAAAATTGTAATCTATTTTTTTTTAGGAAGTTTTGTTTTGAAGTGATGATAAGTTGACGGAAACCTGCTTGCGATTGGATGTCAAATTGTGCAATAAAATTATGCAAATATATCTGGATTGTACAAGAACGAAAATGGTCTAAGAAAATTGTGTGTAGACCGCTGTCTAGTGCTGAAATTTCTAATAATCATAAAAATCATCAATATCAATATTGATTAACAAGTACATATTCGTCGATTGTTAGTTTTGCATATGCCCTCCTCATATGCTCATACTTATACTTTCTGACACCGAATATTATTGTCTTTACATCCCTTTTTAGCGTTTGTCTACATTGTTGTTTGATATTCACGTAATAGTCTCTAAGGTCTACCTACATCCACGCAGAATCTCAAGGGGGACTGACTTACACATGCAGTTGCCGAAACACACTTATAGTCGCTTGACTATCGTATACAGTGATATCAAGCTAGGCGAGCATTAGGAAAAATATCTACTACGTACTAATGTTATGGTTGCATCAGCACATTCGTTTTTTACTTCATTTAAGGCTGAGATTGATGGTAGGATTTAAAGTTCTATCGATCGACGCAGTATCCAGACATGCTATCACAGAATCGCTTTAGCTTTAAACACGTTCCATAGTGATTTAATAGATTTAAGACTGTAACTTAAAATCTAGACTGAAAAATGTTATAAATTGTCTAACACTAATATACATACATTAAAACTAGAATAAAAATGGGATTTTTATTAAGAAACGTTATGTTTCCTTATGAACAATGTAGGAGTATATATACATATTCTTTAAATTTAAATGGTATTTTTATATCCGCGTACAAAGTTGTAAGCAATTATAAAAACCAGTGAATTTTTATATATAAGATAATGTAATAACTAACACCTAGTTAAATCTCCTCACAACAACACAAACAAATCTAGTAATAAACTCAACTAGTGCCTAAATAACTTAAATCAACTTGTAAATTACGACATTGTTTCCAATGTTCTTACTTACATAGTGATAAAGACGAGCTTTATTTGTCTTCTGTCGCTTTGAGTAATCATCTTGATAGTTGCTATCTCTGGCTGTGCAGTTCAGGTGATTTTTATGGTCTCTATGCGCGTTAGTGTCTGCTTGAACTCGCTATAAACAGACGTGTAAAATATGAATCAATTATTTATTAAATTTATAACTTTTAATTTACAATATCGAGGCTATTAAATAATTAGTTAATAATAAAAAAGTTGAGATTTATTATGAATATAAATGTACTATAGTCAGCTATAATGGTAATACAAAATTACTGAGTGATTTATAATACACGATACAAAAAAAAACCTATACTTCAAAATGTATTCACATTGGTATATTTTTTAAATATTAAACATAAGTCATTTTAGTGGATGGTGGGACAATACAAGCTTGGTCTCGGTCATAGCTGCCACAAGGCGCGTATGCAGAAAAAAAAAAACATTCTCTATCGTCCTCAACGGCCCACACGCCTGCCAATGGCCACTCAATCGTCCGTATTTCTTCAGTGGCACACAAAAAAACATGGAGACGCTTTAATGCACTATAAAAAATTTGATCCCTAAATATATATATATATATATTATTGACAAACAATAAATTGTAATTACCACAAGCTGTGATTTTTCCGTTCTTTGACCATTTGAAGATTTGTTATTACATTTTCCTTTTCTTTTATAGACATTGTAACATGAAATAATTTTTCCTTAGGGAAGTTACACCCGATCCCGATATCCTACTTTAAGCTTTATGCAATAATGAATCACTAAAGGGATATTTTGTCGTCAAACAATTTCAATTAATTATTAAAAATAATTTTATTCAAATTCATTATCTACCATATAGTATACTACATAATTATATTTTTAATATAGCAATTATACTATACACTTTTGTGTGTATAAAAACATCTATACAAATGATTTATCAATAACTTTTTATTATGAACTGTAAAAGAATTAACTCATCGCATAAAGAGCGGCGAGAGTCCAACTGTCATTTAAAAATGATTGCCAATACAACAGTTACATTTTATCAATACAGTAATTGTGTTGTCGTATTAAATAAATTGAAAGTATCCGACAAAATATTTGAAAGTCCACTCATTAAAACTTTGTTCCATTTACCTAGAGCAATGACACAGCGCTTATTCTGAAGAGATACTTGGATTCTTTAGAAGTAACTTTGAGCGAAGCGAGCTAACGAGTAACGATTCACTCGAGTATTACTTTTAAGTACATAAACTCGACGCCTTAATGATTTATAAATAATATCCGATGTAATAACAATAAACAAAGATACACTGTTACTTAGCAATGTTTGTTTCACGTGCAGGTTTTCTTTACTTTAGTAAAACCTCAACCGTTGTGGATATTATATAAAGATCATAAATGTGTATAAGTCTTTATGTATTTAAGGTTATAGGGAAATAAATTTATACTAGAGCTTATATTCAGATTACTGAGTCCGTTTGATCTGTAAATCAGGTGAAATATTTATAACTAATGTAAAGTAATAAAAATACAATAAAATAAAATTAAAAATCTTGATAATGATAAATAATATTAATAATGATGAATAATGACATATTAATGATACAAAGTAAGAAACATAAATAAAAATAATTTAAAGTTTTCAAAAGACCTGTCAATTTCCATAGAAGTGTTTATACATTGTCGAAAGTCGTAGCCGTTTCGTTTCTTACTTCTCTTAATTATTTAAAGCAGACGCATAGTTATTTAAACATACAAACATTGAAATTTGTTCAGAGACACGATAGGACACGCCCACGTGGCCTGTGTTCCCTGCATTCAATTCTAATAAGCCTAAAGCTTCCAATATAACTGTTCTCTGTAATGGTGTAAATTTTAAGCCGTAATTGGAGACTTTTAATTCAATGACTATATAATGCTACTCACAGTCTATAAGAGCCCTAATACTAGGGAAAATTTTTCTTTTTGAAGGAAAATTCGGGCCTAGATAATAAGTATAGAAAGTTTCACGATTAAAGACACAAAATTGTTATATGTATGCGAGTACCAAAAGATTCGTTGGTACACGTCGGGATACGAATTTGCGGACATTGAAATAACATGTAGTCAATCAAAAATTATATTTAAACTTACGATATAGTTTTATTCTTTTACCTAATATAAAACACTTATCATGGTTAAGTCTTTGTCTTCGTACAAATTAACTAAAACTATAGATAATATAGAGATTAAGGTTAGTGTTCAGAAAAGCCATAATAATATTTAACAGTAAAAGGATAAGTAAGATGACGACTTCAATTGTAATGTATTTGTTATTTGAACAATACATTGCCTACACGACATACGCCTCAATGCTTTTCAAGTCAGATTAAGTTAGGAAAGGCGCGTTATTAATAACGTCCAATAACTTAACCACAGCATGAAATATCGAAGTTACTTTTGCTTAAACGACGCTCATACATTACGTGGACTAAGAATGTGTTTCCGGATCGAGAAGGCTTTTGTCATTGAATCCGTGTGGGGATTATTTTATTTTTGTAAGGATCCATTGTAATGTGTGCAGTAATTTACGTTATGTCCACTTTATTGAAACGCTTAAGCAGATTCCCTATTCTTTTGTTGTTTTTCTAGAGGCATGCTACAAGGTGGTATATGATATAAAACTCATGATTTACAGTACTATTAATAAGTATATACAGAGTCATACATTATAGTAATAAAATATGTCAATATCTACAAAAAACATTTATTCCAGATACAGGCTGGAAACAAATTAGGATATATAATTGGATTTATAAACCTACTTTATTAAGTTATAACAGTTTCAAAATCCTGATGATTCTTATAAGAACTAGGCCATCAGCGATGTGTGTGATTTCCTGACGTGGAGTAGTGGGGCAAGCAGTGTGGTGCTTATGTTTTTGACTTTTTACATGAAATATATTGTTCATATAATAAAGTACGCAAATGCAATCGTGACTATTGGCTAGTTAATAAATATAATTGTATGTATAGAACTATTTTATGAAATTTATATACCCCACTCCTGTAAATATATTTACAGTATCACTGAAATTGATAGAATAACACTGAAGTTTTATTTGCATTTTTATAATAAAGTAATAGGTAAATCCAAAGAAAGTCATGATCGTGAAGTGGTTTGACCGGTGGAATATTAATTCGAACTCAACAGATTTGGACCCCAGAATGAACTAGCAAATTATTCGGAATTCGTGTACATTTACTTATTTAAATTGGCAACACTATAATCGGCTGACGATGAAGAAAAATATCGCAAGGCACCTAAATCTGAGAAATGTATTTTGAGTAACCACCGTATGTGTGAAAATATAGAACTATGGATTTTGGGAGTTTGAAACCGGTCAATAATCGGTCGTGGTTTGGCGTGGTGATTATCCTCACCAAAATTATAAAGGGGAAAATAGCTATCTAGTTGTTTGTTCGATTTATCCAAGACTAAGCCCGTGAATCGGTCGCAATGGAGGATAATTTTCATTCTGAATATACCGAAAAATGTATAGGAAAAACTACTTCGGAACAAATCCTTAAATGTGTGAAGCCAGTAAATGTCACAACATATGTTTATTACCTCATTGCATCCTAATAGACATGTAGTCTAGTCTGAGACAAAGTTCTCTTTGTTTTGAAGGAATTGTCATAATATTAGAAACTTTCTTATCGTATGCTTGTCAGTTTGATTAGTTAGAGTTACACGGAGACTACTTTCCTGTATGGAATTAAGGGCCCAGTGGAATACATATTTCGTCTTTAAAATTTATTCTATTTTCCAAATAAAAGTAAGTATTATTTTTTATGTAAAAATATCGCTAAAAACAAATTAATTAAATAAATATATTTTTTTCATTAAAATGAAATGACTTTATATATTTAACCATTTTTATTTTTATGTAATTAGTGTATTCATGCAGTATTGGGTACATGATTCAATGAAACATATCAGTTCAGTTTATTTATAATTATCAAAGTAATATTCCGCATTAGTGCCTATAGGTCGATGTAACAATGCTAACCGTTAATAGTAATTGTTTACGAGTATTACTGAGTAGTATTGTAATAGTATTACTGAGTATAATACTCACTTATTGCTGTTCTTTGACTATATTCCGTTTCACTTTGGATGATGTGCTAAACCATTACAAAGAAAAAATATATATATATAGCACAATTTTTATACAATAATTTGCTCTGATACTAATACCAAAATTATTTATGTACATTCATTCAAACGTGTCCCTATAGATATTCGTTGGTATAATAATATATCTATAAATATTGTACAAAAAGGTACGAGTTTCAATCCGAAAACAACGCATCGTTGAAACGACCCAATTTATCTTAAAAACGAACGCGAAGCAGATAAATGTATTTATGGCGCATGCAGCATATCGTTCTGGCGTTGTTACCATTTTTATCTACACTTTGGCTTAATGCTCCGCAAGTCCTCGGAAAAGCTTTTAAAGGTTCGCTCATCCTTTGAGTTTACTGTGATACAAACCTTTACAAGCTACGTTTTATTTTTTTACGTCAAGAGTGCTTTATAAATTTTAGTAAATGATTAATATTGTCATAAATCTTCCAAAACTGTAGGTCTCTGCTTACATTATATATACATAATACTATATGTGAACTAGGGTAGTCGAAAAGGAACACTACTTCTATTCATCCTTGCAGATCTCCTTTACTTCTGTTATATTCATTAAGTAGTTGATGCACGAGACTTCTATCTTTTGAAAAGAGTCTTGTTGTTTCGTTGAGACCATGTATTTTATCTGGATTAAAAGTGGGATGTCTTTTATTTTTAAAATTAATTATGTTATTACTAACACTTATAATTCCGTCATTTACCTCTCTTAAATTTTATCATTACTGTTTATACCCGTTATGAAAAATGATAAAAATATTTAGTGTGTTTAGCGAACACGTAATGCTTATAAAAATCTTAGTAAAACTCTTAAACATATTGTGTAACATTTTTTGGATATGGACTAAGTAATTCCAGCATTTTTTGCGTGAATTCGCGCACGAAGGCAGTGTTTTTTCTGTGTTATGTTTGTTGAGCTAATGAGTGAACATTTTACACATTGGCATTGTCACTGCATGGCGTAGGCAGCGAGCTTAAGGGCATCACTCTAAGAGATCGAACCTAACTCGAGGGGGACACGACGAGTGTGCCGGTGCGAAATTCACCACCGGAATACGGCGGCATGATCTGTGGTTACACGGGAGTATACGCGCACATGTTCTGTTTGAAGCGTCGTAAGGGTACTTATAGTTCGCTGTCGTTATTTCGTCGGGAGGATTAGTGAAGATATTACAAGGTCATATTTATAACGCGAAGCGAACGGTTAGGTTGAGTAATACGCGGCGGATACTACTAAAGGATTTGGAGGATTCGCGGCTTTTTTCGAAATAGCTGGCCATGAGAGACTTTTCGTACGCCCAGATCGACGGAAACTCCAAGTCCTTATGGAGATCAATTTTCTGAATGTAACGTGGGACACCGATTACCTTTCATAAAAAGTGATGTCGTAAAATCTGCATCTTACGAAAGCGGAGTCCTGACATATAAGCGAAGACGGGACTGTTTGTCAGAATAGGGCGGATGCACGTCTTATAAAGCGTGAGCTTTTATGTCTGAGGGACTTTTTGCTCTTTGAGTATACTCAAAAGTGGTATACCACTGAACGCAAGCGGCCTATGACCATTTTCCGCACTCTATCGACGTGGGGTATAAACGTGACTTTCCTATCGATTGTGAGATCCAGGTCCTTGACCTGGGAGACCCAAGGATAAGGAACTCCGTATAGATAGAGAGGCTTAAGTTTATAACGGTTTCTAAAGGGATAAAAAAGTATCGCAGGGCTATTATCAGGGTTGATTTCAAACACCTTCGATACCATTCACCCAAAATCACGAACGGCACATTGGATATGCGATCTTAGATGACCTCTATGCCTGTCTGAAGCAAATATGACTATGTCATCAGCATAACAGCCTAAATCGACCCTCGGAAATCGTAGTAGATCGCTGATATACAGATTCAACAGAGAGGGCGCGAGAATAAACTCTTGGAGCACACCTGAGCGCATCGAAAAGGATGGGTGTTTGTTTGTTAGTCTTTCATGCCTTAATTACTGAACCAATCATCATGAAATTTTGCATACACATAGACAAGGGTACAGTTTAAATAGTCTCTAGGTGACAAGATATGACATGTCATTTTATTTGGATTTATTTTTCTATTATAATTTGAATATTTTATGTTTTGTAATAGTTCATTGTATTGTAAAAACCAAAAGATGGAGTCTAAAGCTGGCTAGTATTCTGTTACGTAAAAATGACAATACAACAAGCAAACTATACGTCTTGAACAACTTCGCTTATAAACCAGACGGTAGTACTGATCAAACTGAATAAATAGCCTTCTAAAGCTAGACATCGACAGAAAAATTATAAAGCTAAAAGATGCATCTAGTGTAAAAATTAAACCTAGAGAGATATTCCAACCATCAAGAGAGTTATAATGTTTTGAGTTTCTCTTGAAACTGATGTCGACATTTTGATATATTTGTTCCAGAAAAAAAAATTTAGTCGCGTTACCCATTTATATCACATGTTACATAATGTCAGCTTGTATGTGTACCACTATTGGGCAAAACTATCTGCTTGGAGGAATCAACTAATATAATCATTTCTTCGGCCAACGCCATTGTAGTAAATGAAGAGAAATCAAAAGTTACATATTTTTTCTACATATAGTGATACTAAAATATAATCCCAAGGAGGGTTGATGTCAGGCAGGCGGCCGATCGTAAAAAATAAGCCAAATCATAACAAACATGTTGTACCGATCCTACTTACGTGAGATAAGGGTAAGAAGAAGAGAATTGGCAGGGGTACAGAAAAAGACACAGGGTACATGCAGAAAAAAATATTGTTCCCGAGGCATAGGTTTAATCTGCATGAAAGCGAGCGAAACCGCAGGCGAAAGTTTATAATATTATACAAAACTTTAAGCGTGTAATATAGTCCAGTCACGTGTTGATGTTTTGTAGCAAAGAAATAACATGTTCCAACAGAGAACCGATTTGCAACGAACGTTTGTATTTTATGAAATACTAGTTTTGGTTCACATCTACGCTCGTGTTAATGTAGATCTGTACAGATGTAGACCTTTCCCTCGGGAATTGTACTTTTTCTTGGATAAAAGGTACCCTATATCCTTTTCTGTACCCCTGGCAACGTGTTTACAAATTTTCACGATGATCGCTTCAGTAGTCAAGGTACGAAAACATGGAAAATAAACCAACTCACATTCCCATTCATAATATTAGTTAGGATTTTATTTCAATAGGATATTTATTCTCGTAGGTTGTTTTATATCGTATTCATAAAGTAAATCTCGACCTTAAAGTAATAAGTATATAATTATAATTTGAATAAGAAGATTCTGTGGTCTATTGTTGACTTTGTAAAATGTACGTAACATGTATGTATGTAACAATAGACCACAGAATCTTCTTATTCAAATTATAATATATAGAAGATCAAAATCTTCTAGTTATCAATTCTATGTTTTTTTTTTTATTATATTAAATTCGGATACCTATCAGTGTATCATGACCTGAAAATGTCCTATACGAAAATAATTCGGTACCTACTGTCTAATCCACTATTGCTCAATTCTTTTCGTTTCAAACTTTAATTACAACAAAAGTTTTGTCGTAAATTGTTAAAACTATTTGATTAAATATATTAAAGTATCCAACTGCACTACTAAAATAGCATCAATTTATGCAAAAAATAAATATATCTTTGTTTTATATTTAAATATGTAACGCACGAAACAGAAACCGCTGCCGTTCACTTCATGGAAATATTTGTACATATACTACATAATGCATGAACTAATCTTATGACTCACATGCATTTTAATCTTTGTCAAATCTCAGACACGGTCATTAAAACGTTTATTGCCTGCTTCTTAGTACCTTTGATAGACAAAAATAAAGAAAATTTATGTGTAACATCAGGTTATGTAATATATAAATATTGTATATACTTATTTTACGTACGCGTAATATTGATTTTATAAATATTTATATGTAATCATTTCAATAGTAATATTAGGTTTTTTTATACCATTAAAATATCCATTATTTTCGTTCTTCGGGTAGGTATTATATGACATTAAGTAATGTAACATATCTGAAAAGCAAAAAAAATCACTTGTATTTTTTTTAATGAAAACCATATGTTATAATACAATATATTATACATTCTATAACTGAGGTGTAAAAACTTTGTTGAAGTGAAAACTTCTTTAGTCGCATTGAGCGATTTTTGGTGAGGGAAAATTTATGGGTTCGCTCTACCGATGACCTCGACATGCTCGTGACGTATTGTGCTTGCGCCAGACTAACGACGCGAAGTATAGTGGCCTGTGTACATGTAATATTAATATTTTGTATTGAGCTTGTCCAGCCCGTCAAATGTTTGATTAAATAATTAACTGTATAAAAATGTATAGAATTATTACTCACAGTGCCAATAGATATGAAAATCAGACTAAAGTTAATAACATCAACTTACAAATTATGAAATTGAAATAATTCCAACTGTAATTGATTTAAAAATTAAACAAACAACACAGTTATTCCATTGTTTTAAGTTTTCACTTCTGTCGGCAGTCCTTATGACTGTCTCATTTTTTTTTTAAATTGTCTAAATAAAATAAAAGCATTATTATACAATATACATTTCATTTAATAATAATTTCAAGGATATAGCAAAACCCTATTATTTTTATTTAAACAACATTAACAATAACCTATCTTGTAGTCATTAAGAATATATGAGTAAGCATTACATTACATTAATTACTATGTACTTGCTTGTTCAGATATTCTTATAAAGTAAATATGTGTGTCTAGAAATAGTTATAATTTTAACACGAAACAAGAACGAAAGAGAATTTACAAATATTATTTAATACCATTGTTATCAATCAATTTGTTATACGAATTTACATAACAACTTATAGATTTATAGGCTGTAGAAAGGCGCCGGTTCATGATATAAACTACGGTGTGTGATTGGCGGGCGCCGGGTGCGCAGGCGCTCATGAATTTAGGTCACCGCGTGGGTCTAGTCTAGCAACAACTTACATACCTATTCATGGCCAACATAAGCTGTAAAGTTTGCCTTTAGTCAGCATGCGAAATGATATCTTTATGTTATTTTGTATTTATGACAGCAAAACAAGTATATAAATAAGATATGAAAATATTAGTTGGAATTGACGGTTTTGAAATTTGTACCCATATAATATTATTTCCACGATTTAAAAAGAACAAAAGAAAATACAAACACATTGTTACAGTTTTATATATTCTTGAATAATAAAGCACATTTGATTAATTCAATATATCCAAACCAATAATATAAATGCGAAAAAAAAGTTAAAAAGGTTGTTTGTTTGCATCATAGCCTAGCGTTAAAAATGACTTATGATGGACTTATTATTATTGCAACTTAAGACTCCTATAGTAAATCGTAAATAAATATTTACGCTACGAATGATTGATTAATTTCATCCAAAGACCATAAAATCTAAACATAATAAAAGAGGAGATTTCTGGAAAATTGTAAGGGTCTGAAATAATCATAGGAGGTCTGACTGAGCACAATAGAGTTGGCTCGTCTCAGCTCTTAGGGCACGTATGCTCGTAAATATGACGCCCCTTATTATTAGCAGCCATTGTTTGGAATTGCTGCGGTACAGTTGCACATAAAAGTTCCAAATTGTAGATCCAGTCACGCCTAATAATGAGCATTTTAGATGATTGGTCGTTATAATTCGTCTTTATTTTTTTTCTCAATATTTCCAATTGAAATGAAAGAGTAAAACATTGTTTTTACTAGTGAATATAACTGATTACTGTACTTTTATACTACAAACGTTGAAAATGTTCATATTATAATCGTACGCGATTTTTTAGTGTATTTCAGTATGTTCATTTGGAGCTTAAAAAACCCTGTACCCTCGTAACTAAATTAATATCTGATTTATACTTTTATGTTTTTTCATAATAAATTAAAAGCCAATAATTTCTGACATTTTTGTTATTTTTGTGAAAATATCTTAGCAATATTTTGAATTACTCTACTTTTTAATTGCAAAGCCATAATCACCAAAACAATTTTTTTAGGTATGGTCGTAACTAAGTGTTTACATTAGAGATTCTCGGGAATAACAAAATTTTACTTGAAAAATATTTCTTGAATTATTACTACAAATATGATATAATCAGTTGTTGCTCAGTGTACTGAAAGCCCGACGTCGGATATCCGATACTCTTAATATGCAGAGTTGGTTCGAGCATTGCACAATTCAATCCTAAATAAACGCAATCACGTCATAATTAGCTATGGCACTGATGAATTCACGACCAGCCATTAAAATTTTTGAACACAGTTTAATTAAAATTTAATAATGTACATTCCAAGTTTTCTTGTGCCATGTATAGGAAAATAATGAGAAACAATTAACATCATATTATGTAAATTGGAATCGATATATACATATATATCTTTAGATATTTTAGTTTATAACACAGAAGCGTAAATCATACGGTTTTAGTATTTTACCTACTACGTACCTACCTGCGTACGGTCGTTGGTTCGTAAGTCCGATTTCGTTTCATTTTCTACGTACCTGAGAGAGTTGATAAAAATCTATAAATATTATTATTATATTTAAAAGTGAATACAACCTTTTATTTCAGGTAGGGTTGGGCGAGAAACCAAAATTCGGATCATTCATCTTTTAATCTGACATGTTCTATTGTGGTCAACGTCGTGCGTAGATTTACTGGGAGGTTTCGGTTTAAGTGATCGTTGGTTTGTTATTTGAATTATTAACATTTATATACGTTTATTGTTTTAAAAATGTCGATTATAATATTAAGAACTTGATGTAAAATAAATATAGTTATTTATTATGTTTTTTTTTTAAGAAACTTAATCTGAAAATTTAACTGAAATAATTTAACATTGTGTGTATATTACTGTGCGGTTTGTATTATTTGTGGTAAGTCACATAGTTCTATTTTAAATTCATTGATATATCTTGCCATCAGGGATATCTACCTCTGTGTTTTTATATGAATATTTGTGAAATAATTTTGTATAGTAAATTTATATACAGAAGAACCTTTAGAATAATCTATGCTATTTTTTGTCTTCTAATTATAATACATTTTGTATTATAATTTAAATTATCAAAAAGATTATATCGCCTATTTTGTAAATTCCTTAACTAAGATTACGATAGTAAAGGAAAAGTAAACAAGTATTAACGATAATATACTGTAATAATTAGCTACATATTTGCACAAATCCGATGGATGTCCATATAAGCTACTTTAAAAAGATTTAACTCATTGGTGTACTAAGACAAAACTAGGCATATTTTAATCAAATTCTAAGGAAACACATATACAGAGTTCAAAACCACTTTGCGGCGTCAATTGAAAAGCATTCGATTAGTAGGCAACGAGCAATAAGAGTGGCTGTTTAACAATCGATCCATCAGACACTGAGCACAGATAAGGGTTATACCTGTCACAGTAATAAGTATTAAAGCTTGGGTCTTACAAAAAGATTATAACTTTCTGGGTTCCGCATTTTTAAATATGAGGCACTCAATGTCGAAGCGTTTTAAAATAACTTGAAATGTTTTGTTGGCCGAGGTGGTCATAATATCTGATTGTATATAATGATTACCTTTGTTTCATATATACAGGAAAATGTATAATATTCACAATGTACTTTGCATATAAAATTCATAATGCTTATTATTATTTTCTCTGATTTTACAAATTATTTATGATACTAAATAAATTTAGCTAATATAACAACTTGAAAGGCTTTATTATGCGGGTTTTTTTTTGTATATTAATTATCACGAAAAAGTATTTGGAACTTATTCGGAAATTCCACTTTTTAAATGCACAACCGCTTCTTGAACCAGTTTTTTTTAATAGACTAAAGTTTAATTAAAAACAAACAACCTTATTTATATTTACATGATTTTGATCATTGCTATGAAAATGAACGTAAAGCTACCAACTCAAATATAGAGTTGAAATAGAAGTATTTTAATATCAAAACGCTCAATTTATGTCAATTGATATCGTGGTGATACAATATTCTATACACTTTACTAATAATTTGTACTTTAACTTGACCTGTTATTTCGTTTTTACTCACTGTAACTTAATACAGTCTTTTATAACGAAATTGGCAGTTAATTTCTTTCGGTACAGAGACTTTTCGTTAATAAAGTTTACATCATCATTTTCTTTAAAAGTTGGTCTAATAATATAGGTGCTTGGTGTGTTTAGTAACTGAGATTAAAATTTCTTACAGATACTGTATTTCAAAATAATAATAACACAAATAAACGGTTCTTTGTGAACTTATGTGTGTCTTTCTTAGAAATTTCGACATTTCAAAGATTTAATCTGAGCCTTATGTTAACTGATAACAGAAATGATAATATTTAAATAAAATACAATATCTATTGAGTTCTAAAATACCAACGTACTTTTTCGTTATAAAGAATGATTATTATGATATAAAGAGTGTATTCATGTTATAATAACCCAACTAAACTGAAGAAATTTTCTATTGTTTAGGGAATTTTTTATTTGACTAATGCCGTTATTTAGAGTTTACACTGTATTTACTTTTAACTTTTCAGGTTAACCACAACATTTAAAGCAAGTGAAAAAGTATGTCGAACGACAAAGATTTTCACATTTCACTATTTTAACCGTTTCGTTTCATGCTCGATATATTTAGCATAAAACGTCTAAACGGTACATAACCTTCGAAATTAAAATCATATAAGATAACCCCGGAAATAAACAAGTAATTTTAAAACTGAAATCCATAAACATCAAGATAGTAATCTTAAGTAAAGTGGTGTAGCGACACGACAACTAAATGTGCCTCACTGATACAACCCGCCAGATAAGTGTTGTTAATGCAACTGACATGTGGCACCGACTACCTAAATGAAGTGCTCGAATTACTTTACTTGTTATTGTTTTAAGTTGTCAACTCATGTTACTTATGATTCTGTATGTGTGCGTGTGTATTTACTTTTAATCCCTTCATATATCTTTTTTTTTAATGTAGGTAAGATCTATTTATAGATTTCCTTCAACCTAAACGGGCATATGTTATATCAGACTTGGTAACTAAGACCACTGAAATAATACTTACTAAAACACTTACGTTGCTCCAACAAGACATCCTTCGTTTCGATACGATAAATGGAAACTGTTTGCGTATTACTTCCGCTTCTTGACGAGTGTAGTTCTGAAACCTTTCCGAACTTCTTCTGTAGTTTGAAGCCAGATAGCCTAAGGCAAACTTTGACACCCTGTGCATCTGGAACAGACAGCATGTCTCGCCAAGAGCCAGTGTATAAATGTATGAACACAGACGTGCATAAGTCATTAACCCACAACTCCTGTCTACGGCTGCCGGAATTACAACTGATGATGCCGTCGACGAGTTGTAAAATATATTCTGTTTATCTGACTCAATTATTTCTACAACTATGAATAAGTTAATAACAATCAAAGCTATAAATTTATGCATATTTAAATTTTTCTTTATTCACATGCATACATGTTACAAATTTTTCTATATCTTCATATATATATATATATACATAAAAAACTATTAAAATGATTTAACATTTAATCTGTGAGTCTTGGTAACGTATAAGGATACACTATAGGCTCAAATACTTCAACTCTGACGGAAACTATTGACAGTATAACATTGCAGATAATTTCTCAATGCAATATTTGTAGACGTTGTAGTCATGGTATATGTGTATTGTATATCAAGAGATTTAGGAGTAAATATTTATATACGTCATAGAACTTAGGAGTTTTTACCATATAAACTTACATTATTTTACATATAAAAGGTATATTAAAGGAAATATCTACCACAGTTTCTTGAACGTATGACATACTTAATATGATGACAGCTATAATAGCGTATACCGGCTGTTAATCATATATAATAAATAATAATAATACATTTGTTTCACCGTAAATACAACATCACAAAGTTGAGGGCATACAAAGTATCCATTGACAGATAACAAGTTGTTGATTTTTCCAACGTTCTAACTGCTTCTATCTAATATAGGTAATCCTGTATTTCAGGTTGTAGGCTTAGATTTTGCCAATGTTGTTGGCGATATAGTCAATAATAAAGTTGTATTTATGCCAATTACATTAAATACTAGCTGACCCCAGCGAACTTCGTACCGCCTAACAGTTGATTCTTTAATTTTTTTTTAAATACTTATTCTACTATTCGGGATCATCGTATAAATATTGACATTCATATTTATACGATACTAACGTCACTCAATTGTTTTGCCTTCCCGGAATGTCTCCACTGACATTTCAACTTTATGGTATGGTATTAAAGTTCAAATTGAGTTTTAAGTATTATTACGAATCGTTTGTATGGGAGTATAGAAAAGTGTTGTTTTTAGACTTTTTCAGGCATTTTTTTTTATTTTTCTCTCGGTAAGATCCATCCTCGTACTCCAAGGAATATTCTAAAAAAAGAATTAGCGAAATCGGTTCAGCTGTTCTCGAGATTTGCGCTTAGCAACAAATTTAGCGATTCATTTTTATATTACAGATAACATAATAGACATATATACTATATATACCACCTTAGATTATAACTAAATATACATTATCAGACGTACATATTTATGTTAGTTAGTTAGGACTTTTCTGTAGAGCGTTATAAGAACTATAAAATTGCTATTTATGTTTTTACAGTTTTCACAGCAGTTGACAATAATGTAAAATATATTTTTTCCTATGTATTGCAATGGAAAATTTAAAGTTCGATAGAGAACCTCTTAAAATTGAAATTAAGAACGGCCCTTTGGACAGAATTTTTGTTTATATATCTCTTTTGATATTTAGGGGAGACAGTGAAAGAAAAAAAAACATCGAATTTTTAGCACACCCTAATAATATATATATTAATTATAAAAGCTCGATTGTATTCAGAATCCGTTAAATGTATTATTACCAGTTATTTACCAACTTTACTTAATTTACTACTTCAATTAAAATGATGTCAGTATAGATACATTTTTTTAATATAATATACTATTTGAAAGCAAAGTGTGAGACACTTTTTTAAGTTAAATCAGGCAAACCGTGAATAGTATTTCACGTCCTTTTTTTTTGCTTTTAGAATATTACTCATCACTACTTAGATAAAGTAGATCATTTCTATATTTAGACTGTTTAAGATAAAAGGCTTAAAAATTAAAGTTTATAAAAGTCATAAAAATAATACCAGTCATATAATTTTACAATGCAGTTAATCTAAGAGAGGGTGGATTAAGGTATCTACGATCGTAAAGTCAAACTCGCTGAATAA
This sequence comes from Antheraea assamensis, assembly GCA_035772565.1. Classification (NCBI taxonomy): domain Eukaryota; kingdom Metazoa; phylum Arthropoda; class Insecta; order Lepidoptera; family Saturniidae; genus Antheraea; species Antheraea assamensis. The sequence continues at coordinate 2,765,375 of JAQQSE010000076.1, forward strand.
ATAATAAGTGATTAACTTATTCTTACTCTACGGTGTTTTTTTCATTCTGTATAATTTATATATGGTGATAAAATTCTAATGGGAAACTTCTTTCTGGTTGTCGTAAAATGTAGTTTAGCGGTTTATTTATCATATCAAATATTCTATTTCTTTATAATGAGTTCTCGGACAAAAAGCATTCGTTCCAGAAAACTGAAGTATAGTGAAATTATAAAACGTACTTAATGGACATATTCATTATTAGTATACAAATTAAATGTTTTTTTTTTAATACTTTATAGGTTACCGTTTGATCACATTCTCATCTGATGTTAAGGGATTATATGGTCTAAGGTGGTAGTCACGCTAAACCTAGAGGGAGACTGGCTCTCAAGTGCAGCTGCTGGAACACACCAACAGGCGCTTGGCGACAGATTTTCAAATTGAGGGAGGTAACTAGCCAGGCGGACTTAGAAAAAGCCCTACCACCATGTTACGGTGTCATCACGATGTTTTATCATCGAAAGCTGCGACTCTGTTGCTAGGTTTCGAACCTACGTCCTTCGACGTTGTGTCCCAATACGCTATCAATTAAGCTATCATCGCTTCCAAGATAATAATAATGTTTTTAATGCTCTAAGTCAATGTGTATATAATTTACAGCAATGTAAGTGTGTGAGATAGTAATGTGTGAGACAAGTATGAGTATTGAGTTAACAATAAGCGGAATGTGTTTTAAGTAAAAATGTTTATGCTTTGAGCTACCTAAACTAATATTATATTTTAAATATTGTATGTATATGCAGATTTCTTATTACCATCAGTTGTCTAAAATATTGAAGGTTGTGAGGAATTGCATAGTTTTTTCAAATATGCAATGAGCACGAAAATAATATGCAACTGCAATGTTCTGACTCGATCAGACCAATATCAAGACCACTGTTCAATGTCAAATACTCCTAGCGTATTTACTATTAGTTTACTTTAATGTGAAAATTATAAACTTATTCCATTTAAACGTCCAAATAAAAAATAATTTTAATAGTCAAGATCTAAATTCCAATAAATTGAAAATCTTGATGATGGTGCATTAAGACACCATAGGTATTATACTATAATAGGTGAAAAAAACATATCGTCACACACAAATATTGTCTTGTGTCTTTTTTAACATGCGTCATTTGACAACATGATTCAGAAAGAATCACTTGTTTGATTCAATCTTTATTTAAATCAACTACAATGACAATAAAAACGATTATTTAAAGATATTCAATAATTACTGAATTCAATAGTTTTCAATTTATTTAGTTATATTTTAAGTATTGTTTGAAAAACTCAGTTCCTTTTACTATAACTATATGGCGTATAATATACATTATAGGATGTAATATATACTTTATTCTGTAATAAAACAATTACAGAAGTCTATGTAACATTTAAAGAATATTTATAAATGTAATAACAAGAAAGGATCAAGAGTCAATTTAAAACTTTTTGGTCAAAATAATATACTGTCCTTTTTGTAATTTTTAAGACATAGATATGTTTTTTCAATTCACTTTTACATCAACAATTACGTTCAGCGAACATTTAAATTTGACCGAACCGCGGCAGCGAATATAAATCGGGTTTTTCATGAAATATCGAATGGCTGCCGTGGGCTACGAGACTTGGCGCACCGCGCCGCCCTTATCTCTCCAGATACGATAGTGATTTTTCTTCTTTTTTTTTACCTTTTTTGAATCGGTTGTCGGTGTATCGATAATTCGAAATCGGTCTTTTATGTTATAATTCCCATGCAGCATAAGTTATTTATCGCACCCGGTGGTTTCTAAAACGTTCAAATGATTTGTGGCATGGTATTCCGGGACGAATAAAATAATTATTATTGGCATTTCAAAGTTCGGATGTATCTATAAAAGAGTTCGGATTACGATGGATCGTTTTTCTTATAAAAAGCGTTAAGCCATACGAACCGGTTGCAGATCGCGTTCTCACAAGGTACCTGCGGCGCTTCGTAACTGGCTACTTTATGCTATTGTAGTCTAGTCTAGCGGCTGTCCGGTTCTACAAAAAAACTTTGACACTGTCTATTGCTTATTACTGTATAAAGGAGATATGAGTTTTATAACTTTGCAGTTCGCGCGATATCTCAAATACCTCCGAAATACAGTATCATCCTTGAATGTTCACACTTCAATCTGTTTTGTAAATAATCTCTACTTAAGAAGATAAGATGATTCAGATGAAACTATGGATTCTTATCCTATCTATTTCATGTTTGTATCAGTTGGTTTTTTATATGTTATATAAAGATATGCAAATAATGTTACAAATGTAGTATAAGTAATAAACTATAATTAATATCTGTATGTTTCCTTTGGAATAAAATTGTTGTTACTCTCAATTGTATTATATGCTAGACATTGCAATCGAAGCTCCAAGTGATGTACCTTTTTAAAAGGGCGTCGTTTATACGGTATTTAATTTGCCTACCGACTGAAAAACTTGTTTGCTTAGAAGTAGGGCATTTACGTGGTGGTAATATATTTTACGCATTCCAGAATAAATAATTCGTTTGCCTACACAAATACATGATTACATTTTATTATTTGGAGTATTTCAATGCCATATTTAACCAAAATTTAAGAGACTAAAATCAACTGTATTCGACGACTGAAAAGGTCATCAATATAGACAATGCGTGTTCCCAGTCGATTTGTCCTCAGCCAGCACAGTCAGGATGGTTGAAGGCTTAGTTTTTCTACTGTACAATTATGACGGTTGTAGTCAGTTTTGTCCTTATTTTATTTAAAGCAGACTAAACAGACAAGCGACGTGAAGGATATGACCATGGTCTTAACAGTATTAAGCTTTGCATGAACCATGCATTTTTGGTTTGTTTCAAAATTTTTTCATGCATTAAGTGCCTCCACTCTGTTTACAGCGCTACTTATGTTTCCTATTAAAAGGGTTAAAGATTGCAAAATTTCCAACATCTTTCCACAATATCGTTATATATGAAAAGCTGACCTCCCATTTTTTACCAAATTGAAGCTCCGAAAAGTGTGTTTATTTAGCTATCCCCTCTTCGATTATATGGTACATACGATTGTATGAATGTAGTTGTCTGCTTACTAGATTTTTTCCTACGTTCACACGCTATAGTATATCTACACTTCGGACCGCATCATAGCTTCTGATATTGATGATTTAGCTAAGCTTATTCAGATAGGTAAGGCATCTAAGGTTCGAATACTTTTTCTATAAAGCATTAAAATCTCGGGGTAATGTAAATCAAATAGTGTGAAAGTAAATGCTGTAAATAATGAACTCGTAAGATAAAATACACATATATACATTTTTATTACAAACTGCGTAATATATTGAAATACAAAATATAAATGAAAAATATATATAACCTATAAATAATCCAGTCACTATAATCCTAGTCTTGTTTATTTCACTCCACAATATTCCAAATATTAATTTTAGAGCGGCTACAAATTATAGGTTTACGTGTATTTCACTTCAATGATAAATACAATTTTAATATCTCATGTTTCATAGAAAATTTAAATGTTTAACATGCAACAAAAACATGATAAAACTAATATGGGGTTAATTTCCTTAAGCACCACTTCACGGCAGTTGGTTAATGAATATAAAAAATTCAGATACTGTTTAAAAATTCCAGTTGTGTACACCGTTTTCAAAAAAGTTTCGCAGACGAATTATTCATAATGAATGTCGGAGAATAAAATCCTTTCAAAGAATTATGTAACTTACGGTAATAATATTACGATTCTTTTCTGGTTTGCGAATATCGTACTCGTGTTCAGACATTATACGTAATATGACGTATCTCTTTAAAATTTAAGAAAATACCGCATCTGTTGCTCGAGGGTTGCCGGTATCGATTTAGTTTATGATGGATATTTTTATTATTTTATTATGGTAATGCACTAAATATGTAGGGTACATGATCATGATTGTATGTATCTCCTTGAATGTGCGCATTTATTGGACGTGTACGCAAATGCATCATTTGTCGGTTTATGTTATTTTGTTTTGTTAGCGAGTGAATAATTTTCTCCTTTCGCTACATGGTATTGGTATTATAACTCGATTCTTAAAAGTTTCGATATTTTAACGGATGTAAATAGAATCAATTGCCGAAAAAATATGTAAGAGTTTCAATTTAGAACGGCTGCAGCTACATGACTAATTGTTTCTTTTGTAGTGTGTGTAATAAACAGAGCAAGATATTATGTATGAAAGAAATGTTTGAATAATTGGGGAGTTGAATGGAAAAGTGAAAAATGTTCTTGAAAAAATCTTCATACAAAAAAATTATTGGTTATTGAAACAGAAGAAAGTATTCTAAAATATTTACAAAATTGACAGACTCACGTCCATTTGTTCCATTGCGATTTCATTTCATTACATGGTCGTACTATAAGGGAAAATTTGATCTCATTTTCGCCATTAGTAGACTCAAGCGAAACCGGGTCGGGTAGTTAGTAATTTTTATTTTTGTATAACCTGCGCCGTGTATAACACACTTTGACCATGACATTTAAAGCAAAGAAATTTACTGAATATAAATTGTTCCTGTTTGAGTTTCGTTAAATTCACAAATTTAAATTGGTACCAGACTCAATATTTGTCAAAAATTAATAAGTACCACGCACAGCACACCTTCTCCATGCATAAACGCTACCTGCCAAAAGTGATTTGCAAAATGCCGCTTACAAATATATTTTTATCGGGTGTTTGTTGTCGTGTCATAACTTGTAGCAGTGAGGTTGGTTACATGAGGGTAACTTTACGCGACAAGCAACCGGACACCATTTTTGCGTGTTGCGTGCGTGCGCAGACCAGTAGGCGGGTTCGGGCGTTTCGCTCTGCGTCTTGAGTCGTGTCGTGTCGCTTCATACTGCGGGTTCGATACCCAGTGTGGAGGCTACCCAGTTGTAATCAAATATCAAAACGTAATTGCATCGGTGTGTTACACTGTGGATATATCTTTTTATGCATTAATAACATGTCTGAAAATTCTAACTAATGTACAATGATATTTTACAAGTTTATATACTTTGATTGATATACAATAATAGGCTATTTATTAAAAAATGTTCGTCTATAGAATATTATCAGTTGATTGCTCAGTGTCACTAATTACGAGTATATTGTGAAAATGATAATTGTTGGTAAACTAAAAAGAAATGTATTTCTTAATAAAGCGTACAAATTAGTTTTTATAAGTTCATAATATATATTAATACATATTACTAACAAAACATAAATAGTACATACTATTCGTTTAATAAACTGTGGTGTTCATTATACGAGAAATCGTCTATTCAAAAATTAAATAAATATACACAGTAAATAAAATCGGAAAAAAAACAAGTGATATAGACAACTAGTAATTTTTGAATAGTGAAATGAAGAACAAAGTAATAATCAATAACAACAGTGTTATTATGAGAGATGTGGTTCAAAATAAAATGATTTGTCTGGTCTGTACAAATTATTCTGTCGTGTTTATATACTTTGTTACAGAGACCCGAGAGGCTAATTAAACAGAATAAATGACAATTAAATAATCAAATAAAAACTGATAACCCTCGAGATAAACATTCTTTTGAAAACTTTGGTAAATCAGAGACGGTACAAACTACCCGGAGTTTACTGACCGCTACTGTATATTTAAAAGCAAAAAGTAACGTTGTTCTAATAGGTTTCCTCGGCTTAAAAATGTAAGTAATTAAATTATTTCCTACAAAATAAGTAATAAAGAATGATGTAAAATGTTAGCAATTTGGTATTTTAATGCTTAATTTTGCATGTGATATTTCTAATATATGTGATGAGTGAAATATACTTGTATATAGACAAATGCTTGTAAGTAATTATACAAAATTGCGAATGTCATGAATATTCATATCAATTAAACCACATATATATAGCCACAAAGGCACGAGTTATCAATAGTATTTAAAAAAGTATAACAATGTCATAATTATAAATTGACAAATATAGTTCAATAATTGTTGTTTTTTAAATATGTTTTGTATACACGTTACTATCTTGTCGTCATTGTTTATAAACGAAGTTCGTACTTGATATATATCTTTAATTTCAGTTTTAATTATTTAAAACCTCAGGCCGATTTCATAAAATATATCCATCAAATCACTGAGCACAAATTAAATTGCGTTCACTCAATCAAAGTGCATTATTTTGTAATCAACAAATATAAAAAGCAATAGATAGATCACTTTGTATTATAATTAAAAAACGTTCACAAATATATTGTAATAAGATCAGACAGCTATATTACAATTAATTTCCGTTTTGTTATCGATATCTAATTACATAAACTATTCACAAAAATAACACAACATAACCTTCTTCGTTGTACTCGTATCGTTCTGCCCCCGTTCCTAAATCCACCATGCGGCGGAATGTCGATGAACGAGTTTTCTATCCGTCCTCCTCATTTCTATGGTGTAACTATGTACGTCTGTCCTCGTCAGCAGGTTGTCATTTTCTATAAGTTTTTCTAACATTCTCCGCGCACACCGCCCCCTCTATTTCGGCGAAACGGCTGGCGCGTCTGATAACTTTTGTTTGTTCAACAGTTATGAACCTGCGCCTATTGTTTGGCACATTGAAGCTTGCTACGCTTGTTTCGAATGTTTAACTGCTTAATGAAGCTATGTTATTTCATTTTTTCGTCATATTTAGATGATTATCATATTTATCTATATATCTTTTTATTGAAATTAATTTAATAATTTATTACAAATTTTTAATATATAATAAACTAATAATATTTTTTTTTTCTATTACAATATGTCTATTATACGAAATGATGTTACATTCGAGGGTTAATTTTAGACATTGTTTTATTCATATTTTAATGGAGAGAAAAATTACAAGTGAGAGTACAATTTCCTTTACCAAAACGAGTTTTTTTTATAGAAACTTGTATATGTTTTACAGTTTCTTATGAGTAAAATAAAAATATGAAAACCATAAATTAATGGATAATAAGGGATTTTATATTTAAACTATCAGGCCCGGCGGACGTTGTCCTGCCCTGATAATAAAAAATATATACTTATGTGCATGAAATGCTTAAGGTAACTAATGTATTTTATTTGATAAGGATTAGTACTGTATCCGTCTAAATAGCCTTCCAATTACCTCATTATATGTAACCCTTTTTAGAAGATAGATGGGTGTAGCAAGATATTCTAAAAATATAGGTATATGCAATCCAAAAGATTTTTGTATATCTATAAAAGAGAAATATCTCAGTATGGATTGTTTTGGTATATCTCAAAGGGATTAGGCAGCGTTTTCGACGAAAGCTCCCAGGCGGCTTGACTTTTTCCGACTCTTTCAACAATTATCATTATATTTCAACCAATTTATAAAAAACCTTGACAAATTATGCACCTAAACCTTCCCCCTGATTTACTCTATCTATTGGTGAAGACCGCATTATTATCCGTTTAGTCGTTTTTGAGCTTATCGCGAATATTCAGACAGACGGACAGACGCGGCGGATGACTTTGTTTTGTTCATATGTAGTAATTTTCACGTATTTAACTTTAGAGATAATAAATTTGAGTTATTTGGCACCTTTACAAAACAAATAAGTTTAAGTAGTAGTGACTAGTTAATAAAGAAAATACTATATCTTTGTTGGCTTCATTTCATCTTTATCTAACCAGTGTCCACACATTGGCTGCTTAATGCTAACGAGTTACAAATTAAAAGAGACCGAGACTTCTGCCAAAGGTAACTTTATGGGCTTCGCATGTCTTATATCGATAAATTATTAACTAAGCTTCTTGTTTGATTTTACATTCATACTTCGAATATTTCACCTCAAAGTGAACTCTAATGCCTTTGTTTATAGTTTATTATCCTTTATGAGACTTTTAAAATGGAATGATGAATTTTAATCCTTAACACTAAAGCTTAATGCGTATTTTACTTTAACAATGGTTCTTATTACTACGTAGATTTAGAAGCATTATGGTAGGTATTTGTCTGTGAGAGAGAAGAGGCGAGAGTCTTTACTTTTAATTAATGCGCTGAATCTAGGCATTGGGTATTATTAGTTATATTCAATTAGTCGCTTATTCCGGTAGCGTATTTTGAGTTAGGTGATTTAATAGGATCCTCCTTTATTTCGTATACATTTAATAATTTGCGATCAATATTGAACCCATACTAATCATACATTGCAATTGTTTGGTCGTAACATATAATTACATTGTAGGGATATAGAAAGAAAGCTGATTAAGTCTAAACGAGTTATTTAAAGAGAATAAATTAATAAATCCGCTTCTCTTAGAGTATAAAAAATACTCAATGAAATAGTAACACATAATAGAAAATAAAAATATTTTTATTATCAAGAGATACCAAAATTTTGAATCTACAAAAATCATCAGTAATAACTATTAAAATTCGTGACATATACATAAATGTTAATAAAATGAAATAATGGGTCAACATTAACATATATAACAAAACAACAATATATAAAAATGCCCTTGAAGCCATGGGCAGTTGCAAATATATAATGTAATACCAAAATGTTGATACCTATACTGGTTTATCGATATTTATATGATAAGATTAAATGAAAGCAGTTTGTAATGACCTAAGGAAATACAAAATGAAGTATTTGTTTTCGTCCCCAAGCGGACATAGGTAATATGCGTACTAAAAATATATTAACAATCAGGATAAACTTAACCCTTGTTTGTAAATATCACTTTATCTATGCTGTTTAATATTTTATGAATACTTGCGATAAACTTACGTTATTTTAGATAATATCTCCAAAGCAATTCTATTTACATAAATACTATAAAATTCCAGCAACACATTTTCAAGGTTATTTTAACATTGAACAGGTTATTTGAATGCTTAATATGTGTGCGTTTTTATAATGGTATATTGATTAATTGATGATAATCGTATGTACATTTTTAGTTGTATTGTAAATTCAGACTAAAGTATATGAGGTCGACGAACTTAACAACAAGTGGGAAGAAAAGTAATAAACATGTTTATAGTTCCTATCGCTTCGATTGAGTATATTTTCTATTCTTGCATGTATTAAATGTTATTCATTGGTTAAGGTATAATTAATTGTTATCTGTTTTATTGAACTACAATTGGAAAAGAATTCATTGAATTTTTCACTAAGGTGATTCGAGGCTTACACAATCGAGTGGGTTATATTTTGACAATGATGTATGCATAACCTTGATGGTTTTGTAAAGATCCAAAATTACTGACTGCCTTTAGTGTATTCTATCTAATGCTACTCCTATACCTGTACCTGTGTGACGAAGCTTTGGCTACTTGTCGCGCTAAAAATTAACCTCAAAAGTAATTCCGATAAAGGCGCAGAAAAACGTTCCCATATCTTTGTTATTTTAATAATAACTCTGAATGAATATTTCCAAATTTCCTTTATGTGTGTAAGAATCGCGAGTCCAGTTCACAAGTTAGTTATCGTGCTGCAGCTATCGTCACACAGCCCGACAGTTCATGTCTTCCTACACCAGCATTTATTGCAACTATAGACAATACTTCGTGGCGATACACGCAAGTATGGAAGTAATATTAGATCAAGCATTACAATAGATTTTGCTTTGCAAGTTAATGAAACTTTTGACATTGTTTAAATGTGGTAAATCTAGTATGTTGTTCTCATATATGTTTTAAGGCCTCCGAAAATATAAATTAACAATAAATAATATAAAACAATGTTACTAAATGCCTGTCTGTGTGTTTCCGTGGTTGTTTTAAACTAAGCGACGGCTATAATATGGGTTTTATTAGTGCTTGCGCGACTACAGTGACACTGAATAAATTTTCAAACACTCGTTTTTATAACACAACACCGATCACCCCACATTTTTGTAGGTGGTAGAGCTTCGCTGAAGCTATTACTGGTTTCAGCATGAATGGGTCGGCTCGCCCGGGGTAGTACCACCCTCTCACAGAAAACCGACGTGAAGTAACAGTGCTTGCACTGTTGCGTTTCGTTCGGTCAGTGAGAGCGCCGGAGGCCCTCATATTTAAAAGGCCGGCAACGCACTTGCGACTCCCCTGGTGTTGCTAGTGTCTATGGACGGCGGTGATCACTTATCATCAGGTGACCCACCTGTTCGTTTGCCCCATATAATACAAAAAAAAAAACGTGCACATACACATATGTAGGTACACATAGTGGTTGGGTTTGTTTTTCAAACCCTATTTCGAACGGAGTTAGCTTAAATAAAAAAAAAAAATAAATAATAGTCAGAGGTATGCAACGCGTCGATGCCGCGGAGCGTACACCGTCCGAACAGAAGGGTGGCATACTGGTGGTCGCCGAAGATCGCCGATCTCCGGGCGGCCTGCTCCGCGGCCCGGCTGCTGTTCGGGCGCAGCCGCCGGAGGAGTCACCGGGACTTGGAGGAGGAGGCCTGGCTGTATGGTGACTACAGGGCCAAGAAGAAGGTCCTGCAAGCCGCCATCAGCTGGGCAAAGGAAGAGGCATGGGAGGAGATGCTCCAGTCGCTGGAGAGGGACCCGTGGGGGCGCCCGTACTGCATGATGCGGGCGAAGCTACGCGGACGGGCGCCTCCCACCATGGAAACTCTCCAGCCGGAGGTGGTAGAGAGGGTCGTGGGAACATTATTCCCCGACCCTCCGAGTATAGTATCTCGTCCCATGCCTCCACTTCAGGCGGCCGTTGCGGAGGAGCTTGTCGGTCTTCCCCCTCCAGTCACTCCACTCCACTCCACTCCACTCCACTTAACACATAAATAGTTAAAAGAATAATAGAGAGTAGGGAACTATCAATATATTGTAATTAAGTCGCAAAATTATTTTTCAATAGCTTATGCGATTTATCATGTTAATGAATACACTAGCGGTAGTACGGAATTGCATTTCTTAAAAATCCCTACAGAAAAATCTACGCTGGCTATCTCGTAACAAAGCATAGCCCATATAAAATATTTTTATCTTTCACATATTATTGGTAAAGAATAATTTCACTGCGAAGCTATTTTTATCAGTATAGTATTTCATAAATTTGTCTTTTAGATCTGATCGGTATAGACTCGTGTGGCATATTCTTTTATTAGTGACTCTTCGTATACATTAATAAAATCCGTTATAATGTCAGTAGTATTTTTTTCTTAATTTTTCTTAAAGAACCACTTTTTAATCTTATAAATTGTCATTCTACACATAACCATTCTTGAAATCTTCTATACAACCGTTACTTTCTGACAGCCAACGATAGTGTATTAGTGTCTTCATGTCTGTTCACCTGCAATAGAAATTAGCATTTTTCTGTTAAGAATAAAAAAACAATTCTTTTTGTTTAAATACGTTAAAATTTCTAATAGTGTCTGGTATAAATCGACCGGGTGTGATCCCTTGCACTATTCGTTTGTTTCATTATAAGGAGAAATTGGAAAATCAATTCGTGGGAGAAATTCAATGAAAACAATTAAATATTCATATAAAAAACAATTTCTCTCGTTTTTACAAAAATCCTATAACACATCTTTTGATTTTTTACATCTGTAGATAATCTTTAACGTCCCGCACCCTACGGTACGCATTCGCCCCTCTGAACAGTGTCCGAATCTACTTTGTAGTCCGGTGAAGCTGTAGAGGCCTATCACGCTAATAGCGTAGTCAATTCGAAAGAAAACCCCTTAAATACTTTAAAGTTTTTTTACGTGGTGAAATCCATTGTGGATACGCCACACACCAGGGAGAGAGTGTGGGTAGTGTGAGACTCCTACTCCTACTCCTATAAAGTCCACGGTGTACATTACAAGAAACATAAAAATATTGCATTTAAATTGTTAACAGTTCTTGATCCGTCTATTTTAATACTGCCTTGGCAAAAAAACTGATGCTTAACTAAGTGCTTCCTTACTAAGCGACCATTAGCATGGTGAAAACGAAATAAGTTAGGTAGCTGTTTTAGGAGACACTTTAGCCTAGTGATCCCTTAGTTAGGGGCATGTTAAGGGAGCGTTGATGAAAACGGGCATAAGTCATGCACCTGAATGTGGTCCAAATACTGACAAATGTGGTAGTAAGTGCCTTGCTTTGCATCAAAGAGGTTTCAGGAAAAAACGAATAGATTTATATTCTTTTATTTTTTCATGGTTATTATATCACTGACGGAGTTCTGTCTAGCATGGGTACGTTTGATTTGTATTCTATATCATTGTCGTTTCTCTTATATATTTTCAGTTTTACAACACCGTATATTAGGAAATACATATTTTGTGATTACCGGACGTTGTTTGAATATTAACGAAGCTAGCTGGTGAAAATGCATAATGCAAAATAACCTAGTAGTGAAATATTTATATGAATTAAAAACCAAATAATATACCTTACGTGCATAAATGTATCATATGCACAGATTTTTATTAAAGTATATAATGAAGTGGATAGGATATACCTTACGTGCATAAAAGTATCATATGCACAGATTTTTATTAAAGTAATAATAATGAAAGTGGATAGGTACATTTGACATTTGTAATAAAATTTAATTGGTAATGTATACTTCTATTATCTAATATGGTTAATAAAATATACAATTACTGAGTTTTTTTTAATTTTCAGGATGCTATTTCTGTATACATTTTCAATCATAAATAACCATATTTTAATAAAATTTACTAAAGTATGATAACTTCACGAAATAAGTTTGATAAAGAAGGTGAATATTTAATAGCCCTGTATATAATTCTCTTCGGCTATTTCACTTTTTATATGAGTCGAAAATTATTAAATTAATCACTAATATATTTCATAGGTTAAGAGAGGGAAAGCTAAATGGTTTATTAATCTGTTGCTTCGCTTCGCAAATCTCATACAGAGAAATTATTTCTGTGATACACAAATAATTATTGTAAGTTTAGGTTTACTATGTGTCCGTTATTGGATGCAGTTTTTTGTATATTAATGCGGGATCATTCGGGATTCTCTTGGATGATCCTTTGCAGTTAAAGTGAATATTATGAAACTTCTACTAGTTTTGAGGCGATTATTCCCAGAAGGATTATTAAGAAAGAGATATCCTTCATCAGCCTCCTTCTTATCTTATGTAACTACATATCAAAACAACATGAATGTGCAACAAAATAGTTAAAATTAATTCATACATGATTACTAAAAACCACAATCTAAACAAACCTAATTTTTAGATGTTGCCGCCAACTCTACGATAATCTCAATCAGTTATATATTCTTTTTTATAAATTTCAATGCGTGTATTTCTTTTTTGGTAATCTCTATTGGCTCATCAAACGTTAGTGTTTGTTTCCCTCGTCTACCGATGGATAACATATTTCTTGTAACAGCAGGGTGCCTCGGTCCCAGCTACAAGGATGCATCGGAGTAGCACTGTACATTATTATTGAATTTATTAGTTGACCAAAGGGTATTATAAAGCATTTCTTTTATTGTGATATTATACGAATTGAGGTTTGTATCATAAAATATACTGATAGATAGATAAATAAAAATATAGAGAATCAATATACGCAAGTTGTCTCATAACCTTGCCACACCAAGGAAGAGAACTTAAAAATATCCTAAGCAGTAAATGTGCCTGAAAGATTAGAAATTATTTAATTTCTAAAATTAAGTAAGCAGCATAATCAACATTAACAATATCATCATCATCTTACCCTTATCCCACCTAAATAGGGTCGGCACAACATGTTTTCCTTTTCCACTCTACCCTGTCAGATGTCATCTCAGTAATCACACTTTTTATACACATATCATTTTTCACACGATCCATCCACACCTTTTCGGTCTTCCTCTACTCCTATATCCGTCCATTTTCAAACTCAAAACTTTTCTTATTAGATGACTTTCATCTCTTCTCATAATATGCCCATACCATGCTAACTTATTACTCCTCAACTTCTCGGTCACTGGTGCTATTTTCAAACTTCCTCTGATATACTCATTCTTATCTTATCCATTCTTGTTACACCACATATCCATCTTAACATTCGCATTTCTGCCACATGTAATCTTTTCTCATCCGTCTCTTTCATAGCTTATTATAGTTTGATACACCTTCCCCTTGAGTTTCAACGGCATTCGTGGGTTACAAGCCACCCCAAACATCTTTAGCCAATTCATACATCCTGCATTTATCCTATTCCTCACGTCCTTGTCTATTCCACCGTCGTTTTGGATCAATGAGCCGAGGTACCGAAAATTGGAGCAGGCTGGTAAGAGTACACCGTTTAAGGTAATATGACAAAAACTGAATGGAACCTCAAAGTCACAGAACAAATGTTCAGTTTTCATCCCACTAAATCGTTAAACCCACATTCTCCAATTTCTCTAACCATTTCTCCAGCCTACTCTGACCTCGGCAGCATTTTCACCAACAAGAATAATATCATCAGTAAATAGCATACGCTAGGTGCTTCCTCCTGTGTGTCTTATTGTAGCATCCATGATAAGTAGCAAAAACAATATATTGAAAAAAAATTCTACCTAAAACAGAAACTGAACACGTACATATATATAACCCATTGAAAGGGTATAATTAAATATTAATGTTAAAATTCCATTTAATTTTAAAAATTACTGATTCCCATTCGCTTTGTTGGACATTAAAAAAGTGGCAAAGGATTCAATTGAATCCAAAAAATAAGAAGCTTAGAACCATTTCCGAAAACCTATACGAATACATTAGTAGTTTTAATGCGATTGAGTCTCATAGAAACTGTGATTTTTATTATATACATCCGTATTTTAATGACGAATTGCAATTTATCAAAAATCTAAAAATATATTCTTACAATTACAATTTATAACTATCTCAAACAATTATTCAAACAATGTGTATACACCTACAAAGACTTAAGAGATCCATATGTACCTAAGTACTTGATGAGATGTTACTTTGCTATTTCCATCTGGCATTGATTGGTTGTTGCCACGGCTCCCTGCAACAAATCAATTCTAGGCGGAAGTAACACAGTAACATGCAATCAAGTGCTTATGATCGATTTCCGCAATGTAACGCCTTCATCAATGAAACCGCATATACACGTATTTAGGAAAGTTCATTTTCATAAAAAGGAGCTAATTAATATGGATCATAATGTGTCCTTCTATTACGTACAATGACCACGCGCTTAACACGAGATTTACCCTAAAATGTCTAAAATGTTAAACATATGCTTAAAATACTTTATTACAAAAGAGTGTCTAAGCGGTATCTAACTAAATATCTGGTTTTTGTTTTTTATTAAAGCAACTCTGAATAGCATTCATTCAATTCAATCTCATCATTCAAAAACGTTTCAATTTATTCAGAATATTGATTTATTTTAAATGAAATTGGATATAACTATTGTGACATTTGGTTTTAAGAAAATGATGTCATTAACAAAATAAGCAATATATGAAGTTTAAAATAATACCCCAAATTGCGTAAAGTGGAACAACAGTATAATGTCAGAATAAATACATTGACAAATTTCAATAATGTTTTATTGTAGTAGTTGTCATTTACTTGTGAATCTTCAAAATTGTCTAATTTATTTACACATTCTAAATTAATTATACACACGAAATCCACAATTTACTACGAAACTTCTTTTGCCGGGAAATATAAATAAAATAAATCACAACAATAAAATGACAACTGAGAACTTAGACAAGAAGTTTAAATTTAAATAGTGTCTATTTCTAAACAAAGGTAAGACACACTTTTGTGATCAAACATTTTTGAAACAAGTGTTCGACGCGTATTTAACTTTTTTGTAATAACACGGAGAATGTTTTAAAAATTTCCATATTTTAACTAATTTATTTTACCGAAGTGGTATGATTTGAAGAAAAAGTCATGGCTTAGTTGATAGCGTGTTCGGACACACCGTCGTAGGACGTAGCTTCGAATCCTAGCAACTGAGTCGGAGCTTTCGGCGAAGGAAAACATCGCGATGAAACCATAGCATGGTGGTAGGGTTTTTTTAAGTCCGATTGGCTAGCTGCCACCCTCGAGTTGAAAATCTGTCGCCAAGAACTTGTTGGTGTATTTCGGCAGTTGCACTCGAGTGCCAGTCTCCCTCTAGGTTTAGCGTGTCTACGATCTTAGACTGAATCATCATTTAACATTACATGAGATTGTTGTCACACGCTAACTTATAAAATATATAAAAAAGTTAAAACAAGACAAAGAAATCAGTAATCACTTCTTGTTTTTATTACATATTACTAGCCTTTAATATAGATTTGACCTGTCCCACGGGAAAAGTACTTTCTCCTCGATGTAAGGTAATCAATGTCCTTCTCTGTATCCTTGACAATGTATATGAATAATGTAATGATAAGCGATTGAAAAGTTAAGGCTCGAAAGCGTAACAAACAAACTCTCATTCTCATTTATAATATTAGTAAGGATTGCAATTTGTACAAATTTGTGTACAGGACGTAGATAGAATTTATTACAGTCTAAAAAATAACGATGGAACTCCCGGTGTTCTATTTTTCCCTCGTAAATTACCTTAGGGCAGGTCTTACCTATGCTCGCGCTGTGGAATCGATTAGGTGCGTTTCAAACATATTTTCGTTCGAGTTCCAATGACTTGCCCCAACTTTTGTCGCTTGATTGCTTTTTGATGTGGCGATAAATGTGACTTATGTGGTTTCGGGTTAACGGCGAATACATTTGTGTAATGATGGGTTTCGTGCAGTTTAGGCGTGAATCGTTTAATGTGAGAACTTATTATTATGTAATTTTTTTTAATGCATGAGGTACGGTTGCTCAATTTGGTTAACAAAATGATTGGAAAGTACATTCGTTTTAATATCATTTTTCAACGCTTGTCTAATTTTTGTGTGAATTTCAAACACTTAAAAGGTAAACATATTACTATAATATTAAGTTACCTTTTGTATTGATACATTTAATACAAACTCCGAGAAATCGCAACATCCAATTTTATATAGATTTTTAATATTCACGCTAATCATGACCTGATAACTTTGTGTACAGTCTCAATTTACAATGTACTTTGATCTATTATTACTTAGTCCTATGTTATCCTGTAAACTACAGGAGATGAAACTGCTAATAAAATGCAAATGTACTTTGTTTTACGAATTTGAACTTATAACATTTGCATTTGAATTAAATGTTGAAATCATAGTATATATTTCAATTTAAGCTGCTTGTTATATAATTATTGATTAATATTAATTTATTCAGTGTTTCAGGTAAATATTTAAACAACAAAAAACATAACTTGGTAAGAAAATCTGTGCACGTATTTATAAAACATGGAGCAATTACGTATGCTGATATGCAAGATAATGACTTAACATTAATCAAATAAAGGGTATTTTAATTTACCAAGAAGAAAAGCTTCATTCCTGCATGCCAACATGCCTTCAGATACAACCTAGATTGCCGTTGGCAAATCATTCAGCTACTAGTCAATCTTGGGCAGGCATGCGGCGGCCATCTTGACTATGCGGACGGATTATCCGTCGGACGAGAAGACGTTTCGAGTATAATTGCAACGCTATTTGCCGCAAGCGTTTTTTATAAAATAGTAATATGCTCTGCCTGATTCATTTATCGTTATATTTTAATATCTCTTACAATTTATAAAAATAACTTATTGTAAGAAGACAATTTTAATGATGCTATTCACGATTTATATTTCTATTTATTGTATAACTTACATTTATATTTGAAATCTTAATATACTTTTCACTACATTACACACGTATTCTGTAGTACATCTTTTATTTATTGTATAGCTGTATTGAACTAAGAAGATGAATTTACAAGGTCTAGCAACCTTGGTGTTAACATGCAAGAAAGTGATATGAATATTACAAATGTCATAAACAAGATGCGAGTTGACAAATGTAAAATTATATATTACAATAATATGAATTGACATGTATTAATTACACCATAAACATACTGTCTTAGTGTAAAAATTAACATATATACTTATGGTACAAAACTGAGGATTAATTTAAAATAGAGTTTGAAAGAATTAGACATCTTATTCCATTTGTAATTAAACATAGATTTTCACAAAAACATCCGTACCAATATGGATATGTTTCGAGTTAGTAATCTATACATATAAATAAAATTGAAGTATTTCTTTATATGACCTGGTTAATCTTCGCGACGTCTAAACTGATTTTGATGACTCTTTTCCTGGTAGATAAAATAATTTTTCTTTTTACTTTCGACGAATTCTAATTAAAATTGTATAGAAGTAGTTTAAAATCTGTAAAAGAGTCGTTTTTAAAATAATAAAACCATTTTAATTAGAACTTAGTTACGGGTGTCACTTAGTGTCCACGTGTGTAATATATAATAAGTAATGTATGTATGTAAAGTATGTGAATGGAGGATTTCTTAGGATATCCAGCCATTTCGGGTGATGGTAATATATGTGCAAAGTTTATTGCCACAGTAAAATTTACCTGAAATATCCCTAATTTTTACGAAGAGCACTAGTCCTCCCGAAGGTTTATTTTTTTCTAAATGATATGATTAGTGACATAAAGGAAGTATCATAATGCTATGTAATTAAATAAATTAGTAAAATATGTATGACTGGTCTTGAATAGGGCTGTAGGTCTAATTTATGATTGGTTACAGATAACTGTGGACTACAGTAATTAATTAACGTAAAAATCATCACTGTTTGTTACCTCCGTTTTATTATAAATCCTAGACTTTTTGTCTTGTTTAAGTTAAGTGTTAAGCTTATGCAATTTGTACTGTGACGGTTAAAAACATAGATCTAGGAACTTCTCGTATTGCGAAATGTGGAATATTATCATTGATATGTAAGGCACGTCGAGTCCATAGATGGTTGATAATTGAAGGCGCATGTGGATAACTTTTTGTGACTGTGATTACTGTCGCTACGATCTGACACCAGTTTTTGCTACACCCAGTGATATATTGGAAGTCTTAGATGTGAATTATACGGTTCCCGGTGGTTCATTTTATGACATTGACGTATAGACCTAACAAAACCTCATCTATATTTGTTCTGTTGCGTTCTGAATATCGTATCTGTATCTTCAAGCTATTATTAATTTAACTGTTAACTTATAAGTATATTATTTTATAGTATTTTTATGACGTTACAAATATACTGGTTTTCTAATAGGTACGCGTTTCTTATAGAAGTAGGTAGTGTTGTAATGTGAATAAGCAAATAGGTGTTATACACTATTAACTTCTATTATATAATAAAAAATTGGTTATCTGTAAAGTCGGTTTACGGACGATAATTTTACGTGATAACATCATAACAAAACATTGATGAAAAACTATGCGTCACAAACAGAATGCTTAGGCTGATCGCGATACGCACCTCTCTATCGCTTGTTTCGTGCTCTTGCTTGCACACTCGACTCAGGCGGAACGCGACAATGAGTCATGCATTTTCGTGCGTGTAGCCGGCTTTCATCGATTTATAAGGCTTTATCATATCAATAAAACTTGTTAAATAAAATTAAACACTAGGCTAACTATTACACTATAAGTATTGCTAGCAACGATTGGTATAAAGATTTAGCACAGTTATAAGATTTGATCATGTACTATTATTATTTTGCAAGAAATATAAACCTTTTTTATTTTATTTATTTATTATAATTCACAGTACTCAAATATTTGAAACGGTGATGGCTAAGTAATTAGTGTATTCGGAAATCACGTTCACGTCGATGTAGACTCGAATCCTTGCAAATGAACCGGAGATTACGGTCAAGGAAAAAATTGTGATGAAGACGTAATGTTGTAGTGGTCGTGTTTTTTCTAAGAACCCTGGCTAACTACTATCCTTATGCTAAAAAGCTATAATCAAGTGCCTATAGGTGCGTTGCGACTACTGAAGCCTAAACTTGAAAGCCAGTCTCCATCTACGTTTAACGTATTTACCATCTTAGACCAGATCCTAATTTAACATCAGATGAGATCGTAGTGCAAAAGCTAAATCATAATGTACCAAAAAAATGTAGCCTATTCATATAGATAAATTATCTTTTGGGCCTAAATTATTCTTCGCTTGTATAGAATAAAGCAACTAATGCCATCTCTTGATATTTTTAAGAACTTGGAATCGAATTTCAATATCGTAAAGAAAATTTGGAATAAAAAATTAATTGTGTGTTCTCTTTTGAGATTTTTTTTAATATAATTGTTATATACTTTTTATGTATTATTTATCTCGTCTAATTATTATATATTCTATCTAAATTTTGTAATGTGTAAGGTTCAATTTAAATCTATAAGTAGATTTATTGTTTAAGTGTTGTGAAGATTCTAGGATGTAGTGTAGATAGATTACATCTACGTAGATTAGTTTTAAATCATAAGTATTTAAAACTAGCTAAAATCAGTTTATGTGTACATCGCAATTAAAAATTATTTACACTGTATAAAAATAATAAAATATCGGTTCGAACGTAGATTCTAAATTTAATGTAAGATTATTTATTTGACACAATGGCATAGCTGAATAATAAAATGTTAATTGTAGCATTTTATATTAATGTGATATTTTATACTAGCTGATATAATCGCGATTTCGTCTACGTTGTTTATTATCGTAAAAATATATTTTATGTACAGAGGAAAAAATACACCGCACCACATCGCTTGCCCCATTTCACACATCTTTGAAACCTTAGTGCTTATAAACAACTATAATAACTTTATACTGCGTAAAGCTAACGCGATTAGTATATCATGTATACAAAAAAAATATATATATTTTCGTTAAAGATCAAGTATCTAAGAAGTAAAATTAGAATTGATGGAAATGTATCCAACAGTTTTTGAGTATCCGCGCACAACGACAAACATAGCTCTCATCATCTTCTTACCCTTATCCCACCTAAGTAGGGTCGGTACAACCTGGTTTTCCTTTTCCATTCTCACCTGTCAGACATCATCGCAGTATTTACACCTTTTATACACATATCATTTTTCACACAATCTATCCGTACCTTTTTTGGTCTTCCACTAGTTCTATATCCATCCTCCTTCATAGTTAAAACTTTTCTAGTTACATGCCTTTCATCTCTCCTCATGATTTCCTCATACCATGCTAATCTATTACTCCCCAACTTCTCTATCACTGGTGCTATTTACAAACTTCCTCTTATACACTCATTCTTAATGTTAACATTCGCATCTCTGCCACGTGTAGTTTTCTCTCATCTGTCTCTTTCGTAGCCAACACTCGAGATTCATTCAGCATCACTGGTCTTATAATAATAACGACGTACATACATCTATCATTTTATTTAAATAGATTTTAAATTAAGATTCCTACCCAATACAGTCTAGAAATCAATTATGAACCTGTGACAAAATGAATCGTTTGACTAATTATACATTTAGCACGGTGAACATAAATCAATTAACTTACCCAATAGCAAACTGACAAACAAGGTTGTGAACTTTCGAGATTTCCCGATCTGTTTCAGTAAAGCTCTACTATTACCAATAGCTTACGAATTAATAATGCAAATACATTTATCATTCGTCTTTCGGAACAATGAGACACGTAATTTATGTGTTGTGCTTTTATGCCCACTCGAGATTCATGTACGTTGTACGACAGATATTTAAAATCTTTGACGGTAATGTAGACTGTGGGTTGAAAGTCTGTATGTGTTTGATAAAATATTATCATCACGACTGTTAACTGGAAAAAGAAGTTAGCAAATTACCAAAAATACACATCATATTTTTTTAATTTACTTTCCACTCGGTGAAATCTTTCTCAATACAAAAATAAAACTTTCTTATCCAACGGATATGAGCCAGTAACCACTTTCCTTACTCAATTATTTTACCTTATTGCATCATACGCTTATATTAACTGATACCCGCGGCTTTGTCTCCGTTATTTATTATGTTAATAATACATTTTATGTACAGAGAAAAAATATAAGCAGCATACCGCATGCCCCACTAAACCACGACAAGAAAACATATATCGTGGAACGCGTAGTGTAGATAAAAGTTGTAGTTTTTTTTTTAACTTTAATAACTTTGTATTAAATTAAATTATCGAGATATTTTTATTAAATAAGGATCAAGTGTATAAGAAGTATAACTAAAACAATGTTATACTAAATCTTTTCAGTATATTTTGCGTCATGTATGCACAACCGCAGACTTGTATCATTTTATTTATATATAGCATTATTAGTATTCATTATACGGTAAAGTCAACACACCAAAAACTCTTAGACAACAAGGATCAAACGTAGATCTGACAAATCTTTTTCTGTGGTAGTTTTGTATTTTTAGGGTATTAATTTCGTCTATAACTATTTCTAGACTTGGTTTTCTGATCAGATTCAGTTTTAAAGTGTATATAGACTTGGTATTCTATTTTCAAATATAATATTTTTTCATATATTATAATTATTTATAAATTCTTGTTTATTAGATTACGTTATGTTTTAATAAAGTATTACATAAACAATAAATAGCCATAAGCAAGGCTGAGACATCAAATATCTCTCAAATCGATATACGTACACTCACAAAAGTGATATATGTTCCAATAACCTCTATTCTACATCAATGTCTAAAGATTTATGATTACTTGACTATCGATGTATCAAACGCAATATACTTTAGATGCCCCATAACAAAGTAACTCGCGTATTGTATAAGGTATAGTTAAAATATATATCGCCCATTAAAGTTGTCATAAACTTCCTATTACTCTTGTAATTCATAGAGCTTATTTAAACTTACAAATTAGTTTGAAATTATAGAAAGTAACAGGAGATATAAAATATGTACAGTAAATAAAAAGAGAGCTGTTCAATTTGGATCAGTCGGCAAGATTTCGTTTGTCGCTTTTATGATTGCTCGGTTTTTTTTTGTTTATTTTAATGTGTCAATTTGGACTCGTTTTTAACTTACCCGCGGAAGTCATGAGCCAGTTCAAATACCGTGTAAATAGTAATTTCACTATAAGAATAACTATATAGATTAATTACTACAAGTTACATTTTATACGGGAGGTCCCATTCTCTGACTAATCGCAGTGCTTAACGCATAATCATATGTATCATGGTTATTAATGAGTCAATAAATGACTTAGTAATAGCGAATCGTTTAATTAAAGTTCCTAATTAATTAATTATTCTATATCTTGAAATTTTATAGGTACACTGTACACTTCGATATGTCTATTCAGAGATACACGTTTGCTTTATTACGATCAAAAACCGGCTTTATGATAATAATTATGTTATATTTTATAGAAATCATATCATTTTTAATGAATATAATTATTTATGTCCTTACAAACATGTGTAGTTCAATTTTTAACAAAACCGTTTCGTTTTTCAAGCGTATTATTAGAGTTGTAATCTATGTAATATTTATAGGCCATGGATTGTACCATAAATTAATTCTAAATCCGCCATACAATAGACACAGGTTGAACATTTTCATAGCCATCAGTAGCTTTCATCATTAATGCAATCAAATATTATGAACAAAACAGCATAGCATTTCTAAATAAAACATAGCCATTAATTTTCATATTGCGAATCATTAATAAAGTAGATAGTTTGCAGTTTACGATTTTTATGACGTCAAACTATCCGTATAGCATCTATAAAAAATAATAAGATCATTAATATGTTAAACAAGGATACTATTGAGAAGGAATTCTAGACTTTACACAATTTTTCTTTTTTGTCAATTACACCCACAGCTTTGCTTGGATAGGTTATAAAACTAATACGGTATGTTTTATTATTTTAATTCAACTGCATCTGTTTGTACAGTATATCTAGTTAACACGAACAAACGTGCCGACAAAAAAAAAACAATAAAGCATTTGCTGTTTGATGTTTTATAACCAAATTGCTGTTAGATTTAACTCTAGAATATGATACATAAAACAATATTGGTTCAAAAAATATTATTTGTCGATCAAATGTTTATTACCTTTCACAATTTCTTAATCGTTGGAGTTTAAATTTTATAAATTCTGAAATACAAATCTCATTATTTGTATAAAGAGTATTAGTAAGTAGGTATCGAGTTTGAAATAAAATGTAACCCGAATAATAATAATATTTTATATATAAATTTTGACACCCTTGTTTTGGCCTTAGGGGTCGAGTTTCGACAAATCCAGCTTTAAAGTCAACTTACCATAGTATAAATTCAATATCTTCACCACATTTCCTTTTTTTTCCTTTTTTCGAACTGACTGTTCGCCTTATGAGCCTTCTAGCTTCACTGGACTAATAGGGTCGCTTCGCAACAAGTTCAAGGGTGCCAAAGTGGCCGAACCTCGGCTTGGGCTGTTGTCTAGGATTCAACAACGCGAATCTATCTAAGTTAACCTAGTTAAGCTAATCATACCATGCATATACGAATTAGTGAAGCAAACATGTATACCAGCACGTGTGCCTCACGAACTTAAACATATACTTTGTCACTTCTTTTCACCAAATTTCTAATTTCTATCCATAACAGTGTAGTTTAAAAGGCAAAGAGTTTGTCAGAACATTGCTTTATATATAATACTAGCAAGCCCGGCGATCGTTGTCCTGCCCTGATGATAAAAAAAATATACTTATGTGCATGAAACGCTTAAGGCGGCTTGACTTTTCCGATCCTTTCAAGTAATTATCATTATATTTCAACCAATTTACAAAAAGATCTTGACAAATTATACACCTAAACCTTCCCCATGAATTACTCTATCTATTGGTGAATACCGCATTACAATCCGTTCAGTAGTTTTTCGCAGAGTTTAGAGTTTATCGCGAACATCCAGACAGATAGACAGACGCGGCGGACGACTTTGTCTTATAATATGCATATGTAGATGGATGGAATGCGACATATTAACATTACTACAAATATCAAGAAAAATTTAAATTAAAAACTTAAAAATACGAAAACGCGCAAGGACGCGCCAAATTACACTATACAGTATATTTCCATCCAATCGGTCTCGATTGAAGTAACCTATGAAGAGCACAGTCGACGTTGGTTTTGGCTAGTATAATATAGTATAATAAATAGCTCGTGTTATCTGTTCATCTCAACGAGATTCACATTGAAATAAAAACAACATGTATAAAAAGACAAAATTACCTGCTAATGAGTCACCGTAGTATGTTTACGACGTTTCAAAGAAATATCTGAGGCAGTAACGTAAAACAGTTTTGTATATTTTACGCGGGCTCGCAGGCGATAATTTCGATACGAACCCGCCGTCTGGTGCGGCTAACGTGGCATTTATGATTTATAATCTGGCCCCCGACGGGTCTCTTTTTCTGAGAGACAGGGAACTAAAAATAATTTCGATTTTAAATTGGAAACATTTTTTATGTATTCATGTTTTATATGATACAAGTTTACTGATTGGCTGTTTGGAATTTTAATAATATAAATTGAATTAGTTTAAGTACTATAACTAAAAGTGTATAATACTCGTCGTTCCTTAGATAGGATTTAACAATATTGCGAAAATAATTTATAATTACTCCAAACTTTGTATAAATTAATTCTTATTATTTGAATTAAGCATGCATTAAGAAACTCAATTTTTTCTTTTAATTATAACACATCAATGTGACAGTGTCTCACATACACATCGCCGTCATAATGGCCTTCTAAACCTCTCCATACATACTACAGCATACAATACGTTGAAGAGTATCTGCCGGGTAAAAGTGACGTCTAAATCGGTTCAATCATTCAGCCAATATATTTCAATGTTATCTATATGTTTATATTACTATTGTTATAAAATATTTAACTACACATTATAACTACAGTATTGTGTGATGACATTCTCGTACTGCATTGGGCATATCTCCAAATTATCAATATTTTAATTAAAGCACTCTTAAAGCTTCGAGTTAATATTACCTAACTTTAATATCGCTTCACATCAGTATATAAGATGCATTGCAGGATCATAGGTCTCTTCTTCAAGAAGTGTAAACAAACACCACGCCAGCCCTCGATGTACTGGCGAATTCAAACTCCGAGAAATCCATAGTTCTATACTTTTCCACTTACGGTGGTATTACAAGAATATTTCTTAGGTTCAGGTATCTTATCAATAAAAAATATGTTATAATTATTTGTGAAATAGGTTTTGTTGTTATGGTTTTACCTCAGTCTTAGGGGGCGTCCATTAATTACATGAGGTGATCAGGAGGAGTAGGAGGCAAGTCGAAACTCACTAAATATCACTTGGAGGAGAGAGGGGTTTTCGAAAAATATAACATTTTTTTTCGGGTAAAAATAATGTAAACAAGTGAGAAAATCAAATTAATTGAAGGTAAAACATGTCTCTAGACTAAAATATGCTGAAATCTGGCACGATTCTTCTATATATTTTAGTTATTACAATCATTTATAATAATTATTTAATGTTATCGTTGTGATTTTAGATTACCATGTAAACAATCTCAAATAGTAGTATTTACTGGCCTTAATAAAAATAAGAATGTAAATTGTGTTAGTTTGACTAAATCCAACGCATACTCAAAATACAAATTTTAGGGACTCCTTCCCTACTTCGAGACAAACCTCACGATATCTCACCAGTGTGGGATTAAAAATCCTAAAAACGCTTCACGTAATCAATGGACACTCCCTTACGAAAGTAAACAACGAAAGTAGTACAAGTTCACACGCGATCAAATTTATCACTGACATATCGAATGTTACTTACGAAACTCAAAAATAGAACAAAGGTTTTATCTGTTCTTTCTATTCGAGAGGAATCTAACTCTAGTTTTAATGCTTTTAAAATATCATCCAATATATTCTGTATTAGATAAAGCTGTTACTAGTGCATATATCGGAAGCACGCATAAACTGATGATGACAGTGAATAGAATAAAAAATTAATCGTATTTGCAATCTATTTATTTTCATACTCGATCCCTTTGATCGCTACTTCATAATCAAGTTAACTATAATTTCTTGATCAGGTAATTGAATAATAAAATTGAACGAAGACAGCGACTACACTGATGTCTTTATCGTAAATAAAGACGCAACTGTATTAATCGTAAACTGATATATTTATTATCGTTTAAGCCCGACGATATTAATGTGGCTACGTACTAGATTAGGAACAATCATTATGTTATATTCAGGTGTGGTTCTGAACCATACATAATGGAATTCATTTTAACAAAAAATAAATAAATACACATTCGGAATGTGATTTTAAAATTCAAGTACGCTTTTTTTAACAACAAATTTAATATTGACTAATCAAGATAAATTTTATTTAATAATAACGTAAATAAAAACTCATATCTGTCTCGCTCTATTATATAGTTATAAGTAGTGTTGAAAAAAGACAGATATAAGCGCTGTGTGTGCGTGGTACTGTTGTGTTTTGATGTGCTTATCTAGTCCTTATATTCATGTCGGCGTTCAATTCGAAGGTTTATTTAATAAATGTTATTATACTCCATTTAAATTGCCGGTTCAATGGTTGAAATTACTATATTAATGATTAACTGCTGTCTAATGATTATCGTGTTCACCTATACCGTTCGTATTGAGTTCGGTGTCAACTCGTCGAGTGTTACTCTCACCACCTAATTACGACAGTCACGCTTCAACTAAGAAAATCTTTTGTGCCTTTACTCGACCGTTGAGAAATGTAACGAAATGGGTTGAAGAATTTTTTTTTTGGTGAGAATGACTTTTAGTG
The DNA here is from genome assembly GCA_035772565.1 of Antheraea assamensis. NCBI lineage: Eukaryota > Metazoa > Arthropoda > Insecta > Lepidoptera > Saturniidae > Antheraea > Antheraea assamensis. The sequence goes on from JAQQSE010000076.1 coordinate 2,793,199, forward strand.
TCACGGCTTCGACCGGTGACGGTTTAATGAGAAAGCTTTGTGATCGCTGAGCCAGTCGGCTCTGTGTCGAATTGTCGCTCTCGGGTTCTTTTTAACGTTTTATTTTTAAGGATCACAAGTGTTATAATATGTTAAACTCTTGAAGCGGTTCGTATTCAGCAGACACTTTATATCGGGCACTAAGCAATATGTCACATAATTGTTAACAAATAAATAATAATTTGTCATTCATTAGGCAAATATAGGTAATCTTCAGGGTGCCGTAAGTTGTGTTATAATGAGTCTACGCCTAATTAGAAACAGTAAAAGCTAATAATGTAAAACTTTTAAAATACGGTGCTGATATTATATCTGTCTGGAAAATAGCGATACCCTTAAAAGCGATAATGGCTAGATAATTGGTAGGTTCAAACACAAAAACTAATCCTTTTTCTCGATGATAGAAAAAATAGCGATGATACCATAGTATAATGATAGGAAATTTTCTGATGCCACTTTTAATTTACAAATATTTAGTCAAACAAATATATATGTTAATAAAATTCATTATTCGATAAACATTGCTGTAACTGTGCTTAATTTCGATTTATATAGCCACTGTGTAAGATTGTTTCAAATATAAAAAAAATAACGGTTTTAAAATGTTATACCTAAAAAGGTGGTGATTTCTATTATCGAATTACTAGTTAGTCGGTTTCGACTGAAATAAGATATTGTACATAATGGGCTACGGTCATTGAACTCAGCACAAAAAAGGGAACTATTCCATGTCCACTATTAAGTTGTAAAATATACGTGAAGCAAACGTCTGTAAGGGGTTTTTTTATCAGTGTTATGTATGGCGGTCGCGAAGTGTGTTGAACGCGATTCAGTAAATTATATGTTATATGATAATGAGCTGAACTATACACAATAATCTTATTAAACTGAAGAAAGTAAAGACATAAAAAAGCACCAAACAGTATGTTAGTACAATTTAATAACTAAACAATGTAGCTTCAGGTTAAAAATATGACGTCATTATTTTGTAATAGATCGTGACGAGGGGACTGCGCCGATACTCACGGTGTCGGCCGTGACAAATCTATCTGAGACTGTGAAGAACCATTGCTTTTCCTGTTCTATCCCTGTGCCTCATCTGTCCTAATATCATGAATGACCAGGGTAATAATGTTGCTAAATAACTTTTTAATTGGGTTTGGTCTTATCAAAAACAAAATACACATCAATTCAGCCCGACTGATTTATTTTTAATTTAATAATAATTTGATTACAATTATTTTACTACAAAAATGGACTATTGTTATTAATACTAATTGTTATTAGGTTTTTTTAAAGTCAGTTCCTTGCTTGTTGTTAAAAACATGTTTGCAATAAATATTACGGTGGTCTACACCAAAATGTTAAACTTCCTATTCAAATGGATCTTATACTTTGAATTAAAACATATTATGATATTTATTACCCGAGAACAGGAATTAGTTTTGCAATATCTAGATTGGCTGTGTTTAGTGTAATTGAATACCTTTTTATACAAATTATGACATATTAAACTGTACCAATTGTATCAACAATATATTTCTTAATGTATTAATTAATATGTGAATGTGTCTTATAAAAGACTTTTTTTTATCTTATATTTAGGAGCTTTGATTCTATTGAATATATCAGCCCAATTATTCCCCATTTTTTCAAGCTTCAGCAGGAGAGTCGTTGATGAGATATTATTACAAAGTCATACAACATCTTCGCTTTATCCTAACAGGGTTCTGACAGAATGCTATGAGAAAAAACCAATATTTTGGCAATTAAAACTCGTAATACTCATCATAGACTGTCTTTCGATGCGGTTCTTGGCATACTCCATCATCAAGTGATGCACATCATCAAGTTTTCCGCGTAAATTGCAGTTTGGTGACTCCGCTTTCCTCATTAGATATGCAAAACTTCCCGACGGATAGTGCCCTGAACGAAGTCATAACGCTATTTTGACATATTGTCGATTTAAATTGCATTTGTTAAACCAGGGTATATGAAGAGGCTGACACTGTATTGTTTTATACCAAATGCCTTTTTCTTTACTCCTTTGATCAAAGTACTCTCTTCAATCATTATAACACATTTCTTTCAATGTTGACAACCTTTCCCAGTAATTTACTTTAACCTCCTTCAATATACCGTGCGTCGATCTTAATTTTGCACTACGGTCAGCCTCTTCATTCCCCTTAATACCCACATGTGATGGAATCCATTGCAATATCATTGGACTGGCTGTCAAACTGTTGCCTAAACATATAAAATGACATTACATTTTATAATTTCCTTAAAGTTATGAGTAAGTAATGGTGAAATACAAAAGGCCTCTGTAAGTCTTGATTACCTATTAACTATATGAAATTCGGTTTAACCAAAGCCAAGTACAACAAGACGTATCTCAACAGAGTTGTAAAAAGTAGAGACAATAAAGTGTATATAATGTATTTGTTTACTTAGTTCTAGGCATTACTTAATATGTTCAGAAGTTATACGACATCTACTTATTATAATACTTTGTGAAAATATAATATTCATATCAATTTAAATCAATTTCAAAACCCCGTTAACAGTCATCGGCTAACTGCTATCCGTCAAAGGAAATTCTATGAAATTGGCCATTGTGTCGGTTGAGCTCATAACTCGTACTCACTTAGAAGGATCGCTCTTTAACCCTGAGCCCATTCGTGATGTCGCCTCGACCTCGGGGTAAATCTATTTTGCCCATCATAATCACTGCTTTCAATATACGGTGGCGATTTTATCTTTTGATTGCATTTACAGATACTCTTTTTACATAACTTTCTATTTGAGAATTTTTTCTTTAATATGCACCGAGACTACACTATACTCATAATCGTTTTTAGCGGTCTTAATCGGCACATTAATTTAATTACATGTATCGCATAAATATAATATCGTATTTTAAAAGTTTTCAATACTACATATAGTAATTAAATTCATACTGAGTATTCTTGCACAAGTTCATTTCCATGCAAATTTATATTATAAATTTAGTACTTGAATCGGGATTATAATCTATTAAAAAGTTTAGCTTAATGAAGATTTTAAATTAGAAATTAGATGTAGAGTCATCTGCCTACAGTAGTAAATTTTTTATACATCGTAGATTGTGTAATGTTTGATCAAAATCTTGTCTGATGTTAAATGACGATGTGCCTTAAGATGGTAAGACAGACACTAAGCCTAGAGGAGGACTAGCACTTAAGTGCAGCTACCGGAACACACGTATAGGTGCTTGAAGACAGATTTTAAATTAATCGTGGTGGTAAGCCAGGCGAGAATTAGAAAAGGCCCTATCACCATGCTAACATTTAAACAAGATATCTTCTTCTGTAAGCGATAGCTCAATGCAACGATTCGGATCTACCTCAATCGATGCACTATCCGAACACACCGAGACAGACACGTCACAGCTACAAAATTCAATCCAACGCTTCAAATTATAACCAAAATATCGTAACAATTAAATGTAATTTAAACTATATTATAGCTAGTATACCTGTTGGTTGTGCCATTACATTATACATATTCCTTGACAAAATAATCAAAAACATCAATTTCACTGCTTTATAGTTGTCATGATTTAGATGCAAGTAGGAAAGCCACAATAATAGCAATGTCCGTTAAATGCCTTGAGATTAATGACTACATACTTTACAGAATCTTCTTATAATATGACGGTAGACTCCTTCTCCACCAAGTCCAAAAGATCGAAGGGATATATACGGAGCTTGTTACAAAGTATTGTGTACCCTAATCCCTTTGAATTAAATCGGGGCCATTCTTGAAGTAAATGTACAAAATTTTGCACAGATGTGTTGTTCAAGAACATGTGTTATCATCAATAATTTTAAAGCGATTAAGATAATGCCTGCATAACCCATGCCTAGTTAATATTTGTATCATTTGAATCGAAAAGTTGATTAGGTTACGCAATTTTTTGATATCCTTCATTTTTGGTAGATGTTTTTTTTTTTTTTTTTTTTTTTCGAATTTACTACACTGTCAACCCGGCAAGGCATCCACAGTTTCACCGGACCACCAAGGGGAGCGCTTAAGGCACTCACCCGATTTTATGTAGGCAACCAGCACAAGGGCGCACGGCGCGCCTCGGCTTGGACTGTTACCGAATATCCCGAGTCTAACTAAGCTTAGGCTAACTATTATTTCATACATATATAAATTCGTGTAACATACACGTGTACCAAGCATGTATGTTTCAGGAACTCATACATGTATCTTGAATCTGACTACTAAGTTAGTATAAGCTAACTCTGTTCGAGAAAAGGGTTCAAAATAAAAAAAAAAAAAAACAACCCAACCACTATGTGTACCTACATGTGTGTATGTGCACGTGTGTGGGGTGATCGGTGTTGTGTGTCAAAAACTAGTGTTTGAAAATTAATTCAGTGTCACTGTTGTCGCGCAAGCAACGTGCTCGAGGGCTCCATTCCGGAGGATCGGACCTCGGCTTGAGCCGCTGCCGAGGGGGGCCTAGATGAGTGTACTGGAGCAAAATTCACAGTCAAGCCGCGGCGGCGTGATCTAGACGTGTGAGGGGAGTTTCATATCTAATCTGCCAATGATACTCGATGTGTTATATGTTAAGAGTAAAATAATAACATTTTCGTTACAATCACCACACACTTGGTTAGATAACCTACTGTCTATATTGGCATGAGTAATTACGAACTTATACCTTCAAATAATAGATATTATTGGATTATGGCATGTTGAATATTCATATATCTGCAAATATGTCCGATTTATTCCAGCGTGTTCCTTTTATGATCCCATTCCATTTCTGAGAATAAAGTGTACAGAATACGAGTCCTAAACTCACATTATATATGTATTTTGGAATATGAGACTAGTGACAATTTATCAGGACGATTATAAATTTGGTATTTTGAATTGATAAATTAATATAACGTATTAGTTTTATAACTTCGTGGTAGCAGTCGATATCAGATCATGAAACTTTTACGCAGAAGCCTTTTTGACAATACTTTTCAATTTAAAACAAATTAATAACGAAAATCTTTAATAATTTAAATATTATTTAAAAAAATATATTCCCCAACATGTTATTTTAATAACATATGTATTATTCCTATAAACATTATGATACCAGTTCTTTGCCATAACTGAGTTTAAAACATTAAACAAATAAGTATATAAGTACACACATTAATAAAATACTCGTATAGAAATTATATTAAATAAACTCAGAAGCATTCCGATACACACGGGAAGTATGGAAACCTTATCAATAAGGCGACGGGGGTCCGATCATATCGCTCGGTGAGCACAAGAATATCTACACACAGAGCTACGAATGTAGTGTGTACGACATAACTAATTAATAATACACCCATATTTGTAAGTAATAAATTTTGTGTATGATTTAGTTCTGGTATGTTTATTTTGTGAGTTCCTGAGCTTCACTAGCTATTTTCTAAATCCATATTAATATATATGATAATTATACAAACAGTTAAAAAATAAATCGATATTTCTAAGCTTACAAATTACAATGAGGGCAAAGGGTGCATATTCCATTTGTAAGAATTTTTTAATTAAGGTCGTTAATCGCTTAACAAAAGTTTTTCAAAGAGTTAAATAACAGAAAATAATAAATTTCTATATAAAATAATATTATTATGGAATACAAGCTACATAACGTGATTATAGAAACGGGCTAATTTTGTTCTATTAGTTCTAAGCTAGTACACAATCTGTGTGGAAATTTAAGTAGAGACTGTCAACCTAAAGTACATATTACCATTGGATAGGAATCATGATAATTAAAATATTTTGAAAATAAACCAGATAATAATGAGCTCTATTAAATAAAAGGATCGTTCGCCCTCAAGCGTTCCACAGTAATAGAGGATATAATCGTTAATTTCAATGATATATCAGGCTTACTGCATAGAAAAAATAATTCGTTATAATAAGGTATAAGTAAATATTTTATGTAATCTACTTCTCTCACAATTTCTCAGAACAAGCGAAAATAAACGGACTTAACCCTTAAATGCATGATTTCTTTATGTTTACCCAAAAATATATATATATCTGGAAATATATTGTACTAGCTGTTGCCCGCAGCTCCGCATGCGTTTTTTTATAATTGTGAATTACTTCCTATAAGATCAGCTATCTGTTAGTGAAAGTTCCATGAAATATGGGTCAAACGTTTTGCAGATAGTACTGCAAACAAAGCCATGGATAAAAGCTAGTCCAAAATAAAAAAGCTTCAATTACTTTTTATAATGTTAGCTATCTGTTAGTGAAAGTCCCATGAAAATAGGTCTAATCGTTTTGGAGATAGTACTACAGACGAAGCTATGGATGACAGTTAGTCTAAAATAAAGTAGCCTATGTCACCCGCTGTAATTTTAACTATCCATCAGTGAAATTTCTGTCAAAATCGGTCCAGTCGTTTCGGAGATTACCCGGAACATACAGACAGACTCACATTATATTGTAATTATTATATAAGGTTTATAAAAAAAAGAAAACATATTTTGTATGTAGAATTATTATTCGTGTTTTTTTTGAGACAGTGAAGTTTACGAAAATAATACACCATGCAGTACAATGTATTCGTTACTCTAAATGTCATATTAAATAGCAAATAGACTTATGTACATTTTTTGTTGGAATGCCAGCCAAAAGTAAAACTTTCATTACGGTTAATACTTTATTTATAAGTTGGAGACAATGTTTCATTCTTGATACACTATTCATTTAAGGATTAATATAGACGATCTGGTATCTGTTTTGAAACTTTTTATTACATACTATGTATATACGACGTATATTGTTATGTGAACGAAAATGTTTTAGCAGTCCTTTGCGAATTGCAGTATCAAATTCTCGAAAAGTTTTATAGCTCCGTGGCTAACTGAATCGTGAACGAAGATGGCGTCCGGGAAATTGTTATTGGTAATGGTTGAATCGAATGCTGCCGAGTACCGTGTTGTGTTGTGATTCATCAATTTTTGTTCGTTCGCCACCTTCCCTGAGATTTCGCTTCAGATAATGTACGTACTTGTGATTTGTGGTCTCGCAACTCATGTTTGCATTCTCTATTTTTGTTTCGTTAACTCAGTTAGATTGTACTCATTTAAAAATATTAATTGGTTGCTTTTGAGCATTATAGTGTAGTTAGTCCCTAAGCGCATAAAACTGTAAAAATTAACTCGAATGAACATATATACGATAATTTTAAAGATAACTACAGTCAAAAGAAAATATTTGAATATTGATATTGTCCTAATCTCTATTGATATAGTTTTAGTTAATCCCTGTAGATATAAACTGCAAATCGTTGTGAAAGAAGATGCTTTCATATAAGGCTCACTTTTGAACCAGTATCAATATTTATTTTGTACCAGCATGAATATTTCTTTTATACCAGTATGAATATTGCATATGAATTAACTCGATGAAAACTAACGTTCTACGCGTGCTTATCACTGGTAGCAGCTGTGTTACTGTTATAATGCACTAACTTTTAACTACCGTTTCACTCGCGTTTATATAGTAAAAGATATTTTTCTACTCTACCGTACCTTATACCCTTTTCTGCATTTCTGACAATGCATATGCAAAATTTCATGGTTATCGGTTGTGCATTTAAGGCGGTGGTAGAGCTACGCTGAAGCTATTACTGGTTTTAGCATGAATGGGTCGGCTCGCCCGGGGTAGTACCACCCTCTCACAGAAAACCGACGTGAAGTAACAGTGCTTGCACTGTTGCGTTTCGTTCGGTCAGTGAGAGCGCCGGAGGCCCACAAATTTAAAAGGCCGGCAACGCACTTGCGACTCCCCTGGTGTTGCTAGTGTCTATGGACGGCGGTGATCACTTACTATCAGGTGACCCACCTGTTCGTTTGCCCCCTATAATATAAAAAAAAAATGTAAGGCATTAAAGCGACACTTTCACATTGATAATAGTAGTTAACATAGGTTTTGGTGTTTGAGCACAATCTCATCTGATGTTAAACGACGATGCCGTCAAAGATGATAAACACTTTAAACCTTAAGGGACTAGCTCTCAAATGCAGTTGCTGAATCTTATATGTGCTTGGTGACAGATTTTCAACTTGTAGCTAGCAAGGAGAAGTTAAACCATACCACCATTCTATGGATTCATCAGAAAGTCTTCCTACACCGAAAGCTACGGCTCATTCGTAAGGAATGATTGAGCCATCATCGCTATAGTAAATTTTCTTATTTTAACATTTATAAAAAGAACATCGTGGAAAATAAACAGCCGCCATCTTTCTTCCTTGTTACATTTGTATCATTTATGCAACATTTACTTGACAAATTTCTTATAAAATGATGTTGAGGACAAAAAAATAAATTGAGAATTATCATTTATGTTAAACCTAGAGTTTAACATGTAAATAGAACTATTAATTTATACTGAGGTAAATTATGCAAATAAACTGGTTGTTGCCCTGCCGTTTCATGGTAGTTAACTAAGGCAACTTGAAATAAAAAAAAAAATGTTGTTACTACCAATTCAATTAGCGATTTACTTTAACGCTAAACTTAGTTTTATTAATATTTTACTATAATAAATTTATAAAATGATGACATTAATTACATACGGTTACATCATTTAAAAAAACGAAGCATAGTTTACATTACAGTAATTAAACAGCTGATGTACATACATTCTAACTAATATTACAAATATAAATGCAAATGAGTCTTTGTTTGTTACAATTTCACATTTTAACTACTCAACCGATCATTATTCAATATTGGAATACACATTTGCATTGCTACATAAAATATATGGGGTATTTTTAATTCAGAAAAAAGTACAATTCCCGATGGATAGGAAAATATCTTTTACTACATTAATGCGAGCGAAGCTGTAGACAAAAGCTAGTATATAGATATTTAACATCCAAACCAAAATAACAGTTATGTGCAGGCATTGATTTCAACGGCTCAATAGTAGGATTATTACCTACTGCACCAAAAGACCTGTTACATACAGTATATACAATAAAGTAATATTCTAGGTATAATAATGTAAACAAATATGTGAGTAGTATGGTAACCACCGATAGTAATACGTCGGCCAGCAGATTAAATTGTCTTTTAGTCTATCCGATTTTTAAACATATACTTGTTCACGTAGTAGAGTATTTATTCACTGTATTTTAGTCTTAGTTATAGTACGAATAAGGACTAAATCAGAACGGTGCGTGTGTTAGTACATAATGTGTGTTATCAATCACGTGCTTCAGATCGGAACACGCTAGAATAAAAGAAATCCTTCGCTCAGTGATGCTTTCTCAGTCGAAGCTGCATGAGTTTTACCAGCTATGTAGGTATACAATTTGTTTGGAGTACGATAAGTCAGCACTGTACCATATAGCAATTACAGTGAAATCTAAAACAATAACCATCACGGAAAGATCTAAAATCAATAAACGATCGTCGTTGTGGTGCCGGCCTGCAACCCTTTAACTAGGTTGTTAATTCTGAAACGAGACAAACCAAAAGAGATTCTCTATGACGCCTTTAACACCATGTGCATAATGGTAAGGACACAATTAGGTATACACTAACCCAAATTGACTACTGAATGTATATCAATATGCATGGGTTGATCTCGGGACGCGGCACTCCTTCCAATACCATCATCAGGCTGTAAGAGAGCCTCATGGTCGTAAGCCTCTTCCCAAAGGAAGGTATGGGCATAATCACCACGCTAGACCACGACGTAATGCCGATTTCAAACTCTGAGAAATCCAAGGTTCTATATTTTCCCTCATACGGTGATACTACAAGAACATTTCTCAGGTTCAGGTTTCCTCACAATATTTTCCTTCACCGTCAGCCGATAGTATTACCAATTGAAATGAATAAATGTACGCAAATTCCGGAAAGCTCGTTGGTACATGCCGAGTTTCGAACCTTCTGATGTCGGATTTATATTATATCGGCCAAACCACTAAACCACCACGACTTGCCACTATGATGGATGTTATATCTAGCGTATGGTGGTCGCGATCCAGTTAGCCAAAAGACGTCCAGTCCCGGTTTTTCATTAGCTACTTCGGGGAGAAGAAAGAGATAGTAGATTAATTCGGTTTCGTATTGCTTTATCTTTGTCTATCGTACTCATTGCGCTATGCGACAGAAAGAACGCTTTACAAAATCGAAACAAGATCTTAGCTGGACGTCTTCGACGATGTGCTAAATGAAATGCCGAGTACCTTACCACCCAGAAGTTTTCATTGTATTAAATTTAGCCAAAATATTTTCATTTTATCGAGTATTTTGATTTTAGTTTTACGATGGAAATATCGTTATAATTTTATTCCATGTGTCCTGAATCCATCTCATGACTTGAGAGCGATTTATCATTTAAAATTAATTACGAGTTTATGCATTATCAAAATAGTTCATTCAAATTAGATTGGTTGATTTAAATGAGTAAATAATCAAAATATTAACTTACACTCAAGTAAATAATAATAGTTAACGAGTATATAATGCACAGGAAGTCAGTTATAAATGCTGTTTTCAATTATGCATTCTATTTTTTTATATGGTAGTTCAATCGACATTTGTCATTCGAGTCAACAAGAAACATCCGCCGCTCGACGAGTTTGTAAACGTAAACGTTATTTGACCCGATTAGAAAGTCTTTTATCTGCGATCGAGATGTGATATCGATCGAGTTGTTACTTCTTATGTTAGCGTTCAATTATGATCGTCATGTGAACTGAGTTGAATAAAAACGTTCTTCATAAGATTTATGTTGTATGTTTTTTCAATAACGAATTGAAAATAATAAGTCAATATAATTATTATTATTAATTAGTACTTACTACTTTGAATATTTATGATTAGCCATTAATTATACACTCAATATAAATTTCCGCTATATGTAAATGCTTGAATGTTATGCTTTTAAACATAGTTTAATATTTATAAATGAAATACGATAATCCGTCACATTTAATGTCACAATAAATGTAACTAGTATACTGTTTGTGAAAAAGAATTCCTTCAAGAAACTTTAGAATCGAATTACGATAACTAATTAATATACAATCGAATTATTTAAAATTTTCAGCCAGTGTTTTGCTGGTAGAGTATTAGAAAGAAAATAATAATACCTTTATTGCAGAATATACACGAACAACTACAGTTTACAAGAGAGTGGAGTTGTAAAGATAGTTGTAAAGATATAACAAAAAATAAATAAAAAGCTGCAAGTTACAAATAAGATATTATAAATAGTATAATATTCATACGACCTAATTTGTATATATACACATGCCGATATTCATATGTCAGTATTTTAAAATAAACTACGAAAATGATAAGTTATGTAATTGAAAGCCTCTAAAATCGAACTACGTTCGGGTAAATACAGTGTGAAACGGTTTTCGATAAGAGCGATGACCTGTGAAAGGCGACTGGAAGCGTTACGACAAGGAACAGAAATAATGGCTCGCCTCTGGATAGTACTATGATCACGAGTACCTATGAGTTTTGATAGTATTCGTATACGGGGAAATGTTTCACTGTCAATCGATAAAGAATCGAAATATTTAATTATATTCATAACCCATAATACTTCTACTAGACTCGCAGTACTATACTGAACTGAAGAACTCATTAAGCTACAGTATTCAGCAAACTTATCAACTTTATTTGTGCCTGGGCCCATGAATATAACTAGTCATATATGTACACACATAGACAAATAAACCCGTTTGCAGGAGTGCACTTTATAAAATTCCTACATAATATTTTATAGATTACATAAATTGTGGACACGTGATCCAAATGCGATCTGCATGTCATCAGCATTAATGATACAGTACCATACCTACAGATGCTAACGATACAATTGGTTAGAATTGGTTTTATATATTGATAACGTATATATATATAGTTCCAAAATTACAATATAAATTGTAAAAGTATTATTAGTTTAAGAAAAGCATACGAGGAACTCGATTAACATTTTGTAGTCCGGCGAAACTGTAATGGCCTTGCCAGGCTAACAGTTAGGTCAGTACGAAAAAAAAAACTCAGTTAACAAGGCATTTTAAATTAGGTCTAAAAATTATTTACGTTTCGAAATTACTTTAAAATAATACAGTTGGTGGTAACTTCGATAAATTTATAATACAACGCTAATCGTAGCAGTAATATTTTTAATGACACTAACTAAAACTTATACCTGCGTAATCACAATTCACATTATATTTACAAGGAACATTTGAAAGTATTGTTATCCTATAATTAATGCAATTACTATTTTAAAAGATTTAAAAATACCCTGATAGTGAGTGATATGCGCCTATAAATAAATCTTACATGAATGTATTTTTGTTTATTAACATAATGTACTCGTATATCAAATTAAACGCATGTAAATTATTACTTATACAAATAAATGTGTACAGTACAGTACAATGACGAAATAGGTCAACAAGTCTATCTAATTCTCGCTCTTAATAAATTACCCATGTTAGTTGAAACAAATCTTACCCTAATGGATAATTAATATGCAATAGTGAATGTAAAACGCGTGCCGAATCGCGGGCAGTCGCTAGTTTAATCATAATATTATTAGTTTTATATCGGAACCGCTACATGACGATCTGGCGAGGCAAGTACTCAAGATGGTAATTAAGGTTTCATCTTGATTTGTGACGTTATCATGATGTCTTGCGAGACAACAATTTATGGCGGCACATATAATGGCTGGTGTTATTGTCATTTAAACTATTTTATATACTATTCCGTGACTATCAACTAATTTATAACGCTAAAGGAGTGCCGGATAGATTTTTGTTACTTTAATGAATTGGAAATTTCTTTGATTGATTAATGTCTTGATTATCATTGGCCTCTCATATAAAAGTTATAATACATTATTTAATGGAAAATAATATGTTTAAAGATAACATTGTTGTATATGTTGCGTTAGTTACAAGATTTTATATTTATATTTTGTTAACTCCTTATAATAAGTTCAATGAAATATCATTACTCCGTGACTTTCTAATGATGGAAGTAAAATCATAAAGTTAAAAAACTTGTGTTGTGTCTTCCATTTTAGTGTTTCAAAAAAGGAATTGTGCTATGAATGTTACCATTGATTGATGTTCCATTATTGAAATCAAGTAATAATCTCCTAATCTCCGAAATGGCTGAACCTAACTTGACAGGCTTTTAAGATTTTTCAAACGAACTAAGGGATAATGGCAAAATTTAACGGAGGTTATTTAAAATCACTATAAAGGTTACAGGAGTTATAGTACAAGATTTTAATATGGAGTTAATCTACAGTTCTGATTAACTAAATACAATATCTATCTAACTAAATCTAAGTGATTATTAGCTACTGGCCATATCTTTAACAAGTCTCTTACGTATCACCATTGAAGGAAACAAATAACGAATGTTGAGATGATATCTTCTAAGATTCCGGGTGCTGTGCGACTGTGAATGCTTAACGGACGTGTTCCAAGTACTAAATGTGGTCGTACACGGTCTGAGTGACGAACCGAGTTCGTCTGTTCTGTCACTCAAGCTGCTATCCTTCCACCGGCTTTACCTATAGCTGTAAGATGACACTGAACAAATTTTACTCTTTCCATCTGTGGAGAGTATTAATACTTTTTTTTTATGTTGATCCTATGCGGCTAGTTTTGTAAGGAAACTTCTCTATATTAAAACACCTAGGGTCTTATAGAAGCCTTCAAAATTTCAGTACGATTAGTAAAAATATGTGTTTTGTTAAATTATTTGTAATATCACTTTATCGATTCTATATGTTACGAAAATAATAATTGTGGATCTATTTAGTTATATACATATAAGCAAATGTTTCTCGATTTACTATTTTAGGTAGGTGAAATATATAAGCAAATGTTTCTCGATTTACTATTTTAGGTAGGTGAAATAATAGGTGAGTACAAAAAAATGGTTCATTTCAGAAACTATCTTAAATACAATAACTGCAATGAATTTGTCTTTTTTTCTTGCAACCCAATAGCACATATGTATATATGCATTTTAAAAACGTAGGTGCCATTTTACCTGATACTAAATTTCGAAACAGTTTATATACAAAAAGTGTACAATATTTTGAGTTATTATAAATTCATTTTTTGAACAAAGCAATTTACAAGCGCATTAAAGATTTGCAAGTAAAAATGTAATTCATCAAAGTTTTATAACGAAGAGAATACAATTTCGGGTTATAAATTGCCGAGCACATTTAAAATTATACCTTGGGATGTACTTAGTGGATTTATGTGAATCGCTTTACCCAATAAAGCAGGAGAAGTGTCGTAAATCGGTTGAACACTGTCGGGACGGATGGTCGGTGCGATCGGCGACACCTACGGAGTGGGCGCATCCACCGTTAGAAGTTAGGCCCGAGGCACACGAACCCGCGGGATTACAGGGCTCGCATTAGGAACCTTACATGGAGCATAATAATAGCACCACTTATTTCTGCAGCGCTATGTTCACGTGAATGCTTAAAATGGCTCTTGAAATTCTATACTTAACTTTATTTATTTTTAGTGTCGAGTCAGTACACACGTGAATATTGATTTAATACGAATACTCTTCGGAAATTCCCAAAAACTCTTAAGAGTCGAGTTGAATAAGATAAATATATTCGTCATCGCACTTATTAATTAAATTCAATCAAAGCAATTTAATAATAAAACCCGATTAAGCCTTAAGTTTTTTATATATATTTATTACACTTGGTTAATTAATAAGTTAAAGATTACTATAAACTGGAAGTTACAAGATTTTTTTGCCCACTGAGAATAGCATAATTTAATCAAATCATTACAATATAATTTATTAAGAGATAATAAATTTGTTTCCGAGTTTTGGTAACTAATTTTACAATTAAAATAATAAATAAACCTAAATCTATCAGACCTCGGATTAATTTGTATGACTTTGTTATGAAATACGTGGACCATTAAAGTACGTAGTATAATTAATTTTTACGTTACTTTTTAAGTATATATACAATACTCCCCATTTAATTTGGCACGTCGGGAAAAACACCATCTAGGTCTTCGGCTAAATTCGGTTTCGTATAGCGTTATCTTTGTCTGTCGCGGTCATTGCGCTGTGCGATAGAGAGAGCGCTTTACAGAACCGAAGCAAGTTGGTCTTAGCCGGACTCTTCTCCTCGATGCGACATACCAAATCAAACACCGAGTACTTATTACAGTTCAGGTACAGTACAAATAACTATTATATTATTTAATGTAATTTGTACTATGGCACATCTTTGTTCATTCCTTCAGGATGAAAAAACAAAGGATTAATTGACAAAGATATTTTACGTAAACTGTCGCGTTGAACTGTGCATTCGGTACGTGTTGTTGTATTCAGTATCTACTTGTCCTAAGGCAAGACGTCGTCCTACATAACACAGTATCATTTATCTGGTATTGGATTAGCACGCGTGTAACCTTAACTCGGGTTTGAACGGTACAAATTGTCAGTACCGCGATGCAAGCATCTATGTCGACCTAGTAAACCGGGTGTCGGATGGCAGCTCGACTGGAGTTCACTCAGGTCAGACAAATAAGTGTATAATGCAAATTGATACCTTGGTTACAGTAATTGAAGTTAAATTTATTAGGTTATCGAATTTGCTTACTCAAATATTGTAATATAGATAAAAGGACTTTCCAATAATCGTCGCTACTTATCGACTATTACAACAGCTAAAAACAGGAGGATTTAAACGGTCGAAGAATAAATAAAAGGGTAATATTTAGAAGTAGAAGATAAGAATATATATAAAATTATTGGTCCATTCACATGATAATTAATACCTGTACTAATATTATTTTCAATAGTTATTATAATAAAATTATGAAAAGTGTTAAAGATATTTTGTATTTGCGACATAGAAATTGTTAGTGAAAGTCATAGTCGACCAGTAATACTATTGCACAATAGTACACACAGATCCTATAATGCTACGTACAGCAACTATGTCGGCCTAACTCGCAGACTAGATCTCTATCTAGATTTGAGTTCTAGTTCATTGACCTTCGACAAGAAATCGTTTACTTATATAAAATCTACAAAGATGTAATTATAACACTGTAAGTTTTACTAATGCTAGCTCTCATAATGATGAAGCTTTTTTAAATACATTATTAATGATTATAATTATTTAATATTTGCTTAATTTTTAAATAATACTCAGTACTTGAATGTTGCATTATTGCTTCACTTATGTTATACTTACTTAATGTGTTTGGTCTGACAGTGTCACACCACTTTTGTTGGTCGCTATACAACTTTAATGACGCTGTAATAAACGAAACTTAATGTTAATTCGATTTACAAATTTAGAGTGGTTGTCAAAGAAAATTGCCTTGCGCAATGTACATTGTCTATTGTCTTTAGTGTAAGAGCTAACCAGACGTTTTATAGCTATTGCCTATACTTTGAACAGTCGGCTTTCTACCTTGCAAATAAAAATTACAGTTTAGTTAAAGCGTTTCGCTTTTCTGCTTTTAGCTTTATAGTGTTATACAATATACACACACACGCACGCACACACAATTTAAAATCAGCGTTGGGGTCGCCTGCTATGGTGGCAGCTAGCTGATGCTGAATTGTCCACCATTGTAGTAATACCATAGCATAATTTGATATCTTGCAACTTTTAATTTTCTTTATTTTTAGGGCTATACATAATTTTGTAACTATTTTTTTTCACTATTGTATTGTCTTTGTATTTGCTACAATAAATGTATTTTCTTTCTTTTTTATTATTTATTTTATTTCTGGTACCGAAAAGTAATCAAGCATTAGGAATGACTAAAATTTTGATCTTAAAAATAACTAAAATGAATCTATATAAGGTGAAAATACCTTTAATACACAAGAATATATGAAACGTGAAAGCGTTATTGTATCTATAGAAAGGCATCTCCTAATTCTGCGAAACAGTCCATTCGATAGCTACACATTTATGGCGAACACTCCGCCGATAATGACACCCGTTCAGATCGTCATGGCATGATAATACTGTTACTTTGTTTTACGTTTGAAATCGAACTCAGCAAAATGTTTTATTTATTTTATGTATATCCGACAGATCTCAGTTATTTAGTATTACCAACGCACTTGATCTTTTATTGTGTCAAGCATATTCCTTGTTCCAGTGTAAATGTTTGATAAGCCTTTCAGTTTATATTATAACTAGCAACTCGCCCTGGCGTGGCATTGGTCCTTTGTGTGGCCTCATAAGTGTCTTAGTGTCAAAGTTTACGGCTCATCAAAATCATGGAAGGTGCGGTTTTTACATAAAGTTTTATTTTTTTACCGCGCGTAACTTTAGTTGTGTGATGCATTCTAAGATATTTATCGAAGGATTTTTCTACAAAAGACTATTTAAATGTACATTGAATGTACAACGTAACTAAAATATTTGATTAGATATAGGTTAATATTATATTGATCTAAATAGCATGGAAAATAACCTATTTTTATTTAGTAATTTTTAAAGATAAAAATGGTTGCTGTGGGTTATCTCTCGAAGAGAAATATATGTCATTCAGGAGTTTACCTGTAGCCATTTTTAAGATGTATAATTACGTCCATTGCTTTGATGTATCTCATAAGGTTTACTGAGCGATTTTAATATATGCGTCTGAAAACTCCTACATACGACTTTATTAGAATACGTGGACTTTTTTAATACACATGTGTTATATATACCTTCTGGATTTTTTTTTAAACGATAGTGTAAGTTCTATCAAAATCAGTTGTGTTCTTTATAAGTACTAAAGTAAAACACACACAGTCAAGAAGGAAAAGTGACTTTGTTTTATAATACTTATAAGAAATATACACAAATGTCACTGTCAATTTCTATTCTTCCATTGTTGACTCTAATTCCATATAGTTTTATTCAAACATCGTTTCTCAGATAATATCTTCTTGCAAATCATGCATGGGACTAATGAGATAAGCGGCTTTTTTACGTTATGGAAATTAATATTGGAATTTATGAAATATATTCAGATCCACGTATAACTTTATTTAAAAGATATTATGAAACAGTATCTATGTTTATATTCGATAAACTATTAAATATTATAGCGATAAACGTTGCGTGTAACGCGCCAAAGCAAATCCATCCCACACAAAATCTATCAAATAAATATCCAAAAAGCTTGTACTGTAGGCATTCCTCGCCCATTGTGTTTCTAGTAGATATATCTTGCGTAAGGAACTTGCAATTCTTGCGGACCCTCACCTCTACCCACGCTATAAGAACCGTGTCAATATTGACTGATATACCTTCCATTGCTGCTTTGAAGGAAACTTAACCAAATTGGTCTAGTCCATGAAGAATTGGACGTTCACATTGATCGATTAACTATGTAGCCGATGCAATGGTTGACAAATCGCTCAATTGTCTACGCTTGGTCTATAGTCGGTTCCCAACTAGTTGGGTGGCAAGTTGTACAATTCAGTCCATTTGACGTATGCCGGAAGACGTCCAATTTTATTGTGCTTTATT
The DNA here is from genome assembly GCA_035772565.1 of Antheraea assamensis. Taxonomy (NCBI): domain Eukaryota; kingdom Metazoa; phylum Arthropoda; class Insecta; order Lepidoptera; family Saturniidae; genus Antheraea; species Antheraea assamensis. The sequence continues at coordinate 2,811,854 of JAQQSE010000076.1, forward strand.
ACGATTGGCCGGTGATAAATATATTACATGTTCATGGTAACGGAAAATGTTTCCAATATTCGAACCATCTTCCATGTTTGTTTTATTATGAACGTATTTATAATGTATAATGGTTGTTATCTATATTTATTATAGGTAAATTTAATGAAAGCTTTGGATTCTATAATGTTAAAGCCCCCTAATGAGAGAAGAGACATAAAGATAAAAATACATATTTGCATACTGCTTTAAACAACAAGGCAACCTGTTTAACGACTTTGAAAATGTGTTTATTTAACTGAAAAAAAATTGATAATATTGCCATAAATATCATAACATGTCAGATACTCACAGCGGGCATTTATTTGCAGATAACAAAACATTTTTTTGGTACGGTACTTAGTAACCGAAACTCGGGGGTAAATAATATAAGCACTAGAGGAATAAATTATTCATGATTTATATAACAATTATATCTCTTACTAATTAATCTATATTAGTAAATCTGTAGTTCTGTTTATACATTAACTATTATTTCCAAAAAAAAAAATTTGATAGGTACAGCAGACCCTACTGCTCGCGGTGTATACGTTCCATCACAGTTGAGCGTAATATGAAACAGCTTTAAACGAGGTTATAGTATCATTGTAAATAATGGGATTAGGGTTAGATGGGTAAAACATTGGTCACATATTTTACCATAAAATGTATTAAGTTTTTTATTTTATTAGAACAATAAAACAAAAATGTATTTCTTACAAATGTAGAAACATAATTAACGAATCGATACATTAAATTAAATAAAACTCGAAGTCATTATGTTTACATTTCAGATCATTCATTCTCTTCTGTATTTACAATTTTCTGCCTTTTTATCAAGAAGGAATCTAATGTAATTTGCGTTTTCCTTTTGCACTCTGTAAGATGTTGTTGGTAAGTGGATAAGGCACACATAACACCCAGTCTTGCCTTTGAAGTCCTGTTAAAATTTGGGTCATCTTCAGTAAATTGTTCAATAATTTCTGTTATAGCGGTCAAACTGGTTTATAAAAATCTCTTTCTTCTTCTGCTTCGGATATCAGGAAGCCTAACGTCGTGTGCAATCTAGGGGAATCCCACAATTCAAATAAAAGAGCGTTAAACCGAAACAGCGCTAAATGGAACAGCGTTAAGCAGGTTCTCACTATGTAATGATCCTAACTAATATTATAAAGTTGAAAGTAAGTTTGCTTGTTTATTACGCTTTCCCAATTTAACTACTCAAACAATCAAATTTTGAATACAACATGTATTCCCAGGAGTATAGAAAAAGGACGGCCTTTTTACCTTTCATCTTAAAAAAAATATTATTTTTGAGGGATATATCAAATCTATATTAACAGGAGCGAAAGCAGCAAGAAAGAGCTAGTCTATTATAATCGAAACTAAATACGAACATGTCGTTATTTTTTTTTAATCTGTCTACTTTTTATACGTTTGTATGTCTTTTTTTTCGAACTGTCTAACGTTATTGGTCTGACGCAGCGGGCCTTCCCCGGACTAAAATATATTTATATAAATATATATAATATAATATTTATATAAATATAGTTCAAGCTGCGTTACATTAAACCTCTTGGTGTTTTAAGAACTACAGGTCGGTGTAATGACTTTTTTTTTCGAACTGACTACACTGCTGCAAGGTCTCTACAGTTTCACCGGACTACGAAGAGGAGCGCTTAAAGCACTCACCCGATTTTTCATGGCAACCTGCACAAGGGCTCAAGGCTAGCCTCGGCTTGGACTGTCGCCGATTATCCCGAATATAACTAGCTAAGCTAAACTATCCATTTCATACATATATGAATTCGTGAAATATACATGTGTACCAAGTATGTATGGTTTCACGATCTCATACATTTATTTTGAGTATGACTACTAAGTTAATTTAAACCAACTCAGTTCGAAAAAGGGATTATAAAACAAACCCAACCACTATGTGTACCTACATGTGTGTGCGTGTGTGCACGTGCGTGGGGTGATCGGTGTTGTATTGTAAAAACTAGTGTTTGAAAATTTATTCAGTGTCACTGTATTCGCTCAAGCAACGTGCTCGAAAGCTCCATTCCGGAGGATCGGAGGTATAATAGCAATATCTATCAGTCCTAAATTCTATAAGCTGTCATTATTGCTGTCAAAATGCCTACACTGACAATCGTACAATGCAATATTAACAAGATTGTTAATTCATTAATAAATTACAATTTTAATTTTCTATGTAGACTGCGTCTCTATATTTGTATAATAATATTGGTAAGATTATTCTTAAGTGTAACTCTTATCTTAATAATTATTTCCTTAACGTCGGACGAGCACATTAAGATAAATTATTTTGTTTCATACGGCAGATAAAGAAATAAACATTTTATTTATTTATATTTGGGCATATAAACATCATTATTATTTATCAACAGCTGTCTATTAAGTATATTAGCATATAAAATTAATTAGTAATATGACATCTAATATACACTAGCAGATATATAGTTAGAAACATTAATTATTACTTTTAATTATAGTATGAACAAAGTTAAATGTACCCATACCTTAAAATATTATTATAATCGTTTTGAAAACACCATACAACAGTTTGTGTAATTAAAATATATTTTATAGTTAATTTTATATCGCATAAAATAAAATAAAACAATGTGCTGAGGATGAAAACTAATGAGAACAAAAAAAAGCCATTAGTATGCATATGAAAAAGATTAGCGAATCCATAAATTATATTGCTAATTGGTACAAAAAATGTATTAATAGACAATTTGTATCTGTTTTGTTGGTAGTCTTGAGAAAAAAAAACTTCCTAACGAATTACGTTATTAGGTAAATTCATGTTCTCGCAAGCTGTTATATTATTCATTGGCCGAACTTTCTTAATGAACTTATACGATGATGCACCATGCTGTTTGTAATTTACAATAGCGTTAAATACCTCCTTTACTGAACATTCTAAATGATCAATATCTTGTTGCGGGTTTAAATTCGATTATATAATAAATTAGATATTTTTTTAGTAATAATATCAATTTTTAATTTTACATATTTTAACATTTTACTGTGAAGGGCTGTATCTGAGGTAGACACCATAGTTCTCAAGCAACTGGAACGATTCACGGCGAAATTCAGTATCTTATCCTCGCCCCTTCTCGTCCCCAATACAATCTTGATATTTTTTTATTGTATATCGGCAAAACTAGAAAAGTCAAATTTAGTAAAAAAAGAATACCGGTTTAATACTAGAACCAACCACAAATTAGCAATCCTATGTTTCAAGTTATAAGACCGACTATTAAGAGTATTTTAGGTAATAGTGTTAGGTTCTACTAGAAAGTCCCAAAGCACATTATCGTTTTGCCGCGTAGTAAATGTAAGTATAGGATAATTTTGTGAACGAAAATAATGTAGTTAAGTAGAAGTTAAGTTGGATTAATTAAAGTTGTCGTAATGGCGGCAACATTTATAAAATTTAAAATAAAGGCACATTTTTGTCCTAAATTTGGAAAATAGGAAACTACATCGATAGGAATAAGAAAACAAAAAAAAAACATAGGACCAGTGAACGAGCTATAATTCTATACAAAATAATATTTCTCTTTGTATTTTGTTATGAAATGTGTATTACCTTATCATTAATTTATTTATAAGGTTCTAAAAGGTAAACTTTGTTAAAAGATTCTCTTCAGTTTGTTTTGTTCTAGGTGTTCTTAGATTTATGAAGCCGTTGCTTTTAAAAGCTTCTATGAGAGAAGTCATTAAAACAAGGTGTCTGGTTGAAAGTATGATGTAGCGTGATAGCTCAAACACTTATTGTAAACGTAATAATGTTGTTTAAAAGGTATATTTAACGTTATATTAGCATATTTTACTTATAACACAACAAACTAAGCTGAAAGCGAAATGCTAATGAAGTGCAATTATCCGAACCGAAGCTTTTTATTTGTCGGATAACCAGTAATGTGTTTTAAAGATATGTTCACCTTCAAGTTTTGATGTTGCTTCGTATTTCTGTTTATTTTATTTTTTTTATAGCTCTGAGCGCGCACGGTTCCTGTATCCTGACGCTTAACTGAGTTTTATCGAAAGCAGTCGCGTGTAGGCGATCGGTAAATGTAACTTTTGTCACCGTAAATTACTCCGAGTCTATGTGTGTCGACTATTTTGTTCTCTTATTTAGTAAGTATCGTCATTTATTTTATACATCGATTGGTATTTATAAGAAAAGGCAGTCGATCGGCTCTGCACGCGTTTATTATTATGTATTGTAGTTGCTACTGTTTGTTGTAGTAAACTAGCTTTCCCCGTGGCTTTGTACGCGTCAATGTAGAATTAATCTATCCCTCGGGAGCAGTACATTTTTTCTGGATGAAACGTACTCTATGCCATTTTTTGTATCTCTGACAACGTGTCCGCAACTTTTCATGTTTATTGGTTAAGTAGTTGAGGCGTGAAAACCTAAGAAACAGACAAACATACCCACTATCTCATTTATAATAAAAGTAAGGACAGTTAAGTTACAAATAATAATGATATTGCGTTATCTTACTCCGTGTTTAAACGTCTGTCTACACGGTGTCTACGGGTAATCATTTTCATGATGGTCGTTGCAAGTTGTAGTAAGATAACATAAACCATATACATAATAAATACTTAGGTGTGCTAACTTTAATGTAATTTAAACAAGTTTTCCTCAATAGCAGAAATATATACGAACGTACATTTTTATGTATGTAGATATTTTACAGTTCTTAGTAGCCAGTAATGTAAGTGCTCTAGTGTATAATTACAATTTAGAATTAAAATAATCGAAGCAAGGAAAGAATATGAAGTGATCACTTTAAATGACAAGTTATGAGAATTGTTGACTATTCCAAAATCAAAAGCGTGACATCTTTTTAGGCGTATTCTAATTGTTTGACATGATGCCAACGGTCATTTCCCGCCATAGCAACGGCTGGCCATAGGCACGAAGTTTATGGAACCTAAATTAACAGGCACAGTCTAGTTTGAAAGAAGTTTCCTTCCACGTCTGCTTTGGATATTTGGATTGTTGTTCCCGATAAGATTTCCCTGGTGTCTATAGCATGCGGTTTTTAAAACGAGGAGCGAAGCAGTTTTAAAGGATCCCCAATGCATATGTTTAACTTCTGGTGTTATAGGCACTTATAGGTTGCAGTGAACGTTTATTGTAAGGTGGCTCATAAGCTTTTTTACCACCATCATGATAATAAAGTATGTTACTGTAGCCCAAATATTATCACAGGCTATTTTCCTTGCCAAAAATAATACTAATAGACACCTGGAATAACTTAACATTCTGCTTACCCATAGTTAAGTTGATTTAAGAGTGTTAAAGGTCAAGCATGAAGTTACTTTCAGATCTAGCACGGCGAGTATTCATAATGCAACGGGTCCAATATTTCCATACAATAAACATTGTTATGTCGTAGGTTAATTGAAATAACTTCTATGAAAAGGGTTATAAGTGCATTGCTTAGCTTTTGACAATGATTTTAGCATTTATCTTGTTTAATTAACCTTTAGCAGTATTTTCATATGAAGTTTTTTTTTTACTTTTTATTCGAATAACTATCGTATTTTATTCGAATGTATATGTTTTAAAATAAAAAATGTATGAATAAAATTTGGAACAAAAATAACGTAAACAAACAAATCAATCTGTAATGATTTTATATATATCAGATAATTTATGCGGTAAAAGCAATAGTAATTTAGTTGATAATTCTTTGCAAAGGATGTAGTTAGCGTTAGTATGACATTGGGACATTCAAGGTTCCAACTATGTACTAGAACTGGCTGACTTCAAAAAAATGAAGTCTGACAACAAAAGATAACAATAAAAGATATCTGATTACCTAAGAATAACAAGTCTGTTTACTACTTTCAATTTAAAATAAAATACTCTATACAAATTAGTAATACATATAAAAATATAAATCCGATAACAAAAGAAATATGAATGGTTTAATAAACAAAAAATTCGAATCTCTTTTTACAAATGGTATATACATCGGGAAATATTTCCCAAGATACATCGGCACGAGTGCGATGTGGCGATATCTCAGGAGCGCGCCAGTTCGAATCGTCTATCGAGTCTATGATCGGCTCCGACGAGGGGTCACGCGCGTTAAACGTAAATCAACATATCTCGCGACGGGAGATCTGGCCGAGCATGCGCCTGCCCAACAAAAACTGAATTTTATTGCCGTAACACTATACCCGAGAAAAAATAATATAAATTGGACTAGATCACCACGAGAACCCTCGAATATATATCCCTGGGATACATACTCGTATAAGTAACCTGTATCTTGTAAACATTTATTTTACTATAAAAAATATTTGACTCTTTTATTTATACAGATCGAACAATTGATATATATATACTATATAAGAAAATTCCTGACACAAAGTTGACGAGCATGTTCAACATACAAATGTATGGTCTGTATGGAAATAGAGCCCAAGAACTCGCTTAGCGTAGTGCTAGGAGTACTACGGCACAAACTACGACTTCGCTGTTTCACATTATCGTGTAATTACTGCATTCATAATAGGGTCTTTAGATAATATTTTTGCAAATAAGTGTTTAACTAACGAGTCTTTTTAAAACAGAAATTTACTTTCTATTTCAATTACATATATTTGATAACAAAAAAAATACACATCCTTGTCCTAATTATAAAGGCAACTGGAAGAATTAAGGTACCTACCTAAAGATGATATTAGCGTATCTGTGTTTGTTTACAATTTAAAGAATTTTGTAATATATATAAATATTTAAATATGTAGTATATCTCTTAATAAATCCTAATGTTTAAACTAAATATATGTTTCGAAGCTATAAAATCATTGAAACTATAAAGTTTATGTTCATATAATTAAGTTGTGCAGTAATTTAGTATTATAATGAAGTTTATATGTAAACATCAATTGATAGTTATTGTAACTATGACCGTAGTTATAATATTACAATACTATATAATGAAATGTTAATTCTTTCATCACAAAATCAGCTTGTCATAAATTAATTAAATATCGTTTGCCCAAAGATTAAATTAATGTATTCAATATTGACTTCTGTATTACCCTATTATTAGTATGACTAAATGTATGGCATAAAATGTTTACGGCTTTAAGTATATATTGAATAATTCCTTTAAAAAAATATTTATTAACTGCAATTCTATAAAACGTTAAGTGTTTATTGGCTTGGTAATGCGGTAAAGATAGAGATGGGAGTGAGTTGAATCCGATAGCCGTAATTTATCGATAGGTGATAGACTTTTAAGCTGAGGATAGTATCTAGTTTGATGAGCATCAGCAAATTGCCTAGTGATATTTTTACAAAATAGTAAAGAAAAGTATAACATGAGAATCTAGTACGTATAACCACTTAGGCGATAACCTTATACGTCGCAGTCAAACTCATGTCCGTCCTGTTCGATTGCATTTAACGTTAGCTCTGTTGAGATTTTACTTGATTTTGTAAATCACACAAGAATAAATTGTTACCATGAAGATGGCTAGTTGTCTCTATCACATGTCATGGAAATGATATATTGTCTAGTCGGAATCCAATGATCAATATCTACGCCATCGATTCTTGTGACAGTTTTATCCTTAACGATCGCGTGGTAATAGATGTATGTTGATGAACGAAGGTGTTTATGTAATTGTATCACTTAAACTTATTAATCAATCCACCTATTTCATCTGGCTTTTCGGGCAGGTTACAAGAGAAAATACTTGAGGAATTATTAGCACTTACATAAAAAAATGTTAATGCAGACAACCGTAAAATCGAAGTGTATTTCAACAAACGGACTTCGTTAAAAAATAATATTAATCAAAATTCATACAGCTATATGTCTATAAATAGAAGAATCTTTTAATCTATCTTCTCTACTATCCTTACTAGTTACTTAATATTATAGATGAGAATTTAAGTTTGTTTGTTTGTTGCGCTTACATACCTAACCTAATCCCTTTTTTTCATCAAAATCCATCATGGACACGCCAACCTCCCGACGGAGAGGGTGGGTAGTGTGAGACTCCTACTCCCTTAAACCCCACGGTGTATATCCACGGCTTTTATTGGGGCGGCACAAGACCTCTTGAGCACTCATCGTGCCGCCCCAGCGGTTGGTCCTGCGTCAAAGAGCGCCACCGTACCCTGGCATTGTCAGGAGACGACTGTGTACACACCGGCCGTCTCCTCCGTTCGCCAAACCTGTGCAATAGGAAGATAGGTAATGCCTTAGCTAACCCGCGATCATCATAGAACAACTCTATATAATTTTCTGTACTCCCGATGACATGTGTAGAAAATTTCATGATAATCGGTATTCGTTAAGGCCTAACAATGAAATAAACACACATTCGCATTTATAATATTATTAGTCGAGATAGCTGTCGAACAATGTCAAATTACTCTCAACAATCAAACAACGTCAATTCGAAAATTATTAACGTTGCGAATAACTGTATTTTGTTTTTCTTTATTGTATTTAGTAACTTTTACCATTATACTCATAAATGCGAGTCCTATATATATATATATATACCTACTTGGAACTAAGAATCATAGAACTAAAATTAACAATAAAGTATTAGAAAGGCAACAATTTAAACGAACCACAAAACTTTCTAGAAGGATCTAGGAACTGGAAAGTTATGAAATTTTATACCCTATGCACTCAAATCAAAATCAGAAATACTTTATTCAGTTTAGGCTCTGAGAAGGCGTTTATGAACATTAAAGTTTCCACGTGTTTGGAAAACAACCCAGTCATCGAGAAGAACCGGCAAGTAACTCCATATGGATTATCTTTTCACTGTGTTGATATATCGAGAATAAAATTTACTCACTAGTCGATATGGTACAAATGAGAATTAAAACGATGACAGAATTAGTGAGATGTTTTTCTTTTCCTTTATAGTTTGGACCACAATCTCACTGAATCTAAATGACGACGTCGTTAGAAAATATTAAACACGATAAAACTAGAGAGGAACTGTCTCTCAAGTGCAGCTACCGAAACACATCTATAGGTGCTTGGTGCCAGATTTTCAACATTGAGCGTGGCAACTAGACGCAAGCGTGCTTAGCAAAAGCCGTACCTGTCATGGACATGTTGAAACTGAAGCAAGTTTAATAAAGATTTAAATTGCAAGCAGACAACATTGCATCTAATGTAGTAATAAAATTGTAATTGAAGACGTTTATATTGCACTCTAGTTATGTTTTGCAAACGCTAATTATTATTTATTGTAATCACCATTTGTTGTAATAAACAACAGAGTTATAGCAAATTAGAGATTGTATGAATATTTTCCGTGTTCATTTTAATTTTTATGATGATCGGATGAACGGCACATTTAGTAAATTAATCGGTTTCTGCGCCACCTAATAGTGAATTTTAGTAAGTAACATAAAACTCTTCTCCTCGACAATTCCAAATTTCACAGCAATCGGTCAAAGGGTGTTAGATTTTATCGCTCTCATATATATAAAAAACATATACTCGTATCTATATAAATAAAAATCAATTGTGGTATGTAGTAAAATGTAATGTATGTAATAAAGCGATGATGGCTTAGTTGATAACGTGGTCGGACACAGCGGCGAAGGTCGTAGGTTCGAACCCTCGCATCTATATCGGAGCTTTCAGTGAAGGACAACATCGTTATAAAACTATAGCATGGTGGCAGAGCTTTTTTAAGTCCGCCTGGCTAGTTACCATCCTCAAGTTGAAAATTTGTCGCTAAGGACCTGTCGGTGTGTTCTGGCAGCGGCATTCCATGCCCACCATCTTAGACCACATCATCATTTGATATCAGATGAGATTGTGGTCAAGCGCAAACCTATAAATAATTGAAAAAAAATGAGAAGAGGCCTATGGCCCTGTTGTGGACCTCATACAGGCTGATAATAATGATGATGACTGTAAAGGGAAGATTTGATCTAATTTTCTTCGTTCGTATAGTTTTATTTTATATATATATGAATATAAATAGGGTGGTACCATCTTTTGTCGGTACTAGTCACTTGTCGACGACTTGTCAAGGTTGTACGTGTTTTAGCTCGCTCGTACTCAAATTTGAATAACAAATTGTTGAGCCGAAGTGATCTGACAAACGCTTATGTATACACACTGTATTATGTTGTTTGAATGACAAAATTAAGTCGCGATTTATATCAATTTATTCTTATCTCAGCTAATAATAACGGTTAAACATTTTATATTAATTGAGATTTATCGAAGGGCTACGATAATGCTATTTTATAAATATGGTTATGCTATCGCATTAAGGGTTAAAGTTGATAATTCAATATGATGTATTAAGTATATTATAATAAAAGTTGACAAATGGGGTATAAGACGTTAAGCGGACATAAAAAAATGAGGTTCTGAAATTCTTACATATACACATTTTTTCCACAATGTGCATCTCTCAAACTATGGGCTTTTAAAAACAGTCAAATTTGAATTTCAGATTTTTCGCAAGTTGTTTTTCGAATTGAATAAGTTAATGTTAAATATTAAACGTAACGATGTATACAGAAAAGTAATTGCTATTTAGAAAATAAATTGTAACTGAAAAACCCTTTTTTTATGTGCAAAACGGGAAGCAATAATTTCAAAACTAAATTTTAGTAACTTGGACAATCATTTTCAATTTATCGTTTACATGAAACTATAGCTTTACTTAAGTACACATATAACGCACTAGATCTCCTGAAATGGGGCTTGCATTCCAAAAGAAATGCCTTTAGTGTCAATTGAATTGAAAATTAAGAGTATTTCGTTTATGACTGCATTCTAATTTTTTATGCTGTGGTAGATAGGTTACTACTACCCCGATTATTATTATTCTAATGAAGAATTATTTTATGAATAATAGTATTGTATAAATGATATTAAATTATTATCAACTAAGTTTATATTTTATAATATTTCCTAATATGTAAAAGTTAGCCTTTAACTACAGACCTATTGGGTGTAATGAGACGACGTGGTCGAATTTGATTGCACATAAATCTTACAAGTGAGGCTGGCTCTCAACTATACAACTACTGGATGTGCATTAAAATGGGTAATCGTAACTAGTATTGTAAATGTCAAGGTGAGTTCTTTCTTTGTTTTGTTTCAAGCCTTAAATGGATAGGATAGGAGGAAGGGATAGGTAAATCTAAATTGATATCAAAGCCGCTGCCAAAAGCTAGTAGTAGTAAATGATAATGCTAGAAATCAATTTATAGAACTGTAGGTAGTAGTTTGTCTTCGTGTAGATCTAATAGTAATTCAAGGAGGATGGTAGGATTGCTGTACCTGATTAGATCAGTTCCTACATGCGCATTATGATAAACGATATTATCATCAGGCACAATACTTTTACTTTGTCGTGATACAAAAATAAAAAATACAGCTAAGGATTCCTGTAACCGAGTTTATTTTAAAAATGTACCACATAATTTTTCGCATTAAAATCGTTTGTTCTTCGCCCACAGTAAATGCGCTCAGTGCACTTTAAATAATCGATAAGAAAATCAAGTTGTCTGTAAAAGTCTGATAGGTCTGAGAAAAGTGTTTTTTTTAGGTAAGAAACAGTAATCTTAGCGCTAAAAGCATCTATAGATAACATACATTTACATCCTCACAATCTCGGGTGCGGAGCGAAGTGATAGCGCTAATGAACCCATGTAGCCGTCACACAACTGGCACCGTTTGAACGATGGCATGGCCATTAGAGGGAAACTCAAGGCCAGTCGAGGGCGGACAGCTAGCTGTAATTATCTAAAACAAATCCAGCCGAAAGGCGGATGTAACGTTTCGCAAGGCTTCAGTAAGCGCACGGACAACGGTTCCTTCTTCGAAACATTATGCCGTGTGAGAACTTTTTAGTACTGGCTAATTAAATTCTGGTTCCGAAGTGTTAATAAAACGTACTATTCAATTATACTTTATAGACTATGAGTTTAAGTTTATCACTGTCTTTTCGACGCATTTACTATTTTTTGTTATTGTCATTGTTACGATAACATAATTAATACAAGATGTAAACCAGAATTTCGCAAATAATAAGTCTCATTTAAGCCGAATATATTTGATAGATGACTTTCAAATATTTTTTTAGATACTAAACGAAATAAACATCATATTATTATTATATTTACTAAGTTTATATCGTTTAAGAGATTGTCTGAACGCGTTAACCACTGGAAATATCAACCATTTCTGAAAAAAACATTTTTACCTTTTATAGTCTATTATTAATGAGATAGATTACATCACTCAGGAGCAGAATAATTACTGTACAAAGTACAAAGAGGACGTTGAGAGTGAACGAAATAAAAGTACGAGGGAACGGGGTATAAGTTATCAGGAGCCGAGGGTGATGAGTTGTCTGTAGGACCTAGTATTTCCTAGAAGTGTGAATGCTTATAGCAGCAAGGTACCATGCGCCGCGTCTTAGAGTCATGATTGACTCTCAACACAAAAGTCGTGCTTTATACAGGTTCTGTACAAACTTGCCTGTATTGTGCGTAATTCAAAATTTAAAAAATAAAACCACTTTTTATAAACAAACTAGATTTAAAAAATACTTATAAACTACAGTATGAATAATCGAATTGATACATAACCTATAAGACTGTTTATATGTACGGAAACGTTATACAAATGCGTTCACAAGATTAAACTTATGAGGAGACTCAATATATACTTCAGTATCCCCACATTATTGATACATTATACATTACTTGCTATAATATAACACTAGTAAAATTATTTTTTCTGTCAATGATTTAGATGTATTGAGGTCGCATGTCTTGATGTTATGATCTATCTCTCGAGTTTAGGATTTTTTTTTCTGGATAAAAGGTAAAATATGTCCTTTTATGTAACCCAGACAAAGTGTATGCAAAATTTCATCATAATCAGTTGCTTAATTAAGGCGTGAAATCATAAAAAACAAACTCAGATTCATAATTATTATCTTAGTGCTAATATTTTTATTATATATGTATAATTGTTACATGATATTTACACAGGTGACACAAACTGTAATAATTTCTCTGGTCATAATGTGCAAGAAATTATGTGAGACGGTGCGGACCGAGGCGGCGCAGTGCGGTGGTCTAACGCTCGCATATATTTCTTGAACGGTCGCGTAGTTATATTTGTTATGTAAAATGAACCTCTTGTCCCGGACAACCTTTAGTTATTAACGTTTTTAATAATATTTCATATGCTCCTGTTTGTCTGTTGTACTACAAATCTCAATGTAAAATAATTTGTCCAATATGTTAATAAAATAATAGTAAACATATGAGTAAATTTTGTATTTTTTTTTTATACTTTGTAGATTTAGCATTTGGCCAAAATCTCATGCAACGTTAAATCACGCTGTGGTTTAAGGTAGTAAGTACGCTAAACCTTAAGAGACTGGCTCTCAAGTATAGCTACCAAAACGCACCCATAAGTGCTTGGCACTCTACTTGGGGGTGGAAGTTATCCAGCTGGGCTTAAAAAAGCTCTACAACCATGCTATGGTTTCAGCAAGATGTTTTCTTTCACCGAAAGTTCTAGCTCATTTGAGGATTTTAACCTAGGTCACTCGACACCGTATCCGACCACGCTATAATTGCTACATATTCAAATACACACGAACTTTAGTAGGTGAGTAGATCGCATAATTCGTCTGACAGTATATATACAGTACGTTTTTTTTTTAATAGCATAAAAGTCTGTCAACGGTTTTACGTGGAATTACATGTTCAGTTTATAGATTGAACATAAAAGATTCAATCGCAATTTGATTCCAGTGGCCAATTCACAACTGTTTGCTCAGTGTATTTAATACGTCAATGAGATGTCCTACTGTATTTTGTTGAGTTCAACAAATAAATAACAAAGTATACATACACATGGTATATAATAAAACTCGGTCAACTGCAACGACTGTAAACCAATAAATTATTTTTTCTTACATATGTTATTTTCTAGAATAAAAAAATTATAAATTAAAATTCTTTCACCATTACATTACTCATAATTGTTATTTATAATGAAACTATCTGATACGCACGACCTGAATCTGTAATCTATCTATCTAAATCTGTGTAAACTTCCTATATTTACATTTAATTCAATACATTATAATTAAAACAGTGTAAAATATTGTATTTATACTTTAACATTTCACATTAATCACTTTACGAATTAAAGTGCATATTATCTAATTTATTGCAATCAATATAATTCCTATATTGCATTAATTGAATTACTTCATGATAAATTAATTTTTGAGTCGCGTTACTTTTCTATTTAAAGAGCAATACCATTACGTTTTTCTTTATTAAAGTAAGAATAATAAATAGTAAGAAATTTAGTAAATCAAAAGAAAGTAATTTTATAACTACTACGAATAAAAATAGAGCATTTTCCAACAGAAAAAGTATGTTTCATAATCACTTATAATTGACTGTTGTAAAAAAATATATATTTTGATCGATTGATAGATAATAAGAAATTGATTTTATACATAATATTAACATAAATTTAACGAAAAATATAAGCCATTGACAAGGAATTATTAATATTATCTGATAGATAATCGGTTATCACGATGTTCGGTTAGAACAAATCGGAATTATTGGACACGATCAGCGACCGGAAAGGCTATGGCCGGCATCACAGCGTAAATCAGACCAATAATTCTTAAAGAAGATTAACATAATATTAAACTACCTGCGGTCGCGATGTCTGTATGATAAAACTTTAATAATAAAACATAACTATTACACAGGTATTGTGAGTAGGTAACTCAAATTATCTTGTTACTAGAATAATCAGTGTGTACTGATTAATTGTATACTATACAGTAATAATAAATGTTATATGATAAAGATTCTCATATTTAATGTTTCATTTAAGTTGATATACGATCATTCAAAATATAACAAAGGAGAAAATCTTAGTACGAGAAAGATGCCAAAACAACATAGCCGTATTGAAGGAACAGCGACTTTAGTAAGTAGGTCAAATGCATCGTAAGTTTCTTGTTTAGTAAATAAAAGTCTCAGATGTGAGGGTTTTAATCACATCGGAGGGTGCGATATTCTTATCTATGAACCTAAAAAGATGTGAAACGGATGGTCGAAAATCACGAATTCCTGGCAAATTATGTCGCTAATGCGCTGTTTTGTTCACCAGAAGACTCCACGTTTCATACGTTTATATGTATATCATACATTGTCTTCGGTTAGCTTTACTTTTCACGTGTGTAGGAGTAGCCAAAAATGGATATAGGTATATTGCATATATTTTTTTTATTTCAGAAGGCCTTTAATGGCAAAGATTATATCTAATTATAGAACAAAATATGTATATTAATTATTTGAGTACAATTGAAAACGAAACCTGATATAATAGACAATGTAATATTATTTTATTCTCAGATAAGTTGAATTAAATCAGTCGAAGTGGTTTCGTTTTACGAGCATCAATTTCCTATAATACGAATTAGCTAACAAACACAGTTGTACTAAATACGAGTAAGGCAACAATGGTCTCAGTCGACATGGAAAAAGTCGTGACTAACTCGAGCTCGGGTCAGGCAGGACGCTGCGGGCGTAAATAATGCCGACGTCCGATCTTAATTATCGTGCCATCGTTAGAGATGACCGACGGGCAGCCCGAAATCGGCGAGCGGGTTGCGACATCGCTCTCCTCTGTCGGCTGAAGTGCCCCGTCATTATCGGACGACTGTATCGCCCACCGATAAATCGCTAGAACCACCTGCGATACCGCCGGTGTTATTGTACAGTTTTGGCAGCGGACATTATAATTCTTTTGTTACTATTGCCATTATTTTCATCGCGGTGACTTGCTATATTGGGTTGGCATTCTCAGATAGGAGATAATATCTGATGATTAGAAAACACAGTGTGTTTAGAAATAAAAGAATGATACAATGGTTATTTATAACAGTGTATAGGTAAATAAACAACTCGGGCGGCTATCTTCTAGGATTATATTTCTATATTATTTCAGTACAATCAGTTGCTTGCTTTTATTTAAATAAATTTTATCGTTTGAATATATTCATTTTTAATTAATGATAGCTCAGTTGTAACATGTTTGGACAAGGTATTAAAGGACGTCGGTTCGGTTTCCGTGAAGGAAACATCGATGTTAAAAGAGCAATTTCTGAGAGGCAGTTCTTATTCTAGTTTTAGCTTGTCAGCCTAAGGTTGCATAGTTATTATTATCAGGTGAGATAGTGAAAAAATGACAAAGTAATTAAAAAAAAATCTTCAACAAACAAAAATGACATGGTCTCATTTGGTTTCGATTCGTTAATCGTGAAGTGCTTTGTACTCGCCGCTGCGCTTGCTTCGATCTCGATCCGAGAGAGACGTTGAAAAATTCAGGGCTCGTGATTTTTGTTCGTGTAGTTAATTTATTTTCTGGAACAGAACGGCGAATATTGTTTACAGCGGTGTGTACGGTTAGAATATCCGGTTTTCGATTTTATTTATGAAAATGTTACCAGTCTGTATTTACAGTTACTTTTAAGTAACTCGTGTCTATATAAATGAGTTTTATAGTAAAGATAACCAACAGTAAACTCAATTATATTGATATCCACGATATCGTTATTTAAATTTTATCCAAAAATATTCGTGCTCGCACAGTTATTACAAAATTATACTATCGATCAGACAATACGGGATAGTAATAATACAGGAATAGTGCCCTCGGGCTGCGAATTTAGGAGAAATTGAGGATACCTGCGTGCCTTCCCGCGAGCCGTTTAAGCCTTTCATACATAATAATAAGCATTTCTCAGCAATCATATAGCACGGTGACGAGCGTTTCACACAATAAAAAAAATTAGATATTTCATTTATACCGTTCTTTTACTGAGAAATGCGTGTAATCGCGTTGGTGATCTTAAAACACGTAACTGACCAGTTTCCATAGGCACTGGTGAGTCGAAAACGCCGACGGTTATGATCCTAAAGTGTTCCTCTCAAATGTTATAATACAACTTGTTTATTACATGCTTTCTGCCTAAAAAATTTATTACCAAATTACATATTGTCGCAGCAATTGTAGATCGTATTGTGTATTGTAGTTCGTGTATACAATATATAATTTTACATAGCACGGTGCGCCATAATCCTTGTTTTTGGTAAACATAGACCCGAAATGCGTCGATTGATGCGCTGAAGGCGATGCAAATTGCATCGCGTTTTATCAGCGTACTTTATCCGGAGCACTTTTGTGCATATTTTATACGTATACATTGCACGAGGTTGAGATAGCAGATGTGGGCGGATCTCACGGCCGCATGCTAATGTATGCAGTAAACTGCACTGTACACGCACCATTGAATTAGGTTTGAACATAGCTTAATTATCTCGGAAGCTGTAACATTTAAATATAAGCATCAAAACTTTCCTGATTAGATATGTA
Source organism: Antheraea assamensis (assembly GCA_035772565.1). Classification (NCBI taxonomy): domain Eukaryota; kingdom Metazoa; phylum Arthropoda; class Insecta; order Lepidoptera; family Saturniidae; genus Antheraea; species Antheraea assamensis. Next base: position 2,829,385 of record JAQQSE010000076.1, read on the forward strand.
ATATATTAATAAACATATTGATATATGCGCTTACTATAGGTAACTGCAACAAAAAATATTACCTACCAGCTGATTCCCACCTACTTCGTTAGGCATTAAATGAAATGGTAAAGGGTCAATCGAAACCAAAAACTAAGTTGCTTAGAACTATTAACCAAATATCCCGTATCAAATGGTTATAGTCTTATGCCAATACGTTCATTCGTTTTAACATGACTGACGTTCGAAAGAACTGTATTTTCATTATACATATGTGGATAGATTCCAGCTCATGTTCACTAATCTCTTCACATCATAAAATTGTATAGAAGTAGGTGCGGGCGCCCCGAAGTCACGAAGCTCACTAAACATAGACCGTATTCTTAAAGGATGCCATCGTATCCTTAAGTCGACAGCACTCACTCATAACTCGGTCTAAACGTTACGCACTTAGTCTGCTTTGTATAAGCTATTTTGTACTAAGTTGTTGTTTCCATTACCTTTATTTCCTATGGTCACTCATAACCCATCTATGATATTATTGACTAAATAACCCCAGGATTATATTTATGTGTAACAAGTTGTATATTTAATGTAATCCAATATATCCTTTTGAGTTCTGTACAAATAATAGGAATTCTAATTTGTTAATGATTCCGTTTCTGTTAGATGCGATTGGATGAAAATATTTTCGAATTCATTTATTTTTATCATTTCTTTTACGAACAATTTGTGACAGGGATACTTCCCTTTTTCATCAGATAAGGCACGTCAGCAACTGATATAATCATATTGTAAATTATTGATTAACAATCATAGTTGGAATTTTAGCGCGGAATTATCTCATGTAGTTTTTTTTTTCGAACTGACTATACTGTTGGCTTGTTAAGGCCGCTACAGTTTCACCGGACTAGCTAATATAGTACATTTTATTTGTTCATAATCTTCCATTGTTTGATACTGTAATGTTTAATATTGATGGCATTTTGCATAACATAATTATGGTTATTATTCACAAGTAAAGTCGAGTGGGAATATTGAGTACATGAAATTGAGATGTCACAAAAAAACCCCCAAAGTTTCTAAGTAAGAACTTACCATTTTGTTATAATAGTAAAGTCATTAGAAGACCATTAACTTTCTAATACGAAGCAATTAGCAACACGGTAGTGGCATTCATAATATAAATAACAGGACTGTTTGCCAAAATAATATATCACAAAAAATATATAAACAAAAATAGTGCACGAGCCTTTACATGGAGTTGGATAGCTTGTGCAAGGTTTGATTGCTTCACCATCACATCTATTTCTTTCGCAAAACAGCAGTAGCTCTGCAGTTTTCCGTTTCGACGGGTATTATTTAGAACATATATTATCAAACGAAGCGTTCTATTTTAGTCCTTAGAAGTATAACGTGTTATGGTTGGCTTCACGCCTGCAATCCTTTCGAAGTTGGTTGTAACGAACTACCGTAGTGACCATTGAACATCAAGTGGATTTCTTGTATATTTGCTATTATTATATCATTAAAAAACAGAACAAACCTCAAAGACCCCACGACGTTCAGATCTGATGTCGATAATGTGAGAAGCACGTCTACGAAGTTAGAAAATAAATGACTTTGTATTGTAAAGTAAAATTGCATTAAATTTAAATGACGTACCTAATAAAATGACGTTAAGAATTTCGAGGTAAACGTCTCGAGTGATTGATGATCGTGAAATTAAGCATTTTCAAAAACGAGAACTCCGCGCTGCCCTTTCAGGTGGTAAAAGTTAATTAGGAATATACAATATATAAATGATTAAGTACAATTTTTGGTAAACTGTATTTACAATTTCAGGGCAGATCATATACATATTACCTTATTTTAGTTTGTTAACCAACTTAGACAATGCATTCGTTTGTTATGTCTAATATAGTTCCGTACTATAGGATATAATAATTCCATTTCTCAGTTATACCATTAATGATTCTATTTTTGGCAGATCTTATGGCGCAGTGGTATTTAGTAAATACTATTGTTATGTTAAAAGTTCCAGTGCCATTTAAATTATTACCATTAAACTTAGTACATCCATGCTATCCATTTACTATAATTCCCTACTAAATATGGGGCTGCAGTCATTATTACAATAAACATTAATAGATGCGCGCAAATTCGCAAATACAGCTTGCCTATTATAAATTAACTAACAACCCTCCCTGTCTTCGCAAGAGTCCAATGAACTTATAATGTGATGTCATAAGTATCCAAGCGATTTAGACACATATACTGACCAATTTTTGCACTTTGACATTTGCCCTTCATCAAAGACTTTTTTGTTACGCGTAATTTTAAACTTGATAATATATTTTGTAGGGTAATTATTGACTAAATCGTCAAGGTAAGTAACATATTTAATTGGATAGGTAATAATTGGCATTGTTTTGGCCAAAACAAATTCGCAGACAAGCTATTATTTTTAATGGTACGTAAAAGATAAAAATATTTCTGTGGGTTATCTTTAAAATCAAAATCAAAAAATCTAAATCAATTTAGAAAGATAAGCATATACTATTAGAGACTTTTGTGTAGGTTTTTTTAAGATATACAATTTCATAGTTCTTTTTTCTAAGGTATCTCGTTAGGTTTAAGCAGCGTTACTATTGTAAGTGTCCGAAAAATAATTTAAATATTTAATGAAATGACATCGTTATTCTCTACTTTAGGTGTTCTTCGAATTGTAATGAACACCGAAATTCATTGCACAGTTTATGAGAACTAAGGGAACGCACAGTCAGACACAAATAGCGATTTAGTTGTATAATATTTATTGATGATGATGATGTTGATTGATGATAAGCCTCGGTTCCGAAAGGTGGATATTTCCAGAAAGAAAGAACCTATACAATAATAGTTAATTAGGACAACATGAGCATTTCTTTCCAGTACCGAATCATACTATCATGAATCCTCATAACTTACACTTAAACACAAGGTGTACATCAAATTAAAACACTAATTGTTGAAGTCTTCTGAAGATATCAGTTGCAGGGTTTACAAGGGCATTCAAAAGACCGAATACTTAAGTAATAAAAACAGTCCTCCTTACAATACCCATTCATGTAATGTTCTTATTTATACCACCACTTTCATTATCTGTTATTAAACCTACTTATTTGATAAGCTTAACCCCCATCTAATACAGACCACGTGCTTTGCGCTAACCGGTCTTTATAATCAGGTAGAAACGTGGAGCTAAAATTATAAGTGGCACATATTAAACCTGACTAGATATGTATTGACTTGTATTTATGTTTTGTTTGACAACATTTTAAATCTTTTTAGAACATAATCATATTTTTTTATCTTCTATGTTAATTAAGTACATTGTACTTAAAAATCAATTATCTATAAGTATGTCGATTGTTAATATAATGATTAAATGTATTCAGTTAAAATTAGAAACACTTTCTTCGTGAAACATACATCCTTGGTATACGTGTATGTTACATGAATTCATATATGTATGAAATAATAATTAGCTTAGTATAGCTGAGCTTAGTTAAACTCGGGATTCCCGAAGCCCTGGAAGCGGAGGCAGCTCTGCTTGTTGCAGAAGGACGGCCGCCCCCCGGACTGCGCGTACGCATATCGGGAAGAGAAGGAAGGCCGCTATAGAGCGATGGCGGCAGGTTCAAGTACATTAACATCTTGCTGAATATGTTTAAATATTGGCCGATATGTAACTCAAATAATTCTTTGACGAACGTGGAGTATCATTAAATATTTTGACATAAAAATATTACAGAAATTGCTTAATTTTAGTGTTATTATAGCCATCATGGTATTTTCTGTTTACATTTTTTCAATTAACTAGGTATTGAATCGAAACGTAATATATTTTTCGGACCCTAGCTAACATTTGTAAATTATTTGAAATTATTATCTTTGCAGAAAATGTTTATATTTTAAGTTTAATAAAACAAACCTGGTATTTATGTATGATTTATTTAAATACTATCACATTTATTAGAAAATGGTATACGATCGATTTGTTACGAGCGCACTCATTTCCATAATTTTGTTATATATAAGTTACACCAGTTTAAACATTAAAAATGTATTCTAAATTCACATAATCCTATAAAAGTGTTGATTATACTATTATAAGATATATAAATATATATGTATATGAGTGGTTTTAAACGTTTTAATAAAATCATTCGGCAACTTGATTTTGTAGAACAAGTTTTATAAAATAATACGAATGTTACGCTCAATTATCAACATGCGAGTTATAAGGAAGCGTACATACATTCCTTATTAATCTAGTAGCGGACTCCAATCAATTATTAAAGCTTGACTAATCGACGATCCTAATAAATCGACGTACTGTCATTTCTCTTCCCTTAATCGATTACTTCAAACATGAACTCTAGGGGGTCCACCAGACCACAAACTACTCATATGTACCTAACTTTTTTGTCCATAATAAATCTTTTAGTCTTTTTGTTGTGAAATATGTTAACCGATAACCAGTTTATTGTGAGGCCACCGCTAGCTATCCAACTTTCGATAATACAATTTGACTTACAAACGTTGTCGTTTCCGTGTTGTATTGTTTAGAGACGAAATTTAATAAAACCGTTCAGGATTAGTACTGTAATAACTATTAAGTAGCTAAATGTTTACAATCCGTCTCGGATTTTTCTCAGGCATTCTTATTTTCTGAACAATAAATTTTATTAACACATCTCAATTTATTTCTTAGAGGCACGATATCACAATCGACGTTAATTGCTGCTTCTCTTACGTACCGTGGGCGTTTATATAGGTAGGTATTCGGTGTTCGTATAAGACGGCACCCTCATCTGGATACAAAGAAAAGATTGAGTCATCATAACAAATGCGCAGGCTGTCCACGTCGAGGCCAGAGAATTCTCTATAATCGCCGCTTCTTATCTGTGACGGGCCCGATCATTGTGTCCTGAATGTTTCGTGCTCCGTAGCACCAATGATGAAATACAATGAGGTTTAGTCTTTTACTTTTCTAAGTTTTGTTGATTTGTTGAGTTCATTTCGAATAATTTTTTTGTGGCCATCGCTCATTTCGTTTACAATGTTCACTCTTGACTTTATTAATCTTATCTAATTCGTATAATCTAACGTGCTTTGATCAGTCTGTGTTATTATAAGCAATGTAAATTTAAACGTTTTTGGTATTTTATAGAAAAAATCCATTTGTATTAATGATGTACGTACGTATATATTGCGATGTCTTTTATTTACCAAGTTGGTTTTATTTGACTTGCGTTTTATGGAAATATTATTATTCATTCATATTATTGTTCATATTAGTATTGTTCATAATCACTACAGATTATAAAACAAAGTCGTCCACCGCGTCTGTCTGTCTGTTTGGATGTTCGCGATAAACTCAAAAACTACTGAACGGATTGTAATACGGTCTTCACCAATAGATAGAGTAATTCACAGGGAAGTTTTAAGTATATAATTTGTCAAGTTTTTTTTTCTAAATTGGTTGAAATATAATGATAATTGTTGAAAGAATCGGATAAAGTCGAGCCGCCTGTGAGCTTAAGTGGAAAACGCTACCTAATAACCCTTTGAGATATAACAAAACAATACATACTGAGATATTGCTCTTTTATAGATCTACAAAAATGTCTATGATGGCATAAACCTATCTTTTTAGGATAGCTTACTTTACCCATCTATCTTCTCAAAATGGTCACATACAATGAGGTAATTTGAATGCTATTTAGACGGATACAGTATTAATCCTTATCAAATAAAATACATTAGTTACCTTAAGCATTTCATGCACATAAGTATATATTTTTTTATTATCAGGGCGGGACAACGTCCGCCGGGCCTGCTAGTAATAAATATAATTGAGTAAATACAAATATTTGTTTCTCTGAAAATGTATAAAATAACACATCAATTTTATATTCATCATAAATATTTTTCATGCTTATTGACGCTTGGCCATCTAAAGTGGAAGCAAAATAATTAATATTAACGAAAAACAAAAACTAAATAAAGTAGCATAGTTTAGACACCAATAAAGAACATTGGATTTTTTTATTTACAGTATTGTTTTTAGACTGTAAAGAAATGATTGTAGTCATAAATAGTCAAGTGAATAAAGCTATTCAATAACGTATACACTAGTATACGGTGTCCGAGTTCAAATGCAATTAAGTTCTGCGAAATACTTATACAAAAACTTACCGAGTCGATGAAAAAACTTTACTCAAAAAAGTAGAAAAGGTTTAAATTAAATGTAAGAAAAAAACATCATTAATCATATTGATGAATGTACCTAATATCGCAGAAAGAAGCTTTGAAAACGACGGGATGCGTCAAAATTTACTCCACATTATTTCGTATGACCGTGAAAGGGCGTCCCGTGTAGATTTATTTTCATTCTGTCATTTAGTAAATAATAATATTCAAGAAGTGTGAATAAGATTTCATAAACAATAGTTTTGAGATGTCAAAGAAATATCTACGTTGTATGTTTTGATTACAACTTCTGTTTTTAATTCATACCTTATCTTTTAATGAGTCTTTCCTCATTCGTCGTTAAAAACGAGACCTTAAAATTATTAATTGTACAATAGCAAGTAAGAAAAATGGCGATGATATAATTGTAATTATAAGAAGTGTAGTCCTTTAAAATTTTAATAAAATATCACATTTAAACATATATTATGTAACAACATTCCATCAAATATTTACGAACGTCTGTTTTAAATAAAAAACAAACAAAACTTAGAAAAATTTATGTTTTAATTAGCTTCATCCGTTATGTTGCATAATGTTATGTATTTTGTATTGAAACGAGTATAATTCATCACGTGTATATTAAACGTTACATCGTATCAAAGAAAAGACCCACAGGCACATTTTGTCATCCCGTCGGTTGTTGTCCGAAGTGGTCACACATTTATTGAGCCAATGTTCGTCTGGCTGCATTTTTAGAATTATTAATTTGATTCGTGTTCTTATAGTCTGTTAAAGTGGCCGATTTTGTGCCAACCTTATAAATAAAACATTACGATGTCCACTTGCGACTGTTTTATAAGAGGCGAGCTTGTTTAGTATATTGTTAAGTTACATTGTTTTACCTTACAAATAACCGTTTTGGGATAAATATATTTGATAATTAATTTTTTTGATACAAGTTATTTAGTGCCGTAAATAGAAACTTTCATTTATTATATGGAACTTACTAAAACGAAATTAGCATGTCTCCAACGAAACAGTAATATTCAAAGATTTATCCTACGCAAAGCTTTTACCGTACTATAAAGATCAGCACCACAACAGTGATGCCCCTGGTGTTGCGGTTGTCCATAGGCGACGACGGTAACGATTTAATATGAGATGGTTCGTTCGCCTGTTTGCTGCGCTTTGGCATAAAGAAAAGAAGATACAAATTATGTTATTAACAAGTTGTAGCGATAGTTGGTATAAAGTCTAACGATCTGAATTAATATTTATAATAAAAAACCATTGCGGTGCCCAGAGCTTCGGGTATGTTGGTAATAATTACTATTTGTTGGAATAAATAGTTTAAGTACAACAAAATGAATTTTGTGTAAATTTACTTCATCTATACATACAAAATTTCATATCGATCGTTTGAACGCTTTAGAAGTTGATATACTGTAAGCCTAAATAATTCATAATAAATTGTAGCTAAATGAATTGCAAAAATGCTTTTTCCATGAAAACACACTTATGTGTGGCAAAGTTCATGACAATCAGTCGAAATGTATCAACCGATACCGATAACCGACGATATATATGACAATATCTATAGTTATATATAGATGCACAAGAAAACGATCATAAAACTTCGGCGTTTTAGTGACGAAACTATCTTATTGTTGACGAAGTAATAATTGTTCTGCGCACGCGCAGTACTCCGTTTGTCCCACTTATCTACGGCAAGAACATCGCTCAACTCGCAATATTTATAAAAAACATAGTTTTTTTTCAACTTTGTACTAAATGAAGAAATAAAACAAAAATAAAGTGATCGAAATCTATCGATTAGTTTTTGCGTGATGCACGCATAATGGCTTACCTCTATCATTTTATTTATATATAAGAAGATTAATAAATGATAATTGCTTTCAGGTGGAAGTTATTATCCTGGACAAGAACGATAGCCCACCGGTGTTTAAGAACATCCCTCCTGCCTATCTGATGTCGGAAGACCTCGCTCCGGGTCAGAGAATTGCAGTGATAACAGCAGAAGACCCGGACACCATAGGCAGTATCACGTACAGTATACAGAACATAGAACCGATACCATTTATATTGGACTCGCAAACTGGTACGCTTACGTTGAAAGACCCATTGGATAGAGAGACCGTTGCAGAATATCAGGTCATTATAAGAGCAGACGATGGCGTCCAGTTTACTGATGTTACAATTATTGTACAGGTTTGTATTGACCACAAAAATATTGAAGAATGATTATATTATTTAACTGTTTTCTCTGGCAATAGGTAAATTATATTTAATTTAACATTCTCATGTGAAAATAAGATACATTTGTGGTAAGTTTACATGAACAGTTGTAAACGTAAATTTAAAGCCTGTAAATCTGACTGCTTTCGGCTTTGTTACTCGTTTTTTTTCTTTATATGTTTTAACTTTCACCCCAAACTCATCAGATATGTCGCGCTAAATCTAAAACGGGATCCTTAACTTAAGTGTGGTAGCGGCATTAGAAATAACCAACCACCATGCTGTGCTTCCGTCACTATGTTTTCCTTCACTGAATGTATGAATCTGAACATAATTGGCATTGATCGCTTAAAATTTGAGTAAACGTTTACAAATGTAATGGTATTTTGTATTTTATACCAACATGTATATTGATCTAATATAAATAATCTCTAATGGTGTAAAAGTAAAGAGTAAAAAATATATACACTTTGTACTGTGTTATTTAACTTGTGGAACGGATTTTATTTATACGAAGTGTATAAAGAAATAGTGTATTAAATGTGTGTATGTATAGTTCGATGCAGGTATGTTTCCACGTCTGTGGTTCGGTCCAATTCCACATGTCAGCCCCAATCAGTTGAATTCTTATCATGGCGTCTACATCCATACGTCAGTTGAACGGTTGACTGCCGATTAACTAATCACTGGAGCTTTTAGATCACTATATCTACATTCTACCTATTTCTATGTACCGTTAAACTGTCCATAAGTAAATCCTTAATGGTTTCGATTAATTTAATGTAGTCACTCGTAAGCTTTGCGATGTTTCATTGCTTATTTAAATTTATTATACATACATCTTCATCCTCTCTTTGTGAACGGTTTTTTTTCTTATATTTTATAGGTTAGCGTTTGACCAAAATCTCGTTTGATGTTAAATGATGATGTGGTCTAAGATGGCAGTCACACTAAACCTAGAGGAAGACTGGTTCTCAAGTGCAGTCTCAATAGATATTAACGAACTTTAGTGATATCAATTATATTTTTTAGAAAATTTCGTTTAAAAGATTAATCATTATTATCGTATTTCGACCACCAGTATGTATCAAAATATAAACCATAATATTGATAGTTTAATGAGTTTTATATTTCTATGTTACTCTAACTAAATTTAAACCATTTACAACACTTATTAAAAGTATAAAAAAGTTTATCAGTCATCTTGATTTTTGTGTAAATGTTTTTCATGAATGAGTTCACAAACTTACTATTTAATTCAGTTTATTTAAATCAACTGTAAAATATTGTCGCAGCAATATAAATAAATCATTATTAATAATGTATTATGTATAAGTAGAAATTATATAGACGTACTCAACGTGAGGTAATTACATTTATAAGCGATGTCGTGAAGTGGTAGTATATTTAAGTTTTGCAAATATGTTAATATAATTTCAGGTAACCGACACCAACGACAACCCACCGGTGTTCAAGGAAAGCGCTTACTCTTTCGACATTCCCGAGAATGCAGCGAGAGGTTCTATAGTTGGGACCGTGGCGGCCGTTGACCCCGATTCCGGACCCAACGCACAGCTAACGTATACCGTCATATCGGACTGGGCCAATGATGTTTTCTCGCTCAACCCTCAGACAGGGGTCTTTACGTTGACAGCGAGACTTGATTATGAAGAAGTGAGTGGATTTCTACTCTTATTTTCATATATATATATGGAATATTATTTTTTAACAATTCATATATTTACTGTTTATTTTCCAATAAACAATTTCAATATTTCTAAAACAAATGATTCGAAGTCGTAATAAATTGTTATGTAACAATATAAGCTTGTTTAGAAGAAGCATAACAACTTTTTTATATATAAATACTAACTTTTATCCGCTGCTTCACTCGGGTTAGTATACATTTGGCCTATCTCTTTGGAACAGTGGTGTTCCTGGATGTCCTATTCTATATTGTTGACAATGTATATGTAAAATTTCAGCAGTTAGGTCATGAAAGCATAAGAAATAAAAATACTCCATCAAACTTATAATTGTAGTATGGATTATTAAAACAAATACCCTTATTTATACATCTATGTGAATGATTGTTATAATTTTCCAATTAATAAATATACTTACTATTTATTTTCCAATAAATATGTTTATTCTTATTTTAATATTTCCAAAATAAAAATAATTCGAAGTAACGATAAATTATTACTTAAGAATGTAAGCTTTTTCAGAATTAGTGCAAATACTTTTATTTCTATAATTAAATATTACAAATTGAAATAAACATAACGAGTTTAAATGAAAAATTATACAGGTACCAAGATTCTTGGTATTTACAAGAGAATCGCAGAATAAGATATCCATGAAATTTTAATCGAATCTTAACCAATCGAGTTGTTAATATGTATATTGATAATATTATTATAAAGTCGCAGCATGCACTCCAAGAACGAGTGGCAAAAGTTTAAAAGCACTCGTAAAACGGCGCGACAGCGCTATAAAAGAGGTCGAAATGTGCAATTAAACACACTTAAAATAGATTAAGTAATTACTACGCAAATACATATACAATGACTTGTAGAAAAAAGGGAAAAACGTAACTGAATGCACCAGTGTATATACTTTAACATGCAAGTTGCGTCGGGTTTTTTTTTATGTTATAAACAATCCGATATGATTTTATAGAGATTGTCTGCATAAAAAGTAGGAGTCCATAGGTTTATACATACGATTTTTTGCTTTTATCACATTATGGAATAACTCCATACATTCTCACAGCATATGAGTAGGCACTTTTATACTTCACCTACGTTTAATACAAACATTTTTTTAATTTCATTTAGGTAACTCATTCCCAGCAATATGAGATATGTTAGATATCATGTTTTAAACTTTCTTAATAAAGAAATATAAAAGATTATAAAAGTATATAATCTATACAAATACATAAAATTGAAGTGTTCGTTTGTAATATCGAATATGACAGTTTATACGATACCTATGACAAAAACCTCAATTTTTTACCAAATCGGTATGAAAATTCAATTTTTACAATTATTGTCTCTGTCCGTGTGTTTGTTCCGTTCAATCTCCACAACGGTTGGATCGTTTATACGAGACTTTTACTGACAGATAGCTGATGCTGTAACGATGAGTAAGGTAGACTACTTTAATTTTAGAAAATTAAAAAATAGGGATCCACACAAATACAATAAATTAAAGTAGCACTGCCCAGTATAGCGCGCACCTACGTACAAGGTGACTCGGAACAACATTTTTTGCTAAATTCCACGCGAACAAAGTTGCGTGTAATATCTAGTTATAAATATATATCTAAAGAACTTTATATTATGTAAAATCAGATGTAAATTTAATTACGAAAGCGACATAGAAATATGTGAATGTAAATATTTTCAATATAATTATTTCACGATTAAGTAAGAACTTAAAAATCTTATGCATCTTAATTATTCTTATTATTGGAATGAGTTAATAACTGTCTTTAATAACACTACAAGTGGACATGGCAGTGTTGCAAATTTAATCGTGATTAAGATAAGTACATTTTAAAAGTTTTCAAATACAAATAGAAACAAAAATGTATAAATAAGTAAATTGTTTTTTTTTTTTTTGGCTGAACAAGTGTAATAATTGTGAAAGAATTTTTAAACGTTTTGTGTATGGAGATTATGCAAATGATCACATTATTAGAACATAAATACTGTTTAAGTGACAACACAGCGATATGGGTTTAAAGTTAATGACTATCAATTACTTCATTATTTGTATTCCAGCGAAACTGTAGAGGCCTTGCCAAGTCAACAGTTCATTAGTATAATAGTTATATTTCGATTTTTCTCGGGGATAGATTATCGCTGAATAAAAGTTGCGTTACGTCATGATGGTTGGTTGAGTAGTAGTTAAGGCGTGAAAGCGTAACAAACAAATTAACATTCATATTTCTAGTATTAGTTAGGAATAGTAAGGATTACTTAGGATAACGCTGTTTTTTTAACCTTCGTCTTTTTTACTATCAAATTCTAATTTGATTTTCATGGTTAATCTTCGAAGCAGTTGAACCAATTTTAATAAAACTTGTACTAGCAGATTGAAAACTTGTTATAGTATGTCTTTTTATGCACCCCTGGTAAAGTGTATGCAAAATTTTATAATAATTGGTTAAGTCGTTGAGGTGTAAAAACGTTACAAATAAAGTCACATTGGAATTTATAATACTTGCAAGGATAAATATAGTTACGTGGTTTGAAGTTTTTTTCACTTCTTTGTGAAATGGGCCTTCATTAATAATAAATGTTATGTTATTAAGTGAAACTTTTTTTATCGTCTCAAATTTTTTCGTCCTTCTATCGCATGTCGTATTACAGCCGCCCGTGGAGTAGGGGTTAAAATAAAAGGCGCTCCGTAATATAATTGTTATTGTTAAATAAAAATATTATTGTTACAAATTATTATATATCTTATTACTTATTTTTATTAAAAAGAGATGATTGTATCGCTGCGGTTTTTTAATGCTTTATTTCTTAGTAAATTAAATTGAAGGTAGATTTCTTTTAGATTTAGTGTATCAAGTATGCTTTACTCAGCCTCTGAGTGCTTGGGGCCATGCATTGCGGTTGAAAGAATTATCTTAACATAGATCTTGAGACGGGGCGTTGACCGCTCAAACTAGTGGACGACCATGTTTAAGTATCCAGCGATTAAAAAAAATGAATGAGATATTAAAATCAACAAACAAGTAAACGACAATATTAATTGTAACTAATTACATAGTTATTTAAGCCAAATATATTTTAAATATCTTATTATATACTCATACTAGATGACCTGGTGAACTTCAAAACACTTACATATATTTGTAAAAGTGTGGTAAAAACTTAATGAAAAAAATATATTTTCGTTATAAATGCAACACAGTTATGCACTTAACAATTTAAAGCTTTCTCATGTACTTACTATTTTATTTCTAAAATAGAACTATTTTGTATTGCAACAAAACAGACGGGTATAAGGAAGTAAACCAATAAAATCATACTGTAACGTTTAAAAAAAATACTATTAATAAGACCCTTGTTTAGAAATCTAAGTATGAATTATACTTTCGATATGTTTTTAACAGCCTGTACTATTTTAATTGTAATATTTTTTTTTTTTATAATTATAATAGTTTTCATACATCTATAAATGGATGTCATCGCCTATTTCTTTAACACGCTCTATAGTCTATAGCAATCAAAATAGAGAAGGGAATATGGTAAAATTAAGTTTCCTGTGTATCAATATTCAAGAGAACAAGTTATTCACTAATATCTAATTAAAAGTATTTTCAGTACTTTTACAGTCGGATTCTTTATTAATAATTCAAATTATTAAAAATAGACTTTCAATATATGATAACACAGCTTGTGTAATAAGACAAAATTGGTTTCACCCTCATATTCGACTGTATTACAATTTAATTAACTTTCAATGGCATAATCGAACAGAAGGAACCAATTAATAAAGCATATATATTAAAAAATATATTCTACATATATCTCACTCGTATTTAAGAACAATACTGCCCTAAAGCGCTGTTTTACACGAGGAAATAATACGCAGGCTGGACTAAACTCATATAACTAGTTGCATTACTACCTTTAATTGACTCCTCACTATAATAATACAATAGAGATTCGTTAATTTCCTAATATATGAGAAAGAATTTGAAGTATCTTTAACAATTTTCTTCAAAATAGACTTATATACATCAATCATATATCGTTTATACAATTAAAATGTGACGTGTAATTGTATTGTATAATAATAGTGTTTATAAACCTTGGATTCGTTTTTCTTAGAAATCGACATTGTGTACCACTTAAATACTGATATTTCATCAATAACACGGTACTCTTATTTAATGCAAGCTCATGAAAATAATAACTTAACTTCTGGACTGCCCAAAAACGTAAAGTTTTAAATTCCATATAAACGAATGTAGACCTCATGATGCATAGGTCAACAGACTGTTGGCGGCATACGCTTGAAATAATTCCTGATTTGTTACGAAATTTTAAAAGAACAAACAATATATTTTAAATTATAATATTTATGTAAATGTATTTTTAATTATTTTTTTTATTTGTACGAAAGTTTTTTTACTAAACCATGAAGTTTACAATGTACAATATCGTGAAATAAAAAAGGAATAAAAACATAATCCGCCAGCTTAAGATCTTGGTTAACGTTAAGTAAGTGTGGCTTATCCTACCATAGACATGGTATTATATATTAATAAATCCTAACGTTTGAAATAAATCGAGCCTATATTTCAAACGCCAATCTCTTCCCGTGACATGTTAAAGTACGTCTTGTCATGACATATTTACAATAAATTTTATAACAGAAGAAAAAAACATAAAAAAAAATTGAAAGTAAAAATATGGTTGATTACAAAATGTTTTAATGGATTGTAGTGCTTACAAAAATCGTAGCCTCTTAAATCTTTAATAATTGTATATTAAATGAATGCATCGTGGTAATTATTATTTAGATAAGGACCAAGTAACTAATAAGTAAAACAAAAAAAAATCGAAGTAGTACTAGTAGTTTTGAGTGATACGCGTACAACGGTGCACCTCTATCGTTTTATTTAAATGTGTATATGACATAGGATTTTATTGCCTAATGGAAAGTACGTATTTTGTCTTGATTAATAATATAGTGTCTTTTACATTTTTAATAGTAATTATTATTTTACACGTACAACACGCCTACCGATTTTAACTTACCTCTTTTAAATATTGTCATTACTGCTTAGCGCTTATTAAAAAGATTTTAATAAACCTCAATTATATGAAGACTCAAGAGTCTGAAAAGTATGTTATTTGCTAGCAAAACTGTACCTCAGACATACCTCAATTTTCGTTTACGGATATATTTTAAGTGCTCAAACAGAAACATGCTAGTAAGAATATCTCACGACACTACAAGCATACGTAAAGAATGTTTTACTTAAGTATTCGTATAGTTTATTCCGATGTATTAAAAATAATAGGCATGTGAACAGAGCCCAAGTTATGATGCTATATTTCTTTTTATTAAATGCCAGGCATCACGAAGTAGGTATATTTTAACCTGTTTTTGCTGCAACTTGCATTATAGCTAGTTTTTGTATTACTCACCAATAATATGGTAAAATGTTAAACATATCATTCCATGCCTTATAATTATAGATTATATCAAAATTCCGTATTTAGGTGAGATGAGAGATAGTCATGAACTTAGCCATATTAGTCATATAATTGAAATAAACTAAATAATCTGTATTTTACAACATAACCATTATGAAAATTAAAGAACGTACTTTGTTAGCATGGGACCAAGTCAGACTAAGGTGCCTAAACTATATTATGTTTATCGAGTTATTAGAATGATTTTAAAATAAATATTCTTTGTTACTTAATACAAAGACAGTTTAATTAGAACATCAACAAAATTTTTAAGCCGAACGCCGTTTTTGCTTATAACTCTTATAAGAAACCTGGTCCATTGTTTTTAAAAGTTATCTGCGAGTTCTGTCGGCTCACCTTTCCCGACACAATGTGCCTGAGACTGAAACCATAAGAGCTTGGTTCGTGAATGCGAATGCGAAACGATGTCCGTCGCCACTCGGCACAGACTCATCAAGTCGTCGGTCCTGCTAATTAGTAAAAACAATTCGTTGTGTACATACGCCCGCTCTCCCGACCGCCCGCCAATTCCGCGTACCCTGCTAGAGAGCTGCTAATTTCATCCCGGTACAGTTTTTTTTGCGTCGCGCATCATATTCGGCATTTGCCCGCTCGATCCTCCATCGAAATTAAGGCTGAAACAATGTCTGACAAAGCGGCCGTCCACAAAACAACTTCGGGCCGGATTCCGCGACCACTGCTTGTTTTTTAAATCATCTCGCTTCACGATCCGCGAATGAGGGAGCTTGTCATAGCTCGCAATCCTCAGTGTACTATTATATGGAAAGTTTAAATGCCGTTTCGAGTCGTGAAATGTACACTGTTGTAATACAAACTACAACATTAAAAATGAATATCAACATTTTTCAGACACAACACTACATTTTGGTAGCACAGGCTCAGGACAGCGGTCAACCTACACTGTCAGGCACAGTCACTGTTTATGTGAACGTAATCGATCTCAACGATAACGCACCAATATTCGACCCTATGAGTTTTTCCAATGAAATTTTAGAAGATGCTCCAGTCGGTTCTCCAGTGGTTACCGTCAGTGCAACTGATATGGACTCAGGTAATTAATAGCAATTGTATATCTATATCACATTTTAGTTATCATTATAATGTGCAGAGTATTTTACTTATTACACAAATGTTTACGAACACATTAAACGAACCTAATTACGATAAATGCAAAAATATGAATAGTCTATTATTATTAGCAATCGCCATCATTAAAGAACATTTTTAAGGACTATTCTGAAATACTTGATTTAAAATAAAATAAAACTTATGTTTGTAGTAACATAAATAACCATGAAGTATAATGTAATAAAAGTCATATTACTATTCTATGTTTTTGAAATTATGATATAAGAAAATACTATGTATTTTTTAGGCCTCAATGGGAAAATTTCCTACAGCATTTCGTCTGGAGACGACAGACAAGATTTTAAAATCGGTAATAACGGTACTATATACACTGCAAAGCTATTGGATAGAGAAACGATCCCCATATATAATTTAGTGATCACCGCAAGAGATTTAGCCAAGTCACCTGAACCTCAGCTCTCGTCAACGGTCCAGGTAAGCATTTTTTTTAATAAGTAAATATTTTCCCTTTGTATAAACTAACCACGTATATAATGTAAAGTTTCGAAGATTTACATTCGATGACACTGCTGTTAGAATTTACCAGGAATACAATATTTACTTTTACAGGCCAGTGTTACTTTTAGTAAGCCCTTACTAACAAGATGCCAGTATTTCACACAATGTTCAGAAGTCATACATAATTTATTGGAAAAAAATATATATATACAGAAAATTATTCGAAATCATAAAATATCATTGTATACGACTGTAATTATCTTTTTATATTAACTTGTTCATTAAATTGTTTGTTGTAGGATAGTTCTATTGTCTGAAAAAATACTCTGAACGTGTGCACATTTTTAAATAAGCGACAGAAGTCAAAATATTTACAACATTCTGGTTCATTACAACCTATTGTCGAGTGAACCTATTGTTGTTACATTTCACAATATGCCCCTGATGAGACTACTTGAAAAGGATATGTTTTTGGCTTTCCGACTGAAGGTGCACGCTTGCATGCTATTTGTTATCCGTTCTAGTCGGTTAACTTTATTCACGACGGATAGTCATATTTCTATAAACTAATAGCAACTGTTTATGACTTTATATACGTTAATTACATCGTATAACTTAATAATAATAAAACATATTTTATCAATATTATTTACATTACATATTTTATTAATATACTTTAACGCATTTTAAAATTTAGCCCTAGAATATACCTATGATTTAAAGAAAAAATCATGTAATTCTATTTAGTAGTTTTCGAATTACAAGCATTACAATGGGCTTACAGATAGAGAGATGTTGCCTTTCACAATACGCAAGGATATATTTGTAAGGATAAGGTTATTTGATGTTTTAGACAAAATACTGCAATAGAATGTACTTTTAGTAATTTTGTGTATACTTAGTTTGCATTTACTTAACTTGTTCCTTATATTACCTAACGTAACAAAACATATACTAACCAAAAAATACACCAATAACCAAACCCCTACGATAAAAACCTATATTTTATAACAATAATCATGTGAATTGGTTAAGTAATTTTCGAGTTAAATGCATGACAGATGCGGACACACAGAAGATGCTTTTTATAAAGTGTAAGAATATGGATAAACTTGCAATTTATGTCAAGTTTTGAAATATGTAAAAGTATTTTAATTTTAAGAACTTAATATATGTAGAATTATATATTGTATATAAAATACATGTAAAATATAATAAATTACTACATAAACTATTCGAAAACTTTTGCGATTTTATTAAATCATGTTAGTTCTTTCATCGTATGTAAAACGTATTTATTCTATTTACAGGTGACTATACAACTGAAAGATGTTAATGACATAGCACCAGAATTTATAACACCAAATGTAACTTCTGTATCAGAGAATATACCATTGAATACTGTAGTCATGACCATAAAAGCAATTGACAAAGATGAAGGAAGAAATGGTTACGTGGAATACTTTATTGCGCCAGATCCAGAGATCAATGGCTATTTTTCATTGGGGAACGTTGACGGAATTTTAAGAGCAACTGGAAAACTTGATAGAGAACTTAAATCTAGCTATAAAGTTACGATTACAGCTAAAGACAGGGGCGATCCACCTAATGTAACAAAAAATCAAATTAGGATTAATATTCTAGACGAAAATGATAACAGCCCTGTTTTTGATCCGAAACAATATAGTGCATCGGTTCCCGAAAATGCAAGCATTGGAGCAAGTGTTTTACAGGTAATAATTACAATCTTTTTACATATTTCAGAAACAGAACTGGCAATAGTTTGAGGTCGGTGTAAAGTCAACTGGTCGTAGAAATTAATGTATTTGATTTAAAATAAAATGTTGTTATATACAATTGTAATACTTATATATTTTATTTTATTCTGTACTAAACGTTTAAAATAAGTTCTAATATTTACAATTTTAATATATTTCAACTTACATAATCCTGTTTCTTTTTTTTTACTTTAAGCTTACATCACAAAAGTATTACAACATTATAAACATTGTAAACCTTATATATAATATATACATTCATACATAAAAAATATTAATCGTGTAATATTATTCACTTCTGCATTACAGGTTTCTGCAACTGACATTGATGAAGGTGCTAATGGAAGAGTAAGATATTCAATAGTGTCTGGAGACGAAAATCGAGATTTTAGCATAAGTGAAGATACGGGCATCGTAAGAGTAGCTAAAAACTTAAATTTTGAAAGAAAATCTCGTTACGTACTTACTATTAAAGCAGAAGATTGTGCAAAGGATGACGTAAGATTCGATATAGCTGAATTATCAATTTCAATTCAAGACATAAATGACAATCCACCCACATTTTTGGATTCACCATATTTAGCATATGTTATGGAAAATATCATACCTCCAAATGGCGGATATATCATTACTGTTCATGCATATGACGCTGACTCTCCGCCTTTTAATAATCAAGTTCGCTATTTCATCAAGGAAGGTGACACGGATCTTTTTAGAATAAATGCCTCAACTGGACAAATTTCCTTACTGCAAACATTAGATCGCGAGGCACAAGACGAATATACACTTGCGCTTGTTGCGATGGATACTGGTAAAGTTATATTTACTTAAAAAAATATATAATAGATATAGAATATAGTTATAATAATTTTGAGTGTACAAAAATTACTGTTTATTTACAATAGTATCTATTAAACTAACCTAAAAAATAAATTATTAAGCACTTAATTTATGATTATTTGCAGGATCTCCACCTCTCACTGGTTCTGGCACAGTAAAAATTTTAGTCCAAGACGTTAATGATAATAGCCCAGAGTTTGAAAGGCAAAGCTATCAAACAAATGTAAAGGAAAATTTACCGATTGGAACAGTCATACTAAGTCCAAAAGCTACAGACAAGGATCTAGGCAACAACGCTAAAATAAGATATAGTCTTCTGGGCGATAAAGCAGAACGGTTTCAAATAGACTTTCTTACCGGTGTCATTGTAACAAATGCTACTTTAGATAGAGAAGAATGGGATATTTACTACTTAATTATAATGGCACAAGATTCATCTACAACTGATCCCAGAACAGCTACAAGTAATCTCACAGTAGTTGTTGAAGACGAAAACGATAATACGCCTACATTTCCACACCCAGTTTACGAAACTCATATATCAGATAGAACAATGAAAGGAGATTTCGTTTTTGGAATAAAAGCCAATGACAATGATGTTGGAATAAACAAAAAAATCGTATATGATTTGAAAGGCGAACACCTAGATTATTTTTTGATCAATAAAGATACAGGAGTAATAAAAGCAAAAGAAAATCTTATTCAATACAAAGATAAAAATATATCCTCTTTCAATTTAATAATAATTGCTACAGATGGTGGCTTAACTCCAAGACAAAGTACAGCTGAACTAATTCTTATTCCAAAATCAGTAAGAAATTTTCCAAAATTTACAGTAACAAATAAATTAACGTTCACATTTTCGGAAGATACTCCCGAAGGAGTTTTAGTGACAAGATTATCAGCCACATCTCCAAAGAAAGGCCCTACTGGATTATTGCAGTATGGTGTTGCAGGAGGAAATATTGACGATGCTTTGCGTGTAGAGCCAATGAGTGGAGAAGTATTTATAACAGGTAAAGGACTTGATTATGAAACGATGCCTTTATATGAAGTCTGGTTTGAGGTTAGAGACTCGGATAATCCACCATTAAAATCATTTATTGAAATAGAGGTCAAGGTTACAGATGCAAATGATAACCCACCTATCTTAGAAAATTCATTATATAATGCAACCGTATTAGAAGAAGAATCTCCACCTCAACTTGTTATTGAAGTACATGCCCACGATGTTGATTCTAATGAAAATGGAAGAATATCCTACAAATTGGTCAATGATTATGAAGAAACTTTTAGTATTGACTCAGAAACTGGAGAAATATCTACGAATATGGCACTAGATCGCGAATCAATACCATTTTATGAAATATTGGTTGAAGCTGTTGATCATGGTGTACCTCAGTTAACTGGAACGTCGACAGTAGTTGTAACTGTTTTAGATAAAAATGATAATCCACCACGTTTTACACGACTCTTTAGTGTAAATGTTACTGAGAATGCTGAAATAGGATCTTTTGTAATAAGAGTAACCAGTTCAGACTTAGATTCAGGTCCTAATGCTAATGCAACATACAGTTTCGTAGAAAATCCTGGTGAAAAATTTGTAATTGATCCCTTAAGTGGTAACGTCACCGTAGCCCGTCCGTTAGACAGAGAACTCCAGGACGAATATATTCTAAAAGTTGCTGCTATTGATGGTGCATGGCGATCTGAAACACCTTTAACAGTAACAATACAGGATCAGAATGATAACTCACCTGAATTTGAGTACTCTTATTATAGCTTTAACTTTCCAGAATTACAAAAGAAAGGTAGTTTTGTCGGCCAAGTTATAGCAACAGATAGAGATAAACAAGGTCCTAATTCAATCATATCATATTCGTTACAACAACCTTCAGATTTGTTTTCTATTGATCCGGCAACAGGAGAAATATCTAGCAAGTTTATAATGAATTATAAAAGAACATCCGTAAATTCATCGCCAGAGAATACATATTCTGTTATTGTTGTCGCCACTGATAACGGAAAACCTCCCATGTCCTCAGAATGCTTAGTTACAATAAACGTGGTTGATGCCAACAATAACGCGCCTAAATTTAAAGCCCACGAAAATTTTGTTCCTGTGCCAAACGACGCCACAATTGGAGAAAAAATAATTAAACTTAGCGCTGAGGATACTATAGACTTTGGAATTAACGCTGAGATAGATTATTATATTTTCGGAGGAAATGGATCTTCATATTTTATTATTGACAAGCATGATGGATGGATATCTGTAAATAAACAATTTTACAATTTAGATCAATACTATGAACTAAAAATAAAAGCTGTTGACTGTGGCGTACCCCCTCAATCAGATGAGACGACAATAACCTTTGTTGTTACTGGAGAAAATATTCATAGTCCTAAATTTACGGCTCTAAGTTATCAAGTAATAGTTCCCGAAAATGAACCTATAGGATCTTCTATACTCACAGTAAAAGCAAGTGATGAGGATTATGGCCCTAATGGTATTGTCCGTTATTCAATTTCATCTGGAAATATAGACAAAGAATTCCAAATTAATTCCATATCTGGAACTATTAGTATTATGAGAGCTCTAGACTTTGATACCATTCAGGAATATCGGCTTAATATAACTGCAAAGGACATAGGATTTAAACCAAAAGAAACTACTGCTACATTGACTATCATTCTAACAGATATTAATGATAATGCTCCACAATTCAACCAAACTGTATATATTGCTTACTTGGCAGAAAACTCCCCAGTAAATAGTTTTATATTCAAAGTAAAAGCAAAAGATGTTGATTCTCCTAAAAATGCTGTAATAAAATATTATATCCACAATAATATGGCATCACTTTTCCACATTAATGAAAATACAGGTGAAATATTTTCAAAAGAAGTTTTTGATTATGAAGAAAAGTCACTTTACAAATTAGTAATACGAGCAGAAAATCCAGATTCAATTATGAAAACGACTACTGAAGTAATTGTACATATAACAGGTGTTAATGAGTATTATCCTAAATTTAAACAGCCTGTATTCCATTTTGACGTATCAGAATCAGCTGAAGTGGGAACAAATGTTGGAGTAGTTCAAGCCAGTGACCAAGATAGCGGCGAAGATGGCATTATATACTATTTATTCGTTGGTTCAAGCAACGATAAAGGCTTCAGTATAAATTCACAAACAGGTGTAATAAGAGTTGCTCGATACTTAGATAGGGAAACGCAAAATAGAGTTGTATTGACCGTTTTAGCAAAAAACTCAGGTGGCATACATGGCAATGATACAGACGAAGCGCAAATTATAATTTCCATTCAAGATGGTAATGATCCACCAGATTTTTGCGAATTTATTATGAAACCACTATTTCTGAAGGAGCTAATATAGGTCAAGGAGTGATTCAAGTGCAAGCCATTGATAAAGACGTGCGTCCACAAAACAATCAATTTAGTTTTTCTATTATTGGCGGTAATACCGATCAACATTTCAAAATAGATCCACAATCAGGTGAAATTGAAGTAGCACATCAGTTAGATAGAGAAACTATACCAACATATTCATTGATTGTGGGCGCAATTGATACCGGTATACCTCCGCAAACTGGTACAGCGACTGTTAAAGTAACTTTAACTGATATCAATGATAATGGTCCCATATTTGATCTAACAAATTTTGAAGGTTCTGTTTATGAAAATGAACCCCCCAATACAAGTATAACAACACTCACTGCTAAAGACCCGGATTTACCACCCAATGGTGCACCATTTTCATATTCTATTATAGGCGGTAAGCACCAAAGTTTTGTCAGAGTTCATAAGCATACAGGTGTTCTTTTAACAACTAAAAAAATAGATAGAGAAATAATGCCAACTTTAGAAATTAAGATCCAAATCGAAGATAGTGGCACGCCCGTAATGAAATCGAGTTATGTAATACCAATAAAAGTATTAGACAGAAATGATAATCCTCCGTCGCCAAGATCAGCACATGTTCTGGTATATGCGTTCAATAACAAAGTTCCACGTGGTAAAATTGCGGACGTGAAGCCCAATGATCCAGACATTATAGGAGATTACAAATGTACTATTATCAGGGATTCTACATCTGAAAATACGCTTGCACTATTAACTATTGGTACAGGATGTGATCTTTATACAAAAGCTGTGAAGCCAGGACAAGGTTATTCTTTTTCAGTTTCTGGTAATGATGGAATACACAAAGATGTTATATCTTCTATAAGCGTTGAATATTTTTCATTTGATAATGCTACTGTCGAACAATCTGTTACCATGAGAATTATAAAAATGTCAGCATCTGATTTTGTAAACCATTATTATCGTAGTCTGTTGGAAATTTTGAAACAAGGTTTGCACAGCAAAGACAGTATTTACCTATATAGTATAACCGAGGTTGAGGGCCACTTAGATTTAACAATAGCTATAAAAGCAAACAACTCAATTTACAAAAGGGAAGATACCGAAACGCATTTACGTAGCAAGGAGTTTGATGTAAAAAAATTACTCAAAAGTGAAATCATAGTTACATATTATCCATGTGCTTCTCATCAATGTCTCAACGATGGTTTTTGTACTGATTCAATAACTGTTTTAGATGATACAAAAATTACAGAGAGTGCATCACTTATTCTGTCTTCGCCTTTAGTTAAACATGAATATACCTGTCACTGTCCAGAAGGATTTATGGGAAGCAACTGCGAAAAACGACAGGACCCATGTTCACCAAATCCTTGTCATTTCGGTGGACAATGTCGAAAACAAGATCATGATTTTATTTGTAATTGTCCAGCACGCAAAGATGGAAAAACATGTGAATTAGAGAGGGATGATGTATGCAGTAGTAATCCTTGTAAAAACGGGGGATCTTGCAAAGAAAGTTCTGACAGGAATTCTTTCTTTTGTTTATGTCGTCCTGGTTATCGCGGTAATCATTGTGAAGCTTTAGTAGATTCATGTCGTCCTAATCCATGTATGTATGGAGGCATCTGTATAAGCTTAAAACCTGGTTATAAATGCAGTTGTACGAATGGACGATATGGTACACATTGTGAAAGCACCACATTTGGTTTTAATGAGCTATCTTACATGCAATTTCCTGCATTAGACGCTTCAACTAACGATATAACGATTATATTTGCAACCACAAAATCGGATTCTTTATTATTATACAACTACGGTGCTCAGACTGGCGGCAGATCTGATTTTATTGCTATAGAATTACTCGGAGGCAAGCCTATGTTTTCGTTTGGTGGAGCAAGAACATCAATTACATCTGTATCGATTACTAACCCCAAAAAAAATCTCGCTGACGGCGGATGGCATAAACTAACTGCTACGAGGAACGGACGAGTTATTTCTTTGAGTATTGCTTCTTGTACTGATCATGGAGATGTTTGTGCGGAATGTGAACCAGGCGACGATTCTTGTTACAATGATGATATCGGACAAGCAGGGTAAATATTAATTATAAACTCTAAATATCGAATATCATTAAATATATATAACAATATAAATATACTAACTAAATATTGAATTAATTGAATTTAGTATTAATGGAATTATAAGAAATATTTTGCTAAAAAATTACAGTGTACAATAGGATTATCATATGTGATTATCTATAATATATTGTTTAGTAATTATGTATAGATCTACATTAACACTTGAATTCGTTTGTTTGTTGTGCTTTCACGCTGTAACTACTGAACCGATTGTAAAGAAATGTATTATAAACATTTTTAAGAGTACTGGAAAGGACAGAAAGGGTACCTTTTATAGAGATAAAGATACCGTTCCCGATCGATAGGTTAAATCTCCTCTAACGCGAGCGAAGCCGTAGGCAGAAACTAGTAAACAGTGCACATGCAAATACAAAAGCAATTGTGTATATTCAAAGTTTTACTTATTATACTATTTAACACTCAGTACTGTAGACAAGTAATCTAGCAACACACATTGTTTTATATTAAATTTTAATTGGATTAGGTCAACGAATTCATATTCATATTATTTTCTCGTTTATCTCATTGAAGCTTTTGCAGGAATATAAGACATATTCACCTTCTTTTTACAGAACCCTAAACTTCAACAACGAACTGCTACTGATAGGAGGACTACACAAAGCAGATCCAGTATTGGAACGGCCAGGACAAATTCATTCCGACGATTTTGTTGGATGTATGCACAGTGTAACAATTAACGGTCGCTTATTAAACTTAACAAGTCCATTACATTCATTTGGCATTGAGACTAATTGTGAACGTTCAGAAAAAGGGGCCTGTTCTAAAAGGGACTTGTGTGGGTCAGGTGAATGCCAGGATAGGTGGAAAACATATTCATGTAAATGTGATAGATCTATTATTTCTACCGACTGTAGCACCTCACTTCAATCAATATCTGTAGGTGAAAATGGATTTATCTTATATAAAATATCAGAGAAGCACAGAAGAATGCAATTACTTGACACGTTTTATAATGGTAACACGTTTTGGGATAAACCTTATAATAAATCAAATATTAAATCTAATATAAAAGTAAATCCTCCCGCAAAAACTTTATCATTTTACTTTAGAACTTATAGAAAAAATGGAATATTATTTTACGCTGCAACTGAAAAGTATTTCACTCTAATAGAATTATTAGAAGGAAAAGTTAGCTACACTTCTAAACAAAATACTGTAGTAAATATGACCAAAGCTGATCAAAAGGAGGTATCGGATGGAGAATGGCATAATATAACTTTAATTTCTATCGGGAGAAGCATTCGTTTGATAATAGATAATATGAATGTAGGCGAAGAACTCGATCCTGCTGGAGTTCATGATTTTTTAGACCCTTACTTAACAGTTATGTCACTAGGAGGAGTAAAATCGGAATGGGTTACTTCATCAAATCAAAACAAATTTGAAGGATGCTTAGCGAATTTTACAGTCAATAATGAAATACAACCATTTTCTGGAAATGGAAGCATTTTTAAACATACCGTAAAAACAGGCAAAATATTAAATGGATGTCACAGCACGTTTGGTGTTGGGTACACTCAGAATTCAAATCCTTTACGAATAGGCATTATACTTGTTTGTGTTTTCTTTATTATTTTAATTGTCGCAATATGTGCATCAATAGTAATTTACCGTCTACGTAAGCAAAAGAAAGAAAAAGGTAACGGAACAAGTAGTAAAAACAGTACTGCTCTTTCGAAGCAGAATGGTGGTCCTGCAATGTTGAATGCTCCCAACTTGATAGCAGGCACCAACGATAGTATGATGAATAGAAATTTGCATAGTAACGATACTAGTCTTAATAGTTATATGTCGGATAACGCCGATATAACACGTAATGTAGGACATATAGTTGGCCCAGAGTTATTATCAAAAAAATACAAAGATCGTGAAATTATGAATATTGATCATCCAAGACCACAAAGACCCGATATAATAGAACGCGAGGTTGTAGGCAAAAGTCCAGCATTACGAGAAGATCATCACCCACCACCACCACCTTCTACAAATACATCACATCATCATGATCTTCCAAACGGAATCGATTTAAATTCCGAAGTTCCCGAACATTATGATTTAGAAAATGCTAGTTCTATAGCACCTTCCGATATAGATATTGTATACCATTATAAAGGATTTCGAGAAGCGGCAGGAGCAAGAAAATACAAAGCAACTCCCCCGCCTTTAGCAGGCTACCATCATAAGCATCAAAATGCACAACATCGACATTCACCACACCATCCTAGTGGGTTCCCTTCAAGAGTTTTACCTCAGACCGCGCAGCCTCCTCCACAACCTAGGCAACATCAAACTACACCGCTTGCCCGATTATCCCCTAGTAGTGAATTAAGTCAACAACCACGTATACTAACACTTCACGATATATCAGGTAAACCTCTACAAAGTGCTTTATTAGCAACTACATCTAGTTCTGGAGGTGTGGGAAAGGATGCTTTACATAGCAATAGTGAACGAAGCTTGAACAGCCCAGTTATGTCACAGGTCAGTGGACAAAGTTCATCAGCTGGACGAAAAACACCTAGTGCACCACTACAAGTACCACAAATTGTGTCTGTTGGTTCTGGTGCTGTTGGTCTAACCGCGGAAGAAATAGAGAGAATGAATGCAAGGCAAAGAACGTCAAGCTTAGTTTCTACATTGGATGCTGTTTCCAGTTCTAGTGAAGCCCCTCGAGGAACGGGAGTCGGCCACCACATGTCACACAGACATCATTCACCACCAGATGATAATAGGAGTTCAACTGGGTCTGATGATGAGAGTGGTAATGATAGTTTCACATGTTCAGAAATAGAGTACGATAACAATAGCATAAATGCTGATAAACTAGAAGATACTAGAAGACAAAATGTCAGTAATCCTAGCAACACAAAGAAACCTATTTTACCTCCTCCTTACGAAAGTTTCGATTCTTCGTTTCGCGGTTCATTGAGTACTTTAGTTGCATCTGATGATGATCTTGCACCGCATGTGAGTTCCGTATTATACAGGCAAGCGAATGGGTCCCCGTCTTCTGCTGCACTCGATTGGGATCATTTATTCAGTTGGGGTAATTTTGAAAGTATGAGAGGAGTGTTTGAAGACATAGCAGAGTTACCTGACTCTGTAAACGGACGAATGCCTTCCTCTTTAAGACTTCAGAATGGGACACCAAAACCATCTGAAGAATATGTTTAAGATATCATATTAAATCGTGTAAATAAATTGTGTATTTAAGTTTGTGTACAAATTGTATTGTTGAGATCTTGTATCAAGGTCTCTAGATTTAAACGTCTTGCCATACAATTCTGGACTAACTGTAAGATATATACTGTATTATTATTTTGGATGAGGTAGAAACTTCATACGTCTGTAATCTTCATGTAAATAATAAATGTAGATAAAAATCTTGTATTATTTTTATTTTATTTTTTGTTTTGGTATAAAATTCTGTAATTCGGGTTTTTTATATAGGAAAATATAGTGAAGTATACAAAATTAAATCTAAAAAAAATTACACAAGTATATAAGTCCAAGTTGTACATAAGGTTATATAATAATACGCTTATAGTTATTGTTACGTTATAAATTAATTATACACATGTGCATTGTGATATTACTCGTCTCTAGAGAGTGAAATAAGGAATACAAATTATAAAGCGTGTGTCATGGTATCAGTTCATGTATGTATTAAATTAAAATGTCCAGAATTATATATTATTTACTGTATGTATGTTTTATAGTAAAAGCCATATTAATTAGTGAACAAAGTGCCAAATGCGTCTTCTGTTCAAAAGAACTGACTAATTTAATTTTTCATATAAATGTGGATCAATAAAATATAATTTGAATAAAACCTTATTGTTTTATTACCTCCTTTTGTAAATTGAAACAAATTCTATTATTGTGGTTCAAATTTAATTAACATATAAATTAAGAAAAATTGTATTCAATTGATATTATATTTCAAACTTGGAAGACGAAGTTCCATTTACAATGTGAATTTACTTCAAACTTGGAAGACGAAGTTCCATTAACAATGTGAATTATAATTGCGGTTGGACTTAGAACAAGTCGTACCACCATGCTATGATTTCATCACGACGTTTTCCTACACCGAAAGCTCTGACTCAGTTGCTAGGATTTCAACCTATATACTAATAATGGGGTAGGGAAGAAAACAAGTTAAAAGTTGTGATTAGTGGCTGGCGAGCTTGTCTGTTATGTACACACCCTACGGCCAATTACTTGTCTATACTGTAAACAATATTTCTGGGTTTTTCGTTAAAGACATCTCTGCCGATTAAAACCATTGTAAATGTATCCATCTAAACGAATATTATAAAGCAAAATGATTTGTGTCCATTGTTTATAACATACTAAACCGAACCGACCGACGAACAATACTTAACAGATTTTCAGTATTCTTTAACCTAGAAAAATCTACATTATTAGTGAGTATGTTGGGCTCTATTTATATATCAAAATCTACATTGACGCGAACAAAGCCACGGTTAAAAGCTAACTTTTTATACGAAGATGGCTCTACTCTGGTGGAGTTGGCGCACTTTGAGTATAAAAGTTTATTAAAATGGATATAATTGAGATATCATAGGTGATATATAATCATTATTCGTGTATGTTAAACGTTTGACTGATCGAAAAACTTAAAGAATTTGAAATAAGACGTCTTTTGTGTCACAACATGATGTAAATGGAAGAAGATAGGAAATGGTATTATAATATTTTTAAATATTACCATTTTCACACCATTACACGGATATAACATTGTTTGAACAAGACAGTTTGTTTCCTAATGTAATCACGTTGTAAGGAAGTAAACAATAAACTGGAGGAAAATTCCGTTATTCAAACAAGTATTATTTAATGCCCTTAATTCGCTATCTAACACGCTCTTGACAATAACTAATTATAAAGAAACGGTATACGGCTGAAATACACGTAACGGTGATAAGATGATACGCGCTTGTATCCTTACGATAATTTTAATGTCATTTACATAATTCAGAACAGTAGTAGAAAAGACGCGTTATAACGTTTTTAAAATATTATATTTTTCAAAAATTAAATACAATTAATTATATAAAGTGTGAACACCGGACGCAATGAATATAAGAACCTTAATAATATACATCTACCTGCTATATATTACTCACTAGGGAATAAGCACTAAATTAAATTAGTATAGTAAGTAAACGTATTTGAAGTTTAAAAAAAAAACATCATCTCGCACAAATATTAGAAATTAATCTAATCGTATTATAGTAACTTACAACTTTTAGTAAACAATTCATAGTTACAACTACCACATTTCCAATAAATTAAAATACGATTATTTAAAAAAAAATTGTTGTGAAAAGTAACAAGCTTGTATTTATAAGACTACTCTACAATTTTAAACTGTAATTTGTAACTGACAACGGTGGTGTAAAGTATTAAGTAACCATTATTGGCGAAATCGACTAATGCGATACGCTCGGTGCTTGACACACAAAAAATTGAACTAGTAAATTAGTGCCGCAGATAAGCACTTAAAATGTCTAAAATTGTCTTTTGCGGTGCTCTCTTATCTGGTGATTAACAATGAAAATTATCATAAACGTAATTCTATAGTTTTCTCTGTTTTAAAGAACGGTTTAGATGCTCTTGGACATTTACAGATGAAGTTCGGTTGTTTCAGTGGGGTAGACCTCGGGAAGGTATATATATAAGTGTAGCCTATCTTTATGTTCAAACCCATAAATTATTTCATTTTCTATAGAAATGTTTCGTCAAATTGTTTTTTTATTTGCGTGTTATTTACGTGAGTATTAATTTACTTTCAACACATTTTTATTAAACGTATAAGAATTATAAAACACTATTAAGTCGATAAATTTATTCACGTTTTGTAAATAAAAAAAAAAAAGATAATTTTATTGTTTACTCTAAGGGATCTTGTTTAATAAAATTGGTCATAAACATTTTATAGTCACATCGATAACAATACCATAGCTTTGTTAAGAGTTTACAGTATAAAACTAATAAATAATTCGTAGAGTTGCTTGATAACTAAAATTTATAGAGCTAATTTTCTATATAAATAAAGTGAGGAAATTTTAAAGTTTAAATTTTATTGAAGTTTATGCTAGAGATTCGATCTCCAGAAATACTTTGTAGAAAATTTAATTTCTTAAAAAAATTCTTATTTATTTATATTCTTCGTCCTTTTTCCATCGATTATATTAATGACATTATAAAATAAGCTGAAGCGAAGTTTTTATCCTTTATATAGAAAATCTTTAAGCAGTAAGCAAATTATATAGCTCAATGTGGTAACAAAATAAATGAAAACTAATCATTGTATATAAAGTACCACTTAAAAAATAAATTGTGTTAATAATTCTTTTTAGACTGTTGCTAGTTGTTTTAATTAATGAAAGATATCTTACAATTAACTTTTCAGTTTTCGACAAAACGTTATCAAATATTTGAATTTTTAATTCATTAAAACAAAGGCGACGTTGATATTTCATAAAATTTATTTTATATACTGGCTTGCATAATATAACACCGAGTAATCTATAATACAATTAATCAAACTAATATATTCAACTAAAACTACGAATCTATAAATTCTACGTTTCGATAATTCAACGACCTTCGTTATGTTTATATTGTCAAAAACAGCTTGTTTTGTTCGTAGCTTTTTTTTTTATTAACGTGGGGAAATCCCTTATGGATACCCACTCTCCCGGGGGAGAGAGTGGGTTATGTCCGACTCGCACGGACTAAAACCCCACGGTGTACCGGCCGCCGCTTTTGGTTGGGGCGGCATGGGACCGTGAAAGCCTCTAGCTTTGTCAACCTTCTAGCTGAATATGAAAGTAATTGTCAATTCTATAACTTCTAATTTAAATTACCTCAGTTTGACTTGAATTAAGTGACAAAGTTTGTAATATTAATGATTGATAAATAATTAATAGCCTAAGATCTCGTGACGTAATTTTAAATTTGTTACAAAGCAGAAAATAAGGTAATCAGTTCTAAGCTTGGTAAAAGGACGATGAAATTTTTTTTAATAAGGATTACTGTATTTTACTTATAAGTTAAAAAATCATATTGCAATATAATAAATAGGGTATAGTATGTACATAAGTCTCTTGTGTAAAACTGTCACGAAATATTATGAATTTATACCATCAGTATAAAATAATACATTTACAAAAATTATTTTGACTTATAATTCTTACATATATGAAACTCAAGGTGTATAAAACTATAATAAGACCAGCCGTGTTTTATGGATCCGAGTGCTGGGCTACGAAAGAGACGGATGAGAAACAATGTTGATGAAAGATGTTACAAGAATGGATAAGATTAAGAATGAGTATATCAGAGGAAGTTTAAAAATAGCATCAGTGACAGAGAAATTGAGGAGTAATAGGTTAGCATGGTACGGGCATATTATGAGAAGAGTTGAAAGTCATGTAACAAGAAAAGTTTTGAGTTTGAAAGTGGACGGATATAGGATAGGAGTAGAGGAAGATCGAAAAAGGAATGGATGGATTGTGTGAAAAATGATATATGTATAAAAAGTGTGAACACTGAGATGACATCTGATAGAGGAGAGTGGAAAAGGAAAACATGTTGTGCCAACCCTACTTAGGTGTGATAAGGGTAAGATGATGATGAATTCTTTACATATATAAAATTCATAATGTTATTCAAACAAGTAAACAGTTTTCACCGGTGTGAAAATAAACTAATGTAAACTGTTTTCTTACATCCAATAGGACCCATATAGCATAAAATGACTGCTTATCACCTATCATTTAAGGTCATGTTATTATCTTGTAACTCCACATGTTCCCGCAAACCGAAAACTTACCATCATTCGCCCGTAACTTCTTTCGTAAATATATAAAAGTTAATAACAATAGAGTACTTTACTAAAGTTTCTATTAGTAAAATATTTTTTTAAATCTGATCTGTTGTTCCCTATATTATCTCCAACAAACAAACTAACTTTATCTCTTTATAATTAGGTATATTATTTAGATACGCAGCAAGAAATCTTTGAAGAGTAAGTTTCTTATTCATTTATTAATATAATCTTTTTTCATAATCAAAGCAATTTGTTCACTCTCAAATAATAAATTGTTACATTCGTGTACTTCGTAATTGGCGTATTGCTTAATTGTATTTTTTTTCTTTGTTTAATATACATTGTCAGCTGCGAAGGACCCATATAAAGTAAATAGATATTATTGTTTATATTACTATTTTCATGTGTCATAGTTTCCTGCAACGGTTGCGTGACACCACCGTTAGAATGTCCAAATGAAAATATTACATTCTGGTTATATACGAGGTGAAGCAAAACTTAATGAGATAAATATATTAGTTAATTAGCCTGTATTTCTAATAGTATATATAAAATTTGCTTAGTCAAATAAATGAATGACCCAAGAATAGCGGTGGCTGTCAAAAAATTAGATTCCATCTGTAACCACCGCCTGTCACACTAGCATGAAAGCAATTAAGTAAAACTAATATAGGTCTTTATTGTTAAATTACAGATTTTACACTACTTCATACCTTCATTTTAATAAAAACTTAACAAAACATTAAGAATCGTGTCAAATTCTAAATAATAATAACTGTAAAAATATACTATCCTTTACATATATTTGCAATTATCTTTAAAATAATTAACATTCCTCAAAAATTGCAGAGCTAATCAGGAAAGTCCTCATGAATTGAAAGCTATGGATAATACAACGATAAATTCAGCTCCATGGATAAAAGATGTTCCTATTAAAATCTTGATTCATGGCTACACTGGAGATAAGAATTTTCAACCTAATTCCGATATACGACCTGGTGAGAAAAAATTAACTTATACCATAGTTTCTCAATTGATTATAACTACAATGAACTGGAACATAGAAATTCTGGAAGTACAATGTTTGTCTAGGAAGCCGACCATGCAATTGAATCACACGACATGATATCTCGATCATATAGGCATTCACAGTTCGGAATTTCTCGATAATGTTTGGTAGCAGTTATTCGGCCAACCGGTCTCTAATTTCTGATACCATACCACACCACAGGGCCCGCCAATCTATTACTTAATATAATTTGTAACTTACATTTTGTATGGTAATAGCCCTGTTCCCAAGGATCGAAGCATAACTGATGTTAGATCGTTTATAATCTTGTTCGATAAATAAAAGAAAATAAGATAGATCTTTCGAATTTGGCTAGTAAATAGTTTCAGAGATTAATGCGTTCAAACAAACGAAAAAACAATGTCTACATTATACGTTTTGAATAAAATTTCATAGGCTTCTTCAAGCTCCTTAAGCCGTACAATGTGATAGATATATCTAGCTTTAGACAAAGATACTATAACATGTTTATCCATTTTCAGCTTACATGAAGTGCTGTGATTATAACATAATATCAGTGGATTACAAACCAATAGCCCTAGAGCCGTGCTACTTGCAAGCGGCTCAAAATACAGAAGTTGTTGGAAAATGTACAGCTCAGCTAATAGATAAGTTAGTTGGACATGGGATACTTTTAAAATGGTTTCACGTAATCGGATTCAGTCTTGGTGGCCATGTAGCAGGATATATAGCAAATTATTTGGCATCAGGAAGATTGAGCAGGATTACTGGTAAGCTACATAAAATATTGTTATTATTATTATTATTTTTTAAATAACTAGGCTATTCATATAATGTCCTGACGAAACCCAATCGCTCTCTCGCGGATTTGCTCACATTAATGTGGATTTGATGTATCCCTCGAGAACAGTTATTTTTTCCAGGACGAAAAGTACTCTATATCCTTATAAAGTGAAATTATTTTTACATCGCCTCAATTGTTTTTGTTC
This sequence comes from Antheraea assamensis, assembly GCA_035772565.1. Taxonomy (NCBI): domain Eukaryota; kingdom Metazoa; phylum Arthropoda; class Insecta; order Lepidoptera; family Saturniidae; genus Antheraea; species Antheraea assamensis. Next base: position 2,864,753 of record JAQQSE010000076.1, read on the forward strand.
ATCTATCGCATGTCGCAGTACAGCCGGCACGAAGTAGGGACAAAGTGAAATACGCTCGGCAGAGCAGCCAAGGTCTATATGACAGCGCCCATGGCTCAATTAAAAGTGATTGATTTTATATTGTGCTCAGTTTTTAAAATGCTACAATTTTCACAGAAAAGTTTCACTTGCGTCGTAGTTTCATAAAACCACAATTTTTTTTTGTACCCATGACAATCTGTATACAAACTTTCATGATGAGCGGTTCAGCAATTAAGGCGTGAAAACGTAAAAACAAACAAGCTCACCTTCGCTTTTTAAATATTTAAGTTAAGATTAGTTAACATTTATTATAAGAAAAATATTTAAACGTTAGTTCGTATTGATTTAATATTCGACTCGAGTTGTGAATTAATTCGATTTGTAATATTTACAATAATATATAAATAGTACAATATAATAATATTACTATAATACTAACATACAGTATTCTCTAAAACTTTTTAAAGACTTTTAAAAGTAAAGGTGTATACAGACTTCACGTCGAAAATGCCGAAACGTTGTGTTAAATAAAAATTACCTACTAATACTTAATTTTAACAAATTAATATAAAATTCAGGATTGGATCCAGCGATGCCTTTGTTTGTGACTAATGATGATAAGAAAAAAGTGGATAAGACCGATGCTGAATTTGTGGATATTGTTCATACGAACTCACTTGAAAAGGGCAAGTTAGAGTTGAGCGGCCATGTAGACTTTTATGCTAATGGTGGTATGAAACAACCAGGATGTGAACCTAATACTGAATACAGTAAGGATATATTTAGATGTATGATTTTTCATTTACATATAAATAACAAATAAAACTTTGCGAAACGTAAGGTCGACAACTTTATGTATGTATTCGGAATGTTATTTTTTCGAGGAAATTTCGTCTCGCGGCGCAGGTAACGGTAGAAAATGTAGTCTAGTCGTGAAATGGTTATTCGTAACTTCGTAAACTATGAAACGTAATAGGCAGTAATGGCTTGCATATTATAGCATACATATATGATATGATATACCTATATTATATTCATTTGAAATTGTAGTGTAAGTTTCGTCCGTGTGTTTGAAATTTCGTCAATGAGTTTGTGTATACAGCAGGTCTTGTCTGAAAATCAGCGCTGCGACACTTGCACTTGCAAACCTGCAGCCTTACGCTAAGACAAAGACCTATTTGACTCCATGGCACAATTATCTCACTTGAAATATTTTATGTATACTTGTGAATATATGTTGTATGTGTCGAATAAATTAATCTTTCTTTCTTTTTTTTCCTTTCTTAAAATGGACTTCAGTGATTAAAAATAAAATTGATTTTTTTCGTACTAGGTTGATAAATATATTTGTTGCATTTAATGGTAAGTGTGTAAAGAAATGATTAAAAGGCGTATATTATTTGCTAATTATTGTTTTTTTTTCGAACTGTCCAACTCTGTTAACCGGAAGGGCGAAAGGACAAGAACTATTGTAATTATGCCGGTAGGCACATATTACGTCTTAAGAAGATGAACGTATACAAGCTGATTATGAAACATGATCCATAGTAGGAATAATTACTGTATAATTGTTCATTATTAACTACTAGCTTTTGCTCGATTCTTCGTTCGCGTTAACCCCTCGGCTGAGTGGTTAAAAACCCATATCTCAGAATGATGAATTATGTTTTTAATAAATAATAATAATTAATTAATTTTTTTATTTTTTTTTAAATCTTTTTTAAGGTACGATCATTGTAAATTTCATGGTTTAATAAAAAATGTTCGTACAAATGAAAAAATCAATTTAAAAATACATTTTACATAAAAGTTACAATTTTACATTACATCATTTGTTATTTTTCGAAGTTTTGTAATAAATCTGGTATTTTTTAACCTTATGCTGCCAACAGTCTGTTGACTTGTGCCTCATGAGGTCTGCATTCATTTGCATGGAATGTAAACCTTTATGGTTTTGGACAGCCACAGGGTTAATGCAGATTGGACCTATCCTTCGGTAACAGTACATTTTTAGTGGATGAAATGTACCCTATTTCCTTTTCCGTACTCTTCTGAGTAGTTAAGACATGAAAGTGTAACAAACAAACAAACTCACCTTCGCATTTATAATATTATAGTCCGATTAAGATTATTGAATAATGTTAATTACTAATTTAAATTTCCAATAAATATAAAACTGGCTAGTCTGGAATTATTAACTTGACCTGTATGAATTTTTACATTATTAAGTGAATTACTTAATATTAAAATTTATATTATTGTTATTATTTTTTATACACAGGTTGCGATCATGCAGAGCCCCTATACTATTCGCTGAATCCATTACAACAAAAATTGGTTTCTACGCAACAAAGTGCTACTCCTGGATAACTTACATGATTGGATGGTGCGAAGTTACAAATTCTAGTGAAGAGATATTATTCGGGAGAATATGTATCTTACAAGTAAGTGTATTTTATCCTTTCAATATTTTTACTTAATAATGAACATGTATAATTCACGTCGCGCTGTGCATATGTTTTCAAACTGTCAATTACTTTATAAATTATGTTTTTATCTTACTTATGTCTTGGTTCTATTTTCGATCGACTTTATGGGCAATGCTATTATTATTGTCCACATGTAATGTATCACACGTGTAAAACTAACATGAAACTGGTATTAAAAGTATAATTAAAAACGAAATCCGGCAAACGAATTTTTAAATTGCCTTTATTTCAAGGCGTTATTACCATATACAGCACATAATTTATCTTGTCTTGTCTTTCATATTTCAATTGGGATACAAACTTAACTATGAAACTTTTTTTTTTTTTTTTTATATATTATAGGGGGCAAACGAACAGGTGGGTCACCTGATGGTAAGTGATCACCACCGTCCATAGACACTAGCAACACCAGGGGAGTCGCAAGTGCGTTGCCGGCCTTTTAAATATGTGGGCCTCCGGCACTCTCACTGACCGAACGAAACGCAACAGTGCAAGCACTGTTACTTCACGTCGGCTTTCTGTGAGAGGGTGGTACTACCCCGGGCGAGCCGACCCATTCATGCTGAAACCAGTAATAGCTTCAGCGTAGCTCTACCACCACCACAGTCTAGTCACCACAAAACTAGTCGATGTGGCCTATATAAAATCGGGTGAGTGCCTTAAGCGCTCCACTTAGTAGTCCGGTGAAACTGTAGAGACCTTGCCAGGTCAACAGTGTAGTAATTTCGAAAAAAAAAAAAATGAGTTTATGCTAAACGAAAGTTAGAAATTTAAAGAATAAAAAAAAATACGTTAAATTTTTTGATCACGTTAACGAAACAATCTGTCAACAAAATCCGCTATCATTTAGTTGCCAACCTTATAGTTGCAATAAAGTATATATTACATATTCCATAATCAAGTGCAGGCACCGAAACACTTCCACACTTTCACTAACTAATATTTTCCTTATGTCGCTATAATATGGCCCTGTTCTCTAGGTAATAAAATTAAATATTATATATTTATACTGATTATCACCAGGGTGACGTAACGATTGTCCACATCAAATTACAAAATAAGTTAAAACATAACTACTGTACCTATATTTGGGATTTATTTAAACCCTTCGAAATAAAACTCACGAGTCTTTATAACTGTTTTTTGTTAAATAAAGTAGGGATTGAAAATGCGATAGTATACGTGTCGCTACTAGTTTCTAAACAACCTTAAACAAGAGTCAAACTCATGTACTTATGTTATTAATTCTAAATAACAGAAAGGTTATCTAATATACTAGTATGGTTTGCTATTTACGCCCTTCAAAAGGAATGAAATAAGTGTACGCAGTACGCAATATTACCTCATGACAGGAAAATATGTAGTATTACACCATCCTTAATAAAATATTGGAAAGGTTCTACCACATACTAACCTAGTATTGCTACAAAAGTGTGATCGTATTATTTGAAGAATCCTAAACGTGGAATAAAAATAATAATTCCAGAGTCTCCTGTATACTCTTTTTAACGATATAAATATTTTTCTAAATAAAATGATTTCCCGAACCCCAATATTATAAAAGTATCTCTAAGTTATGATTTTCGATTTGTCTTTATATTTTTAACTAAACCAGTTCATACACATGAAAAATCTAAAGTAATAATATAACATTACCATGACCTAAGAAAGAAGACTGAGACAAATTTAGTATTAATATTGTTATGATAACAAATGATTTCAATAATTAATTAACAAGCAGACATTAGATTAACTTCTTAGTAATTAAAATTCTTTCATCCATTTTATTGTAAATACTACATAAATAAGTACTTTCTACTTCAACTACTAATATCGCATATCGCTAAAATATATTTTCATTTCAGTGTATCTGGTTCGTATTTTTTCGTAACAAATTCGCAGTCACCGTTCGCTCGCGGCAAAAGTAAAAGAAACAGAAGATACGTGAACCTTACTGATGAAGATGTAAATGACAGTTCAATTGAAGAATAAAAGCTCTTTTTTGTTTTAATTCTAATTATTTTCTTTCCCTACATCTTTTGGATTCTAGAATGTTCTTATAATTCGGTTATTTCTAACAATATGAACAGAATTTCATGTGTTAAGAAAAATGAATAGTAAGATTATTGATCTATATATGTACCAATGGAATAAAAACAAGTTAACAAGTAAAATTTTATCGATAACGAAACAACAAAATGATGGCACAATATTGTTCGCAACATTTAAATGAATGTAACAATTACTAAAAGTATTACTATCAACAAATTGTACTCAAAGTTAATTTATTTCAACTTAGTTATTTTGCCATGATATTAAAAACCGGTTTAAAATAGAATAGATGACAATAGTTTCAACTTTCTAGTGTTTTACATGTAAATAAGGTAGCCTTAATTAGGAATGTATTTTAATTTCAATAAAAAGTTAGAGTTTTAGTCGAACTCGGTAGCTAGTTCTATGTTGTTTTCAAATGTATTTAAATATACACGACCTCTCTGCATGTTGTTATAATATTGATTTGAACTCCTCGGTCAAGATCAAACAAAAATATTACAAATTATACAATTTCGTATATAATTACATTGCTATATAATCAGTTATAAATGGAAGGATGAGAATCTTTCTCAATATCCTTATTGTCATCCTCAATTCATGAATTGCAACACCAGCTATTATTTAGGTGGAGTGGTCAATCGTCTGTGCGTCCGGCAATTGAGTAACGATTAAGTTATTGAATGAACACATATTTTTTCAATGTTAAAATTATTTTGACTATTTTATCATTTTGGTAAAATATTTCTATATATTAAAACTATGTTACATGTATACCAAAATACTTTATTGGAACTGCAATGTAACTATAAATTTATTCATTGGGACAATGGATAAATTATAAATAAGTCATCCTTACGTAGGTTCATAGGCATCTATGCCAGTGCAAAGGTTTCCTCTAAACTCAAGGAATTTTGAAGGCTATAGAAGATAATTTACGACAGAATGTAAAAAGATACAGAGGGTTTAGGTGATTTTTACCTGTTGTAGTTAATCCTTCTTTTTAATTACAAATTACAAAGGACCACACAATTAAAATACGACTTGTACAATCGTCCACAGGTCAATCACGGTTTCAGTACGTATGCTAAACAGAATTTTATTGGGAGACAGTATTATACAATCATGTACAAGTCAACCCTGGCTTCGCATCCACGAATACCAAATAGAATTTTATTAGAAGGCAGCATTGTAACTTTTGAATTAAATAACATATAGTAGTAAAAGAGTAATTAGAGTTGTTTATAGCAAAATAAATAGCTGTACAATGTCAGAGATACGTTATATTTTAAGACATAAGAATGAATGAAAATATATAAATAAGAAATTGACATAAGTAATCACATAATTTAAATTGGTCTTTTTTATAAGGTGACAGTTACGATTACTAAAAAAAAAGAACACTCATTAACAAGAGTTTTACTACACAGTGTTTAAAATTTTAAACCTTGTTAAACACATAGTCAATATACTTTATTACAAAATAGTGTCCAAACGGTCTCTAGCTAAACATCTGGTTTAAGTTTTTATTGCAACCAACTTTGAACAGCATTCATTACAATTCAATCTCATCATTCAAAAACGTTCCAATTTACGAATAATATTTTTGATCATGGTCTTCATTAAGAGTGTTTATTTACTTTAAGTGAAATTGGTTATTATTATCGGAACATTTGGTTTAAAGAAAATTATGTAATTATTAATGTAAGTAATATATAAGTTGAAAACATTACCCCAAAGTGCGTAAAGTGCAACAACAGTATAATCACAGAATAAATACATTGCGAAACGTCAATAATGTGATATTGTAGTAGTTGTGATTTATTTGTGAATCTCCGAAATATATCTACGTCTTCTAAATAATTATACCCACGAAATCCATAATTTACTACGGAACGTCTTTTGCCGGCAAATAGAAATACAATAAATCACAACAATAAAATAAGAACTGTGAACTTAGACAAGTGATATACAATGTTTAACTTTAAACAGTATCTATTTCTAAACAAGGTTGAGACACTCTTTTATGGTCAACTTTATTAAAATAAGTGTTTGACACGTATTTAACTTTTTTGTAATAAAACGGTATCTGTCTAACTTCTTTTACATATACAGTATCTATTGTTATTATCTTGGTTCTTATTCGAGTAAATTATCAACAACTTATTGGGAAGTTGCTAATATTTTGTTCCAGGCGTTTCTGTCTACACATTTACTATATAAATATTCGTCAAACCAGTTTTAGCTAACGAGATATTTTTAATTTTTATTTAATCGACTCTTATCTTTGCATAATTTACAAATGAACATTAATGGTTTTGTATTGTTACCTAATGATTTTACATAAAGTTAACAATATTAATTCTACTAAATAGTAGAACAAAAAATGGACTCCACAAACACAAAATTATATTACCTATTTTGTGTGCAATTTTGCAACAAATAAAGAAACCGGATAATACGCTCGTTACGTATACGGATGAACACAGTTACAAAATTCAATAAGTTACGTTCGATCCATAATTTAAGAACGTATGAGGAAAAGAGGTAAAAAAGGTACACCGACAGCCGGATCTACAGTTTATTACAAATTTCACTGAAACATAATGAACGTTATACTATTGAAGAGAAAACTTTTTAGGGGTATTTTGCGTTCTTTCCGAACAGTGAACAAAAGGGAAACGTCACAATAAGGTCGATGATGCTGAATGGTGTTTAATCAGTTTCACTCGACGTCACGTATGCTCAGGTTCGGTCCGGGTCGGTGACTCTCTGAATCCTGTACTGTACTGTAGTGTATATTCGGCTCCAGGCATCGTCAACCACGTTTATTGTGTAACAAGGAGTTCATCGTTTCAATAATTATGTTTTATTGTTACGTATTATAATAATACAATAATATATGTAACTTTTTACTTCTATCGTAAGGTTATATTTTGTTTTGTAAAAGATCTTATTGTATGTTTTGTAGACTTTATTACTTTGAATGCAATTTTACTTAATTTTCAATAGAATTTAGCCACCAATTTTTTTTTTCTAAGATATTGGCTTTAACATTTTGAAAGACTGTGAAAGAATTGACTTTATGTCGTTTGTTGCTTAAATGTGCTAGTGATGAAATAAACATAAGTAATTTCAATTCAAAACTCTATTGTTTAGGTACAAGTACCTTCCAAAGTGTTCTAAAGCAGCCAACTTCCGTTGCAGCTGGTATGCTATAGAATTTATTTGTACTACCGACTGCTCCGTGACTTCAAATCTATTAATTACAATATAACAATTATTAATATAAGCCACTCAACGATTTCGTAGTTCCAGAGATTAATCCCTGCAAACAAACATTATCTCTTTATAGGAATAAACGAGTAATTATTAATAGAATCAGGAATAGAAAAGTTTTGTGATTTAGTTAATATTTCCTATTACTGTTCATTCATTTTACCTGTATTTCGAGTATACTCCGATAGTATTAGCATATGCCAGTTGTAAAAACCCCAAGAATCCTAAAACTAAAAACATATTCTTTAAAATTGTGTAAAAGTCGTAAGTCTTTTTTACTGGAACGGTTCCAGATAATAACTACCATAAATATGAAGGTACAGCAATTATGCAAAATATGCCCAAACACAAACATTTATAGATGAGTGGGGAACTGCACGAGCCGAGGGTCAGTATCGTACCTACTGCGAATTACTTTCGCTCTCAGTGCCTACACGGAAAACGCACGTGTCACACGTTACACGGATTTACAAATAAGCGTAAACAGTTCGTCCAATTACATATATACACTTTTAACACTGTTGTGATATCATATGTGGTTTTATTAAGTATAATTAAAATACGTTAAAAAATAATGCAATAATATATTTATATAAGCAAATTTTATTAGTAAACGGATATTTAATGGGTAAAAATGGTTACAAGTGCAAAGTGGTTCGTTTTAATCGGATTTACTGCGATACAATTTTCAGGTGAGTTTAAATTATATGTCAAAGAAAGACCGAAGTAAAGGTATTATTATTGAATGTTACTTTATTAGTTGAGTATTATAATATAGAAATACGAGAAATTAATGAAAACAAAAGGGTTGTTTATGGTTCACTGTATCATTCTAAAATTGTATGGATAATAATTTTTGAATAGTAAGTAGTTAATAGTTTGCTATATAATTATATGACTAATCAAAAAAAATATCATTTTTTTTAATGCATATTTTTCAACGTAATATATTGATGTAATCTATGACATATAATACATAATTGCATAATAGTAGATATTACACCTGTTTAGTTCTAAAGACGCGACACGGCGTGTACTTTCCTCAGGCATGTTAACCGTTACACAAATTATGTATATATTATTCTCATTCAATAATATTATATTTTGTTACATTGGCTTTATAACATTCTAGTGCTTTTTACATAATCACTTTAAACTATATAATTTACTGCAATAATAGCAGTTTAAGTATAATAAGAAATAGAATAAAATTAATTAGAAAAACACGTTTTGGAGCATTGTTAACATTTAATATTTTTGAAATGAAATTTGTTATGGCACGGTAGAGAAAAATTGTCGTTACGCGTTAAACGGAAGGTAAGTATGTATATGTGTCTGTGTAAGTACGTATATGTGTCTGTCTGTGTTCTAGTAGTATACAAAAATGAGTAAATGTGTAGTAAAGTAGTTACGTATATAAATCTACGGTTGGAATAAAAGTATCTTAGACTATAAGTTATTTAATATCTATTAAATACTTTTTTCTATAACAGTAAAATTAATCTATATGCCATTTGTAAGTATACTTCGCATGAAATAATTTTACTCCGATTTAATTATATCCTTACCCTGGCTTTGAAAAACAATAAACCTCGTCGATATTTGTAACGAGTTATCTTAATGCAGGTAATGTGTTACAGAGCGCGTCCGCGTGCTGCCTACTTACCACTTCCGAAATAGCTGACCGACATTCACATTGCATAATACGACACGTCACGACATTAAGAGATCTCGGAACTTTGCAGTTATTAATTTTATTCACGTTAGAATTATAATTTCATTATTCGCATACCAAATGCGGTTTTCCTCTAGTAATTAAGAAATATTTTAATGTAACTTTTAGACCAGATATAACACTTTAATTAACTTACTCTTAAAATACAATGTTGTAACTATAGAACAACTGGTTGTAGTGTTTCTCGTAACTACAAAGTATTAACGATAACTACGTATGTCTAAATATTGTCTAAGTTCTTACTTTTTTATAGAATTGTTAGCCACAATGAATAGATTAATTTAATAATTTTCAAAACAAATTACACACATTTTCTAATTATTTACTATACTCCGTCAACTGATATTTCATGACACAATTAAAAAAGTCACTACAGAGTGCTTAATTAAAAAATAAAAGCTGTTTAAATAATAGTATTAGATAATAAGTTCGTAACGCTAATTTTACCATCAGAAAATTATTAAACCTTATGGAATTACAATAAAGTTGTTAAATCACTTTACGACGACGACAGGTGTTCGTGTGGGTGCGTGTAGTTGAAATATACGTAGATATCACTAGCATCATAGTGAATGCTAGCGCCCTCTAGAAACAGGTCACAAGGGATATTTTCCGAATTGCTAATAGTGTTTGAAAGTTCATTAGTAACCTCTCAGGGTCTCAACTAATAAAATCTCGGTGATTTTTAAATTTGACCTTCATATCGGATGAATCGCGACAACTATGAAGGGGGTCGGTTTCGATAGGTCAAGTCGCTGTTTTACGTAGCATGTCGGGATCTGTGATTTTGTATTTAGTTACCTAATATTTATCATGCTCTTTACGTTGCGTTCAAGTTTTCCCTTGCTGTAAATCTTTGATGTTACTAATTAAATTTAGACTTTTGAATTTAGAAAAAAATTGACTCGCCTAGGCCCAAAGCTGCGGTTCTCGAATCTATGTTCCATTCTTCTACACATATTAGCACGACGAAGAACCTTTATTTAATTTTTAATCAAGTCTACCTCGTCTACACGAAATGTACCTTGATGAGTTGAACAAAGAAAATACATTAGCAGAATGATAACTCAGTATGGCCTGAATTTAACGTAATTACCATAATAGCAAAAATCACTATAGTGACCTGTTTCCTTATACAATGGTTTAATGTTATAGAGTAGTGTTTGAAAGCCGAATAATTAATAATCCAAAGGATTGTTTGACACTGCTCTTATTTTTGACTTAATATCGACAGTCCAATAATTTTCTCGAGTTCGTATTTCTGAGAACATCATTATTTAATACTGCATTTAGTAAAAGGTTAAATTGTATTTTTGAAATACCCGTAAACTAATATACATTTAGAATACAGTCTTTTATATCATGATTAGAATAATTAATAATGGATGCAATCACCCATCACTAAACATTGCCCTTGGTGATGTTAATGCGTGTTGACCGTGAAAACTGGTTGACGGGGTTGTGTCGCAATGAATTTGGTAACGATGTCACCTCAAATTTACTACATATTTATACTAATTTGATCATTAGCCGTGGATACCTACTCGCATATGAATAAATCAATTTATTAGTCAGTATGACCGTAATTTAGAATATCCTTACACTAAATTAACAGGATTGCGCTAATACAGTCGAAATAAATTTCATGTATCAAGACCGAGGGAGAGGTATAATGGTAGGTCAGCATTTCCGAGTGTAATTGAGGCACTGTTATCGTCAACAATTCTTCAAGGAAGACTAGCTTGTGGGCAACCTTGTTATAACATTTTATTCAATTATAAATCAAACACTATTACAATTTCCATTATATAAATCCTTCTATATCTGTTAGATTAATAATAATACATACAAACGTGAATTGATCATGGTCATTCTTCACAACTCTCATCATTTACAATAACTATAATAAATATCATCGACCTATTAACATAACGGCTTAATATTTTTTCCCACAATATTTAGTTGTAATTGAATAAATATAACTTCAGTATTAAAAGATGAATACTTCTTTTAGAAGCAGGAAAATTAATATTGTTATTAATTAATTGAAACGTATTATTGACCTAGCACTGTACAAATAAATATAAAAAAGAAAGCTATGCAACGTAGGTATGAAGAAAGACCTAAAACGCGTTAACCGGGTATCATTAAATAAACATCTAAATTTATCGACAACAAAAAATCATACTTTACACTTTAACGTTTTAACGTAAATTTAATATTTAACAACGACATGCTAAGTTAGGTTACATTGGACTTGCGATGGCGTTATGTTATTTTTTCATTTGCATTATAATATTTATTTGAATGCAATATTAACATTGTACGAGCCAATTTTTTTAAATATAAGTTATGCTTGTTGCAGGCAGTCAGCACTTTTTAGATCTTTATTCATACCAACACTTTATAAATAATTTTGCGATTTTGATCTGCACAATAAGGTAACTCGATATAAAATAAGCATTCATGTTTTAATAATTGCACTATTCTAACTAATATTATAAATTAGAACTAAATGTGACAAAAAATTTACAATGCTTGTTCTTTGTCATCTTTGTTTTCCTTTTCTTATTCTGTAAGTGTTAAATTCCACATTCCATATAAACAAAAGAAGAATATTAGCCAATCACCATTTAAGTATTGTTTTTTTATGCTGTAAACTGTGTGAATCCATAAAAGATAATATTATCAGTAAACGAAATTTCTAAATATTTTATTGGAGTGCTAAAGGTCAAAGTGAAGATGAGGCAAGGAAAATTTTCGAATGCAATAAATAGACATCAGCTAATAAATATGTATGATTGTTACAATATCCGATGTGACAAACACCTTTGATGTATGTTACAAAATATCTTAGCCATATAGCATTCATACTTTACACGTTAATATGTTTGGACGTATTACACTACTCGATCAAGCGTTCAATCTATTTTCGTAACCAACTATTTATTAGAGGCTAACTACTACGTTACCTTACCTATTTTCCAATAATTACGGTAGAATTACTAGCCCATTTCATATAACTACACTAAGTTTAGTCAGTTTATGATTAAATTGGTACGTCAATAAGCTTAATATTTTTTTCTTTCTTGGTTATAACTTGTTTTTATTATATGTACTAGCTAATGCCCGTGGCTTCACAAGCGTTTTTTAGTTATATAAAATAGTGCAAAGAGGTAGAATTACAAAAAAAAAGATTTGTGAATATAACACGCACGCCATGTAATATGTACAATACTCGTAAATATGTAAATACTAATAGTATGCCGAATGGGATTTAGCACCAAAACATATTTGGAACTTTAACTCACTATAAACTCCCTCAGTGTTTACTTACACTATATAAGAAACTAATGAAATTTCAAGCTACACAATATCTCCTAAAATGTTATTATATAGCTATTGTCGATGCAATAAGGTTTTTTCGATCAAGCAAAAAATAATCGCTTCTCTGTTTCGCAAAAATTGTATTATGGAACTCTTAAGGTGTCTGTGTGCGCGTGTGTGTCTTAATACGTGTCTGGTCTAATATTAAAAAGACCTCTTTTATTTTCAAAATTCCCGTTAATTATAATGTTGAATTGCATACAGTGAATTGATAATTATTTTTCCAATTAAAATACATAAAATTTTACATTACTTAAGTAAACATTTTATATTAAATAAGAACCTATAAATTTCAAGATGTGATTTAATACTTAGTAAGAATAGTTTGAATTGGGTATTTGAACCCGAATTAAAAAAGTAATAATAACAAATGCATTTCGGAACTAGAGTTATACTGTTTTAGTAGTATTATAGTAATTTTCCAAAAATAAGAACGAAATTTGACTAACTCCGTATTCTATATTGAGTTTAAAGTCCATCTTTTATACTCGTATATTTATAATATAAACTTGACAGCAGTATCTGCGATCAAATTTTGTACAACGAATTTTAATAAGCATACCAAGGTACACATGTTTCGACTATAAACGTGTTTTAATGTAGTTATATAATTTTTCATACTAAACTTTGGTCAGCATCGAAATAAGATACCTTTGGTTAAACATGGTCTATTCTCTTTTAGTCAACATTGTGTTATCAAAACTTGTGTCTTTAGAAAATTTCAACAGACAACACTGGGTTTATGTTGGCTATAGTTACAATAACATGATCTACCATATCATACCACTCCTATGAAATTGCCTATTTTAAGTTTTAGTTAATTAGTCCCTGGTCAACACAGTATACTAGTTTTATGTATTTAATATTTTGTATATTTGGGTTATATCAAGTATGCTAGAAAAGATGTGGAAATATAAAAATTTATAAAAGTTCAAAAAATTTGAATAACAACAATATTATGACATATCACAACAACCTCCATATATATTTCCTAATCTCTCGATCTATAATAATAAAAAATAATGAAGTAACCTAAAATGTGTTACATACAAATATGGAGTATACAAAAGACTACTGCAAAAACCACAGAACAATTTCTAAATTACGTTTCCTTAGCCTAGTCTCCAGGAAAAAATCATGGAAATACACAATAAATAATATGATTAAGTAAGTACTACAATGAAGTTCATATATTTCAGAGAGTTTTAACCTTAATCTTTGACATTTCCTATTACCCTATATTAAATAAATCACATTAGTTGTCGTTACTTTGTAGCGTAACCCCTGAATTAATTAAATTAATAGTTAAAAAATAATTTATTCATTCGAATATAATTTCAAGTACCATAAATGTTTGACTCTCATCGTACATAGACTTTTTAAACAAAATATAGTATTTTCTGGGTAGGTAAATATTTTTTTAACTGTAGCTTGATAAGATGAGACTTTTACAACTGACGATATGTACAATGTAGTGCAAACATAATATATTTATATTTTATAAATAGAAACATACAACGTATCGAGTGCTGAATTTGCATATATAACGCAATACGATTACAGCTCATACCAGTGATAGCAAGCATTTGAAATGTGTATACCCCTAACCGAAGCGCAATTCCTATATTCTGCAATAAATTTCATCTTATAGTGAGCACTATGGTAACAGTAATTTGGATTTTTTTTCTACAATAATCTAGCAGAAATAACGATACTGTACTTAAATGTAAACCCAATAAAATAAAAAAAATATCGTCGGTCAACGCCACCACGCCGACTTGCGTAAATGTTTTCTTTTTCACTTCATGCAGTTGTTTACTCTATTTCGCACTCCTTTTATCCTCTTCCTATCAATTTGATACTCCTGCACTTGTAAATACTATAAAAACAGTCAAGTTACTCGCATCCCGTATAAATATACGATGCAGGAATCGGTTCGATAATAAGTTCTCTTTTCTATTTTTTTCCTGAGCACAACCAAGTTAATTGTAATATCACTTATGAACAGTGCTGGTATCTGCATTGCAAGATAAATAACCAGACAGTAATATGGACGTAAGTATAGACTCTTGTAGAAATACGAGTATTGTACGCTGCATATCTCATTCATCAATGTCGTGCCATTGAAAATTCACCGGCGAACCCTAAATTTTTAAACTTCAACTCCAACTTCAATATCAAATAGAAATGAAAAATAAAATTATATATCATTTTAAAAAGTATGGTATTAAGTTTAATATTCTGTAAATAAAGCGAGAGGCATTTGTAAGTGGCAGTTGTTAAATGTTTATGCTCTGCTATATCTTTCAAATAAGCTAAAAAGAAATAGAGATTTTATTATTATTAAGTTTTTTATTGTCTTGTTCCAAATACAGAGTTTCAATAGGAAAGTTTGAAACATCCGACTCGTTAAATTATACCTCATAATAATACTCTTACATAATAATACTATGTAAGTACTTAATTCGATTATGCAACTTGGCAAAAAAACTTATGCATAAAACGCATCAGTAAAGCAGGTTCGACAACAAGCTCTTTTAATATGATTCCATCTTCGTACAGTCACCTCTTGAACTGAGGTCAAATTATGTTAACAGAGTACAAATGAGTCTGTCTGAACGCTATAGATTTCAAAGTAACGCTTTCACTAGATCCATTGTACTTTCCATCAATATGCCGTGGTAAAAACTAACATTGTTTGTCTACAAAAATCTAAATGCAAACATTTTCTGCCACCTAGTCCACCTTGAAAGTAAACATTCAAGATTTATCACGTTTTATAATATACTTTTATGACATAATTGAGTAAAATAGTCATACTATGTTTTTACACATATTTTTACTGGTTTATTTTGGGGCGCTAAAGTGTTTAACGTATTTTCTTAGAATTTTTTTCTTTCTTATATCTTTGGTTACGAAATTTGATAATAGAATATTAAATAGAATGATAACATTGAACGTGAGAAATGAATGTGATATCAATGACAGTACTGCACAAAACGTTCGTCATAATATAATATATATTATCATTTTTTGTTATTGTAAAGAAAATTTATGTCCGAGTTTGTGGTAGCATCATAACCAATCATCCTTCCAAAAACTTAGTACTGTTTTCTCTTTATATATCGAATTTGTTTAATCGCATAATATTCTTTAATATACTTAATAAACTTACCTACTTATTATATATTTTTATTTTCATTTGTATTAATTGAATTCAAATATTCATATTTTTTAAAAAACCAATAGTTAGTTACAAACTTGTCTTTTAACCTTCGCCGTATTATTAAGGGATAGAGAACATAATATTCTAATTTATTATTTAGTTAATTTGAAGTCTTTAGATTTATCGTTAATAGCGTAATTCAATATTAATAAATATCTAAAATTTCATTCTGATATTCTCATCATTTTATTACCTTTGTAAATTTTTTATTAGATATATCGCTTAAGGTACAACTTTTCCTGGCTACATAATAAATAAGTTAGGCAATGAACGCTGGGCTATATAAAAAAACTCGACTATTTTTTTCACAAATGTACCCTAAAGGTACTTCAAGGTACCGAAAAAATATCCCACTTAAAAGGACAGCTCTTGATTTTAATATATAGGGTGCCTATCGCGATTTATGATAAAAAAAATATTTTTTATGGCAAAATGTATGTATGCCAATTAATAAATAGTAATGCTAAAGCATATTCTGATAGGAAATAAAACGCTCTACAAAAAACGTCTGTTGTAATATTTTAATATATCTACTCCTTCAGAAGTTATTC
Organism: Antheraea assamensis; assembly: GCA_035772565.1. Taxonomy (NCBI): domain Eukaryota; kingdom Metazoa; phylum Arthropoda; class Insecta; order Lepidoptera; family Saturniidae; genus Antheraea; species Antheraea assamensis. Next base: position 2,881,493 of record JAQQSE010000076.1, read on the forward strand.
AAGATTAAAGGAGAAGTTGCCAAAAATTTTGTGGTTTTTTACTTTTTTGGTGAATTTATGGGACATATTGCAAAATATTGCTCTGAATAATCTTTTTTAATATATTTGTTCGATATTGAGAGTATTTTAAAGTAATTTTAATACAAACAACTTATTTTATTGATGTTAATATCCTAAATATAATATTGAGTTTGTGTTATCACACCTAATATATCTTCAATTTTTTTTATATGAAAATATTATTTAAAATGAAGTAATAGTCTTCAATTAAAATCAATTGAACCTGAAAATTTTTGATGTAAGATTTAATTATTTTTTTTTCGTCTGTTTGATTAGTACCGTCTGATAATATCTTCAAATTTACTGAAAATTTACAAAATGTTCTAGAATTTATAGCTTACAAATAAGATTATTGTATTTATTTAAAATATTGTAAAACATCTTTATATATGTAAGGGATAATATTTATATAGCATAAGCCAATCTATAAGATACCACCACAACAACCTTTATTTTTATGCAATGTAGCAATTAAAATCTCCATGAGCATGAAGATATGCGTTAATTGATCATATGTTTGGACACTAATTAAATAAATTAACAGAGCGGTAAGTGTTCTAAATATTCGACGTACATAACGTCATATAAAATTTCGTAACTTTAACGACCTTGAAAACGATTTAAGTTATTTTGCACGTAGCGCGATATTACGATTATTGCATGTCTGTGATAGTGAATGGTTGCTGTCAATTTTTAATTATACTATTTTTGCATAATTCTTGGGATTTCCTTTTATCTACATCTTGTTTTTAACCAACTTCAAATAGGAGGAATTTTGTTTGTTGCCCTCATAACTTTGTCATTTATCTCTTGGTATTTCAACTTGGTAAAATACTTTAATTTCATTATCATTTGATTGTTGGATTTCGAAAATACCGCAGGGAATCCTCAAACATTATGGTATTGGTAGGTCTATGACAATGCAAGACTACGTAGGTACCTAAAACTATGGTCAATGACATTCTGGTGGATTATTTTTAGTGTAGATTTTTTAGTAAGATTTATTTTTTGTTAATATTTTTACTAATATCATGACAATTTTCAATATTCACTTCCATCACAATTATTATACATTATTTTTATAATTAATGTATGCCGCGTTGTTGGTAATTCTTTAACATCCACCATAGATATCGTTCATAAAATACGTTCGTACTTTTGGCGGGAGAGAGTGTCGCTTACTGTTACAAAATGTGACAGACGGGGGTCGGTGGATATTAGCAAACGTGACGAACGTAGTATATCAAATAATTTTTCTACCGATTTCATTTTATTCTTCAAATTAAGTCATTCGTGTTATATTTGAATATATTTACGTATATATTTATACACGTACGGGCATCTATCATTCGTGACGTAATATATATAGGTAATGTCGTAGGAAATGTGAGACAGCGTAAAGAAGGGAAAAGGGCTGTCAAAGTTTATAATATAGTAATAATATTTTCCGTGACGTATATACCTGTATGGTTCTGGAATCAGTTAGTGTATATCAAGTAACCAAACCGAATTGTAAGGGTCTAACACCAGACAGTTTTACAACCATCGTGAAAGAACTAAACTCTTCTAGCTTGACGTGTTTCGTGATTAATCAATATATATTGAGCTATTGAAAGGTTTGCAGGCCGGCATCACAGCGGTGACTACTAGAACGACCGATGGATGTATACATTTTTTTTATGCTTTATAGGTTAGCGTTTGACTACAATCTCATCTGATGTTAAATTATGATGTTGTCTAAGATGGTAGTCACGCTAAGCCTAGAGGGAGACTGGCTCTCAAGTGCAGCTCCCGGAACACACCAACAGGTCCTTGGGGACATATTTTCAACTTGAACTTCGACATTTCCCGTTGGTCGCGGTTGTTTTTAGATTGGATTCTACTTACTATCCGGTACAGTGCCCTCATTTTATCGTGCCACAATATTTTCAAATGAAATTATTTGAATGCAAACTCATTTATTACTAACATTTGCACGCGGCTTCTTTTCTGGTAATATAGATTTTGAAAATAAATATTGCTCTCTGATAAAGTATCTTTCCATAGGTGAGTTTTTTTAAATCTCGTAAGTATTTTTTGAGTTTATACATTACAAACAAAAAAATCAAATTTCAATTTTCTCTTTATAATAATAGTATAGACAGTTTCAAGGTTAAGCTACCAAACGGATTTTAATTAAATTTATTAGAGAAGTACGAGTATTTTTATAGTATTGGTCAGGATAAATAAAATATCTTCTATAACATACAGATCAATTTTTTTTTTAAACTTGCGTATTCTTTTATGTTTCAACATCGACTGACTTGTATACTGAGTGTTCAACTGCTTTCTAGCCGGTGATTAAGTTTTTTATATTATCATAGATTAATTTATTACTAAATGCAGTTTTATCCAAAATACTGATAATACGTCTAAAACAAATTTAGATAATCTCTACGTTACGAAATACTATTAATTATTAAAGAAAGTAACAAATCAACCTTAATTCCGGTTTCCAATTTCTGGTTCACACATTTTACAAATAAAAATAAATCTTATAAATTTATCTTTAAATTATGAATTGGATGCATTAGTATAATGAACCTAATAATAAGCTAAGTAAGTGATAAGCTAAGTTAAAAAAACGTTCTGCATTGCAATTAATAATTTAAATATTCATGAAAAGGAACTGACGACGATTCAGTGTTCTTAGCTATAATAGAATAGAATACTATAAATAGAAATAGACTACTGTAATTTTATTATTATTTTTAAACCTATGTAATGAAAAATTTGTCATTTTAAATTACTGTTCCAAACTCCAAAACGTTTAATATGTTTTTCTAAGAATAAAAATAATAAAATACATTCGAAAAAGGAAAACTGTTTATTTATAATATGTGACAGTTGATGAACTATTTTACAGTTTCCAAGTGTCAGCAAAACGACGCAGGACCTGACGGACAGAAAAAGGCGCAGTCAGTGAGAGATCTTTTCAACACTACATCGTGTATACCACCGCCGTATAGATGTCCGCATCCTAAAATGCAGTTTTACTTGTATACAAGGTGAAAGTTGCCGTATTATCTGTTATTATAACAGAGCCTCGATTTTTACGTAATCGAACGATTGCAAACAACTTCTATAGCTAATTTCTTAGGCATAAAAAATAACATATTGCCAATTTTTTAAACTAAACATAGTTTAATTGTCACCGCATACTCGTATATATTGTTTTATTTAAACTTAGTGTAAAAGAATGGTACGGGTGACGTAATTTAATTGTTTTATACAAACAACTATGATTATATTATAAGAAAATAGAAGAAAACACATTTAATAAGAAGAAAGAATATAGAATTTATTCCATATATTGAACAAGTTAAGAAGCATCATTTTTATATATTTTGTTATTTGTTATCCTCTCATACTGTGTACAATTAAAATTGTAATTGTATTCTAATTCTAATACTGAAGTATTAATAATTGATTGGATAAGTGATGCATATGTATTAATCGCACTGTAGACTCAGGACGTCGTGTATTCGATTCTTGGAAAGGGTGAACTTTTGAGTCATACACTCAAATGTACTTTGTATATATTTGCATAAAATCTATATGCGCTGTTTAATTCACAAAGTATCAATGATTCTCAGTTAAATCGTATTTTATAGGTGATTTGATTATCCTTTAAGTGCATATTAATTATAATGTTTTTGTAGGTTTTACTGAGCTTTTGGCTAAGAAAAACATCGTGAAGAGTCTAATTTAACATAAAAAGACCTTTTTTTCTAAAGCCCTACTTCCCGAAGTATCATCCCCTAATTGAAAATCTTTAGACAAATATCAATAGATATATTTCGACTAAAGCACTCTTAACCCAGTTCTGATTTAGGCTCGGTGTGTAACTTCTTAGACAATATTGTCATTTAATACTACGTATGTAAACGTAACGAAATTCTGGATATTAAAATTATTAAATAAATATTCGTTATTAATATTTCCAGAAGAACACAAAAGCATGGAGAATTGATAAACACACTCGATAATGATTCGTTGTCGTCATCGCGATTCAACCCGAATCATCCTACCAAAGTTGTCGTTCATGGTTTCGGAGGCGGTAGGAATCTATCGCCCAGCACTGACATGAGGAAAGCCTACTTTACTAGAGGCGATTACAACATTATTATAGTGGATTACGGCAGTCTGGTCAAAGAACCTTGCTTAAGTCAGGTAATATCACTTGTCGTGCGTGATGTATGTACCTATACACAATAATAATAGTTATCTTTAATAACAGTAATTTGTAAGACAAGTACGTAATGAGTATTCGCTGTAAAATATGGCCGCTAAGACAAAACACAACATTATATTTCTGCCTAAATTCTCATTATATTTGTTTTTGTCTTATATGATTCTTTCTCATAATTATGCATACTTATTTCCAAATCCTTGTTCCTAGATAATATTAGCGGTTCTAGGCACTGTCTAAAATGAAAAGGTCATTTTACAAAACATATTCTCTTCGAATGTTTTGGCTATCTATCAATAACAAGCAGGAGTATTCTGAATTTATTTTTTATACTTATTATAATATTATAAAGTTGGAGAGTGTGTAATAAACACGTTAATCTTAGAAAGGATCGATCATTCTAGAAAATCTTATTTCTGTTTTCTTTACTATAAATAACTTCACGCTACTGCAATAGGGAACAAAGTAAAAAATTAATAAGCTAAAAACCGCGTAGAAGGGTTAGTTTGTTTATAACTACAAAAACATAAGTAATCAAATTTTTATTAGCTAACTTGTAGTTACTTAAAAAATGAATCTATAAACTCAAACACTTCGGAAATAAAATCATTTCTATTAAATTATTTAACACTAATAAATCTAATAACAATAATAACAGTCCTAAAGTATTTATTATTCCAACATCTTATTATTGCAGAATTCATTATAGATTTTCGATTTTGATATTATAACGTTTATTACAAATTATTTAAATCTTTTACTACGAACAAATTTATATGTTAGTTTATATATAATATGGTTTGTAAAATATGTACTGTCTTCAAATGAATGAGGTAATATATAAGTTTTAAAATAACACATATTTCAGCGCTCTTATTGTTATCACGATATAAAATAATTACACATTCGTAAAAAAATATTCAGTAAATTTATTACTAAAGACTTAAACTTTAATAGAACCTTATTTTCTATATTATTTGCTTTTATTGTTATGCATTATATATATGCTTTATTATCTAAGAAAGGCCGTTTCAGAAGCGCGGCTGACCTTTAGGCGAATAAGCAAATAATTTATACTAGGCATACAAATAATCGGTTTGACCATGTTCGTAGGACACGCGAGTTAATGACATAGAAACCTAAACATTCAATATTGCGATATAACTATCCTCACTAATAGTACAAGTTAGAATGTGAGACAATATGTTTGTTACGCTTTTATGCTGTAACTACTCAACCGATTACCATGAAGATTTTCATACATGTTGTCATGGTATACAGAAAATAACATACGTTTCATCCATAAAAAGTACTATACTCGAGGGATAGAATAAATCTACAGTAACACGAGCATAGTCGCGAGAAATAGCTAGTAGATAATATTGTCTGATAAATTATGCGAAATCTATATTCAGTCAATCAATACACTCTTATAATTTTAATTAATTATCTGTGTGTCCTTGTTTGGTTCCATTCCAGGTAGAGTGGGCTCCTCGATTTGCGGGTCTATGCATCGCTCAATTATTAGGATACTTACAGGAGCATCCAACAAAATCAGTACAGCCTGAACAAATACACACAATAGGTTACAGTGTTGGGGCTCACATACTCGGTCTCGTTGCAAATTATCTCAGAGTGGGGAAAATTGGAAGAATTACCGGTAACGTTATCTTTTGTTTTAATATTTTATCCCCTTTACTATGTAACATGGTATCAAAAAAATTTACATTTTTATCAGATACGTTATAAAGAAATTTGGAACGATTTTCAAATTGTATATATTTAATTACTTTCATTATAAATAATAAATAGTATGAAACATAATCGCTTAACGCGTACGTCTGTGTTCACTTAGTTCTTCTAAAGTATGCAAACAGATTGTGTAAGAAACTCTTTGGAATGTATCAAAATACATCAAAATTATAATATTATCAAAGGTAAATAATGTACTACGTACATATATATATATATATATTTAAAATGTCCAAGGAAAATTGTCCCGATGGTGTTTTTTTTTTGAACTGACATACCCTGGTGGCTCTTTTGGCCTCTACAGATTACTAAGGGGAGCGCTTAGGGCACTCACCCGATTTGTTTAGGCGATCAGCGCAAGGGCATACGGTGCGCCTCGGCTTGAACTGTCGCCGAGTTTCCCGATCTGACTCGCCGATGGTATATATCTATCTCGTAAAGATAACCCATAATAAACATTTTATCTTTTATATTAAAAAAATAATGGGTTACTTATGATGTCAATTTAACTAATCCCTATCCATTAAATATTGTAGTTACGTTGGATTTTTAATGCAGAACCAACAAAATTAACCATTTCAATATATTATTTCAAAGAATATATCACCAGATGTCACTGGTTTAAAATTACGCGCAAGTTTTAGTAAAAAAGGGATATTTTACGTAGCTTCTATGAATTTGATGAATTTTAAAGGAAAAAGCGCCAAAATTGATTTAAATCGCTTAGGCCTTAGACACTTATGACGACACATTAATACACTAAGTTCTTGTGAGGCCGGAAAGGGGTCGCTATTAAGTAGATAATACTATAAGATTATTAAATCTTTTCAGGCTTAGATCCAACGATTTTGTTCTACATGGGAAATAATCGTTCGAAGGATTTGGATCACACGGATGCATTATTTGTCGACATCTTGCACACGGGAGCAGGAATCCTCGGTCAGTGGGGTCCCAATGGGCACGCAGATTTTTACGTTAATGGTGGTTCCAGTCAACCAGGCTGCGCTCATGATACTATTTTTCGTAAGGCAATTTTTAAAATATTAGATACTAAAAAGATTTCAGATTTTCTATTTATGTAGTCGAATATATAAGACATAAATCTATATTTGCATCTTGAATGATGTAAATTAGCCATAGAAACGTTATCTAACCCTTATGTTATAAACGTTACATTATACATACGGGTAGACGTTACTTCGCACTTACGCTAAGAATTGTTTGGTCGTTATCACGTCTTATTGTAACAAAGAACGGTAACAGGTTCAACCACCTGCCAACATCGAGTATAACTGCACACCGACCACGCTTTTTTATAATTTTTAGTTCTACCACAACCGTTCTTTGTTGCAGTAAGACGTGACAGCGACCAAACAATTCTCGCGGAAGTGCGAAGTAACGTCCACCCTAATTTTTTATATTCCTCTTTTATAGATCGACAAAAAAGTCTGCGAAGGCATATACCCATCTTTTAAGGATAGTTTACTATACTCATCTATCTTCTAAAAAAGGTCACACAAAATGAGGTAATTGGAAAGCTATTTAGACGGATCAAATATCAAATTAAATACTTTAGTTACCTGAAGTATTTGATGCACATTAGTATATATTTTTTATTATCAGGGCAGGACAACGTCCGCCGGGCCTGTTAGTAACTTATTATTGAATTTTTCAAAATAAACAGAATATTATTCTAAATCAAGTCGGCATAACCTGCATTGCCCTCTTTCCGTAATTTCCCTATAAAGTTTATGTAGCTCTCTATAATACTTCAATTTAGTTCGTACTTTTATTCGCTGATGGCGCTACAGTCAAGATCACTCTTGATATATCTTGGCAGCTATTTTTGTAACTTTACAATAGATGGCATAGTATTCATTTCATTATGTATAATAATTACGATATTTTTTATATAAAAAGATTACTTTGAGCCATATATATAAAAATGGATATTGTCATTATCTGAGACTCATAAATTCTAACATCATTTAACTGATCACCATGAAAATTTTGCAGTACTCCTTTTTATTTTTACGTGAATACCGTAACATCGTTTTTATGGTAGTTAGTAGTTAAACGTGCTACTAGATGGCACTAAATACTATTTCATTTTTATTAAGTTTCATATAGTAACGTAGTATGTACGTAGTAGAAGTGAACGAAGATATAGGCTGTTGTTAGCTTGTATAAATAATGATATTTTAATTATAATTGACTTTCGAGCTTACCGTTTGCCGACATTAGATCATAAGTAGAGTAGTTACCATATATCAACGTTAAATCTATAAAAGTTCCCAAAACCTACATTTTTTATTTACAGAGACACTAGCCTGTGACCATACAAAAGTGACGCCTTATTTCATAGAGTCAATCAACAGTCGCGCTGGGTTTTGGGCAGGCCCTTGTAACAGCCTGTTTTCTTACCTCATAGGCTGGTGCGAACCTAAAGATACAGATTACGTGCTTATGGGTGAACATGTCAATCGCAAGTAAGTACAATAATGCAACGTAATAGTGTGAACTTATTTATGGAAAATTCTTATTTTATAAGTTACTAGCGGCCCTCTCCGGCTTCGCACGGGTATAAAATATATAGCCTATGTCACTCACTGAAAAAATGATTAAAATCGATCCAGTAGTTTTGATTTATTCATTACTACCCGTGGCCCGCACGCGTTAAATTTGGAGTAACCTCAAAAATAACAGTATTTCTCCACTATTTAATTTATGTTATTATAAATATAGACCTTGCTCTTCAATTACTCTATCTATTAAAAAAACCGCATCAAAATCCGTTGCGTAGTTTTAAAGATTTAAGCATATATAGGGATATACGGACAGAGAAAGCGACTTTGTTTTATACTATGTAGTGATTGGTAATGTGATGCAATATGATTATTTTGAGATATTTCTTACAACGCTTCAAAAAGTTTGTACTAACTTCGTAGGTATGCATTATGATCGTTTAGAGAGTTTTTACTAATATACCTAGCTTTCCATATGAAATGTATTAGAATATTCCAAGTACACTAATTCAAGATAAAATTAAAATTGTGTGGTTTTATGAAGCCACTATGCTAGTGAAACTTTTTTCGGATCGTAGTATTTTAAAAACAGAGCACAATATTTATCTAAATCATTGAATTATTTTGAATTGAGCCATGTGTGCCGTCATATTGGCTTTGTGTGTTCTGCCGAGCGCCTATCTCTACTCTTACTCCGCTGCCGGCTGTAATGCAACATGCGATAGATGGACGAAAAAATTTGAGGCGATGTAAAAAAGTTTCACTTAAAAAAAAAACTGGCGTCACGCTAGTAAACACGCATTGGACGAAAAAATATACTCCATTTCATAAATTGTTTAAACAAAACAAACAATATTTTTTTTTACGAATTGAGCTACACTGTTGGCCTGGCAAGGCCGCTACAGTTGCACCGGACTACTCGAAACAAACAATAAAAAATCGCTACCTTTAAATTCCAATGGTGCAACAACAACCAGCTCATTACACGACCACACCAACTCTCTACTTGGTTAAACCTTACTCTCCTCTCTTTGCCTCTTTCTAACACCTCGATTTATCCCGCTCTACACTTCCACCAGCGCATATAAAAATATTCACTATTAGTCAGTAGAAAAACCTTTGTTATTAAATACTCGTTCATTTTTGACTAGGTAAAATAAATAAAAAAAAAGTAGTGTGCACTTATGTACATATATTAGAAGTTATACTTCTTTGGCGTAGCAAGATAAAAATCTTAAAAAAAATGTAATCTTTCGCCTTATTCTACGTTTGTAGAAAAAACGACACTAACAATAGAAAAAAGCTATTTAATACATACGTACTTTTTTTGAATAAAATGTTGCACTATAGCTAACTTCAAGGTGTCGGTTATTCGTGACGGTGAGCGCGCGCATCGTAAAAATTTACTCTCATCATTTTTCCCTAACGCGCCAAAAGAAGTATAACTACGAAAAGATAAGTCTAATGATAATTGAATTGCTTACAGTGCGAGAGGAGTATACTATGTTACGACTAATGCCAAACCACCGTACGCAAGAGGCTTCCCTGGTAAATCAAGACGACTAAGATCGATCTCTCCGTACAGCTGATGAAATTACATCATAATTTTATGCTTATACTCATTCTTATTTAATTAATATTTCTGATGCCATTAGTTAAAGAAAGGAAACGAAATGATTGTTATCTTTTTGAAATATTTCTTTTATAATATCTTAAATATTCTTAATTTATTTTCATGTCTACACACGTACGGGAGGTACGTAAAATTGTGATAAAATATGTACCATTATTTAATGAAAACTTTGTGAAATCTGTTAACCCCTCGGCTGATCTTTTAAGACCCAGATCTCATAATGGTGGATTATGTTTTTTTTTCTTTCACGGCATTGTACTTGTAAATTGATAAAATAGTTTTAAAATACATTTTACATAAAAAAAATAATTTTACAATACATCATTTGTTATTTTTCAAAGTTTTGTAATAAATCAAGTCATTTTTTAAGTTTATGCTGCCAACAGTGTGTTGACCTGTGCCTCATGAGGTCTACATTAGTTTGTATGGAACTTAAAACTTTATGGTTTTGGACAGTGCAGGGGTTATATGCAGAATGACCAATAATCTTTATAAGATTTGTAAATATTATTGTTAGTATTGGTGATTGCGTTAATAATTATTAAGATAATAAACAGAGGTTTATTAAAGTAAATAAATAAAACATTGAACTATTTTGATTTATTTTCTTTAGCTTTAAGTAGTTTCAATTTATTCTTATCTTATTCTATGATTAATAAAAAACATTTACGATAATATGTATTTTGCAAATTCTTTAATTATCTGCCGTAGTTTTATTGGATTGTGCTGGTTAATACTTATCATTTAGCATAAGATGACCTCTAGAAGTTGTACAATGTTTAAGCACATTAAGCTATGATACTTTAATACTAGCGTATTCGAACATCGAATTGTCATCGTGATGAAAGCATGACATGTCGATAGATATTTTCCAATGTCCACATACATAGTTGTCAACCTCCCTCAAGTTGAAGATCGGCCGCCAAGCACCTATAGGTGTATTCCGGTAGCTGCACTTAAGAGCCAGTTCTTCTTTATAGACTTAATGTAAGACATCTTATTTCATTTTAGAATAATGGTGATCCTACAGCTAACAAAAGAACAAATATAGAAGTAATACCATAAATAAGGCCATTTAAAAGTTCACACAGATATAAAATTATATGAAATGAGTAGGTAGAATAGTTATTTACAAAAAAAATATTGTCTGTAAATTCGGTTTACGGACGATAATTTACGTGATAACGTCATAAGAAAACATTGAAGAAAAATTGCATATTTTTTGATTTGAATTGAATTAATATTATTGAATTACTGATGGAGTGGAAGAGAGATAGATGCGTCACAAGCAAAACGCTTAGGCCGATCTCGACTACCTATCGCTTGTTTCGCGCTCTCGCTTGCACGTTCGACTCAGGCGGAACGTGACAATGAGTGATATTTTTTCGTGCGTGCAGCCGGCGTTCAACGATTTATAAGACATTATCACGTCAAAAAAATTATTTCATAAGTTAAGTTTCTTAAGTTTGTGGGACGCCATGTGAAAAAGGTCTATATCAAAGGTTATCGAGACGTTGTTAATTAGAACCGCTAGCTCTAATTAAGAATGAGTTTTTCGATAGGATGATTTCACTAACGATACATTTAGAGGATATTTATTGCTAGTAGAGCTAGTAGACACTCGTAAGTTAATGTTACTTAGTAATTCCGCGTACTCTACTATACCATTAGTGATATTTAAGAAATACGATATATCAGCGATTTGTGTACGTTCGTGGAGAGGAAAAATATGATGATGTTTGCAGTTAAGGAATATTAGTTAGGCTAACTAGCATTTATATAAGGAGTATTTTGTCCTACCCCTCGAAAACAATTCTTTTCTAGATCAAAGGTACCCTATGTCCTTTCCTGTAATATTGATAACATGTACGCAAAAGTTTATAACGACCGCTTGAGTACTTAAGGTGTGAAATTGTTACAAACAAACAAATCACATTCGCATTTATAATATTAGTTAAGGATAAACAAAAGCCTTTTCGGTCTCCATATCGCGCGATATATATATTTATATCTATAAGTTCATTTTTTGTAAAGGACATATACAATTATTAAAACTATATGATTCATTTTCAAACATATATTAGGGAATATAATGTTACCATTTAAAATATGATTACGACTATAATTATGAACTAAATTAAATTAACAATATCTATTTTTCGACAGAAACAACATTATTAACAGTTGTTTGACATTAAATACTCCAAACATATTATAAGTTAACTAATTATTGCACATTATCTGCTAATAGCTAAGTATATAAACGATGACCACATTTTTGTACTAATACAGAAATTAAGAAAATACCTAAGGTCTTTAAAGCTAATTCACGTACATTTTACAATAATATTACCGAATACTATAACCTACGTAACGTTTCCATCAAATAAATCTGATTCCCAATATTTGGATGTAATTTAATAAATCGGATTTAGATAAAACAAATTAATCATATTGCTAATAGTACAACAATTTACAGGTTACACATTTCCCTCTCTTAAATTTTAATATTAGTTTGAAATTTCTATAGTATAAAATATTCAGTAGAACCGTATCCATTTGTACATATAATCTAATTTATAATCACAATGTTAGCATCTATAATTATGTATTTTACAAGCTATAGAATTATTATCTCAACAATCCAAAATATTCATAAATATCTTACTGTAAAGTATACTAATAATATTTACATAATGGTGATAATAATATAAATCATGACAATTAAATTAAAAAAGAAAAATAAAAATACTACGCTCTATATTCAAAAGTAAATAGTGTTGTAATCAATGTAAGTAGGTATTCTGCCCATAAAAAAATGTACATTTTAATATTTATGAATAGATAGTTTAGCTGTAGAATAAAAAACCTACTTTTGAAGCTATACTTCTTTTGGCGCGTTTGAGAAAATTGATGAGGTTGATTTTTACGATGCGCGCGCACACCGACACCTAAAAGTAACACCATGAAGTTGGTTGGTAATTGTCTATTAAGTTTTCCTGAGAACTGATAACTATGTTCAAGATAGTTATTCAAATATATATGAATCTACAACACATTTTTTATATTAGAGGAGATAAAAAAGTATATTCATACATAAATATACATATGTATTTGTGTCTGATTTTAAATTATATGTGGCGGTAAATGATAATTTATTGTGAGTATTCGTGATAAAGGAGATTTCTAGATTTGAAGTTAACTGTCGGTATATATTCTTGTCATTTACATTACAAATTATTAATATTAGTTATTATTTCATAAGTAGTATATTCCACTTATTTTTGGTATCTTACTTGATCCTGTATACAGCTATTTAAAAAAATAATTTTAAATCCTTTTATAGTTAATAATATTCTTTCAATTAAAACCTTATCAATTTCATTGAATACATTTTTTAAGCTAAAGAAGTGTAATTACTTACTTGCGTACATAAGTAAGCTAACATACGTTTTTTTTTACAAAAAAAAACAATTGTCTCTTTTTATGGTAATTTTAAATGATGCGCTAATTACTAACATTTTTTTTTCATCTTACAACTCTAATATAATTTTACATGCTATAAAGTTGTAGGCCAGCTCGAAACTTAATTTGATTTCATTAATGTAATTCTATTATTAATAAATGTTATAACTTTAATGTAAGCATTCAAAAATTTTAGCAAAGCTTTTATTTACATGAACTATTTATAATACAAATTTTGACGATTATTATTGCATATAATAACAATTGAAATTTATAAAAAATAACTTATGCAAATTAAAATCAATGAATGACTAATGAAACCAAATATATATCCGTTCGTTTAACATATACTTGACTAATCAATTATATTTTTATAAATGCTTTAATATTTATCACCAACACATATCAAATAATAAATGCGTGATTATATTTTTAAACATATTTATAGCCATAATAGCTATATTATATATTCATAGCTTCAATTTATTCTATAGAGATTTACTGTGGTCAAATTAGGTATTTTTTATGGAAAACCTTAATATGTTGCGGAGATCTAAATTGTCTAATAGCTAACTAAATTGCATTAATTATCTGTAGGAACATTTAAAAAAGTAAATAAACATACAAAATTATGAAAGCATACTAAGAACGAAATTTAAAAGCGACACAATTTATTTACAGCATCGCGTCAGGACTTTCAAAGTAAATCCTTAAACATGAGTCTAATCAGTAATTGACAAATCAGTGCTCTCGTTCAAGTAATACTCACCCAACTCTTATACAATGGGCTTATAATACATTATACTTTAATATTATCTTAACTATTATATACACTTTATTTGTTCAAAGCTAGTAAGTAAATATTTACATTTAATTTAAAAGATATAAGTGTTAACCATAAACTCAGTAGTTATACAGAACAAAAGAAAAAAATTACTTGTCATACACAATTGTTTATTACAGTCACAGTAACCATAGACTGAAATATGTTAAGCTATGATCGTAAAAAAGGCTTGAAACAAGAAATTATTCCTGAACTGTATCAAAAAAATGATATTAATTGTATCCAAACTACTTTGCACGTATCATAATATATTTCAAAAAAAAAATCAAATAGACTAATGCGCATATAATATTTACTGGTTATTTATATTATTTTTATTAATATTAGAATACAAAACTAAACACATACATTGCACTACATTATTACACATATATTTACAAATTATTCAGGTATTCCATTCGCTCGCCGGTAAATCCGATCTTTATTATAACAATATATTAGAACGAAAAATTTACTCAAATATATATCGCAATACAAGAAATTTAAAGCTCGTCAATAGCTACTAAACAAAGATAAGATACTGAACTTTATCTTCGCCTATTTATATTTTAAACACATTTTATTTGGGTCTACTACATAAAAATGAATCTACTGAAGAAAGTAATGTTAGTAAAAAACTATTCTGAAATATAATATTGGCTATTGCATGTTATACAATGGATTGTGGGTCTGATTATGCTCATTATAATTTAAATGATTACTATTGTTACTCCTTAATTATTTAAAATCAAATTACTCTATGTATAACTTAATATTTACACTATTCTATGGTCGCTTCAGTAAGCTTTATTGTCAACACAGCCTTATAGAGTGAGATCACCCCAATAAATTATTGTCCTATACTTATCCTATTCTAAAATAATATAATTATTTTAAGAACATACAGAACTTGTTATAATTATTGCCTACGGGAGAATTAAAAATACTTGGTTAATTGAATGTGTAAATAAATCAGTATTAAAAAAAATATTATTTACAAGTGACGATCTGTAATATTTTATTGGGATACATACATAAAGATTTTAGTGACGTTATTTTATAAATTAAGAAATTATTATTTGGTGCATATTAACAAGTGCAGGGGGATCTTTACCCTTTCTGCCAATATTTGGGCATTATGAAAATTATCATTAAAATCCTAAAATACATCTAATAGTTCCTTATAAATATTGTGACAAAAGAGGTTATTGCTAGTTAAAATAACTGTCCCGGCCGTTTAATATTAAACTTAAACTATAAACTATTTGAAGGGATATTAATTACAATAATAAAAGAATATTAATATTTAAAATATTGTATGTGCCCATTTGGTCAGTTAAGTTTTTATTATATTTACTGGTTATTATAAGAAAAAATTATCTGCTCACATTATCTTCGTACAAGTTAAGCTTCGTTTTTTTTTAATAAACGTATTATAACTATACTTGTGTATGTTACAGTATAATAAAGTTTGACAAATTGTAACAATCAATATATTTAGATTTTAATAGTAGATACATGTTTTTAGTTATTCAAAATATTTTTACATCACAGAATTGACGGCGTAGAGACTCTTCAAAGTAACATTCGTGCTATAGACTACAACAATTAATGCTACAATTTTAGTATATAATTAAATTCAATAATTTAAAAAGTTATATATAAAATCGTTTTTTACGTTCTCCAGGCATGTCATAAATAAAAATACACTGATATAAAACCCGTAGAAATCAATCTGGCAACTATAAGAAATATCCTCGCCATCAACGCGTCAGTACTGACAGTAACATAATTCCGTTGTAACACGCGAGCGACCTTGATTTTGTTTTTGCTGTTTTGCGTACATAAAGTTTTGAATATTCACAGTAGGGAAAGACATTATATTTAAAGTGATGCAGTTTTCTATTCAGAAAACGGAAACAGTGAGCTTGAAATGATATGAGTCGAAATTTGCATGGATGATGACAAAGATTAATACATTTTGTATTGTATAATGTGTAATTTTATCATTTGGTTTTGGGTATTTTATACAAATATTTGTATAAGAAACGTATCATGCTTTTTATGCACAATACTTCGTTATGACGTCATCAGAACGGGGTGCCTAGTTAACTTCTGCGAGTTATAGATTTATTTTTGTTACTCAAAATTACGCTGTATAATGGATCATATATAAACTGTAAACCAATATAAGCATAACTGAACTAAACAGATGATAGAATAGAAGATTCCATCTTTACAAAACTTAAATGATTTTATCTTCTAAATCACACAGTAAACTTCAATTTATTCTCGATAATAAGGCGAAACAAAATGGAATTAAAAAACGTGACTAAAGTGACTACGCTACGCTATTATTAGGCACTATCATTAGTGAAATTAGGTTATTAAAATACATTATATTTATAAATAAAAGAGTAAAAATAAACAAAAAGGATATATGATGATAATTCTCACCGATGCCCAATATATGAAATATATACAAATATGAATTACATATGCAAGAATAAATACAATTTGTTATAAATAAAAAGACTACAAATAAATAGTTCTATCCGTGTGACGGTTTCATTTATAGGTAGAATAACTTTATTTAGTTTCATTTAAACGTATATTATATTACATTTACAAATACTAAGACATACATTTAACGCTTATTGTTTTAAACCTATTGCTTCGGCATTCACATACTTTGACTTCATTATGTTAAATTACAAATTTTATTGTACGTATTTTACATTGGAAATATGCTTATTAAAGATTTAATAGAATGGTATTTCAATCATTTTAAATGTTAATCTCGATAATGGCGAAAAGATTCAAAATTAAAAAGATGTTACATAAGTGAAAGATGTTAAATGAAATAATAATATAAACTGATATTTTTATTACAAGTTTTGCTTGCAGTGTAGTTCGTTTAGGCCAAACCTTGCAAGCTGCATTGGAACCAGTTCGTTTAGACCGAAGACTTTGCTATATTGCATGTTTGTTCAGTCCTGATGGCAATAGACGAAACTGAAATAAAAATAAAATGGCCGCCATGCACATTGAAACAATTACCCGATGAAGCTTTTTAGCGTGTTTGCATAGCGGCCATTAGGTTTTACTTATGGAATGCTTGGTTTTAAAAGTATTTTTGGTTTATTTCGTACTGAACTCTATTTTCATTACATATTTTCTCAAAAATTAGAAACCTGCAGACATTTTAAATTTATCGAAACATTGTTTATTGTCGTTTCTTTGAGCCGAAAATTAATGATACTCCTTATAATATTGTTCTGTAATAAAATAGGTAAGTGCTGTAAACAAATGAAGTCCAACATTAAATACACATTTTTTTGGTATAAGTTTTTGTTTCAAATTTGTTATAAACAAAATACAATTAAAAGTTTACATGAGAATAAATAATAAACGAAAATATATCGACCGAATTTGTGTATTTAAATTTAACAAGTGTATTATTATTGTCACACAATCAGTTCCATCTTAAACAATGTACTGTTACTGCACACGTATTATATATATACTATAATATATGTATAGTATAATGTATTTATTGTCGATATTTATTAATCGTTCTTTACCTAACTATATACAAAATAAAATGAAACCTTAATGAGCAGAATGTTTATTTACAAGCGTAATTTAAAAATTGAAAATCCTTAAAAATGAATATCTACTTATATAATTCATTTTCTATTCTATCAAATTTTCACACTTTATTTAAATAAGTTTTTAAAGCCAAAGGATAAAGTATGAAAACGAAGTTACATTCAGTTTCCATTAAAATAACGATGTTTCGAAATTGAGAATATAGGGATTGACCTGACTTTCCAGTGTCACTTTCTACATGAAAATTGCTATTAAGAGAGGGAAATATGTTTAAATATTATTTCTATATACATGATATTGATTTATAATTGCATATAAGACATTATAAATAGTTTGTCATAGAATTATGTTTAACATATTGTGAATAATTTTATAATATTTGTTTGCAAAAATTATTCGATAAAATCAAAATACGATATAACATATTTTTGATTTTCAAGCGTATTCAAATAAAATAATAAATACCATAAATGGTAACATTACTCCTCTATTCATTTTATTAACATTTTTATTAAATTTCCTACGTCTATAATACAGTCGCCCCTTTCGGCCCAAAATGCATAATATCAAGTACATTGAACTACAGAGCAGACTGTACAATTTAAATACATTGTAGATAAGTAGATTGATTACTAAGTTTAAACATTTCAATTGTTATTAATTATTGATAAACATTTCACAACAATTTTTTGTAACTTATTAACAAGGACAAAATTCAATAACTTACTACATTTAGTTAAGTTAACAAATAGAAATTGCATCAGAGATCATTTTTAAAATACAATACATAATAAAATCATCTACTTTGGTGATATGCGTGTGTAATGTTATAATAGTAATATAAAATAAACTGAGGTAACATTTTCAAAGCAAAACGTAAATAACAATTATAAAAACTATTAATAGTTAATAGAAGAAGTGTATTTGAATTACTTCTCAATAAATATCTTGTTACTGGACAATGCTCTCTTTCCGATTACATATGGGCAATTTCAGACTCGGGTAAGCAGGTACAACTAACGATACAAGAAATTAATAACAAGCAAAAAGCGAACTAACGACTTTCAATCCATATTTCACCGGATAATCATTCGACCACCATGGCTTCTCGATAAAGTTTAGATAAATGTCAAAAAATAAGACCAAGACTTAGGATACTTATAGAAACTTATAGAATTCTGAATAAAGGACGTTACAAGCATAAAATACATCATTTAATTAACTATTAGATGAAGGTAGTGTCCATGTTAAAAATGTGTATTCATGATGCTAATTCGGTATAAGTAATAAATATATGTAGCAAAGGTTTATTATTTCTGTAAACGTATTACCACTGCAGTATCGAAAGAATATTTTATATATCACATAATCTTCTGTGAGGTATAAGAGAAAGCTCTATTAAAAAAAATAAGAAAATTAAACAATACGAAAGTTTTCCCAACAATTTTAGTGATAAAAAATTCTGTGAAAATCCTAATCACGCTCTCTATTTTGAACTCACGGCTGCGACACCGGATTTTAATTAAAGCATTTGTTGTTATCAATATTCACTAATATTGGATTTTACAGCAACAAGAAAAAACATAATAAGCCAGAAATACAAGTAATATATGATACTAAGTATACACAAAAGTATATAATTTATTCTACCTACCTAGAAAATGTATAGACGTAACCTACACAACCATGTAGTAGTCATTATTAAAAAATACAAATAATTATAAAGAGTACCACAACAATAATTTATTAGACAACAAGACTAACACGTTAATAGCAGTCTGGTATAAACTAGTTATTTTACACATTCTAAACATTTTTTTTTAGTTCGTAGGTAATAAATAATTAATTACCAACATTCGAACCTCGGTTATTAAATAATTATGCTTATTTGACTGATTTATTTTTAATATTGTTTTTGTGATGATTTGTTTTACTTTATTTTTACAAAAGGCTTTAATTTATAGAGAGTCTTCAGGAGTTAATCTTTTAATCAAAAACTACACTGCTAGGAAGTTATTATACTTGCGACAAAAGAAATATATGAATTTATATTAGGAGGTTATTATAACATATATTATTACTACAGCAACGTCAAGAGTACTCTAACGCTCGTAGGCTCTGGTAATAATACCTCATTGTTAGATACAGTGTGTTACCTTATATATCTATTGTTTTCATAATGTGAAATATATACTCCAACAATTCAACCCCAACCTGCGGTAATAACATTATTTTCAAATATAATTTACAAGCTTTTTCAACAACGGTTCTTTTTACTGTTCACACTACCGGGGGATACGTCGGAATGGCCGTTGTCCCTATTACGTAGTGGTATAATAAACAAAAGATTTTTCTGAAATTTTGGGAATAACTCAACTCATTAATTAAAGAGAAAAAATAGATTTAACTATATTAAGCCTCAAAAATATGATAGTAAGTAAGCAAGCTATGCAGATGTGGCGTGGCGCGGGATTCTCTCATTAAAAAAATATCACAATCATATTAAATTTGTGTTCACATTAAGGAATCCTAATTAGTTAAAATTACACGGAGTAAAGATAAACATGAAGTACTTTCAATCTTCTACCGCATGAGAAATCGTCGACGCAATTAATATGTAAAAGTATAAAATAAAACATATTTTTATTGCATTTAATTTTCTAAAATCTAATATTATTGTAAAACTAATCAGATACAAAAACAATACCAAATTGATCTATTAAATTACGCGTTTACGAATACATCTCAGAACAACATGTTTGAAGAGTCCTAAATATTTAAAATTCCATTTAGATATATACGAATAATATAGGTTTTCTTAAAGCGTCGAATACTTATAATACATGTTTAAATCGAAAACATTTGAAACACTAAGAAACCTAATAAGTATCGTCGTCGGTGAGCTTTGGGTAGAGTTGTGCTGGAGGCTGTACAGGCTCAGTTTGATAGTATGCACCAGAAACAAAGGGATTGTTAGGAACGTGCTGCTGTTTCTGAGGTGTTGGAGGCCGAGGAGGTACGATGGAGCCGTACGCGGGTGGATCCGTATCTTTAAGTGGCGCTGATGGATTTTCCGTCTGCAAACAAGACTGTACTTTAGCGTTGTGATTTAAAATACAATTTGCTTTGGATAAGAAATATATTTACATTTTTTAAGTTGTTATTTAGGGAATTAATTCCATATTACAACATTTCAGTTGTTTACTGTATCGTTGTTCCCGCTATAATGCACTTCACGTGTATATTTATTTCATAATGCCATGAACAATATACTACTTCATACCGCATAAGCTATGAGCATGTATTTTATCCATACCACAACAAATTTGTATCGAACCAATGATTTTTTACCTCTTGATTTTTAAACACCGGGGCGTAATATATATGTGAATATTACGCAGGTTTTTCTTATCACGCTGATTGGACCTTACCTCGATTTATAGCACTTAATTTAGATTTTGATAATATTCATAGAGTAATTTCAAAAATAAAACTTTTAATATGGCGTAAACGTATAATGTTTATGGTTAATATATCTCATAAATATTCTTGTAATTTAATCAAAACAACTCTTATTTTTATCGTTTACCAACGCAGGTCATGTTTATTAACTTTAAAAAAAATAATCATTTTAGTGTAAATTAATTAATGGATAAATATATATTATTATAGCCACCCTCCAAACATTCTCGCATATCTATCTACGAATTCGTTATTGCTGTGTTTCAACTTTATCTCAGTAAAATGTTGTCCGAGTTTTTCATTATTTTCATTAAATTATTATTGTAATATGGAACAAAAAAGTAAATGAAAGAAGCTCTTTCTATTTATTAAGCTTTGGTATTGAATATTATATCGTTCAACTATAGTGGTTTAACATCAGATGTGTACTGTAGTCGAACATTAACCGATAAATAAATGAAATGGGCTGTAACAGTATTATTGAAAAATATAAATTATTATAGATTAGAAGTAATACTTACGAAGGTCGTTTCATGATCCAAGGATTTAATAGGGATCGGTGGTTCTTCCACAGAAGTTTCAGCCCATGGTTGCAACTCACCCGAAGCAAATATTCCGTATATAGTTATACCGATGAAGTGGACAATGGCGCCCATGAGAAACACCGCTCGCCATTCTGTTATGGCCTTTTCTTTTTTGAACTGTTAACAATATTTACTTACTTGTACATTTTTACCAAAGATCGATAGAGTGACTGCACTTTATTAGATGCTAAATCAAATTTTAAAAACAAAAGTATTCACTAACGTTATACCGGCTTGCAAAAGTCTCGAGACTACTGGATATTTAAAAAACAATAGCAAGCAGATTTTTCTCAGAACTTAATTAATTTAGAATTGATCTTATCTGCCCAAAATTTATTAGATTGATTTTTTATACACTCCAAAACGATTTAAAACAATCATTACTTATATACTACGCCAGCTGTTCTCAACCACCGTGTCGCGACACATTGGTGTATCTTAATCACCTGTCAAGTGTGTCGCGAGATTTACTGATACGATTTTTTTTATTTCATACTAAAAAAAAAATATCTAAATATGTGTGTCCCGAATTTGTACAGAGTAGTGCGTCGTTGAGTAAAAAAGGTTGAGAGCCAATGTACTAAGCGATAAGTTTCAGTCAAGACAAATGATTAAAAGATTACCTGAACATGAAGTCACTTAAAAGACCATAAAATATAAGAAGATTAGTAAAATATAATCACATCTACCTTTTATAATGTGTTTGGACATTTAAACAAGTAAGATTTCCCGTAGTAAGATACATCAAGTATTTAGTTGACATAATTATTTCGGTACAACAGATTAAGTATTAGAATAGTTTCCCAATTCTTGGATTTAGAGTATCATCAAAAATTGGCTATTCGTAGGAATACAAAAATGATGTCCTGCACCGCAATACTAAGAAGCTTCAATAAAGAATTTGTAAAATATATCGCTGGTAACGCACCAGCGCGCACCCACAAAGCAATTCATTTGTTATTCTGAGCGCGCGACGCACCGAGTTCGATTTCCTTTTTTAAATTAGCCATGGCTGAATGTCTTTTTTGTTTAGCACGCTCGTGTGACCAAGAAACCGGCACCCACATTATATTTTATGGGGTGTCATTTCAAAGTATTCTATGAAAACAGCGAGATTAACAATTGAAGGGTTTCAGTTTTTAATTAAAATAAGATTAAAATGATTGTCGGACTGTGGAAAACTTGCAAGAGATATACTCGTATTTAAATTACATAACATATATATATATATATATATATATATATATATATATATTATATATATATATATATATCGGAGTGTACAAACAATTACTGGTCCCATCAAAATACAATAATTTACACGGAAGTTAGAAAATAATGAACAACAAAAACTCAAAAAAGAATCACCCCTGGAATTTGTTAGATTTTAGTAACTTTTTATCTAAGTGTGCCACTATAGCGTATGTTACATTTGGTATATATATATATATATATATATATATATATATATATATATATATATATATATATATATATCTGGGTGATAGCGTTCCAGATATAACGGTTATATCTACGACACATGTAACGTTTACCTTTTACACATAACTTAAAAATATTATAAAATCCAATTATTTTTTCTTAACATACCTTTTCTTTAGTGATGTTGTCGATAACGATGGGTACCACGAAGCCAGCAATGGTGCCAATACCGTTCGATAAACCCATCAAAATGGAAGCATATCGCGGTGCAATGTCCAGATGATTCACGTTGTAGCCAGATATAGCGAAACCGCTACATGCCACACCGAGCGTCAATTCAATGGTTGCCACGTACTAAAATATCATAGCAACTATAATACATCATTTAATAATATATTTTGTTGCATTCATAATTTAAAGAATATTTTTTTTTAATAATTTATAAAATTAATGCCTTTAACTCCGCTTGACCGGTCAACATGAAAACTGGCACAACCAAGCTATTTTCTTGAGAAATGTTAACTCTACTATAATTCGTAATTATACTTAAATACTTCTATACCTTTCAATCGATTACTAACGAAAATTCGTTTGTTTGATTGAGGGAAATTGTTACTTTGCATTTCCGCTTGGAATTGATTAATTAAAGACTAAATAACAATAATAAACAATTCTATTGCAATGGAACGTGACAGTGGCCAAGGGACCTATTATATTGAAGGCTTCGAAAACAGCATTTTACAGAACATACTAAATTAAGAGTAGTCTCTTATTCATTAGACAGATCGACGTAGAACTCCTTTATTACATATAAATAACCTTTACATTTTTTTCCTACATATAATGGATATATGTAAAAAGTAAGTTTTAGAGAAATAAGAATAAGCTATTAAAGTGTCAAGAAGCTTCTTCAATCTTTATACTTATTATAAAACACTAGGGGTGTGCAAATAGTGCTCGAATCGAATAGAATTGAATGATGATGTTTAATTCGAACTTCGAATCGAATTATCCGGTTCGATTCTCTATCGAATAATTTGTTAATTCGAATATCCGCAGCAGCCCTATAAAACACTCAATACCAACTTAAAGTCTCGGATGAGATTGAGCCTCTAGATTATTCTCAAGTGGCTTACATTAGTTCTAATTTAGTTCAGTTTTCTTAGACTACCGTTAGTGTTCCTAGATAAAATCACTGTCCCATCAAGTTGAAACAACAACAAAGCAGCTTATAACAAAAGAGTTAGCCTTAGCAAATACCTGCTTGATGCGCATCATATATATTATTGATCGTAAAGGTTTTGCGTTAATAAAAGTAAAATATTATTATTTTATTAAATTTACCTTATTGTTGGCGTAAGCCACGAGAACAAAGAAGAATGCCTCCAAACCAAAACCTCCACAATTGAACAGTTTCCGCACATTTGTAGTCGACATAATATTATTCTTACGCAAATAATCTGCTAACATCCCTCCGATAGGTACCAATGACGTCATAATCAAATGAGGTATTGCTCCAACAAATCCGGACTGCAAAATTGATATTAAGATAATATGCATTTTAAAGGGCATTAACTAAAACCATTATTTCTATCTATCGAAGTTACTTTTATATTAACTTAGTGTAATAAAGAAAAAATTCTTGATTTTTCGATTGTAATAGATAAAGTTAAAAAAACTCTATTGTATTTAAACATTATTTCACCTATATAAGCTAGTTTCGTAAACATTAGAAATTCATTTCAGTAATACTATAAAAGTAATCCTGTAGTTGAAAATGTATTAAATCTACATCCCTTCACTAAGTTAATAGAATTATTTTATACATAGTAAAAGAGTAACCGTTACCTCTGTAATTTGCATATTGAATCTAGTATTGAAATATGAAGATTGGAAAATGACCAGTAAACAGAAGTTCCAAGTCCTGCAGAAGTTAGCCACGATTATTGCGTATACCTAGAACGATAAGATTTAGAATAAGATCAAGAAATTAAATTGGTTAAATTTATCGAAATATTAATATATATTGCAATAATTAAGAACAACTATTATTAGAATCTCGGTTCATGTATTTATAATAATTTCAACAACTCATTTACACAAATAACACATAATTTAATAATAAATATTAACGATATATACATTTTAAAGATCTTTTCGACAATATTAAATTATATTTTCGTCGGTTTTATAAACGTTTACAGTATTAAAAGATTTTGTACAAAAGATAATGCGAAATATTAATAAATTAAATATATTTTACTAACTGGTGGTGATGTGGCAAATGCTTTCCACGGAGTCGACCAGAAGCCAGGCATAGCGGCCTGAGTAGCAGTTCCAACTGATTGCTCTATATACGTTAATTCCTTGCCCGAGATACAGGGGTGCTTGCTAGGCCTTTCGAATACCAGCCAAAGCCACATGATATACCTATGTAATAGACATTAATTTGAATCACTAGTAATATTCAGTTACGAATAACACTATTTTAAAATTCTACAAGAATATAATTAGCAACAAAAAAGTACATTTATATATAATAGATTTCATTATTTACCATACAACACCGGACACTCCGTAGAAGTAAAATGGCGCCTGCCAGCTGATATAATCGGTAAGAAGGCCAGGACAGTGGCATGCCTACCACGATGCCGGCGTATGTGCCACAGAACGCCAGAGTTGCCAATCTTGAACGTTCCAGAGGTGGTGCCCACATTCTCCAAATACCATGGCACGATGGATATGTCACACCCTAGAAAAGACAATTAAATTTTTTCGAATGTCCAAAAATTTATCCAATATGAGGTAACCTGCTAAAAGTCATAATCTTAAAACATAATTTGAAGTATATTTACAGTAAAAGTGGAAGTAATAGATTGCGAAAATATTTCTGTTACTGTTCATATAATTTATAAAATGACAATATACAGATAGTTTCTATAGATGATCCGTCACAAAAGTTATCATAGAATCAACTCAGATAAGATATACAAAGACGATCAAATACGTTACCATAGCAACGAAGGGTTCTGTAATCCTAAAGAGGCTTTTTACTTCGACAAGCGATTTCGAATGTACTCCAGTGCTATTACCGATTCCAATATATATGTACCGATAGAGGTATGTGAATGAAATCCTTTCGCAAAAGTGTAGATTTTATAAACCAAAGGTGACAGCTATTATTAGTTGTTCATATCTTGTTCATTAGAAATATTTAGAATTGTTGAATTAGCCAACATTATCATACATAGCATACATTACCGATAGAATATGTTCAGAAATATAAAAGTAGGTAGGGAAAAAGTATAAATTCTTGCAACTTAAATATTTTAATAGTGATTTATTTGTACTGAATATATAAGCTAGATATTTATGCCCTGCGTTATAATATATCCAACACTAATCGTGTTATTCCACCGTAACTTTTGTATTGTATCCTCAAACAAGGGTTTACTCGTAATCACATGCAGAATTCAGTTTGTATAGAGTTCGAAAAGGGGAGATCAATCCAAACGTGACGAGTCGTATATGACATGGAGGAGAAGCACAAAATTTGTAGCATTTGTAATAAGCCTGATCATGTACCGGCACGTTTCGAGTGTCAGATGTTACAAAATTTAAACGTGTCACTTATATTTTGAACATTACTACGATTCTCTTTTAAAAGGCCTATTAGAATTTCAAATCAGTGTTTATTTTAGATAACATTAATCTCAATAAACAAAACCTAGTACAGTACTAGTACCAGTACTTTATCGAACAATAAATTTGTAAAAACTAGCTTTCATTAGCAATTCGACTACATAGTTTTATTGTTTATGCAAAATTTTATATAAACCACTGTATATTACATTAATTACAACATTTGCAATCATAAATACTAATTTATATGATTATAACGAAAAAAATGGGAACTCTTATTTATTTTACAGCTACATCACATCTATTTCACCCTTTTAAGAGTTGATTTTGTATAGCGTTGTAACACCTGTTTCTTGACTTTTTATCAAGCGCTCGTATATAAAACATCGTGTTTTAGTTTCAAAAACAAAACAAATTCTCATACTTTTGTCAAACTTCTATATTAAAGATTTTAGTAGAGTCTAAAATTAGATATTTACGTTCGTACATGTTTTTTTTAGTTTTTCATATAAGTTTCTTACCTTCCTAAATATCATTCCCATTCTAATTAAATTAAACTTTACCCTATGGCTTGGAAATTTTATGCAAGGGCATTCATTAAATGAAACCGGTGTTAATGAACTAATCGACTGTTTTTGATAATATAGATGGTATAAAAAAAACGTTTTTTGTTAAATTACAATTTATTACCTGCCTATCGTTAGTGTATATGTCAAAATTTGTAAATCAAAAAGATTATTTCTAGATATATGTGTTCTAAACAATTATAAAATATATACAATACACTTACTTCAACGAAGCCCTGTGCTACTTTCAGCATAACGACAGCAGCCGGTCCTAAACCCATAGCACCAGGAATGGCCATGTTAAATAGAGCGGACAATACTATGGCAAAGCCAAAGATCTTGTTCGCAGGGTACATGGACGCCAAAAAACCGCCAGGGACTTGAGTGATCAGATAACCGGCAAAGTATGATGAATCTATCGAAGACTCCACTTCCACTGACCAGTTGAATGGAGCTACTTCATGGGATGTCTACAAATAAAAAACAATGTGATAACATTCTATAAATAGTATATTAAAATTGTACCCAAGGACATAGTAAATACATTTGTAAAGCTTAAAGTAATTGCGATGTTTGGTAGTTTTTTACCCACACAACCTGACTAGCCACCACATTGATACTGAAAACTCTATCGCTAAGCTCATAATAGCTTTAGGTGAAAAGACTTAGCGTATTACCAGTAGTGTTATAGTTAAATGATAATTCTTTAAATTATAAAAACTAAAATATAATTTAAATGTTACTCGTATAAAACAATAATTACGTAAGACTTAGCTAAATATATTTTGTTTTTTAAAATACAAGAAATCATTAGTTTATTTAAAATTTTTGACGAATGAAAAGAATTCTAATTCTCTTTAGTTTCGATATGGGATGTAGTGAAATTAGTATACATGTTAGCACCCCAATTACTACAGCGAGCGTGCTCATATCGCCGTTTATCAATAAAATGTAGTACATAAAAATGTGGGCAATATATTAATTAAATAATAAATTGTCTTCCATATATTATTGATGAATGATTTAATTTTCAGAATTATTAAATTATATTATATATTAAATTAAATTAAGAATTATGAAATATAAATAACTCGTATGAAGTAATTTAACTTTAATGTTTTATATGAATACTGGTGTCATCAGTAATTTTTCCTTTAGAAATTAGTAGGTTCTCTGTTTGAATTTTGTAGACATTTATAACTTCTTTCAAGGTCAGACATTAATATTAAGATATAAATTTTTGTATGACACAGTAGTAAAATTTTATTTATCATGTAGGTGTTTTATTTGTGATGTAATTTTGGACAAATTGTACTTACATTACTCTTTTCAGTCATTTTGAGCTTAGCCATGCTCATGTTGCATCGCATGCCGAACATAATGCTGAAGCCGAAACATGCGAGAAGTGCCACAGTGTAACGAGCGCTCAGGCATGGAAATTCAGCGCGAACGTACTTGTCTGATTGAATTAAAAATCATTTTTAAATGCTTACTTATACATTAAATCATATAAAAATCATAGATTTCTTCATTTCTTTATTGTTTATTATTTAACAACAGAAGTACGTTTAAATAATAAAAAAATTCATACTTTTTAACACCTACCTATAGGTCGTGGTGGAGGCCTAACTGGTGATGGTGGCGTTTCTAAATCCTCTCCATCGTACATGTGATCGTAGCCCTTTTGATCCACGTGGAAGTTTTCATATTGAGAGTTTCTGAAACAAAACATTTATTGTATAATAAGAACCAAATCAATGAATCTCTATTACTCATACTTCAATATCCATAGAATAAAAGAAAAACTTTAAGCAAAATGAACATTTATGTTATTTCCCTAACTGGTTAAGCAAACAAATGATTGAATCTTAATAAAAGCAGAAACTTATGCAAATGATGTATTAGTTGTAGCATGCGCTCACATTGCAACATGACGCATTCACAATGCTGGAAAAAAGTATGCGTGTGTTTATGATCGCGTGAAAGAAAGAAGTGAAAATTTCTTTACAAAAAGTACATAAAAACCCAACGTTACGCGGTCACCCATCCCAATACGGACCGCGTACGATGTTGCTTAACTTCGGTGATCGGACGAAATACGATGTTTTGAACACTCTACCCGACACAGGGTTTATCCTCAACACTTTTCGTCACATAAAATGGTTGCGGATCAGAATTTCAAAGGTTTCCCATAAGAAGTTTCGCTTAAATAAAAAATATGGAATAATACGGACCGAATTTACTAAAATATCGTGTAGTGATAATACTAATTCAATAATAGCAGTACCCAGCCAGAGGTGCAAATACACGTATCGAGGAATTCTAGTTCACAACGCGTTCCCGTTATTTTCAACTGCCGTACACATACACCATCAGACAGGTAATAAGTTTATTCCCTCATCATATCCTGTATAATTAATAGCGCTCGGATGCGTCTGAACTGTCGCTAGGAAATAAAATTAAAAAGCGCTCGTTCTCGAACGAGGTTAACATGGGGTGATGCATGACGTTGAGCTTGTCTATTTGGTTTGCACTTGCGTTCTCTCTAGATGACTTGTTAATATTTCTAGTTGTGCAGTGCATAACGTATCAAACGTTGATTTTTTTTTTGTGCGTAGACATTGGAATATATTTGCCAAATTATTATGCAGTCTGTTTACTATCCGTTAAACTGTATAACATACAATTTTATTAAGATAACGTTCTGCATTACATCTATTTTACGGTAATGAAATAATTAAAATATACGTATATAAATAATAAATTATTTTAAATTTACAATAATGAAGAAAAATATTTTTTTTTTCAAAATAAATACCTCCTGGCTGCTATTATCCTAACTAATTTTAGTTAGTTTGATTCTTTTTTGCGCTATCACGCCTTACCTACAGAACGAATCATCATGAAATTTTCCATACAGTTTGTCAGGGGTACAGAAAAGAACAAAGGGTACCCCTTATATTCAGAAAAAAATTAGTGTTCCCGAGGGATAGATCAAATCTACATAAACACAAGTGAAACCGGGGACAAAAGCTATTACAATATAATAACGCTAATACGCAGTAATTAAGGTTAGTTGTGTGTATTTAATAAAGTCGAAATTAATGTATTACAAGCGAATTCTCATAAACTACACAAATCTTGATAATTTGTTACAATAAATGTTGAAATTATACATTTTCACGTACCTATAAGTAAGAAAAACTGATCGATAGTGTATTCTATAAATATCTTTACAATATAAAGGGTATTTATTGCTAAAAATTTAACAATGTAATCAATACATACTTTAAATAACTTTAATATTGATTGCTAAACTTAATTTAAAAATGAAATCATAGAACAGCTCAGTTATCTCTTATATATTTCACCAAGTACTGCACATATAATAAAACTTTACAATTAACTTCGACATCTTTTACCGGAATGAAAGGCGAATGGCATACTTTGGAGATAAGTTTCTACCTGGATATAAAGAACTTTTAAAGAATTATTCTTAATGAGGTATAGCTGAATAGAAAGACTTATAGAAGTTGAAAAGTACTACTTTATAAATATTAATTACGTAGAATGGAACAGAAGACGTACAAGCATCCTGCACAGAATATTTTTATAAGAAACTAGCAAGCAAGGCGAACGTTGTCCTGCCCTGATAATAAAAAAAATATACTTATGAGCATGAAACACTTAAGGTGGCTTGACTTCTTCCGATTCTTTCAACAATTATCATTATATTTCAACCGATTTACAAAAAAACCTTAACAAATTATATACCTAAACCTTCCTCGTGAATTACTCTATCTATTGGTGAAGACCGGATTACAATCCGTTCAGTCGTTTTTGAGTTTATCGCTAACATCCAGACAGACGCGGCGGACGACTTTGTATTATAATATGTAGTGATATAAAATTTCATAGAGATATGAGTAAGAGGCACCGATTCTATAATAATAGCAATTTATTAAGACCTTATATATACGTTTAGATATATACGCTTCTTAGACATTTTAATCTATTAGATTGACAGAATAATATATACTAGTAGTCGTCCATAATAAAGAGTACAAACTTTTCTATTCATTTGTTACTACATACAGTCCTTGTAAATTTTTTAGCCGCTCGATATAGCCTTAAGTTCGGGCTTGCACACAACACTGTTAAATATGTAATACGAAACAGAGAGCAGTACACACAATATTATTATGGTAATCTAAAATTGGTATTTATATATCCTTAATTTATCTCATTATCTTATGTATAATGTAATACTTATTCATACCTACATTTGTATTCTGTCTGCGTGAATCTATAGTCAGAGCGGTCAGAAAGCTTGGCGAGGATTGTAGGTATTATTACCTTTATTGTGGTATTGGACAAATATTGTAAATGTAAAGACTGTGAAGTATGAACTTTTAAATAAAGGTCTGGAAATGTGGATGGTATAGAAAAAATACTATTTACATTTTATTTTTATTGATAACACAAAACGTTAAATCAACAGCTACTAAGTAAATAAAATTATAGGAGATCGTTTCAAAAGCAGACGGTAAAAAGATATTCAACTCATGAACAGTTATCTTCATCTATTCATGTATAGAAGATTGTTACCAATAATTAATAGAATACCTACGAATTAAAAACCTTTTGTCGGACTTATACCACTTATCGGAACTTTCAGATATTTTTCACTTTGAGTTTAATTTAATAGTAAACCATGTATTATTATCAGCAACTGACAACATTTTGCTATCGTTATTCTTATTAACAAAAAGAAAACTTTAAATAAAACAATATATATATTCTGACTGCGAAGTTACTGTATGTAAAAAGACATTAAGTCATCGACGAATAAATTCATTTTTCCGCTGACAAAAGTAATAAATGTGACTATCTGTCCCCGTCCCCCTTTTAGCAGTGTTGGTAATGAATCGTCGCATAAAAGGCATAACCAAGTGGAAACGACGCGCGACGGTGGCGCCCCGCGCCTATCTCGACACCGCGTTAATGCGTTTAGCTGACTGGACGAGATACCGCCGTCGACAGTTACGTCAGCCCCAAATAGAGCCTTTTACTAGTTATTCGTAAAGTTAAAGGGCTAAGCATTAAATAGGGCAGGACAGTAACAATAGATAAACAATATATATATATATATATATATATATATATATATATATTACTCAATGTATATGTTTGTATGATGGCATAGTGTAAACCATAGATGACAAGGTAAACGTATTCAAATGGCTAACCTAACACGGAGTAGTACATACGAACAGTCATTGCTCACTAGTAATCAATAGTTAATAGAAGAAAGTTCCTTAATGTTATTGTCTTAATTAAGTAAATATGTTGTTATCTTTTTAATTTAAAATTTTAAAAATATTAAAAAATATTTAAAATAAGTTTTTAAAAAAAACAGCAACACAAATTGAAGTGTAGAAAATATAAATTGAAATATACCTTACATTTAATATTCACAAATATTAATAGTTACATTAATCAAGTAAATTCGAAGATACCTTTTAATATAATTTAGAACAGTTGCTTTAATTTTAAAATCATTTCCAAGTTTGAAGAAATAAAAATAATTAGGTGATTATTCTGTATGAAAAATAGAAACTCTGAAATACATATATAAATATTACTAAATAGTTATTTCTTCCAACTCTATTGTTTTGTTCCTAATAAGTTTTAGTAATCTGTTATTATTAGCGTTAATTTCCCTATATTCATCTAAATGTAATATAACTTTAATGGATTTAATCAACTTGGCCAAGCTGTTGGTCGCGTGATTAAGTGATATCCTTCGAAAACTAGTCACAAAGAGGTTTGACTCTTTGTTACTTTTTTATTATTGTTTTATTTTATGACATTTCTAGGGTCATTGTTAGTCATTAATCATTAAAGTTCAATATAATATGTGAGTGAAGTAAAAAAGCACCCCTCCGTACCACTAGTGCCGGAAAATCTGTTTATATTGCAGAAAGGGTAACCGTGTCAGCAGTTACGCGGATTAAAATATTCCAATGTATTCATAAATATTCATTTTTATTGATTATGTTATAATAATGCCCAAAATGAAATCGTTAAATATTATTAATTTTCATTGATTATGTTACAATACACAAATCGCAAACGATAAATATAGTTAATTTTAATTTATTACGTTACAATGCACAAATCCCAAACGATAAATTTTATTAATTTTAATTGATTATGTTACAATATACAAATCGCTTCCGTTAAATATTATTAATTTTAAATATTTATATATACAGTATATAAACAATAATAATAATACTATATAACTAATAATATAGTAGGTTTTAAAAATATTATTATAAATATTACTAAAATTTTGTTAAGTATAAATATGTTTTCTCTATTATAAATTTGTATGAGTACGAAACCTTTAATCAGAAGTTTTGTTAAAACGCCTCCCCCTGATCGCGACGCGACTTTATCACCCTAATGGGTTCCATACACCATGCCTATAATTATGTGAAGTTACTTAATGGTGTAATTACTGTTTTGTTCCCGGTTGTCAACGTTCAAATAATGGATACAGTCAGTTGAATACAAATACTGAATAACTAGCAGTGTTTTTTTTTTATAGTATTTCTTTTAATCTCTTTCATATTGGGTTTCGGATATTATGTACTGAAGATTATGGACTAGGTACCTAGTCCCACTTAACACTTTATCTACACTTTTATTAATTTTAAAAGTGTATTTCTATGGAATGTGCAAGACCGAAAAAGACTGTAGATAGACTGTGTGACGAATAATAATGATCTTTGACTCTGTGACGAACGATAACTTTATATAAAATTCGATATCGTAATATCCAAAATCGATAAAGTATCGTTACCTGGCACCGTGCAAAGTTGGCGAACTTAAATATTTTTTCATGAAGATTTTTTCTGCAATTCATTTTACAATAATACACTACTAGGTAGTACTGCAAGCCATTAACTTTTATACCGTTCAACCGATTCCCATGAAATAATAACATACGCGTGCGAGCCACGAGCACAGCTTGTATATAAATCATGCGAATACTGACATGACATACGATAGTAAAGAGTGGAAAAGGAACACATTTTTTTTTTTTCGAACTGACAAGCTTCACCGGACTACTAAGGGCAGTGCTTAAGGCACTCACCAAATTTTACGAGTATATTGGCCGAAAAAAACATGATGTGCTGATATCACGTAGCGTAGAATAAAAGCAACAGGATGACTATTCCAATTTAGATTATTGCCGACGTAGACACTATCACTATTAGTAACTCCAGCTTAACAATTTCGTTCACGCATTGGCTCACAACTGACCTACTTTCATGTTACTCAGTTAAACTTCCCAGTTCCAACTTCGTTATTAGTGCTACTCTCAGTGAATTCTGCTTTATTCTTGCCACTTTGATTGTGACGTTACTAGTGAAGTTAGTTGTTGCCTGTATTTATTCTTTTATATTCAAATATAACAAGACCTTTACTCATATTACTGTTAAACAGAGGTCTTCTATAAAACCATTCAAAATACCGTCTTCTAATAACTATTACACGTATGTATCTAAACTATTATTATGTTTGCCTGTCGAAGGAAAAGTCTGTAATTATTAATACTGATTCTGAGAATTTTTTCACTGATAGATAACTCCAGTCCTCTTCGGACGTTAGTGGCTAAATTTTACAGTCATAATTGAGGTTTATGTTGTATTTAAGGTAAAGCAGGTCGTAAGTGGTTGATAGTATATCTGTATAGAAACACCAATCACTTGACAACTACAAGAGTAATTTAGACGCTGTTTTCATATAAATATAACATTGAACTCGAGAGGCTACATATAATTACTCTTTCCCATAGAAAAATTGATAAAAGTGCAATTATTTTTTAATCCAAATAAGTCATTGGAACAACATGCAAAATATTTTCACGGGCTCTCCAGCGAATTTCAAATAAATACATTAGTATGTTCTAAACAGAGTTACATACGGGCAAATATATGTTGTAAACTTGAGAATTACTAAGTATATCCGTTTACGGTAATTATTATGATGTACAGAACAACACTTTTATAAATTTACATATATTAAAGTAATAAGATACATTTTATTCTTGAAAAAAATAATTGTGATAAATCATGACGGTTAGCTGTAATATCAACTCGAACCCCAGCATGTGCTAACTTTCGGCTGACGATGAAGGAAAACATGGAAACCTAAACTTTAACTTTCTTGTAGCACCGCCGTATATGGGAAAAATACTGATCTATTGATTTCTCAGAATTTGAAATCACCAATATATCATAGCTCATACCTATCCTCGAGAAGACATCTTTTGCCCAACTGTGGGCTTTTTACAGGCTAACCTTATTGTTATTATTCACATTTAATATTTCCATTATGACACATAATAATAAATAGTATTGAACTCTTCATAGCATAGATTACAGATATATCGATAAATAAGTCGCAGCTTCTCGAAGACTACTCCTGGATGAGACGTGAAGAGTAGGGGTTGGCTGAAAGAGGGAGGTGTTGCGTAGATTACAATATGCACTTCAACGTCCCCACTATGAATACCTATACAGCCAGGGAGGTACGCTGTGATTTCTTAATTAACTAAGGCCTGAGGTTGATACGAGTGCTTTCTTAATTAACACTCCATTAATGATAAAGACTTTAATTTATATCAAAATTAGGTTCAATTACTACTGTCAGGCATTCCAGTAGGTTTTTAGACTGTTTATAACATTCATAGTTATGCAATAAATGTAATTCAATTTAAAATAGAACTCATGAGAAAGAGGATACATTTTCCTATAATATTAATAATGTCAATATTATACCATACATTTATATTTTTAATTTAATATATTATACCTTGAAGTATTTTTTAGTAACCGAATACTACATTTAAATTAATTGTACGGACATAGTCTTTTATATGCTAATTTATTTCTTACACAACTTATAAAAAATTCATGAACTATTTAATATAGTACCCGAATAGAACACGTAATAGCTAATTTTAATTATACCAAGAATAAATATTTTGTTGGTGAATTATTGTATTGAAATATATTGTAAGTTATCTGAATTCGTTCCCTAGCGAGGTCGACGGAAAGGGGGTAGCTATTACACCCCGTAAAGCCACCCTCTCTAATTGATTTACAATTGTCGACTAAATTTGTTTCCCGACCACCCCCGCGGATCACCGATCGCAAATGCATTTTCGCAGAGTTCATAAATAAAAGTAAATTTATTGCTTTCATAGTTACTTAAAAGTCATTTAGCTGATAAGTTGGTTTTTTCATAAATATAATTTTTATTAAAATGTAGTATGTACCTATTTCAAAGTAGCTTTCTATTATACATTTTTTTATTATTATTATTTTTATTAAAATTTAAAATATATAATGTAGTCTTTCAATATTTAGTGTATGAAACGTGTGGTTCTTAATATTTTCTCTCAATATATTTTATACTCAAAAGATTATTTACAAAACCATAATCAGTCACAATTAATTGTAAAAGAAGATTTTTATCTTATCCATTTTACTATAACTCGTCACTAGATGGTGCTGCAGTAATTACAACAAATAATAAAAAACGCGCGTGAAGTAACGGGCATAGCTAGAAATGAATAATTTTAGTCATAATAAAATGACTGTACTAAACCTAGGGATAAAAAAATAACAAGCAAATTCAGGACACAGCATTTGCGTTTTTTTTTTAAATAAAAAAATGCTGTCATTTACTATTCTGCTAAGTAACATTTTCATACAGCGGCTTTTAAAGCTACGAATTACT
The DNA here is from genome assembly GCA_035772565.1 of Antheraea assamensis. Taxonomy (NCBI): domain Eukaryota; kingdom Metazoa; phylum Arthropoda; class Insecta; order Lepidoptera; family Saturniidae; genus Antheraea; species Antheraea assamensis. Next base: position 2,919,107 of record JAQQSE010000076.1, read on the forward strand.
ACGGTGAATTTTTTTGACTTGATATAAACCGATTGATCCAAAGAGGTTACATATTGAAACCACTAATTTCAAGAATATTCCATCATAAGATGACTACCTACAATTAACGTTCTAATTTAATAATTCTGTAGGTATATTATACATTATTTCACCGAAATTAGAGACATACTGAAACCACATGTTTCAAAAAATCTTCCATCATAAGATGAATATAGTCGTCAATTAACGTTCCAATTTAGTAATGTTATGTTTATAACATTTTAAACGATTTTACTAAAAAAGGTGGTTACACATTAAAACCACTTATTGTAAGAATTTTGCCATCATAAGATGCATACCATCAATTAACTTTACAATTTAGTATTTTCATGGGTATAAAATTTTATATCAATCAATATACTTAGTACTATCTCCAGAGGTTTACCCTATTAGACTTACAGTTCGGCTCGATGACATATAGAAAGCACGAGAGACAGACGATTTGCACGAAACGGCACCGAGATAGTGAATAAAACATGTAATAAAATAAATGTGAGCAATGTAACGTAACGCTGTAATGCGCGTAGCCACGTGACTATTGTATTCATTATCCACGTGACCACGACACCCTGACCTAGCCACCTTGTGAGGTTGTGGATTTAATTTTTTGTACTTTTATTTAGGTATATTTCGTCATAATATTTAATTTTTTCTATGAAGTGCCGCAAACGTGTTCGTCTTGATTGTACATAATAACACAATACAATAAGCTTTCCGAAATAATCCTTAATAACACTAACATATTAGCGGCTGGCAACATTTACATATCCTTTACATTAAAAAAAATCTTTGTTCTTATAGGTTCAATGTTGAATGTATCAAATCACACATATGTTTTTACCAAGCTTCAACTATTTATTTCAACTTCGATTCATTTTAACACGAATAAATAAAATAAAAGTAGTCTACTTTTTTTCAGACCTCATTATAAACTATATCAACCACTTTACTGGCTGGCAGAATATTAGGGGGCTTTTGGCAGGAACTTGAAATGTCATGTAATGGTTTTTATTCATAATTTTGTGTTATTTGGCTCTATAATTTGTAATATTGGTGTCGTAATATAGTTTGGTTGTTTTGCTATTGTGCACATGTAAGATGGATTAGAAATAATGCCAGTTACAATTGTAGCAGATATATGCTCGAGTATAGGGAATATATATCGCATAATATGTATACACAGTACATTTTTACCCATAATTAATATAATACATTAAAACTGAACTAACTATGATCGCTTTAAATTAATTAAGATATATTTGTAATAAATACCAAACAAATAAATTCTAATAATAAATCGAATAACTGATCTCACATTTCGACACTCGCGAACATAATAGAGTTATTACAAAAATGGCGAAGCGAACCAAGAAATATCACTTGGCGAACCCGAGACGCTTGTTAGCGTCTACTCCCTTTTATTTATGGCCAGATTTATTTTCAGGCTGTTATCGATGCTGATTAAATCAAATAATACAGAGATAAATGTAACTCAGTTTATTACGTTTTTTTTTTTAATTTAATAATATTACCAAGAACCACAATATAATATTATGAAGTATCGACCCGTCTCTTCTCGATTTTGTATGGGTCGAATGTACTAATGTAGCGTCATAAGTGTTAAAAGGATTTAATATTTTGTTTGGTGTTTTGTGATCTACATTTCAGTAGTCAAGGAAGAAGTCAAGAAAAACATAGAACATTTTTTACAACGATATTAAAAAAAAAATCAAAACAATAGAACAAAGATCAGCTAGTTAATAAATATACGACGTTTGTGTTGATAGATATTCTACTATTGTTCACATTAGTCTTATATCGGTAGCGTATTAAACGAAAATAAAAATTAAAAGTTTAAGAAACATATTTGTTACTAGTAATCACCTATAAATATCAAAAACTATGACGTCATTTAATTCATTTATTTTTTTATTACTAAGACACGCATTAATGTTGATATTAAGGTAAGCTACTATTGATCCCAATATCGGAAGAGTATAAGACGAAAACAAAGCTATCAAGTAAAAATGAAAGGTTTAAGAAGCATATTTGTTACAAGTAACCACCCATAATTATCAAAAACTATATTATGACGTCACTTAATATATTTATTTTTTCATTACCAAGACAAGCATTCATGTTGATATTAAGGTAAACTCTTAGGTAAAATAACAGGTTTTAATACATGTAGTCCGGTGAAACTGTAAAGGCCTTGCCAGGTCAACAGTCAGTTCGAAAAAAGAAAAAAGAAGTTTTAATACATTAACTAATCGACAGTTTAAACAAAGACAAGTAGCGAGTCAGACGGACGTGCTCGCAGCCCACTCTGTATTTCTATTTCAAATAATAATTTTATTTTTGTGACAGCGAGCGAATACGACAAATAATATAAAAAACGGTAATATAAGTAAACAAGACCGCGTGTTGTATTTGCAGCGCAGCTCGTATTTTGTTCATAGATTCTCCTCTTTGCTACTGCCTAATCTGTCGGATGGCGCGGACCTCACGTCCGGGATACGTCTCTGTTATTCCTCCATTTTCCTTAATATACATTTATAATTTTTATTATACGATTATATTTTATTATGAATGTAACATTTTATATTACTCTTTTTCTTAAATGAATAAATTAGTATGAACAACGAACTATGAATTCGTAACAGATGTTGAATCTATAAATCTATAGTTTTTCAGATATAGCTAATTAAGGACGTCACTGCTTTAGTGAGACATCCATCTTCTCAATATAAATAAAATAATAGAGGTCTGCCGTTATGCGCGCAACACTCAAAAATTACTCGAAATATTTCGGACCATTTCTTATAGTTTTACTTTTTAGATACTTGGTCTTTGTCTAAAAAAGCCTCATATAATATATCATTATTACAATTTTAAGAAACCACGAATATATAAGCACTACTCGTTCATTGATGTGTTTTCTTGCCAGCAGAGAAATGGCACAAGCGGTGTGGTACTTATGTTTTTACTGTGTATATAAAATATATTGTTTAAATAATAAACAACGCAGATAAAAACGCGAGTATAAGGTAATTCACAATAATACAATGTATAATTGCAAATTATAGTTGGTATTTTCAATCAGAGTCATTTTTACAAGAGAAAATAAATGTTAACCTCAAAATCGGAATTTTATTCTGATATGTGAGAAAAAAACAACGGATATTCCTAATCCTATTTAATATACGTAGCAAATGTAATTTGAAATTGTTTTTCTTGAGATATTTTACAATTAAATTAATATCTTTCAGAATAAATACCCGACACATTTAGTTATGCTTTTTATACTATTACATTAATTTTAAAACATACGATGATAACACACAATTTAATTTATAATCATATATTGTGAAGGTTACAATAATTAATAAAACCGAACGTAACCTTCGATCCCTTGAAACTTTAGGGAAGCCTCAGTAAAAAGAAACCCAATGAAGCATTTCCTGTCGAACAGAGTGGTCGCAGCCATGGAACAAACTCCCAGAAGAAGGTGTGATGGCTCCATCCATAAACTCCTTTAAGAGCGGATTGGAAAAGGAAGATAACTCCAAGTTATTTGATACACACGCATTAGCTATTAGCTGCTAGTGTGTCTTACCAAATAATAATAATAATAATATAAAATGTATAAAGTCCCAGAATATACATAAAGGTTCACCATTTTTGTGCGAGATCATGCTTGTAATATTTTATTTTGTATGATAACTGTCTCCTATAACATAGTTTCTATTAATGCAGGAGACAGAAGCCCACTTTATTTTTACAAATGTGTTGGAATTGAAACTGAAGACTTTTTGATATTTAATCAAAAATTATTAACTATCTGTCGTCATCGGTAAAGTAAGTAATGCGTGTTGGTATAGATAACAATATCTCTGATGCTATAAACTGAGATGCCAACTTTTTGAAGGGTTTTCCGACGTACTACAAGTCCCTTATTACGATTCAGTAAGTCGTAGTTATGTTTATGGGTTCCTATATCATTATGGCCCTCGGTGAAGGTCCCGGGAGGCGGTATTACGATGTCACAGGTAGCCCAATTTATTTTTATTGTTATGTTATATTTCTAACTTAACATAGTATTTATAAATAAATATAGCTTCAGAGTTTTTAAGGGCTAATTAAATAATTTAAGTGTATAATGACATACTAATTTTATAAACGGCCGAAGCAATTTATATGAGATTATTACGTACAGATAAAATATTGTTAGAGTATCATCTGGGTTCTATGTCATAACTCTTTTCAATATGGATTAGTCAGTAATTGACTGTTAAGTCGGTTTACGGACGATAATTTTACGTGATAACGTCATAATAAAACATTGATGAACAATTATGCCTCACAAATCGAACGCTTAGGCCGATCGCGCCTCTCTATCGCTTGTTCCGCGGTCTCGCTTGCACGCTCGGCTCAGGCAAAACATGACAATGAGTCATGTTTTTTCGTACGTGCAGTCGGCGTTCGTCGATTTATAAGACGTTGCGGCATCAACAATGTAATAGTGGTAACTTAAAACTATTAAAAGTTTTGTAAGGGTTGAGTAGTTAAAAATATAAATTAAAAGAAAAATACGTTTAAAATTAAATTAGATAAACATACAGTCCTTACAAAATAGCAAAAGCATCTTCACGAGAACGAAGTCGTGGGTTCTAACTAGTATATACCTGGAATAATAGATTTCCACAACATATTGCATACAAAAACTTCGTGATTATCTTTTATTAGACGTACCTAATAACATTTTGGGAAATATGTGTAACGAAAAAAGTTTCGAGTGATTTGCTCAGTGTTAAAAAAGAATTAATAACTAATTGTGTATAATATACAAAGTAAATTGAAACTTGAATCAATATTTAATAATGTAATATGTTAGTGAAATTGTGACCTAATAAAATTGTTGCTTGTTGCTTGGTGTGAGATAGAAGCAAGGCTCTTGGGGGTTGCGACACGAATATTAAAATTATCGTCAACGATTGTCCTCGTTCCTTGTCTCTATTAGATTCAAAGTAAAAATCGCCCACGGGACGTTTATCCGATTTCTTACTTTTGTACATTTTATTACTCACTCTTTTTTCATTTAATTGACACTTCGTATTTTATTATGTTCTTACAGTTTGATTGCATTTGAGAAATTATATAGTATATTTACAATGTGATTATTGTTAAGATGAACACGGAAGTAATATTTACAGCTTTTTAGTTTGAAGAAAATTTTGAGATAACCAATTTTGTCTAATGGCAAATTATAACGTGTCTGAGAATATAATATTTTACAACAAAAGTTGAGAAACAATAAGTTCGATAATAATATTGCTTATAAAGCAGTATACTTCTTAACTTCCTGGTTCCTTGAAATCCGATTCTGAAAAAAAATCAATCAATTTGAATCTCCTTGAGTGCTATTCCAATTATTTTAACTTCCTAACTAATACAACTAATGTAAAAGTGACTTTGTTTGAACGCTTACTGTCTTAAACTACTGAACTGATCATCATAAACTTAGTACAGTCAGGGCTACAGAAAAGGTACCAAACGCCCAATCGTACCAAAAATGGTCATAGGGTTCCTTCCTTTCATCCAGAATAATAGAAAAATATCTTCTACTACATTAACACGAGCGAAGTCGAAAGCAAAAGCTAGTAGAATATGCTTTTATTTTATTTTATATTATAATTTGCGTATACGAACTCGCGGGTTGTTACTTGGCAGTTGTAAAGGCAATGTGATACCCTAACAGATAACGCATAAGTATTTAAAGAATACCCGGGTAAAAGTATTACTCCTAAGCTGGGGGTATTTGCGTAATTGATATTTACAACTAACCTGGATTTGAGAACGCTCTATCCGGGATTAAACGGGAATTTGTTTGGCTTTACCTTCCTCGAGAATTCACTTCAATTTATTTACAGTACCAAATCTTTCGGCGCCGAGTTCATAGCATTTACACTTCTGTTTCGGAACATATCGTTTAGCTTTTATAGTAACGACTGTTGTAATATTAGAGTAAAAGATTGGAATACGTTACGTTTTTATTAATTATTTTAACCTTTACAATATATGATTATAAATTAAATTGTGTGTTATCATCGTACGTTTATTTTCATTTAGCTTATACATATCTTTGAGGCTGGGCTCATCATAATAATTATTGAGTATTTTATAAGTTTCGATTAACATGCCCCTTTGTCTACGCTGCTCTAGTGTGGTAAGGCCAAGGTTTTTGAGACGCTGTTCATAGGGTAAATTACACGTTGCTACCACTTCTCTGTGCATGTTCAAGGAGAGGTCTTATATAGGTCTTGTATAATTTTATAAAAGTCTTAGCTGTGAGACATTAAACGCCTTGCGAATAATATAAAGGATCGAATTAGTTTTATTCATGACCACATGCACATGAGTTTCCCATTTAAAATCATTGGATACTGTAACTCCCAATTCCCTTTGTGTTTCAACTGTGGCTAATTATTCACCGCCCAGATAATAATACTTGATGAGGATTATTATTACCAATATGTAGCACCGTGTATTTATTTACGTTTCAAAATCAAAATCAAAAATACTTTATTCAGTTTAGGCCCTGAGAAGGCGCTTATGAACGTCAAAGTTACCACCGGTTCGGAAAACAACCCAGTCATCGAGAAGAACCGGCAATAAACTCGATCTGGCTTATCTTTTCATTAACATATTATAACTCATATTTTTAAAACATATTTATAAATAATTACATTCGGTTTTGGTGGATGCACAGAGAGGGCGTCATTTCCAGACGTCACCGTCGTTCACATATTGCCACCCTATAGCCTTTAGATATTAAAACCTGCTTGACATGGTGCTTGAAATTAGTATCCGGCAAATCGGTTACGTGTTTTGGAATTTTATTATAAAACCTAACACTATTACCTAAAAAACTGTTACCGGTCCTAGTGAGCCTAAAACACGGAATGACCAATTTGTTATTATTTCTTGTATTTAGATTATGTCGGTCCTTTACGAAATATAGCTTATCTAAGTTTTTGCGGACATACATTAGACTTTTAAGTATGTATTGGGAGGGCAGCGTTAGGATACCGAACTCCTGGAACTTATCCTATAATGATTCGCGAGGACCCCATATCATAAATTATCATTTTAATCAAATTATCATATTAAAGTTAGAAGCCAGTCTTGAGTCCACTTAAATATTACATTTAGGTCATTTTGTATGGCTTGTCAGTTAATTAGGGGGATAGCAAAAAATTTGGTATCATCAGCAAAAAGCGAAAATGGTAGCTGCAGACTATTTTTTAAATCTGTGAGGTACAAGATAAACCGCAATGGACCAAGCACCGAGCCTCGAGGAACGCCACTGAGTACACTTCGGGGAACGGACATGACTTTGCCAATGCGCACCCGAAACTTTCTACCAGAAAGAAAGTCGCATATCCAGGCTAAAATGCTTCCCCGTATGCCAAGATGTTCCAATTTGTGTGTGAGAAGTTTCAGAGGAATACGGTCGAATGCCTTCTCATAAGCCAAGTAAATGATATCTGTTGGCTGTCCATTACTATGGTTCCGTATCCACTCGTTGAAGTAATTTAGTAGGTTAGGTTGTGGACAGATCGTTTTGGTTTTAAGCCATGCTGCTCAGTCCAGGATAATCTTTTCTTGTCTTAGAAATTCTCTTATGTAGTTAGCTATCAGCTCCTCATGGTTTTGCACAAAATACTGGTCAAACTTATGGGTCTATAGTTAAGAGGCAGTAATTTATTTCCTTTTTTATAAATCGGCACTGCTTTTGCCATTTTCCAGTCAGCTGTCACTACTCCATCCTTCAGAGATTTGTTCATGATATTCGCTATTTTGTTGCTTAGAGGTCCTGAGCAATTTTTTAATACCACTGAAGGTATGTCGTCGGATCCTGATGCTGTAGTATTATTGAAGCTAGATAACGTCTTTCTTACTAAGTGTCCAGTAATATTTAAGCCTTGAATAGCGTTTATGACTCTATGAGTGTTGATGTTTGGCATCGGTCCGTCAGGCTCGTTGACGAAGATCAATTTAAACTGATCAGCAAAGGTTTCAGCAATTGGCTCAGGATTCATAACAAGTTCATTTGAAACATTTCTTATTGCGTTTGGGATACATATTTTAGAGTTCAATTGTTTTTTTACATAACTGTAAAAAGACTTGGGACCTGAGTCTATAATAGTTGATTCATTATGTGTGTGTATGTAAAAAGATCTGTAAAAATGTATGAGTTTGTACGTGTATGTGTCACGTTAGTAAATGGAGTCTCGTTCGAGCAGCGGTCGAGTGCACGCGTGCGCTCGCTCGCAGCTCTGACGGTCCGTTCGGCTCGCCGCGCTCGCCTAACTGCGCTACCTGCGCACCAGATGTTGGCATTCCAACGATTTCGTCGCTGCCCGACCCGCATTGTTGCCGAGTGAGTCATCGCCGGTGCTATTGTACTCGAGCCTGTGAAATTCGAAGAAAGAAAACATCTGCTGCGAAGCCGCACTTTAGTGTGTTTACTCAGCTATTGTCAATCAACACGCTCTTCTCAGAGCGACGGTGCACCTCCTTTAGTGTACCACATAAACCGCACTTTTCGGTGCGAAGCCGTACACACTGTGCAGTGCGTCGTTTCGCCGTGCTACGCGTCGTGCTTCGTGCTGCGCTTCGAGAGTCGTGCAGCGCGTCGTGTGCCGTGCAGAGCGTCGTTCTTCGCGCCGCGCCGTGTGCAGTTTCGAAGAGAAGATTCGCGTTCGCGTCGCGTCGCGTTTTCCCTTTGGCCCGGACACGGATTGTCCGTTAGATTTGAATTAGGCGCACCCCCCTGCCCCTCAGGCAGGGAGGTTAGTCATGTCTACCCCCGCGACCCCGCGTGCCCATCCGGCCCTTCCGGCCGTTGATGATACCGTCCACCTCGAAGAACTGTTACGCTTCCACATGTTCGTCGAAAAGGAAGACCCGCAACTCGTCTCGGAATACAACAGACTCCGGAAAGTCTACGCGCGCAACCCTCCCGGTAAGATACCGCGTTGTTTCTCCGCGAACCCTTTCGCGAATCTCCCGGACGACCCGTTCACGAGGCTCTCGGAATTCGATTCCGATGACGACTCGGATATGGACTACGATACTGTCCCCGCGACCGCGTCCGCGACGGAAACCACGGCCGCGACCGTGCCTGCGCCCGCGACCACGCCCGCCGATGACGACGGTTTCACAACCGTCACGCGCCGCGGTAAACGCCCACGCGCCGCGATTCAGACCGATAGCGACTCTGCTGCGGGACGTCCGACCCCAAAGCAGCCCAATATAGGTGGCGCTCGGGTGCCCCGAGCCTCTCCCACGCCCTCTGCCGCGAATTCGGCTAAAGCCTCGGCTGCGGAACCCGCGGTCGCGGCTAAGAAGCCACGCCTACCGCCTCCCGTCACCTTCCGTGACAAAGCTCGATGGGTAGAGATTTCTGAAGACCTTAAGTCGAAGGAAATCGTCTACAAGTCTGCCGTCAACACTGTTGCCGGCATTTCTATTCGTGTTTCGACCCCCGATGAGCATCGCAAGCTCACCAAATATTTCAGGGAGCGTCAGCTCCCTTTCTTCACCCACGCGCTCGAGGAAGAGCGCCGCCTCCGTGTCGTCATTCGGGGAGTTCCCTCTGAACTCACCGAATACGACATCTCAGGACTTCCCAGTCCGGAGCGTGCAGCGCATGCACCACCCCCGCACGAAGGCCCCCTTCAACCTGGTGTTGGTCACTCTGGACCGCACCTTGGAAGGCAAGGCTATTTTCAGCCTCAACTCAGTTTGCGGCCTGTCCCCTGTCTTCGTCGAGCTTCCTCGCAAGTCCCAGGTACCCTCGCAGTGTCACAACTGCCAGGTGTACGGTCATTCCGCCCGACACTGCCACCTGCGTCCCAGGTGTGTCAAGTGTCTCGGGGATCATTCCACTAAGGAGTGCCCCCGCACTCCCGAATCCGTCGAGCCTCCGAGCTGCGTCCTCTGCGAGCAAACGGGTCATACCGCGAACTATCGCGGGTGTCCCCGTGCGCCTCGCTCGACCTATCACCGTCGCGGCGGTCGTGCGACCCGGTCCAGGGCGCACGGCCCGCCGGCTCGGACGAAGCGGCCTCCGCCTCCGCCCATACAAAGCCAGAAGGCTTTCCCCGACCTGCCGGGCACCTCCAGTGCGCCGGCAGCATCCGCTCCTGCGCCGAGCGCGCTCTCCTGGCGCGTAAGGCCTTCCCCGCCAGCTCCCTCGGCTCCTAAAGCCAAGCCCCAGCCCCCAAAGGCTCTGTCCACTCCTGCGCCACCTATCGCGGTTTCAGCATCGACCTCCGGTATAGACTGGATAGCTCGCTTACTTTTGGTACACGATGTACAAGAGATAATCGCATTTAACGCGTTAGTTAATAGTACGTCTGAGCTCGGGCTCTTAAACGCTATCTCCGCTTTCCCGGCCGTCGCGACCACGGTACAGCAATTAACCCGCGCCGCGCATAAATAAATTCGCGTAAATCAAAATATCAGATCGAACCCGCGTGTTCATACATAATAGACCGATACATTAGGATTTGTTACGTAATTATTTAGTTAAATCGGCACCGTGCCGTTGTACTTCATTTTTTAGCTCGATTCCCTCTCAAAAGATGCGTGTTTGCGCCCACGCCCGCGACTCTCTCTGCTCACGCCTCCGTGAGCGGGGGGTGTAGATTCGATCCCGTACACTCGTCGCGATTTTTCTTTCTCGAGCCTAGGTAGTCCCTCGGTATGGAGCCCTCGAGTATGTTACTCGCGCGAATACAGTGATTTACACATGTTCTACACTCACACGATCACCCCACACTCTTGCACATCTAGGCACTCAGTGGTGGGCTGTTTTTTTTGCCCTTTTCGGACTGAAATAGGTCACATAACACAGTAGTCAGATACCAAATACACATATACATTCGTGAAACATGCATGGTCACACATGCATTTTTCACGAATTCATATATGAGTATTGTATGGATAGATAGCTTAGCTAGCTTAGTTAGTTCGGGAATCCGGCGACAGTTCAAGCCGAGGTGCACCGAGTGCCCTTGAGATGTTTCGCCTATAAAACAATCGGGTGAGTGCCCTAAGCGCTCCCCTTAGTAGTCCGGTGGAACTGTGAAGGCCTAATAAGCCGGCAGTGTAGGCCAGTTCGAAAAAAAAAAAAAAAAAAAAAAACGTTAGTAAATTAAATTAGAAAGATGATGGTTGCTAATGAGTCTCTTAGTATGAGAAGGAGTATCTGAATTTTCTTTGTGTATTTGCCACTGAAACAAACTTCGGGATTCATTTACAAACATAAAGCTATCATGTCAGCTCTTCTCTATGACATTAATTGACTATTACTTAATGTTGAAACTATAGCATGGTGGTAGGGCTTTTTCTAAGTCCGCCTGAACAGCTGTCACCCTCAAGTTGAAATTCTGTCGCCAAGCACCTGTTGGTGTGTTCCGACAGCTGCACTTGAGAGCCATTCTCCCTTTAGGTTTAGCGGGCCTACCATCTTAGTCCACGTCATCAATTAACATTAGATGAGATTATAGTCAAACGCAAACCAATAAAGTACATATTTTTTTATCTAAATTTAAAAATGAACATGATGCTAATTTGTTTATAGGTAAAATTGATATAATGTATGATTATATATAATGTAACGTACAAATCTTTACTAATATTATAAACGCTTATGTAAGTATGTTTGTTGTTCTTTTATACTTTAATTACTCAACCGATTATTAAGGGATAAAGGAAAAAAATGGTACGTTTTATCTGTAAAAAAGGTCTGTTACTGAAGAATAAGTGAAATCTACATTAATTAACACGATCGAAACCACGAGAAAAAGCAGTACAATACTTTAAGGCATAGTATGGTCCTATTACAATACATTAAAAAGAAATAATTTTATTTATAATATAATAGTTGGTATTTTTTTTTTATTTGTCTAAAACGTATTCAAGCTTTTCTTAAATTTTAATTTTATCCAATTAACACACAAAGTTAATTGAATACGTATGAATCTTACTTTAATTAATATATACTATAAGGAAATGACTCACTTATCAATCAATGGTGTCTTAAGAAGCCATTAGTATTAAGCTATGTAGTATTAAGCGCAAATGTATTAAATCGGTAAACAATCATAAAGGGTTTTAGATGAAAATGCTACTTAAAGACGAAATTGGAGACAAAATAAATATAGAGGAACCACGTCTGGCTTTATATACTGCCTGGGAAGGTCAGATTTATATAACACTAGTGACAGCCCGCTACTTTGTATGCATTAATTATAGTATAAAACGTATAACGAATAAAACAAAGCCCCTAACTGAATGTATATTTCTAGCAATGTAAGATTTTACAAAGCATTTGGCTGTGTGATAAACTTTAACTACTTTTTTTAGTAAATAGTGTATAAGTAAAACTTATTATATCAATATTTATTGCTATTTTTTTTCCAAAGAAACTCCGTTTTATAATATAATGGCTTTTACCCGCGACTTTACTCGCTACGCTTGACTTACCCCTCAGGTGCGGTACGTTTTTTTTTTTGTATTCCTGACAACATGTATAAAATTTCATGAAGATCAGTTGAATACTTAAGGCGAGAAAACCTAACAAACATACAAACTCAAATTCATATATATAAAATTAGTAAGATAAGGTATTACACTAGCTGTACCTGCGGTTTCGCATACTTTTGTTGTTATTTGTTGTAATTGTTATTTATTTGAATAAATACTTTAGTTATAGTAATATGGATATTGTGTAAATTATTCTCCGTGTTTAAATATCTACGCACAACAATGTTCATGACAATCGTTTGAACGGTACAGAAGTTAATCTGCTGCAGCTCAACCTAATAGCGAGTTATAATAAAATCAATAGCATAGAAACCTTCTCCATAAATAAACTTACGAAAATGTACCAAAGACCAAATAACGAAAAACTATTTTGAAAAGTGTACCAAAATTTCCTAGTAATTGGCTAAATAATGTCAGAGTTTATTAATCTCACATATATATACCAACGTGCACTTGTATATATAAATATTTGATAATTTTCTAGAATAAAAACATATTTAGTACTTATATTATTGACGTCATAAGTATTCGTAATTTTACGTGGACACACAATACTCCATTATTATTGTAATATTAATCCTAATATAAATATACATATGATACATACATATGAAATATCTTTATGCTGTGCTCTATTGACTATTTATTACTGGGCATCATTATTCCCTTCTTATATAAATCAAATGCCGTTATGGAAAGTGTAACCAGAATATTTTTTTATAATTAAACATTATAATTGTTTTTTTTGTCGTTTTTTCTCAACAAATGCATGTCTGGTTAGGTATTATCCTGAAGTTGAAAATATGTCGCAAATCACCTGTAAATATGTTCTGAAAGCTGCTGCATTTGAGAGCTAGTCCCCCTTAAGGTTTCGCGTGTTACATCTTAAAACATATCGTTATTTGTCAATAGGTGAGATCATGAATAGTCAAATACTAAAATTTATAAAGTTTCCTTACTAATATATTAAATGCGAATTTCAGTGTGTTTGTTATATAAATAGGATACCCATCTTTCGTAGAGTCAAAATGTATAGTAAAATATTGTCCAATATTCATTAAAGCGAACGAAAACACGACGAAAAGCTAAGTATCAAATAAATCAAAGCAATTAAACACATACTAATATAGTTAATAACCTTTGATCTAGCTAAACTAATTACAAATATAGTCGACTTTACGAGGAATCACGCAAGTAAGTAAGTACCTAGTGATTTATGTATTTGTTTCATATTGATATTATTATTTTGTGCGTGTACCAAGATTACAACTTATGCTTTCTACATGACCAGTAAATAGAGAAATATCGGCAATTGTAACACCTAACATGCGTTTTTCGCAGCATATAATCACGATTACACTATACGTCGACATTTACATTTTATCCTGTATATTACTAGCAGCGGACCGCGTCTTCGTCAATTTTTATATCTTTATAAAAGGTTATACCATACATTATCTTCTTGTAATTCTAAAGCGTTTTAAGCACACTCCGAAACACCTCTCTGATGATAGGATTTTTTTCCAATTTACTTCACAATTAATCACTTTTAGCAAATTAGCGATGATGCTGCAACATCATAGTAAAGTATCATTAAAAATCCGTTGAGTAGTTTTTGCGTAAAAGAGTAACAAAAATCTCTCCATCCTTGCAAACTTTCTTGTTAGTTATTATATCAATAGAATGTACAAGAAATATAAATTTACAAGCATTTTCGTCATTGTCAGAATTATGAAGTGACATGGCCAGTTATAATTGTTATTATTTTATGTTATATCTCATATCTGTAATAAAGTACTCACTGCAATACAATGCGATGGTTTTGCATTTTTTATTAAACTTAGGTTTATAAATTTTAATTTCTGAAAATGTAATGTATCTCCGTAGAGAAAACGGTTTTATCTACGACCCACATGTCATAAAGACAAAAAATTTAATAATATTGGAAAATATTTGACGCGCTTTTAAATATGCAAATTTTAATTTGAAATTAAATTAAGGAAATGTGTACTTCAAATACTTACAGGAAATGTGTACTTCAAATACTTACAGTAAACGTCTCCAAAACATATTGTCAGTAGTTTTCTCCGACTGATTCAACAGGTGATAATGGAATTCACACCCTTTTTCTCTTTTAACCAATATACAACCGTAAAACTTTATAAGTAAGTCGAAATTTCTTTAACTCGAGATATTTACACGCTAAGTAGCATAAAAACAACCTGTGGATATCTTTAAGCACATTTGCAAACTAACCTTAAAAACTATACATTAAAATAAACACTTAAATATTTATTATTTTGCTTTAGATAATAGATAATAATAAATGACTAAGTTATCAAAAGTTCACTGATAGATACAGTTTGAATTTCATTAATCTAATTTACACGTCCTGTCACTGAAACCTCTAAGAAAAATGTGATCAGTTCCAATGTAATTTATCGTATACGGGTATATTATCGAGAGTAAAGTCACAGTAGTGACGTCACGGGAGCTGATAACAGACTAGCCTGAAATACGTGCCACACTCCCTCTGTCCTCCCCGTAAAGCGATATTCTGCAATATCTTGTAACTTGTATTTAATACAAATTAAATACAACTTTAAAATAAACTGTTTCTTAGTGGTAATCCGGTGAATCTGTAGAGGCCAAAATGCCAAGCAGGGTATATCAGATTCGAAAAACAAAAAAAAAACCTTGCATTAATCTTTAATTCCATACACGAATATTTATTATTCTAATTAAGAACATTAGATACAATTTATGTCAAGCTTTTTTGTTTTAATATTCTTTGTCTTCTTCTGTAACTAAGTTAGTTGATATACTAATATTATTATGAGACATGTAAACAAAATTAATTAATATGATAAAATTTAAATAGTTTATAGTAACCATAGAAAATTTATTGTATCCTTTAAATTACATATTCATTATTTATGCCATAAGGTATTAAAGGTAATAACTGCTTACAATTGCTATGACTCCTCATATTAGAATATCATATTTAGTGCACAAAAATACAAAAATAATAATTTAATGTTACCATTACATGATAAGACATTAGTAGTGAATATCACATAGCTAAATAGTTATTTGTAATTAAATTATAATTTTCATAAAAATTAGGTACAATTAATAACTGTATATTGGAAAAGGAGTAGTTTATATGGTGAAGACGTAAATTTATATAATGCACATAAAGTACATTAACAAAATAAAATAAATACACTTTTATCATAGTATTTTTGTTCTGAATGTGACGCAGAATTACACTGCGGATTGATCCTGTATTCTGTTAACGGACTGTATAGCGCTATGTCCTGTGCGTTAGAGCGAAATGACAACAACATCAGAAAGAGAAAACAAAGGAAATTCATTCAAGATCAGCTATCTTATTCTGCAAAATTTTTGCGGCGATTTAATAGATAGTCATCATCTATCACTTTCACACTCTCTAGAAATGTAATATGCTGAAACGAATCAGCGAATTCGCATCGATACGAATATATTTGCCTGTTGCAGAATGATGCTGAAAGTCGCGCGAATGCTCCAGATTCACAGACAATGGCCTAATTTATATCCAACTCAGTTACTGAAGTCAGAGGAGACAGGGTAGTCGAGATAGGAAGGATGTAAGGGTAATATGTATATATTGTTATGTTAGATTTTAGCATGTATTATAAGCATTGTGACAATACCAACTTATCTTCACAGTATTTGTCTTTTGTAGAGAATATAAATACTAACTATATTATTATACAGTAGATTTTTATACATTTCTATTTGTTTTAGTAACTAAGCAGAAACTTTTAGAGATTCCTGTTTACGTCATTTTAGGATGTATATATCGAAAGCGATTTTAATGGGCATGTGGGAAAAGACAATGGAGGTTATGAGAGAGAGCATGAAGGGTGGGGTTTTAGGAATAAAAACAAAGAAGGTGGAAAGTATCATAGAAGCTGCAATTGCTTTCGATCTTGCAATAGTCAACACTTTTTTCTAAAAAGGAGATCAGCACCTAATCACATATAATAGTGGTAATCATACCACCCAAATTGATTACTTTCTACTACGAAGAGTAACACATTAAAATAGTGAAAGATTGCAAGGTTTTGCCTGGAGAGGTATTAACTACTCAACATCATTTGTTAGTGTTAGATTTAAAAATAAAATTACAACTGGACGGAAGTACGTCCAGACTCCCAACCAGAATTAAATGGTGTTTGATAGAAAAAGATGAATATGCGAATGAATTTAGAACAAAAGTTGTTAACAAAATGAAAGATATGGAATCTAAAACAGTGAATGAATGTTGGAATGAAATGGCGACATGTATAAAGAACGTGGCAAGGAATGTATTTGGTAAAACGAAAGGAAGAGGAAACATAGATAAGGACTCTTGGTGCTGGAATAAAGAGGCACAAGAGGCTTTGAAAGAAAAGAAAACAGCTTTTAAGGAGTGGAAGAGTGTTGATGACAGGGATAGACACGATTAAAGAAAATAAGAGAAAAATGTATGCAGAATGTAAGATAAAGCAAAAAAGCGGTTGCTATTGCTAGAGCTAAAGTACAAAACGATTTGTACCAATCACTGGAGAGCTCACAAACACAAAAATATTTGTATCGATTAGCAAAAGCAAGAGAAAAGAATACAAGGGATATTATACACGTTAAATGTATAAAAGACGGTGGAGGAAAAACTTTGACAAATGATGAGATGAGAGTCGTTGGAAGGAATATGTTGAAAAACTGATGAATGATGAAAATGATTGGTCCAGAGAGCTAGAGGCTGTACTGTTAAATTAAGTGTTGTACAGGAGATAAGAGAGGAAGAAGTAAGAGAAGCTGTGAATGATATGAAGAACGGAAAAGCAGTAGGGCCAGATGGTATACCTATTGAAGTATGGATGTTTCTAAAGATAGATGGATGGATATGGCTGACTTTATTTTTTAATAAGATATTACAAGAGGAGTAGATTCCCAAATGAATGGTACAATAGCATAATAGTGCCTATCTTTAAGAATAAGGGTGATGTACAGGACTGTATAACTATCGAGGGATAAAGCTTATGTCACATAGTATGAAAGTTTGGGAAAGAAGTGATAGCGAGACGAATAAGAGATGAAACTGAGATTACTGAGAATCAATTCGGGTTATGCCTAGGCGTGCGACAACAGATGCCATTTTCACACTTCGCTAGCAGTGCGAAAAATACAGACATGTACATAAAACTTGCATATGGTGTTTGTTGATCTGGAAAAGGCATATGATCGATTACCTCGGGATGTTCTGTGGTGGGCGCTGAAAAAGAAAAGAGTGCCTGGGAAGTATTTACAACTTGTCCGTTGTATGTATAGTCAAGCTAAAACACATGTTAGGTCCGAGGCTGGAATTACCGACAATTTCCATGTGACTGTAGGCTTGCATCAGGGATCAGCTTTAAGTTCTTATCTATTCCTTCTTGTCATGGATGCACTAACATCAGACATACAGGAGGAAGCACCCTGGTGTATGCTATTCGCTAATGATATTGTTCTTGTTGGTGAAAATGCTGCCGAGGTCCAGAGTAGGCTAGATAAATGGCGAGAGAAACTGGATAATGTTGGTTTAAAGATTAGTGGGATGAAAACTGAACATTTGTTCTGTGAATTCGGAGGTCCATCCAGTTTTTGTCATATTACCTTAAACGGTGCATTTTTACCAGCCTACTCCAATTTTTGGTACCTCGGCTCGTGGATCCAAAATGACGGTGGAATAGACAAGGACGTGAGGAATAGGATAATTGCAAGGTGGAGGAATTGACGAAAGGTGTCTGGAGTGGCTTGTGACCCACGAATGCCGGTGAAACTCAAGGGGAAGAAGGTGTATAAACTATAATAAGACCAGCCGTCTTAAATGGATCCGAGTGCTGGGCTACGAAAGAGACGGATGAGAAAAGGTTACATGTGGCCGAAATGCGAATGTTAAAATGGATGTGTGGTGTAACAAGGATGGATAAGATTAAGAATGAGTATATCAGAAAAAGTTCGAAAATAGCACCAGTGACAGAAAAGTTGAGGAGTAATCGGTTAGCATGGTACGGGCATATTATGAGAAGAGATGAAAGTCATGTAAGACCGACAAAGGTGTGGATGGATTGTGTGAAAAATGATATGTGTATAAAAAGTGTGAATACTGAGATGACATCTGACAGAGGAGAGTGGAAAAGGAAAACATGTTGTGCCGACCCTACTTAGGCGGGATAAGGTTAAGATGATGATGATGTATTATTAATTATATTAGATTTTGACAGAATTTATGACTCGACTAGATATAGCATATTATTTTTAAATGACATATATTTCATCATAAATGCTTAAAAAAATTCTGATTGTAGTACCTCCTACCCTATCACTTAAGAAACGATATAAGCACATTTCCACATGAAAAAATTCAGAAACTTCGCTTAAGCCGTTTTTATGTTGAATCCGGACAAATAAACAGAACGGACATACAAAAGAACATGACAGAAAATGTCAATTTATAGAGTAAGGAACACATTCTCCTTAAATTTTGTTCTACATATAATAACCACGTACTTTTATGTCATTACGATTAGTATTCATATTATTTTTAGAGTGACAATACATTTGCAGTAAACGAATGTAATTTATACGATTAATTACATAATGGTAACAGTTTTACAGTTACAATAACCGAAACTTTTACACATATGCGATAAGGAAAACGTGGTAAAAAAGCGAAGCACAAAGCCAATTACATTAAAACATTCGGGCCCGGACAAAGGGTGAGAGAACAATGGAGCCTGCAAGGAACCCGCGATATGTCTTTCAATGCTTTTAACTTTCCACTGATGGCGGCGCACCGAGGGAAAAATGGTGACGTCCCGCGACAAATACCCGTGAAATAGTGATGTGCTAAAAAGTGTTAAGCAAATTAGAAAATGTAATGACATTATTAATTGACAAAAATCCGTTAAAAATAACCATTTTCTAGCCTAATAACCATTATACATTATTTAAAAGATACGAGAAAGCAATGTTCTATGAAAAGGCTTAAAGCACTTTTCCTTGTAAAATTTAAGCCATCTATCCTTTAAGAGCACTATAAGTCTAATGACGAATCCATATAACAATCATTACAAAATTTAAAATGCCATTATATTTCGTTTGTATCATATAGACGTATAACAATAATGTAGTCTATATGTTACATATTATTATGAAAATTCTATATGTATATTATAGTTCATATGTCCAATCTATATATGTTGTTCTTATTACATCAAAACGCGGTTGCATAAAGAGATATCTATGAGCAAGAAGATCGCCTTTTGTGCTAATCACATAATGAATGAAATAACATCTGAGTCTATATTTAACGATGTACAATTAAGTTTAAATAAATAAAATAATAAATTCTATTACCGACTCATATTGATGTTTTTAATTTAAAAAATACTTCTATGTTGAAAGTGCACATTCCAAAAATAGCATTGTAGAGACTCAAGATTAAACTTTACCTTTAGTTTATACTTAATTATAGAGTTTTATAAGAAGAGTAAATAAAATAAATTACTCCGTTAAAAACACTGTTGCTACCTTATTATTAATGAAAATGAATTAAAAATGAAATAATAAATGAAATGTAAAACATCGTCTGAATATATAAGAGTGTTTTATTCAAGATTTTGATTAGTTTATTGTAACGCAGTTACAAGATTAGTTAGCATATTTACTTTTATCGATACCCCTAGTGCCTCACTAATATAGAAGTGAGACGTAACCAATGGGGTATCACGGCTTGGTTGCACCGCAAACTCATTTTATAAATCGTGCGTCCGCTCGCCCGGAACCGTGCGTTAGTCACCCTTCTTCTAAAGCATCTACCTCTGATAAACGAACTACATAAAACGCTCTGTAGAACCGAACGTTTTTTGTATATAAAAAAAAAGATTATAACCAAAAATAGAATAACACAAAATAGGCACTTATAGTATAAGATACCAAAAAAAACCTTATAAATAGAGAAAGCCTTAGAGGTAACTATCTGTGCCGGGATCTCGGCAAGCAATTTTATGTAAATTGTGTTCATATTCTCCGTACTAAATTATTAACACCTGTCAATTAAAATGAACAGCAACTGATAAGCTGCAGGGGCACCTAGCGGTTAGTTATAGTGAAATCTATACCATAAAAACCTTCTCCAATTTCCAAATATTACGTTAATCGGTCAAATAATAGCAGTGAACCTAATAGCAAATTGACATCTTGATCCATTGTAACACAAGGAATATTACCGTTGCGTTGGTGAATTACGAGAACGTGCCTCATTATTTTTTAAAAACCGTCCAACTTCATGTTCATGACAACTATATGATATTTTTGTAAGTAATTGGGTATTATCCTAACAAACAATATAAATGTAAAAGTGAGTTTGTTCGTTACGCTTTCACGTATTAGTTACTAAATCGATCATTATGAAATTTTGCATATGCGTTTTTAGGGTTACAGAAAAGGTATTTTGTCGTCCAGAAAATATATACTGATCCGGATGAATAAATCAAACCTACATTAATGCGAGTGAATGCACGAGGAAAACTAATAATTGATATAACTATAATAAAATTCCATTAAATGCTTACGTACTATCAATTTTACTAACATTATATTAGAGATTTTGCTTTAAAAATATAAAAACGACCGTTCGTATTCGTAAACTCGCTAAATAGACAATATCAGCCCGAAGATCTTAAGTAAATCAAATCGCCCCATGAATGGTGAATGAGTCCGGGGCTTTTCACGGACTCTCTACAGATGGCTATCACAATGGCCCCGGATCAAGAGAATCTTATATCGAAGGAGGTCGCAAAAATGTTTCCTAACGTTTATTTAAGTAACGTCATTTGATCGTATCTTATAGACGACAATCTCGTTAGGCTTTATTTTCTTATTTTTATGTCGCCATTTGGAATTTCAAATTTATTTTAATTATTTTTATAGGTGCATAAAAAATGTCAAAATATGTAATAATATATAATAGTAATTTATACTTTACTTTTATTTCAAAATCAGCATACAATTAATAAGTACCTGAATAACAATGAGTAAATTCGACGACAACAATTATTATTCGGGCACTGTATCAAATTGTTCGTGAAAATATTGTATCTTACAAGTGGACAGCACCATATCCATAGAGACAACTGGGTGACATTTACCTTTAGGTACTCTATTAGTATCTATAGTTTTATAACAAAACCCGACCCATTCATAAAATAGTGTATCTCAAACAAATGTTCAAAACCTACACTACTTTTGAAGCGATGATGGCTCAGTTGGTAGTGTAGTCGAACATAGCGTCGAAGGACATAGGTTCGAATCTTAGCAAGTGAGTCGGAGCTTTCGATGAAGGAAAACATCGTGATGAAACAATAGCATGGTGGTAGGCCTTTTTCTAAGTCCGCCTGGGTAACTACCACCCTCAAGTTGAAAATCTGTCGCCAAGCACCTGTTGGTGTGTCCAGCAGCTGCACTTCAGAGCCAGTCTCACTCTAGGTTTAGCGTGATTACCATCTTAGACGACATCACCATTTAACATCAGATGAGATTGTGGTCAAACGCTAACATATAAAGTTAAAAAAAAAAATATTCAAAATGTTCCAAATTTTCGTCAAGCTTACATGAGTATAACTTTGGCATCAGTGCGAGTTCATTTGGCAGAATTTATTCATAAACTTAACAGATCCAGTCAATATGAAACCTTCTGCTTCAAAATTTGTATACTTAAATATACTGAAAAATATTATATATATATATATATATATATATATAAGGAAAGTACACATCATATCAAGATTTTAGGTAGAATATGTAATAATCAGTGAAGATGAGCTTAATATGCAAATATATATAAACCGCACTCTATTGATAAAAATAAGTATAAAATTTAAGCTCAAAACAAATGCTTTTTTTAATAACTGTAATGAGTCATCTTCAATTATCGTACTGTAATAGGACTCATCGCGATACTATAATAATACTGCAGATTAATAACAAACATAACATTTATGTATAGCTTGTAACATCTTACTAAGAAGATCATATCTGTACCGTTTTATAAAACTTTTACTTAAAAGATTGAAAACATCATATAATTCTTGATAATTAAGTAGAAGAAACGTTTGTGTATAGGAACATTAAAAAAAAGTACAAATTGTTTACGATTCATGACAATAAAAAGATACTTTACAGTTGTATTAGATTTACATTTTTATGGTTCCTAAACACTCAATAAATCCGACCGCAGCCATAAAATCCCCTGCGTACGAAGTATGCAATGAGTACATACAAATCTGTTAGAAGCGAAATGAAACAGCGGGTAAACCCTTCCTCAGCTAAAACCGCCCGTGAACGCTTTGAGAAACTACAATAACGTCCGCACATATAAGTATATACATTGTATAGTAATGCATCATTCTTTGAAAATCGTACAGTACAACATACGTAGACCAAAGAAGGGTGAGAAAGTGAACTTTATTTGGTACATCTTGATCGTAGTTATGTAATATGTAAAAATAATATTATAACAAAGCATAAAAATATATTCAGTATCTAAAGTATGAAATAATAAGTTTCCCAGTACACAAATGAATCCTTTAAATATTCTGTACATATGTACAAAAAGTTTTCCATATTAGACTATTAAGGAAATTGTACTTATAGTTAAGTTATTAAGTCAAATGAATATAATATTACTATAAGTCAGCTTCCACTAAATATAAATTTTAAAACATTGAAAAGATAGCAGTAATTTAAAAAAAAACTAAGTGAGTAGTGCCCTGCTTGTTTGTGATGAGATTTGCATATATTGTAGTCAGCGAACGGCTTGAACATTTTATTAAGTCTGGATGGGACCCCTCTCTGTTTAAGAGCCACGCTATTTTCATGTTTTTGGGAGTACAAATGTGAATCCATTTAAATGTTACGGTAACATTTCAATACAGGTTTATGTACGAAAAGCTCCATATATTTAAAGTAAACTATGCTTACTGTATTTTTATTACGTCAGCTACGTACATTCATCCAGTAGTATTACAATACTAATTATGTTAGGTTTTTATTAGCACAACCAAAATTCTCCAAAATTTATATTATATATTATTATATACTAGATTTAGATTTATATTAGTTTATATTAGATATTATATACTAGATTTTTCTCATTAATGTATATTTGAACTATTCTTTAGAAACAGTTCTTTTTTCTGGACGAACGGTACCCCATATCCGTTTTTGTACCTGTGGTGGCATGTATGCAAAATCTTATAATGATAGGTTCAGAAGTTTATATATATTAAGATATTATTTATGTATACTATAATATATAACATAACATTAGTTAGGCTACTTTATAGATTTTAGTATACGAATATTCAAAATCTCACCTAATGTCAAATAACAATATAGTTTAAGATGGTAACACGCTCAACCCTCAGGAGGCCAACTCTCAAATGCAAGTGCCAGAACATATCTATTTTGCGACATATTTTCAACTTGACAATGGTACCTAACCCGATATGCATTTGAAAATAACGACCATTTCAATATTACATTAAATAATAATATGTAATCTAATTAAAAAAAAAAAACATTTTGAAAATAAGAAAAATTAGAATGTTTTATAAAATTAAGACAAACACAAAATTTATTAACTAAAGCTCTCATTAAGTTAGATAATTAATTTGTTATATTCATATTTGATTCAGTATTTTTATTTTTTATTGTGAACATTTCAACGAAATCATTAATTTCGACTAGTAAGCTCGCTCACAGAATAAGCCTTTGTAACTTTACGAACCTTTTGCAAAGGACTCACGGTTTCCAAAGGCTTCTCTTTGAACGTCTCAGTTGCGGGGCTTGCCTGGGATAGACTCAATCATACCACAAATACACTTATTTGTTTGCCGTTGATCGATTCCAGTATATCGAAGGGAGACGCTATTATACGGTATTATTGCATACAAACGTAAGTCGACTGAATATATGTAAAGTATAATATTAATAAAAATATTATTTGTATATTTTATTAAATCTTAATTTTCTAAACTGTTCCGTACTTAAAATTAAATGCCAAAATTCCCTTAATATCGAATAAGTTCATTGGAATGAATAATGTATATATAATGATAGATTTAAAATTGTAGAAAAATCAATAGTATTTCTCCATAAAACATTAAGTTTTAAGTATCTTTTTTGATATTTATGCACCAAAATATAAAAAAATGTATAGTATACTACAGAAGAAATCCAATTAAACGTCTCCTTTATAAAATTACTTCTTGAAAACTTTCTTCGAAGCTTCTTTTTTAATTCAGCGACGCCGTCTCTGTCAATTACACCAACAACTTTACTTAGCCAAGTTGTCTACCCTCGAGATTGTATTTTAGATAATGGCTCGATAATCACGGTGGTGATTTATCACGGCGCCTATCTCAGCCTTCACTGTCCATTAAGCAATCAGCGAGTGCAACCCTTTTATTACACATACACACAACCCAAGGACAAGTGACGATGCGGCGACATGACGACAACACTGTGAGCCGTGTTGGAATTGTTTGTGTGAGTTAAAGGGTTGTATTAATCTTATGAGTGCCTAGTATTATATCGTTTTAGAAAAGTAGTTAAATATAAAAAATCATTATTGGGGATTTCAAACTAACGTTGAAGATTATTGTATTCTTGTAGAAATTAATTTGGTAAACAAATTTATAACATAGGTGACTTATGACACAAAATTAAGTGAAACGAAAATACAAATATTAGTAAAAATTCCCATCGCATTAAACAGAGAAAATCTTGGTTTTCATAGACTGATTATGATGCAAATATAGAAAATAAATATATTTATTCAACATTTGTGACAAAACATTTTAAAGTACATAACAATTAAAAGTGAAAATGGTCAAACTATCAAAAAAGTGCATATAAATTTATATTATTACCAGCTACAAATCTATGGAGTAGCTAATAAAACAAACACAAATATCTTTTTTCTAAAAAAACACAAGAAAGTCCCCTTAACTTAGCCCCCAAACAATAAAATATTATTACAGTGTTTTACATCTGATGGTGGCTATTGCCTTGAAAAAAAAACATACAGTACAAGAAGAAAAGTAGAAGAATATTGTTATAAGGAATAAATTAAAAATATGACAATGCTGTACAATTTTTGAGCTTGTTGCTAATAGACTATCTTGAGTAGGTCTTCTATCTGAAGAAGAAAAGCTACGACGTCATCGTTTGATGGCAGTTCTAACATGCTAGCATGAGCAACGTTTGAACTTGTAATCATCTAAAATTTTAGTGTGGTACACACTGGCTGATATCTAAAATCGGCAATCTAAAAGAGAGTCACTGTGAGTTGCTACCACCATGTGCATGATAGTGGTAACCCAATCAGGTATAGATACATTCCACTCCGTTTGGTTATTAGATATATAGAAGCTGATTCCGGAACACGACACGCTTCAGTCTGCTACTATGCTGTGTGTGGCTTGTCACGGCCCTAGTCGGATGTAATTTCCATATCCTACATTGAAGGGGTTAATTTAGTTTCGAAAATCGTAAAATAAAGCCTCACCTATGATTTTTATAATACAAAGTGTAAACCATTAAGTTTCTCGTAATTTCTATACAGGGAATATTTAAATGCTATTAGCACTCGAGAGCGCGTCTATAATAAAGATGGGGGACACAACAATTGATATGCATTAACGGTATTTCCGTTCGCGTTTGGCTCGCAATATCGTTACGGACCGGAAATTCAATCGAATTTAGGAACGTCTCCCTGACACACTTGTACGTACTAAATTACACGTCAACGTATCAAAAATAAATTACAGTTTTGTTGTAACCGGTCAAGAATGATAGAAAAAACTGTAATTCTTCGTTACCTGAAAGGAATACAGTAATCCTAATATAATAAATGCTAAGTAAAAAAATAAAATTAGTAAATTGTAATAGTAAATTGTTTATTTGTTATGCTTTCACGCCTCAACTACACGACTGATTATCATCAAATTTTGCACACACGTTTTGAGTGATACAGAAAAGAGTACCTTTCATCTAGAAAAAAAAATGTTTCCTAGGGTCAGCTCAAATCAACATTAACGCCAACGAAGCCGGGAGCAAAAGTTAGTATAATTTAAAAGTCACTTTTTTAACCTTATAGTTGTAATATTTGCCCACGATTCCACGTATGTATAATGACGACTGACTCTTAGACATAGGTACCTGAGAACAGATTTTCAACTTCAAAGTGGTGCTTAGCGGGTTTTAGCAAGTGCTCTATTACTATGGCTATACGAAATAACAATAAAATAGGACTGAGTTTTTAGTGCATCGCAGCCGTAGTTTTTAAAATTTCCTCAAAAAGTGTATTTAACAATAATAGTGCTTTAAAGTGCTATAGCATTTTATGCATGGTTATGATAAATTAAATTAAACGGTATAAAAAGTTGTGCATTGCTACTACAATTTAAATAGCAACCAACACGGGATACAAAACGATTCGTCCCCATTGCGATGCATCCCTCGAAAGCATACTGACAAATAGCACGTGCAGCGCACACCACCCGCTTACAAGCACTCGAGACGTGACGGAAACGTCGCAAAGTGCGATCCGTCATGATCCCGCTTCTGATCAATACATCTTGGCGAGCTCAAATATTTGCACACGGCGAACATTAGTGGAAGCGAATGCGCTTACAAAACAACAAATGTACAATTCTCAGTGAGGTACAGAGTAGAGTTCATTACACAACTTCTTGTTTAATAAAGTCATTTCAAGTAAAGTTTAAGCTTAACTTATTTGTAGTTTATTCATACCTATCTGTAATTCTAAAATGAAGAACTACTTTTATAGTATATATAGTAGGAATAAGAAGTCTCCAAATCTTATTCCTGATCAATAAGATAAGGCTAACTGCAACATTTCTTTTAAATTAAATGTTACCTAGACAGAAGAACAAAACTTATTAAACTAAAAGTTGCTGAATTTTACTTCTTTTATTATTTTTATCATAGATATCATTCTAATTTTTTAAAAGATAGTTCCTCTTTTTTCATTTTCACAATCTTTGTAATTCTCATATTTAAACAAGTAGACCAATGTCACGTTATTAATTTTTTTCAATTATACCATAGGAAACCGCCGGAATAAAATTCAGATTCAGTGATATTGGTTATCGTTAATTAATGTAATTCATAAGAAAATGATATTTCTAATTAATGCTCTTGTTCTGAAACATTATACTACTCTACGTGTTTTCGTAACATTATGTTTTATGAACGCCCAAAAAGGAAATGAGCGGGCGCCGCGACGTCTACGCGCCGTAGTCGCTTCACTTCGGCGCCAGATATGTACTCTTACTTTATGGCCACACTTAGTATTTTAGTTATAAAAAGTTTTATACATGATATGCACTCATGCTAAAGTAGTACTAGTGGGTTATACCTACCGAAAGCATATTGATTGCAATTTACATTTGACACATAAACCAATAAGATAATCTCTAACTAGATCAGACCAAATATTATACTTTTAAAATACCTTATCAAATCTTAGAACTGCGTGTTCAAATAAGATAGCCTCGACAAATATTTATTTATGAATCTATAAAAAACAGATTAAACATTTGAATTGTCTATTCTATATTTTGAATAGAGAAAAAAATTAATGAATACCTTTGCCACAAAATGTCCCAATATTTCGCTCCCTCCCTTAATTAAAACCATCATTAGTTCAGTCAAAAATAATTAATTCGCAAAGTCAGTACGCTTTCATTTGAATATAATATACGTACAATCACCTATAGTACGACAGACAGTATGTAATTTCAGCGTGTCCTTTGAAGTAGGATTAATCTCGACAGAGGTACCGCCCTCTGTTGCAAAACCGCGTCCGTACAGCAAATTAAATCCGTGTTCTCCTATAGTGTTCTCATTACAGCACTTTAGTTCCTTTAATGAGGACTGGTCAAAGAGAGTTTGTGCATAGTCAGATAATTAATTTACCATAATACAGCAAAATTATACTTAACTAAAATATACCAATTTCAAATGTATGTATTTAATTGTAAAATTTAAAAAGAATAAATAACTATAACCCTAGAGATAGCTTTATTTAGTATAGTTTAAAGAATTTTTAGAATCGGATTAATATTTCCAGGGCCGTATTCCCACATACGCATTCACAAACTTTTTAGCTTTCTATAATAGTAGTTTAGATAAATTAATTAATGAAAACACACAATATGGAACTTCATGCGCTGTGGTTGATTCTATCGTCGTATTCTGCTGATAAATCGTTACACTACTGGAAAGTTGAATTGATACCATTGGTTCTATGAAGATGTGTATTAACATTGTTTTTATATTAGTGCAGGTTTACTACTACAGAGAAAAGCTGAAAAAATTTTCTCGTATGCTCGTAACCATCATCAAGCAAATGATGCAAAGTCATAGGAGACTTTCTCAGCATTTATGAAATAATAATTCGTGAGTTCAGTTGGTAATTAAAGTTTTACCATAACTCGGTTTCTTATAGACTGTTATTATTTATACTTATTGCTGTCGGATACACAAGGAAGAAAACTTTAAGTTATCACATATTTCGGTGTTCTGACACTGGATTCTGAAGTCTTACTAAAACTACCAATGTTACATTCAACCGAGACATTTTATCACTACAGCATTTCTCCGAAGGTGATTAATTATCGATAAATACTGTCTAGTAACATAAAAATAGAATTTATGGAGTGGTTTAGCTTATAAGATTTATTTGGAAGCGTCCCCTTGGCGCCGACCGTGACTGCCGGGATCGGGGCGCCGCGCCGTCCCGCCGGACAGACATAGTGGCGGCATCCAATCTATCGATCTCCTGAGATGACGACACAATTGGCGTACTTGTGAACTTTAGCAATATATGATAAACTGAAACGTTATTCTGTATAATATATAAATTAATATAAATATAATTTGCGTTTTTTAAACAATCACATTCTTCATGGAAGAAATTGTATACTAATACTATAGAAAATTTTGGAAAATGGATTAAATTACTGGAGAGTGAATAGCGGTTGTTATATTAAAACTCATATTTAACTGTAAACAAGCATATAACAACAAGCCACGTTTTCTGTTCACTTGTATTTAAAATTCAATAAAAATATCCAAGTATTTATTATGTCTGTATATTTCGAACAAATTGTATCATTCATTTATTAAAACCACATACATCAATACATACATGAAATAGGTTGACAAAGCTGGTGTTACATTACACAAGCAAATTCAATGTCAAAACATTTGCCTCAGGATTTTCGGATTAAATTTTAATGAGCATCAACCTTTTGTGGTAACGCTGGGAGAGCGACGGCCAATTAGCCATAGCCATAACTAGTAGGGTTACCTTAATGTATTCAATACATTAAATAACTTATAATTAACTGGAACGTTATTTTTTGATACATTAATTGTAAAAATGAACTATTATTAGTTACTCACTTTATAGTGAGTCATACAAAGAACAGAAAGAATATTTTTAATTGGTGTACAATTACAAATTTTAATAAGTATTCGAAGAAAAACGTAGTAGAAATTATATCTTTAGGATATACTCTCCTCACATCTATGACAAATGTCTCAGCTTATAGAAGTAATAAATAAAAAAGTAGACGGTTACAGTCATATACTCTCTTATAAATTTCAGATTGATTTTGTATTTTTACCATAGTTCAGTTTTTACAGACAATTCCTAACATAGTTAAAACATAGAAGAATTTTTCTCAAGTCATATTTATAAATATATTTCAAATTATAATTAACGTTTAAATCAACACATTAAGAATGATTAGAGCATAAAGCCTCCATTTTCAATATCACTTTTGCTGCGATCAAAATAAAACAAAGTGAGCAGGGAACAATTAATTTGGGGGTCCGTCGTGCAGCCTTCGGCGATGGACCAATCCAGTAATTGTCGCTGGCAATATTCAAATGGCGGAAACAATTATCGTGAGTGCTGTGTGCGCATTTGTAGTCTAGACCATTTTACTGGACATTAACAATTAATATATTAATTATATAGTAGCTTATGACCGCGGCTTCGCTTTATTATATTTGATCTGTCCCTCGAGAATAGTATTTTTTATGGATGGCAAGTACCCTATATCTTTTTCCGGACTCCTAAGAATGTTTAATATTAATTGATTTAGTATTTAAGCAGTGAAAGCGAAATAGACAGACTCACATTTTTAACATTATAATATATGATAACCTCTTATAAATCGATGAACGCTGTCTGCACGCACGAAAAACCATGACTCGTTGTCACGTTCCGCCGGAGGCGAGCCTACAAGCAAGAGGCGCGATCAGCCTAAGCGTTTAGCAATTTTTCATCAATGTTTTCTTATAACGTTATCACATAAAATTATACGACTTTGCAGACTAAAATTTTTTTTCAAGATATCATTGTAATATCATTATTGCTGTTTTGTAATTCCGACAACTACAAGAATATAAAATTTTTCCACAAAGTAATATCATTACGATTTAATATGTTTAATAGACTTAATTTCAAATTAAATAGTGAGAAACGTAAAACCACTAATTTAAACTATTTCGTATTATTTTATATTTCACAATGTTCTTCACCATGTATGTATACCGTTTAAAATAATCAAACCTGGAAAATGTATAAAACAAAATTTACTAATAATAAGCGACTACCTTCCCCTCTGCTGGCCCATTTTAAATCTCTTTTGTGTACTACGATAACGATACAAAGCCTACTAATGTCTTTTAAGGACTTAGTGATTTAAACGGACTAAATAATGAAGTGACTACCCTTCCTTTGCTCTTACTACGCAATTTATGAGCTTAAATCCATAGGGTACGCCAGACAAATTTTATAGATATTGCGATATACATGTGTAATATAGATGCTATAACGAATTTCTATTATCTGTTGCATGTAACCTACGTTTATTACCGTTTCCAAATTTCATCAGCAACTTCGTATTTATTAAACTAGTCACAATCACCAATTTCCACGAAAATCTATTTAGAAATTTTTATGGGGTTATAAATGTTTGTGAGGATAAGCGAAATTAATGTGTAAATTCTAGTTGGTTTAAAAAAAACCGATGAAATGACATATTTTCTTTATCATTATTTTCTGTTGTTTAGCCCTTTGTGTGAAATTTCACGACAAACAGGTTTATTTATTTCAGTTTCAGATTATATGAAAAAATAAGGAAAATGTTGTATCTACCTATCAAAAAGTTATTAATCCACTTCATTCTTCTCCTTTCTCTTAATTTTCTTGCATGATCTTCCAATTCTGGATGAGCTATATTCGAAATTTTAATTATTTAGCTCACCACGA
Source organism: Antheraea assamensis (assembly GCA_035772565.1). Classification (NCBI taxonomy): domain Eukaryota; kingdom Metazoa; phylum Arthropoda; class Insecta; order Lepidoptera; family Saturniidae; genus Antheraea; species Antheraea assamensis. Next base: position 2,951,211 of record JAQQSE010000076.1, read on the forward strand.
CATTAATTAAAAAATAATTACCCACAACATTTTTCCCGAATAAATATACTAGTATGTGAGATAATAGAAACTTCATACAATAAGTTGAAAATAAAGACATTCAAATCTATGCAATATATATTCCTACATTTTGCTATTTTAAAAGGTAAAACAGTTTTTAGTAAATCAATCGTTATATTTTATCTTATTTGCATACTAGTAGGCCCGGCGGACGTTGTCCTGCCCTGATGATAAAAAATATATACTAATAAGTATGAAATGCTTAACGTAACTAAAGTATTTGATTTGATAAGGATTAATACTGTATCCGTCTAAATGGCTTTCCAATTACCTCATTGTATGTGAACATGATATTAGAAGTTAGATGGGTATAGTAAGCTATCCTTAAAAGATAGCTTACATGCCATCGCAGACTTTTTGTACATCTATAAAAGAGGAATATCTCACTATGCATTGTGTTGTTATATCTCTGATGAAAGCTTCCAGGCAGCTTGACTTTTTCCAACACTTCCAACAATTATCCTTACATTTCAACCAATTTACACAATACCTTGACAAATTATATACCTGAACCTTCCTCATGTATTACTCTATCTATTGGTGAAGACCGCATTACAATCCGTTCAGTAGTTTTTAAGTTTACCATGAACATACAGACAGACAGACAGACGCGGCGGACGACTTTGTTTTATAATATGTAGTTATAAGAAAGACGGCATAATTAAAGAAAAAAAAACCTACAATATTGTGTAAGTATATAGTAAATACAATCATAAAATAAGGAATTAGTCGAGAAATCAGTTTTTATGGTACAGTGCGCTATATCGGTGAGTTTGATCCGCATGACGACACAAATCCGGATGATGTCTGTTTGTTATCAGCGCTGAGCAGTCGACTGTGCCGGCAGGGTTGTCTGCCGGCTCTAAATAATCGCATTATTTATCGACTTCGGTCCATTTGAGGACTTTCTACATGAGAACTATCTTATAGTAAATTGTTAGTTATCGGTTCATTTAGTCGTTCGTTAACATTGTAATAAATATGTGTGCACTAAAGGAATCGATAAAAAATATTATTATTGTTATTTTATAGACAGAATATATATTTAAATTAATACTTTAGTCAATTTTATATATATTGTATTTCTGTTAGTGGCTGTAGATTTCTAACTGAACCTCGACTTAAAATGCTTAATTTTATATTTATTTAACAGAACCAGAAAACAAACATGCGGTCCATCGTAATATAAAGTCGTCACCATCTATGAGTTTCTGTAACCAGTTGTTTATATCACTTCAAGTCAAACCGACTTAAACCTCTGATGAGATGAGGTGATTCTTAAACGCTCACCCTCGACTGCAAGCTCATATGCCAGGGCTTGTCGTCATCTAAACCCAATTTATATAGGAGCATAACGACACTAGAATTGCAGTTACGCAATAGGAAACGTATAACAGTGGACTCTTCATCGCTGAACCTTGCACTAGTTAAACACCTGATATAATATTTGATAAATATTTTAGTACATCAAAACTAAGATTCAAGCACAAGTTGTAAAAAAATTGAAATGATTATAAACAGGTTCACGCTTTTTAATATTTTTTTAAGTGCTCTACTATAAATCCACAGAATTGTAAAATCTACAGCTGCATGTATGAAAACATACAGTACAAAAACTATTAAAAAGCGTGAACCTGCTTACAATATTTTGTATGTCACATCCGATATGCACATAAAAATACATGCGAAAACATTTTCAAAATGTAGACGCCCTCGCGTTTTATTTCTATTGCAACACACATTATCCTCCTGTCAATATTATCGGCGATCACCTCGCAGCTTCCAACTAAATTGCTTCGATTCCCTACGTTTTCACGACCCCCACTATCTTCCCTTTTACTTTTGTTTCGTTTGATTTGAAACTATGAAATTGTATAAATCCGATTTATAATTATAATACAAATGTAAAAGCAAGTTTAGTATAATATTATTTAATTTATAAGAGTTATAACCAAATACGATATCTTTATACAGCTTTTATTCTTTTTCAAACTGACTATACTGTTGACCTGGCAAGAACTCTTCAGTTTCACCGGATTACACTTTGTATGACTAATCATTTTGTACTTAATAACATAGCTTCCTATAAAGTTTTATTAATGAACGGCTTGAGTGTATTAAAAGATTTAATATAAATTTTCCATCCACTTTCTCCTACCTCTCATGAAAATTGAATGAAAAAAAAAAATAGTACGAATATTCGACGGTTACCCTTGATATAACAAAGCCTATTAGAAATATTATCCTATTAACCTTGAGAATAATAGTATAGGTAACACATAAAGGATCGCTTAATCAATTCAAGGCGAAGTGAATGGACAGCATATCCTGAATTCCAGACAGTACTGGTATACTCTAGTTGGCATCAAACAAGGATTTACACAGATTAATATTTCTAGTATTGTTGAAACCTTGCGTAAGTGCATAAAAGAGGCATGATAGTGGATTTATATGAGTATAATAAAAATAGATGTTGAGTATGATTTTTACTCGAAAATACGGTGATATAGTGAGATATCAATAATTCCAAACACTTGTTCGATAAGTCATAAAAAATTGATTCGGTAAATCTTAAAAATTATACTACTCATAAGTAGTAATCTAAATAATTAAGTCTAAGGGACTATTTTCCTTTGAAGTTAAGTTGTCAACAACAAATTCCTTTACATCTTTTATCGGTAATGTTGATCATTTCACAAAAAAAAGAAAAAATACAATTATTGAACCTTGAGAACCTTGGCTAATAATCAGCTTTAGCGACTCTAACTACACTTTCGACGCAATAGATATTTTTGTGGCTTGTCTCATTCTGAGTAAATCTCGACCATAAACAATACGATAGTATAAAATGCGGCTAGGTTATAGAATTTTGAATAAAAAAATTGGTTTATGTTTAAATTTAGACAAAAATCTTTTCACACAAAGGCAGAGAAAGGTACTTAAAATTACCATTAAGAGCTTTTTTTTCGATATACCCAAGTATATTTCAGATGGAGATTGGGAAAAAAAACATACTTGAAAAGAGATCACCCTAGTAATGCATGTATATTTGTATACATATTATCGATGAATTTAATTAAAATTCATTCCACTATCACGTGCTCCATATATTTAATTTTCAATAAATGAAACTTAAGATGACTATCATATTTCTTTCATTTAACAATATTAATGAGTCACACGGGATTCTAAAACAATCCTTATTTTATAATAGTTATATAACAACATTTTTAGTGAGACATTTGACCAATAATTTGTACCATAACCAGGACAAACTTCCAAATAATGTATAGAACCTATTCTTATTTAAATATTATATAATTTAAAAAAATAGTACGAAGACATATAAATTTCATTTGTGGTCTATACTAGTTTTGAATATCGAATGTAAAAGCGCTACTTTGTGGTTTTAATAAAAAACAATAAGGTAATCATTTTACAAAACTCCACTATAAAGATTCTAAATATTATTATTATTCGAAAATGTTCATATTATTTAATGGTCACTTTTAAATTACTAATAATCTATGCGAGATTCGACGGCAGAGGCGTCATACTTATTTTTACCGCTAAGCAGTAGTACTCCGACAACTCTTTTCCAATTCGAATAGAATCCTTTGTAACACACACTAGTATACGAGGCATTACAACTCAATCGTTAACCAACTATGTCCTAAGGACTACGGTCTCTTAGAGGCTGGTTTTATATTGTCATGGGCTCCAATGATCGCCAACGTCAGGTGGATAAATTACAAAATCATGTTAATAATTATTTTTGTTCACAAATAATAACGCGCTAGAAGCATATTGAAAGATAAGACTAAAAGACTAAAGTAATAAGATAAACTACGTCATAGATTGTCAGTATCACGAATCCAAATAACTATAGTAAGTAAATGGAATCTATAAGTTACTTGAAAATGGCAAAGATAAAAGTAATATACATATACTTAATAACATTTTACTTAATCTTTTCTATAGTATTACTAACAACTGTTCGTGACATCGCCCGTGTTAAATTACAATATGAAACTTAATTGAAATTGTCAATTCTAGAGTTTTAGAGCTACAAAATAAAAAAAAAATGCCTTGCGCATCCTCGTAGTAGGAGTTAAATAAAATGGACAACCATCAGCTTCTCAAGGTAAAAACACTTAGGTCTACTAATTTTGACGATGATCAGTCAAAAAGTGTTGAGACTTAACGATCTCAGATATGCCAACATCAATTTTTATAAAATCTCACATAGATTGTAAAACAATTGACCACAATTACATGCGATACTGGGTATCTTTACGCCTAATAATAAAATGTGTCATGATAACCCTTCAGATGTAATTTAAAGACTACCAAATTTATCCGAAAAGTGTTCTGTGACAAATATTCAACTTAAAGGCAGTAGCAGAAAGTACCATCATCTTGCAAATTCAAGAAGTTCAACTTTAGGAAAAATTTCTTTTTTTTTAAGAAAAAGCCGTGTTAACTTTAATCCGAATATAGATTGTTAGCTAGAATAACCGACTGCATTATAATCGAGTAATTTTCGCTACATCTCTATTAACAAAATCAGTATAATAAATATACCGTAATATCATAAATATCTATTGAATACACTGGGCTTTTCTTTTTTTTCAAACTGACCGGTGGCTAGACTGGCCTTTACAGTTTCACTGGACTACTAAGGGGAGCGTTTAAGACACTCACCCGATAATATAATGAGTATTGTGCCACCATATTTATAGCCTCAACTGGAGTCATCAAGTATATTAATTATCGGAATATTATTGGAAACATTCAAACGCGTGAATTTTGCTTCATTATAATCGTAACATATTTGAATGGTTTTCTTATAAAGTGTTAAACTTTCTCTGTGGCTAAGTACAAATTGTACATTTAACAATTTCTGCAGAACAATACAATGGTGATTTTGACTCGTTCATCAATCTGAAGCTCCTGTATTGTACTGTCTCGACGTACCACATATATGACGTTATTATATGACGTTCAATTGAATACTATTACATAACTTACTTGAACAAAAGAGGTTTGTTGGCAATAAGGCCTGACACCTTCTCCTTCGCAGTCTGAAGCCCCTGCATTGTGCCGGCCCGACGTACCACATCAAATATTACACGACTTAGCACCTACAAAAGAAAATCGCTATGAATCATAGTGATATACAACAAAGATATTTTGTTCTCGTGAGGTTATTACATTTATGTTTTTATTAGTGCAATTGTAGCATTTGCCAGTGTAAATTCAGTATATAAAATATAATTTGAACAGAAGTATAAGTACAAATTGAATTCGAAGTCGTTAATAGTAGTCTTCACTGCGACTCATTATGTGTTTATTATGGCAAGAATATCGTGAAAAATCGTAGAAGAAGGAGATTAATAAGAATAACTAAGGCATCGTTTCACAGTACCACAAATATGTTTTTATAAGGTGTACTGGTTGATATTTATTATTGATGATTATTCATACTAACATTTGGGTAAAAATTGGCTGAAGAATTGAAGAATAAGAAGATTGGTAAAAACAACTGAAGTAGCATTTGGCAAATGTTTTTTTTATATAATGTATACTGGTCTGAGTTACCCATTACTAATTATATCGGATTTCGTTACTGTATAGACGTCACGAAATTAATTATTTAATCATATTTTATGATTTCTAAAAGCAATAGGGTAAAAGTGGGATAGTAGGACTTATGTCCCATAATTTATATTTGAACGTACAAACGTATTACAATTATAGATGACACTTGTAAGGAAAGTAAAGCCCCATTCTCAAAAATATCTGAGCGCTTACCAAGCTGAAAGGAATTTGATTTAAGTTATCAATAAAATTCAATGACTTTGCATTCGAAGACCACAAATTAGGAATTAAACGGAAGCATGTGACTTTTTAATTATTAAGGTAAGCTGGTTTCATTTTATTGTTAATTACAAGAATATGATTTTAAAACTATTCATCGGGAAAGGTTTTGTAATTTATTTAAAATATCTCGTTACTACGTAAAAGGATAGATGCCTTGAATTTTATTGAGCATGGATACCTTTAGGCGCGTCAATACCCTACGGTTTTAACTGAAGATTGAAGACTTTTAATAAGCCTTTATTTTTAGAATACTTGGTATGTGAAAGACTAGAGAGTGATCTCTAGTCACACAGTGAATTCATATAATGGACCTTAATAGTTACATTGGATTGAAATATCGTCTCATAGATATGAGATTCCATCCAGAAAATGATGTAAGTGTTTGAAAGTATTCATATACCGAATTAACTTTAGATTGGATACGATGTCCAAATAATTCCTATATATTATGTATGCGGTGACTAAGGCGATATTGTTTTAGTAAAAACGTACTTTTGTTAAAATATTTAGTAGCAAAATTTGTAGTTACTGATTTATTAAATTTATATAAAATAAGTCTAATGTGATATCGATGAGGATTAAAATGAAGATAACACGTATTTTCATGAGTTTTCTTTGATAAACCCCTACTGCAACTATCCTTCACGGTCAATATAGTATCCGTGCATCTATCCTCAAAATTAATGTTGACAGTTTTCTATACATATATCCAGTAGTTTTCTGTCATTATTATTGGCCTTATAGTAGTCAATAGATATGGGTTTTCATTACAAAGACAACTGTAATTAAACATATTTGTTTTTATGAAAAGAGGTTTCCTATTCACATTAAAATGGAGTTCTATACAAAATTAATTTGAAATAAATTAATCCACGTAAAACAAAGAAATACAATGTGTCAGTTAAACGACTACCTTTATATTAATATTTTTAGTAATTTTTTAATTCAAATTGATTAATTATTCGGCTATATATTCTCTATAACAAGTACCGTGATAACTATTACCAGTTTATGGCAAATAAAACAGAAATTACATACAATTACACTCTATTTTAAATTCTAATTTAGAAGGAGCCTCGATATACCATAATTGAAAGGTATAAATTTTTTGTAATTATATGTAATGCAAATCATTCATGACATTTGAATTACGTAACCAGTTTGAATATATATCTATCTATGTATAAATACCACAGCACCGAAATTTTAATTCCTGTATACACACTATTTGCCTTTACAACTGTATAATATAAGACAAAGAAATTAAATAGATGGAAAAATAATATACAAATTATTATGTAACAGATAAATACTTACATTTTTCAGATCCCTGGCGTAGCAGCATCGACGTAGCGTCTGTCGATCGTGTAGCACCCCGCGCCGCCTACGGCGTAACGCTACGGCTGCGCGTGGCCTCAGCTCTCATTGGCCGCGACAGCTACGGACGTAGACAAACATCGGCCAATCAGAAATCAAGGTTTCATGGGGCGGGGTTTTCTAGTTTTCAGAAAATTTTCAGCAGGTCCCAAAATCCGAGTACATACTGTTGGCACAAACCCCATCAATGTTTCCACATGAATTTGCAGGGAACGGAAACAAAGCGCTGTGTATTCGATGTCTATATATACATATAATATTCAAATGAATCTTCTTTCAAGTATTGAGAAGTAAATTATAAAGCTAGATAATGTTACATACAACGGATCGAGTGATTGCATATGTTCTACCTTTCGGAACGTTACTACTAACTTACTACAAAATTACTTAAGTGGTTTAGTCTGCTGACATAGATCTAATTCATAGAGCTTGCGAGATCAGCTACAGTATTTACTACTCAACTAGATATTTAGATATTACCACTAGATAATACACCTAAGTACTAACTTAGATCAGATTTTACGTCAGTTTTATAAATAACACTGACCGTCAAGATATACTTGACATACAAATTTGGTATAAAATTATCTTTTAGTATATGATCCAATATTAGCGGATATTAGGTGATATTGTGGCTTAACTTACAGAAGTTATTCTGAAATGTAGCAGCCGGAAAATATCCATACATTTTATGTTAAAACTCTGTACTAAACTAACGGTTTCGGTGACGGAAAGAGCTATTACTTAGTGGTAGAATATTACCCTAAGGCTCTCAAGCCAGCAACCCACTGGCTGAAAAGATGTCGCCAAGCTCCACCAATACGTGTATCCGGAAACACTTCCTGTAGACTTTGACCATATAATTATTTAACATCAAGTGTTTACGCATTTAAATGTGTAATGTAACAAAAAGAATGGTGTGGTTTTATGAAACCACGATGTAAGTGAAACTTTTTTCAATCGAGTCACCATATTGACCTTGGCTGCTCTGCCGAACGCCTTTCACTTTACGCCAACTCCGCGGCCGGCTGTAATGTGACATGCCAAAGATGGACGAAAAAATTGAGGCTATGTAAACAGGTTCACTTTAAAATATCTGACGATGATTTAAGTAACCATATATTATATTACATACATTATCATAATATTATGTGATAACTCTACCACTTGCAAAAGACACAATTGTCCTCGAGTGCGCATTACAGGAACCCGCATAGGTACATACTATTTTTATTACTCCTAACCTTAATTAACTTTTCTCCTATTATCTCTTTCCGATACGATTTTCAAAAAATATTTCCCTAACTCACCTTTTCCTCACAAAATGACTTTCCAAAAAAAATGTCATACTTTTGATTATTAGTTCGCTTCATTACAGCTTCAGATTCATTTCTGATATCGTTCGTCCTAGGCAACGTTTAAATATTTGATCCTATTCTTGTATAACTTAATAGTAACTATAACTTAATATCGGTACCTTTAGATTATTGTAGAATGTAGATTGGATATTACATATAAAAGCGATTAAATCTAAATAAAATAAAGCCGTGTTTCAATTTATAATCAATTCAAGTATATATAATAGGCTAACATTTGGCCAGTTTTAAGAATTGCAACACGTTAAGCCTAGAAAAGATAACTGATTCATAAGTGCAACTATTAGAAACACTCTATCTTATAGTGATTTGGGGACAGATTTACAACTCTAAAATGGTAGATAATTTAGCAAGCATTAGAAAATTCACTTCCAATATTGTTAAGCGATAAAACCAAAACAGATTCGCTGATATGTATAATGGGTGAGTTTTTTTGTTATTTTCTTGCGAGCAGTAAAGACCGTAGAATGTTCAAGGATCACCACGACAATACCTATTTTTGAAACAAAAAAGCAATACCCGTACTATTATGTTTCAGTTTGAAAGTTATGATTGCCAACATGTATATGCTCACGAAAGTCCTAATCCAGTCCTCAGGACTAGCAACTTTTTATGACTAGTCTGAGAACTGTGGTCTTAGTAAGGATAGCTACACTTAGCTATAATCTGCAATGACTACTTAACTCAGATGGACTACATGCCAGTTTATTACTTTATGTTAAAGAAAAATGAAATTACTACATTCCATTTTCATGTAACTACAGTATTGGCTTAACTTAACTACAGTATAAGCTTTTGCATATAATAATTATGTTAATTTTGTAGGTCGTCCAGTGATCGAAATGTGGTCATAATTCGATATTTATAAAGTTTCAAAATTATTGACGTTTTTTACCAAATACTGAACAACTGTATGCCGACATGAACTAACTATATATGGCGAATAAATATATATAAATGTTTTACCTATTTCCATTTGTTTCATTAAAATTCGTTTATTGCTACTAAAGAAATAAACTGAACTGTTATATCGTAGGCTATATTAATACATAGATTATATTAAAAATCTTCGTAAAATACTAAATCGTACTTGTAGAAAACCCTCCGAATTTGAGCATAATGAATCAAAACAATAGCTCGATCAGCATTTCCACTAAATGCGCCGTCCCGTTGCTGATACGGATATAATATCAGTGCAATATCGGCCCGACTTCATTTCACGGCCAGAGGAGTTCGCAAATGAAGTTTCCTCGGTCCAACGAACGCAAACCGACGGCGTAGCGCCGTATCTCTTCTCTCTACGAAGAGTATTTAAATTGGATGTGGTAAATTATCTTAAACGTACATACTATAGTAACATTTGTCATTTCTAAAGAGTTTTTTTTCTAAATTTAAATGTTTATAAATCAGAAATATACAAAGTTTGGCTCGTGTTATTTTCTAAAATATGCTTTTAATGGTGTAACGATGTAATACAAAAAATAAATTGATACAAATTATACATTACGAAATAACTATTATCATATATGAATAATTACTTTTTATGTCGTTTAGTGAGTTCATTCTGGTTATGCCGTGTCAATAACGGTTAATGTTTTTTGTTCACGGAGTTTTCGTAACTCTACGATGTGATTCATATCGCTACGCTCACTGAATAACGCTTTTGAATCAGAATATCTGCCCATCAAACAGTTTTTACTTTTTACATTCTCTGCTCTATAGATACTATTTAACATTCATATATTATTATATTATTTTGAGAGAGGCTTTGTGAGAGTTGATACTTATTTTTGGATAATCATTATTGAAAAGTGAGGCAAAAAATATGACATTTAAAAATCATTATTATTCTACAAATTGCTTACCTTTTGACAGAAACTAAGTTGAATTAATAGGTACTATATTAAATTAGTTTTACGACATATTTCCCTAAATTTCGATAAAAGTTACCAATATGACATTTTTCGCTCGCTAGTGATGTACAAAGAAGGTTCAAGAGGCATCCCGGCGACCACTTAGCAACGATCGACCACTCACCGATACGGTGCAGCACACTTAACTGTTATCGGCTTTTGTCGCTTACCACTTTACAATGTGGCTACTCTAGGATCCATTACACTACAACAAAACAGAACCTTTTTTGCGGCTGCGAAATATCGCTTAAATAGGAGTAACTTACTAAATAAAAAAAGCGATACATATAGAACATTCTTCGAAAGATGAAGCTAAAAATTAGATTTTACTGAAAAATTATTTAAAAAAATGATGACATATTTTTAAAACGATCGCTATTTTTTATATCGTAGTAATTAAATTCACAGTAAAATTAAATTAATGGATATAAAATTATAACTAGATAGATATAACTAAATTGAGATTATAAAAATATATTCATAATTTCATAATATTTATAGACCTATGGCTTACACTAACCTAAAAATAAAGTTTTTAAACTCTTTTTGCAATAGTTTAGCAATCGCGAAGGTACAGTGACCTAAAGGTGATATGCATATGTCTTCTATACATTACTATTTTACTGACATACAATGGGAACATTTAGAACCATTAAAAATATAATAGCCGAAATCAACTTTGTCTAAAATTGTAAAATCACACCACAGCATCACCAAACGGACGTTTTTTCCACACGATTGCATATTCACCAGCATTACCTGGGGGAGGTGACTATCCCTTTCTAATGCCCCTTATATGCCTCTGTGCGTTTCTCTCTTGCACGCTATTTATGACTTATTAACTCCTCTAAGGTATCATAGCAACAGTCCCACGCCCGTTCCGCCGATTTAATATCGAACGTTGTGAACTCAACCGAAAATAGCTTTGAGACAGTTTATTAAATTCTCCGGGCACCTGACGTACTCATTCAATATGTTTTATGAAATGCTCTAATTTGATTTAATGGAAACACTCAATTATGGAAGTTGCTGTTCTGTTCAATTTAAATATAAAGAAGAGGTCTATATTAGATTAATTGATATATTTACAAAGGTAGTTTATATTACGCATGATGTTCATCACAACATATTATGAAACAAAGTCGTCTGCCGCGTCTGTCTGTCTGTCTGTTCGCGATACACTCAAAAACTGCTTAACGGATTATAATGCGTTCTTCACCAGAAGATAGAGTAATACACGAGGAAGGTTTAGGTATATAATTTGTCAAGGTTTTGTGTAAATTAGTTAAAATATAACGATAATTGTTGGAAGTGTTGGAAAAAGTCAAGCCGCCTGAGAGTTTTAATCGAAAACGCTGCCTAATTCTTTTGAGATATAACAAAACAATGCATATACCTTTTATATAGATCTACAAAAAGCTTAAGGTGACATATATCTATCTTTTAAGAATAGTTTGCTATACCCATCTATCTTCTAAAAAAAGAAGACTATTTAAACGGATACAGTATTCATCCTTATCAAATCGAATACATTAGTTACTATGCTTATAAGAATATATTTTTTATTATCAGGGCAGGACAACGTCTACCGGGCCTGATAGTATATATACAATAGGGTAGCTTTGGTATATCTGTTGATGATCAATTACATATGCCTCAAGGTAAGGACATTGTCGAATTGTCTAAATACTAGGCTTAAAATGACAAATTCAAATTATTTATCGATAATGAAACGAAATATGTAGTTTTCTGTATAGACTGATATCATTGTCGTTGCTTCCAAGCGGCTTGACGTTTTCTAACACTTTCAACAATTATCGTTATGTCTAAACCAATTTACACAAAATTGACAATTTATGTACTTGAACCTTTCTCATGTATTACTCTATCTATTGGTTAAAACCGCATTACTATCCGTTCATTAGTTTTGAACAAAAATTCTGCCCAAAGGAACGCTCTTAATTTCAATTTTAAGAAGTCCTCCGTCGGACTTTAAATTTTCCCATATAAATAACATAGGAAAAATGTTTTTTAACATTATTATCAAACTATGAAATAATTTTATTTTGTTAAAATAATGGATAGGTCTCATTATGTGGTAAATTTTCACCTAAAAATTTCATTTAGTCAAATTTCTATCGTTAATATTTAAGTTTCAACGGATCATTGTAATTTGAATTTTTGATCACTTACTTTTTTATATTCTGCTGCTAAACTATCAAAGATAGAATAAAAACTTAAATACCAATTTTGTAGTTCTTTTGACACTCTATAGAAAAGTCCTTTAACGAGTTTTCCGTATCATTAATAACAACAAAATTACAAACTTCCAAAGTTTCAATATTGTAATCTAATATAAAAATTATAAATGAAACTTATATGTAATATAGATATATATCATTAATCTCAATACCAAGATTAGTTCGCAGTTTTCATTATATAAAACTGAGTGATTTTTTTATAACATTATTCGCCTTTCTATTTTGAAAATATTGCCTGTCATTTTGAAATAGTATACGGCCAGTTTTGTTTTATAACTTTCATGAAATCCATCTATATTCTATCTAATATTATAAAACAAAGTCGTCCGCCGCGTCTGTCTGTCTGTCTAGATGTTCGCGCTAAACTCAAAAACTAAGGAATGGATTGTAACGCGGCCTTCACCAATAGATAGATTAATTCACGAATCAATTCATTCATTAGAGGAAGGTTTTTTTGTAAATTTTATGGCTTTTGTCATTTTAGAAATAAAAAATCGTCATTCGTTTGTCATATATTTATAGATGCGTTCAGAAGTTTGTCTGCTTCATTGCTGTAGTATGAGGTGTGCGATTTCTTTGGTCTGTTTTGTTGGAATACAAAACAGTTTTTTCTCAGAAATAAGAATAGTACTTGAGAAAGCTTTAAATTTATTAAGTGCATAACTGTGTTGCATTTATAATGTAAATAAAAATTGTGTATTAAGTTTTAACCACATTTTACTCAAATATATATAAGTGATACGAAGTTCACCGGGTCATCTAATGCAAAATAAAAATTACAATACTCATACACCTGTTTATCGAAACAAAAATAAAAGAACAAATAGGAATAAAATATCTCAGATGCGGCTTAAACCCATATCCTCTAGTGCCAGATTGCGATGTTTGCCAACCGATCGCTCCTCGGGGACGCGACTCAACTGGTTTGCGCTCACAAAGCAATAAAATGTGCCCCTAAACTCTTCAATATTTATTGAGTACTTCGTGATAGAAAATAACAAGCCTATAAATATCACTTTGTAGTATAAATTTGTGCACCTAATGACATTAGTAAAATAATGTATCACTCCATTTTATGTAAAAATGCAAGGTATATATTTTTATGCATATTAAATGTAACCGTTATCCCAACTAAGAAGTATTATATATGCGAAAGTGAGTTTGCTTGTCGGTTCGCTTTCATGTCTATCTACATAATCGAATCATCTTGAAATTTTGCATACACGTTGTTAGGGGTACAGAAAAAGACAATGGGTACTTTCATCTATTTTTCAAATTTTGCTCAATTAGTACAATTAACAATAATAGTGATTTAAACTGTTATAACATTTTATGCACGGTTGTGATAAATTAAATGGTGTAAAAAGTTGTTCATTGCCACTAGAATAGATATAGTAACCTCCTACACGGGATACAAAACGATTCGTCCCCATTGCTATACATTCAATGTTTATATTGGTAGTACAGTGACGAGTTAGCTAATACAAAAATTACTAATAATGATAAAAGTGCTAAAACTACTACTGTCTACTGCGCCATAAATGGACCTTTAGTGATCCTAGCCTTAAATAATATTATAAATGCGAATGTTCGTCTGTTACGCTTTCCTATTTTAACTTTAAGACCGATTATCATGAAATTTTGAATAAAAGTTACACAGTAAAACAGAGGTACAAAAAAGACATACGGTATATTTAGGCCAAAAAAAAAACTGCAAGAGCAAAAGCCAGTAATTTATTAAAACGTCTTATTCTTATAATCAGCCCCTATACAAAATTTCTTTAGAGTTCGTTCATTCTTTCAAATGCGATTACGAGTCAAACATTAAAACAAAGCTCTTTATTTATATGTGAGTCTATCAGTATACTTATAACTAGAACACTACTCAACTGAAATAATATATATATATATGTTTTTTTAATCATTGGTACATATAATTCTATGGTCATGTATTTGTGTGTCTTATAAGTATGTATTTAAGAATTAAGACAAAAAGAAATTGATCAAAATCTAACCCGTAGTTTTTGAATGATGCGCGTACAACGGTAAACCTCTTTTATTTTATTTATGCCTAAAACGATTATAAAGCACATTTGAAATACATATTTTAATACTTCTAAATGTCTATAATAATGCCATCTATCAACAGAAAGGATAATGCACTTCTCTACCTTTAAAAACTTACTTCACTTTCTTCAAATCTATTAAATCTTTTATGTGTTGTCTATAGTTCAGAGAGCACCTCACTTTCGCTACAGTCAAAACATTCTCTTTTTAACCCGCATAAATCAATATTAATCAGTTCCTACTTTCAAATAACTTTACATTGTATAATATCTCTTCTGTCATTCCCCATCAGTCATACCAACGAAAAATGCCATTTAAAGGCATTATATGCAAATGGAACAACCATTCAAAACCTGCAATTCCGCATTGCATTTTATCCCTAACGGGATTTTAGAATTTTATTTTATACAAGAAACATCGTATGAATATTTATTTATTCTATTTTTACAAATAATATTCGACGTTATACTCTTTTTGCAAAGATAACAGCTTAGCTTTAGCTTTGCTTTGAATATCAACTGTATCTTAGTTATTTTTAATTTAATCTGATTACATTGGTGTTTAAATCATAAAAATGGAATAAGTTGATAATTACTTGATAATTCAATAAATATTTCTTCAAATATTCAAAGGCATAGCTTTACCAAAAGAAAGACAGTTTTATTCAATAATATAATTTTAAATACGATTTTAAATTATAAAAATAAGTGAATTTCCATTATTTTTAGTTCTAAATAAATTGTGTAAAAAATATAATACAAACAGGCAAGGTCAACTTGAAAAAACTGAGTATACAAATAAGTTGTACAAAAACTACAATCTCCATTTCTGGTGAAAAAAAACTTATCAAATACAAAATATTTATGTACTTTCCTTCATAGACTTATATTAATTAGTTTGAATTATCGGGAAAAATGCTAACGAAATTTATTGAAAAAAATATTCAGTAATTTATCTAACCAATATTTAAAACACATTATTCTTCTTTATTTTCAACTATCTTTTACACACTCCTTCGCTTGAGTTAATATAACATAGATTTGAACAATCTTTTGGGAACACTAATTTTTTTTTAAATGAATAGGTAACATATTACATTCAGTATTTATAACATTAGTACGGATATGAGTAAAATGGAGAATACCGTTTTGAATATTATAGGTTTCCCATCATCATCATCATCTCTAGATTATAGACGTCTACTGCTGGACATAGGCCTCACCACACGTTTTCCACAGCCTGCGGCTCTGTGCTGCCTGTTTCCAACAGCTCCGCGCAACCTTAATAATGTCATACCTCCATCTGGCGGTGGGTCAGTCCGACGCTGCGCTTTCCGTACGCAGTCGCTACTCTAGGACTTTTTTACTCCATCGGTCCTTCGAGCTAGATGCCCTGCCTATATACTTCAACCAATGCATGTTGCCAATGATGACTTACGACACTGAGACGTGGTCGCTAACTATGAGCCTCATAAGAACGCTCAAGATTGCCCAGCGAGCGACGGAAAGAACTATGCTTGAAGTTTCTCTACATGATCGAATCAGAAATGAGGAGATTCATAGGAGAACTAAAGTTGCCGATATAGCTCACCAAATATCACAGCTGAAGAGCCAATTGGTACGGCACATAGGATTGCTATATCTTTCTGTAATTATCTTCATCAATCTTTTAATACAATGTTTGGCACTGTCACTACGTTCAACAAGATACTCGAGTAATCATAAATATTTTGAATACATTCATTACTTTTTAAACTTTGTTGTTATCTTGTTGTTACTATTCTTTTATATATCATTGTTATTATAAGCTCATAATTGTATGTACATGTAAAATTACATTAAGTCATTTTTATCATATTATTAATTCTAATTTAACAATTTATCTTACAACATAACATAAGTAACATAATAAATAACATAAAAAATACACTGTGTAAAGAAAGAACGCTTGCAAAATGACAAGGGCTCGGATCATGTCTGAGGAACAAGGGACAAAAAAAAAAAAACAAGATACTCGACAACTTTTTTGATAGTGTATTAAGACATTGCGTCGATCAACGTACGTTGGAAAATATACAGAAATATTGATGTAGGAAAATATTGTAAAGAAATCATAACGAGGTGGTAGGGTCTTTACTTATACCTGAGAATGTGGCCAGACGCTGAAACCTAAAAATGTTAATACAAAACAAGACAGTTTTCCTTGGTATAGCAAGTTCAGTGCTGATCAAAATAATATTTAGCAACGCAAGAGCCAATAACCATTAGTCAGTTTGATAAAAACTCTGACTGCAGAACTATTTAATATTTGTATATATACATATGTATATTAATACGGATAATTTATATGTGAATCACATGGCCCTAATAAATGTATGTGTGCATATGTTAATGAAATTTCAGGTGAAAGTGGGCGGGCGGCTCCCAGCCAAAGCTCCGCCCCTGGCTGCCATTGTCTATTTGAGCAAACCCGGCCAAAATTGAATAAATTAACGCTAAATTTAATAACTCTATTAACGTTTTGTCGACGCAAACAACTCCTGACGTATAATAGTCGAAACGTTTTCAGGGGCGGGCACATTATTGAATTAGTTTGCTTCGGTATTACGAGGGCCCGAGAACCTTTCCATGTTGATTAATGTCATAGTAAAAAAGTGGAAAGATTTATAAGATTAATTCCATGTATACGCACGGTTATTGTAATCTATAGCGTAAATAAAAAAATATACGATTATATAAAATTATTTACTCTATACAGTTGTTTAAAAAAACGCATAATATTCCTATAAAAACATAAAGTGGCTTTATAGAAAGTAATTAACAGTAAACTCCGCAAAACGCTGTTGATACATAGATATTTATAATGTTGATAATTACTACATGCTTTATTAATCTAAATGCTCATTTCATATTTTACCACCCGAATAACTCTCCAGAACTCAAAAGTAAAGTTGACATTTAAATTTATATTTCCAAGAAGCCCATTAAATACACCAAGTGAATAACAGCTTTTAAAGTAACATTTGGTATACAATTAAAGTATTTACATAACGTTGTTACGCAAATATATAACGTTGTTTTTTCAAACAATTATAATAAACAATAGATACAATTAGAATAACACTGAAGTATCTATTAAGCGAAGTAATAGAAACATTCTAGAATATTTTCGAACACACATTGTAATTTATTCACTTTTACAATTATAAATCTAAAATTGCAATGCAAATCTATTACAGACGGTCACTACAGTTGTATTGTATTTTATCTTGTTTTATACTGAGTATTATTATACCCCTAAAAATAACGTATTTATACTAATGAATACTATATTTCTATTTCCAAACATACTCTTCACAAAGCAGTAAAAAGTTCCATCAACTACAAGGATTGATATCGCTACTTACTGCATTAATAACATACTCCAAAAACGCAGTAAAAGTGCTTTTTTCAATAAATGGCTTTTGACCATTTGTTTAATATTTGCAGTGTATACCTCAACACACCTTAGTATACAGTATACTAGGATATACTAGGTTAATTAGTATTACATCCGCTAAACAACTCTGAACAAGGACTTGCATAATTCTTATAAAAAATTATACAAAAAAAACGGATTGAATTTCTGGCCGGCCCGTCTTGTAGGCTGAGTGGTTTTTTTAACAGGGAATTGATTTTAACGTTCATAAGCACCTTTCCAGGCCCCATATTAAACAAAATTTATTTCGATTTCAATGAATTGCGAAACGCACGTACAACGATATACACAGTATTTATTGAACGTAATAAAGTCTAAAATGACAACATGGATATTCCAAAGGTAATCAGAGTGAAAAAGTTCCAGAGAAGGTAAGAATGAAGACGTAAGCATTGAGCATTGATACACTTTTGCCGAAACTGTTTACTCTGAGTAAAATGTTTTAAGTAAACCTCAATAAGATCGTGATGATATATTAATATTTACCGATACTCTCAACAATCTGTGATCTAATGCGTATAATAACTGACATTTATTTTTATATTCTATTAAATTTAAACTAATTGTACAACAAAATCCAAATGGAGCGAATCATTTGTGACAAAATGCAGAAGAACGTATAACTTCGATAAAAGATGAGAATATGCAAACACAGTTAGATTAATGAATTCAATTTTTTAAAATAAATGCATTTTAATAATTAAAGTTATTATTAATAGGAACATCAGTCATTCCATCATCTAACTATGCCACGAGTGTTGTAAAGAGTATTGGAAAGAAAACTGATACGAGTATAATATTGCGCAACTGCAAACACGCACTGACATATGAGTCATTACCATTAATTCCGCTGGAGTAACAATCTATCACTGACTGGCCTGAGTTAAAACTACGATCCTTTTTAGTTCTAAATATAAAATAACTATAGAGATGGCTTTTTGCTTCACCATAACGTAACAAATCGGACAAGTAGCGAGGAAAATTCGTATCTCGAGGATTCCGTCCATTATTCTTTTTCTATTGTCGTTACACTTTTCCATCGTTCTGATGTACGGTGATGCTTTTTTAAGTAACAAATATTTATTTTGCATGTGTTTGAAATAAAATTAGCAGCAAATATAGCTTTACCTCATACTAATTCTAGACTTGATTCGAAATACAGTGCAAAACCTTTATAATGTCAATTTGGTTGGCTTAGTTTAAGCTAATATACTTCTACATTGCAATAGCCATTCTTTGTTACGAAGAAATACTCAGTCAGTAAATATTTACAATATTATCTGTATTATCGTGTATGCTATCAGTTTACAGAAGACAGCGAGTAAGCTTTTGCAATGCCAAAATTTCTAATAAAGACACCTGAGGTTGTAAACAGACATCTTGCTTTTGTTATTGTTTATTACTTACTATGAACGCACAAGCCATTATTCTTGGAATGCAGTGTCTCTAGGATATTATGGTCTCAGTTACTAAACACACCAGGCACCTTTTTTTTATTAACGTGAGGAAATCCCTTATGGATATGCTCGGGGGAGAGAATGGGTTATGTCCGACACGCACGGACTAAAACCCCACGGTGTACCGGCCGCCGCTTTTGGTTGGGGCGACATGCGACCGTGCTGAGGTTATCAGCATGTCGCTCCAGCAGTCAGCCCGGCGAAAGGTGGCCGCCGGGCTCCGTCCTTATATGGAGATAGACTGGGTATACAACCAACTACCTCCCCTCGTCAACCGGTCTTGTGCAATAAGGAGATGGCCTCCCGGCCCACCCCCTCAGGTCCGGCTACGGAGGAGAAAAGAGGCGGACAAAGTGCCGCCTCCTTCCACCGACCCTCCTTTGGCAGAGAGGGCCGCTAAGAGGGTCCAGCTCTCGGACCATCTCCGCCGCCTCCTTCTGCGAGATGACTTCCTCAACGACAAATCACCACCTACCACCGCAGTCAGAGTGCGGCGCTATTCTCCCCACGCAGCACACTCTATCTGAGTGTGCTGCGCGGTATCTTCCTCAGCGTCGCACTCGTGACATGCGGCGGTGGGCTCCCTGCGAGCGATCTGGTGCAGGTTTCAACCAAAGCAACCATGGCCGGTAAATACCTGCACCAGTCGAAACGTCAAACACACCAGGCACCTATTTTATTAGTAAATAACCAACTTTGAAACTGTTAACATTAACAAAAGTAAAAAGTAATGTGTTGATGAAAAGCACATATAAAGGGAAACTTTTTATAAAGAAAAGAAAGGTTAGGCCCCTTAATTTTCCTTATAAAACGTTTACACTGTATAATATTTTTTTCATTTATTCTTAAATTCAAGCTAAAAGACCTCCTTCGTGCTAAATTTCAAGTCTATGAATCCACAAGAAGTACTCTATAGATATTAATGAGCGGCCAGTTGGTGAATCTTTTAGTATAACAATCAATATTTCTGTTGGGTTCAACTAAAGAAGAGGGATGTTTCAAGTGACTATAAGAAGATCAACCTACTTCAAGAAGATCACGAATGCCCAATATAATTAAATAAGCTGCGCAGGATTTAAATTAATGCAGATAATACATGATAGGGTGGAATAGCGTAGATGAAAATGAATGTTTTGTTTTCATCAATGCTCTTAGAATATCAGTAGAGAACATCAATATATGGATTTTTCTGAAATTTAAGCTCTATCTTAGTACTTAGCGGACCCGACAGATCTTCTATCCTAATTTCAATAAAGATTTCTAAATTATCATTGTATGTAATAAAGATTCTACCCTTGGATATCTAAGCGATAATGGTTCAGCTGATGGTGTGTTCGAACACCGCGTCGATAGACGTAGGTTCGAATCCTTGCAGCTAATTCGGAACTTTAGTGAAGGAAAATATCGTGATGAAACCATAAAATCGTTGGAGGGCTTTTTCTAAGCTAGATAGCTACCACCTTCAAGCTAAAAATCTGTCCCTAAGCACTTGTTGGTATGTTCCGGCCGCCGCACTTTAGAGCCAGTCCTCGCTAGGTTTAACATGTTTTCCATCTTAGACCAAATGGTCATTTGACGTCATATGAGATTGTGGTCAAACGCTAACACGTATAAAGTATTAAAAAAATCTAGTTTGGGATGTGTACATTCAGAAATAAGGTCATGGATTTTACATACAAGGTGAATTCTATCAGCAGTCAATTATTATATTAGAAATTCGTCATCGATTGCTTTATAACCAAACCAACTTTTTTTATACATATTTTACTCATATCTCAAAATATTTAAGTTAAGAGTTAAAGGAATATTATATTAGAATATTTCTAAAAAGAATACACTACGATCACATAGTATTACGATTACATTTCTGTTTAATATAAAAATATTTTTGATTGTATTTCTACATTTTTTTTTAATTAAAAATCCTTACGTTGCTTCCTTCTAGGAAGCATAACAAACAAAACGAATGAAAATCAACCAAATATGTTGTTCTCAGTGTCGGCTACTATTGAAAGTCCATAGAAATATTGTGATTATTTAATTTGTCAGAATCCTTTCTTTATCCGGGCAACTTTTTAAATTTTACTTTTTATAAAAACCTAATTTGGACTATACTATATTATATAAACTTTCGAAATCCAACGAACAGCATTTAATTTTATATAACAAAAGTAATTTGATACAACAAGATATCTATTTCTTATATAATTTATTGAACTACATACATTTTTAATACGTTAAACGAAATACAATTATATTTATTACTTTGTGACAGGAAAGGTACAACTTTTCATAAAAAATAACACGATATTTCAAACAACAAAAATGTAACGAAAACCATACAAAAAACTTTAGAAATAATTTATAACATTTCTCAAAATACTTAGTTTTTCCTGTATTACTTTTGTGTCTTAAAAATATATTATAATATAAGCTTTCTAGAATGTGAAGAGTTTATTTAATTTTAAGTGTACGATTATACCCCTTAGATATAATTATATTCCACGATATTCACACGGAACCAACTTCTCTTTCAATTGGTATGTTGTCAAACTTTATTAACAACGTATAATAAAATGACAAATAAACATATGATAACTGAAACGCTCTTACCTGTTGATTACGTCCTGGTTACACTTATATTATTCAGGTTTACTTAATAATTTAGATCTATAATATTATATGACAATTTCTAACACTAATATATTAACGTAATTTTAATTATGTTAATTAATAGATATGTTAAATTTAATGTGATATGTTTTGTATTGATATTCGTTAGAGTGGTTGATGTATTACATACAAATACTCTAATTCAATACGTAACATTCAAGTTACAATTATGATTATGTTTGATCGAATTAACAAGTTAAATCACACCGAGGACACATCACTATTAAGGTTTTATTATATCTGAAATACTGCTTCGAACAATGAAATATTGGAAATTAATTTCAACGTCATTATATTATATTGGCATCAATGCACTATATTTTTTGTTTTTGAAGTTGATTTATTATTTTATTTTTCATAAATTTAGTTTCAACAGTAACACTGTTATTTTTAATAAAATGATTATTTTTTGTTTTGTTAAAGTATAGATAATTTTCGAATTTAAAAATACATTTGTTCTTGTTAAACAGTTGTCTTGTGCTAGTTTTATTATGTTTACACCCTTAAAAGTGATGCGCCCCCGGCGGGCGCGCCACGTGACTGCCGCCGAAGCTACAGCTTTGTGTTTACATCCACCCCCGTTCACCCCTCCTACACACCGGACCATCCAAAGAACCAATCTGCTGAGTTTCCTTAGCTTTTTAAAAATTTTCAATGTTCGAAATAATCAATCAGTGTTGGCAAATAGTCATTTGTGTTTTGTTATTAATTATTAAAAATATAGAACTAAATTAAAAGTAATATTTTAAATTAAATAATTCTTCAAATACATGTGATGCATTTTGAATTTTAAATTGGAATCTATTTTCTAATAGCGAAAATCTACTTTCAAGATGGTTTTCAACAAGTTTTTTTTGTTCATATCAATTGTATTACTTAGAGAAAAACACACATAAGAAATATAATAAAATGAACAGTTTGAATATCTAAATTATATAATGTATGTATTAAATTATATATTATGTATCTTTTCATTTATTTTATTTACATTACTTTGTATGACACATCGTTAAGTTGTAACATAATACAGTTGAAGCTACATGAAACCGATTTAATAATATTTCTGTTCGAGTGGAAACTGAGATAAGAAGATTTGCGCTATAAAAATAGAATTGCCGAGGGAAGGCGCAACTTGTCTAGAGGTGGAAAGTTCATAAATAAAATCTAAGCTGCACCGCACCTACTACGATGTTATATTTATTTAATGAGAAATGACGTCATTTAGCTTATAATAATTTACAGCCAATTTGGAAAATACATTGTTTTATTGGAAATGATTATTTAAATGCATATTAATATGCAACATTTTTATACCACTGCTTAACAAATAGTCATATTTGTTCGATCCAAATAATTTCTCGTTTTTTTAAGATTTAGGAAGTATTTTATAAACACAAAAAATACACAATCACAAATTTTCAGCTTAGTTTACAAGATTAATTATTTTGTACTCGTTATTTTTTTTATCTTTTGTTATTTAATTAATTGAAAAACAAGTAAACAAAATGTATTTTTTTATTATTTAAGACTAATAGTCATTTACGACTTTGTATGTAAAATATAATAATCGTTCTATACTTTTGCTATTCTACTACAAGCTATACTATATTTATATATTAAAGTAATAAATTTTCTCATTATATTACAAATAAATACTTTGAGAGTACAATAATTAACGTGTAAACATTGAATGAACTTTTTAAATTTAAAATAACGTAGTACTTTTGATATATTTTTAACATAATAAATATATTTTATATGAATTAGGTAGACACTTAGCAAAATTTAACCAGGAAATAATTATTTAGTTTTCATAGACCATTATAGAAAAAATATAGTAAAAAGTAGATAATTATACTAGATATAAATATGTAAATAGAAAACTTGTACTTTTATAAACATGTACACTGCTTTGTTTTCATATCGTATTCGCGTTTTACAAAGATTTATTGAACTAAAACATGTTTGACTCATAACATCAATGCAAGGAAAGGAAATAGGGATATGTTTTAGGTAAATGTTTCGTTAATAGAACCCACAACAACGGTACTAATGGATTTCAGCCATTAACAACAACTGATCATTGTCGCAAAACTTGTCACGCGACAAAAATATTACGTGATTTTAATACAACAGTATAGATAGTAATAATTGTTACATTAAAAATAATGATATACATTTAATGTGGAGACAGTGTTTGTTTATGATTTATATATGGTATATAGTATAGGTATACAATTCCACCATTATTATAGACAGTATTTCGTATGAGGATATTAATTACCATTAAAACAAGTACAAATAATTATACCAAATAAAAATTAAAAGAAATAACTCTGGTTCATGTACATCCTATTTCTACTACAATATTTCATATACTAGAACCTCCCCATAATATTTATATTTGCACCAACTATAATAGTAACTTTTCCACAACATAGCTGGTTACCAAGATGACGTTGATACTTAATCGGGAATGTAATATAATTACATAGAATATTAAAAAAAAAACACCTATACCATTTCCGACAACAAATGATTGGCATGTTAACTTTATGAGCAACGTTATTTCGTGGTGACAATAGTAAGTAGAACACGTGGATTTTTATTGAAAATTGTCCAACGGTCAGGTAATATTACAAAATGTGTAAGAAAAAAAAATTAAAGCAAAATGCACTACGTATTTTCCAAATCAGCGTTGTAAGAATACTAAAAATATTTATAAAGGTTCAATCCATTTATAGTAATTTCAGTTCCAACATTTTTTTGTAACTTTGCAAAAAAATTTAGTTAATCAAAGTACAATTATTTTATTTTAATATTAAATTTTTTTATTGCAAACTAATCCACAGTTTACTAAAATTACAATACATGTACAATTACTACCTGAAGTGTCTATAATTCAACTCGTTTTAGTAGGTTTCCTCCCATATTTTGGTAGATTACTCAAATAGATCATTATATATTGTATTGGCAACACACTGAATTATTATTTTATATATATTTTGCTTTATGAAACATTTGTAGTTTTATGAAATAAAATAACAGTGTAGAGTGCATCTTCAAAATGCTTCCTCAATGCTTCAGTTATGTTGCAGAAACCACTTGCTCGCAGTGTAAATTATGCAGATGTTATTTATATATCGAGATGCTTCAGCTGCGCACAGACAGACACTGAGCGCGTTCTACTGTCTGTATCTGTACTGTCCAGTCCGAAGAGTTGATTAGTTTAATACTTTTCTTCCGCTCCTTAACAAAAGTAGACATACTAGATTTTCAGGCCACAGGTTTACAATAATTTCCATTTTACCTTCCAATAAAAAGTTCACAATCTCTTATCTATGTCGTACCGTGAAGCTTTGAAACTGTCTCAGCGCCAATATGTTCGCTCTATCTTGTAACATTAGGTCCTGCAATGGTCACGTGAAAATTAATTAATAAAGGCCGACGTGAAAGAAGCTACTGGTAGTAGATTGTTTAGGCTCTCGGTGATGGCAAGTGTTTTTTGATTGTATTGTTTTACCATCAGACATAGCGCCGTTGCTTTACAATCTTTCAATTGATAAAATTTTGAATAATTATTCCGTTTTTTTATACAAACATAATAATAGAGCTTGTTAATAAGTATAAAATGTAGAATAGTATATGATTTACATAAATCAAGCATGTTATACAGATTGACTGTTCAGCTTTCACTTTACAAAATAATTACTATTGATAGCATTTTTCTCAAATTTCTCATTTTTATGTTTTCTAATATCTATAAATAATATGAAACATGTAAGCTGTGAACAAGTTGTAGTTTAACTCAGATAAATTCACTTGAACATTAAGTTACTCACACTATTCATTTGTGCAAACCTATACAAATCTCTTTTCATGGTCTATTAATCTAAAAAGAAAAAATTACGTCAGATTCGCATTTTCTTAGTTAAACTGAAAAAAAGCTACAAATTCGCAACCCTTTTAGTATCTCGCTGTGATATAAAATATTATGTAATTCGACACTGATTAAAACGACCACAGTTTCAAAGCAAAATTTAATTTAAACTTGAATTGTTTTTTGTTAATTTATAAGGGTGTCATTAGAACAGAAACGTACTGTGGCATAAGCGATGGTATTTTGCTACAAATATTCCTTTAACTTCATATATTAAATTTTTGGGTTAAATACATTAAACATATGTTGACAGATATTATGAAAAATATTTACCATTGGTAGAAATTAAAAATGCTAGGTCTGAATATTTCCCTGTTCATTTTTATGTGTTACTAGCTGCCTTTTTTTTACCTGTGGAAATCCATTGTGGATATCCACCCCGTTGGGCAGCTGAGGGTGGGTTATATCCAACGCTCAGGGACTAAGCCCCCATCGTGTTCAAACACCTCTTTCGCCAGGGAAGGGAGGCTGCCTATGCATGACATCCTCTCGATTACTAGCTGCCTGACTCGGCTTTGCCAGGGTGTACTAATGAAGACAATGAGATGTAATCTTTCGTTTGCAATATAAAATAAAATGGCAACTAGACAATTGATTATCGATCTGTCCATTCTGTTTTTTTTTAAACTACTGTCCTCAATGTCTTCTGTTTCACTCACTGACACATTTTGATATGGAGATATTTTTATCCATCACTTGTCTATACAATTTTATTAACTTTTATTTCATATCAACGAATTTCTGATAATAACAAACACAAGAAATAACGTATTAATCAAACCGGTGCACCTGTTTTGAAGTGATGCTCTTATATACTTTCATTTATATTAATGATTGGGAAAACCTATACATCAATAGACTGCGGGAGAATCAACACTCCTATATTGGCCACAAAGTACAAGGACTTGCACTGTTTTGATCAAAAGGTACGATTGGCAGCATATACACAAGAGGCTTTCCAAGTGAGTCCTCAAGACCTATTATGACTAGTTTTATAACTGCAAGCCTAATGAAATTAATCATATACTTTACAACAGGTGGACTGCATGTTCGTTTGCTGTTTCATAACATAAAAAAGATATATCAAAAGTTATAAGCCTTCTTTAGCGTTTGACTGCAATCTCACCTTATTTAAAATGAGAATATAGCCCATAAGTTCACTATATACTAGAGACTTAATAGATCGGCAACACGAAAGAGAAATGTTAGAGAGCGATATAGAAAGCCGAGACCAATTTCGTACATACTCATCAACCCGTATAAGCCTACTTCAATCATGACCAAAGCAAATGGACTATGGTTGATACCCGTTCTATCTGCAATATAGTTAATTTAATTTTAACTTTTAACGTTTAAAGTTACATTTACTGTAGTGAAATGTGACAGCGGCCAAGCAATTCCAGGCGAAAACGCAAATTAACATCCACTCAAGTACTTATTATTAGTGAGCCATTATTCAAGGTATCCTCTAAGCTTATTAAGATTTTCTAATTGGCTTCGAGAGCAGTACTTTTTTCGAATAAATAGTACTTCGTGTTCTTTTATGTATCTCTGGCAATGTGAATACAAAATTTCATGATCATCCGATCAGTAGTTAATCCGTGAAAGCGTAATAAACAAACACACACTCGCATTTACAATATAAGGATGTACCGAGGAAAAACATAAGAAATGAAAGCAAAAAATAGAGTTTCCTTACAAAATTTCTTTGTAATCAATATAGTCGGTTTAGTTACCCTCTCATAGCAAATGCGCTACAACACCGCTTGCCTCACTTCACGTCAAGAAAACACATATCACTAAACGCCCAGTTCTCATTATAAAAATCATAGCTTCTTAAAATCTTATATTAAATTGTTATTGATATTTTTTAGATATGAATTAAGCGTATATGAAGTAATCTAAAAAGACATTGATCACAATATATCCAGTACTTTTTGCGTGATCCGCGTACAACGACAGACCTCTACCATTTTAGTTTATATTTATTGAACAATATTATAAATACTCACAAAACATTTACCTTTTAAATAAAAACAAATTAGATGAAGGATACTAATCTTTGCATATTTAAAGGGTATAATTAAATTATATACAGCATTTTTGAAACGATATTTGACCATTTATACATGTTTTGCTGTGAGCTTTCGTGGTAGAGGGAGGAGGCAATTATAACCTCGAGACTCATATTTCGTACTACGTCTATTTTCATCACTTGAAAGTGTATCAATTAGACAGGATTAAAATATAAGAGGCTTTATTCAGAGGGCACAGGAGATAAATAGCAAGGAACCGGATTTTTTCTTATTACATGACATTTTACATAACAAATGAAATTTTCAGACACTGGTTTTTACAAAGTAAATATCTATATTTTTTAAGTTATGCGTATTTTTATTTAAATAATTCGCTTAGCTGTATAAAGAAAAATTGAATAAAAAACAAATTAATTTAGAATATTTATACCGAGCGTATTAGAATTAAAACTTATTCAAAGATGATTTTTATTGAATAATATAGATTTCTCGATAAATATTTATTAAAAAATCACCGATACAGCTTGTAAATATGAAATCAGACATATGTTTTACAAATAAAATTTTACACAACCAACACTTAAATATGAACTGGAAAAACTAAAATAATAAGTATATAATTCCTGGGCCTAACAAGTAGAAGCACATATAATATTATCAATAGAACACAAAGAATTTTTCCAAACATAAAAATTTCAACATATCTTTTTAAATTTTGCTCCCTAAATTAGTATTACATTGTATTGGATAGTCTTTGAAACGCGTACTTATTAAGAATTATTACTTTGATAAGTACGAAGAGTGGGACGTTATTCACGAGGTCCGTAGTCAGCCTGCGGACAAATTATTGTTACGAACGAGTATTCATCACCATGGAGCTATTGAGATCGAATGAATGCTATCCGAATATAATCTCCGCAGTGTTTATACCCAGTAAATAAAGAGCTAGTAGTATCATTTATAAAACGTGATACCAAAATAACTGAATTATTTATAAAACATTGTACGCTCACTAAAATGTGATTAATTTCGTTAGTAAATACATTTTAATAGATTTTATTTTGGTAACGATGTAAGAATTAAAATTAAATTATTATGAAAATTACGAATATTCGTAATAAAATAATACCGGCAAAGTAAACACACATACAGTTTTTTTTATTCTATGGTAACATTTAATGAGATCGTTCACTAGTTCTTAGGTGTTTGTCTTATATCCACTTCCAGATTATTTTCAAATCTTCTTGGTGAGTATCCTACCTTTCCAGGGTAGAGTACCGTATGGCTTCAATACATTGGTTTTTAAGAAATTAAACACATGTGGTGTTATTACAAAAACTTAAATGAACAGCTTAACGTGAGTTTTACTAAAATTTTAACCATTGTTGAAAACTTGTTAAAAATACTTTATTACAAAAGCATGTCCAAAGGGTCTCTAGATAAACATCTGGTTTAAGATTTTTGTGCAAGTAACTCTGAACAGCAATCGTTCAATTCAAACGGCAAACAGAAATACGATAAATCACAACAATAAAATAAGAACTGTCTACTTAGGCAAGTGTTACACAGTGTTTCAATTTGATTGTCTCTAAACAAGGATAAGCCACACTTTTCTGATCAAACTTTTTTTAAACAAGGGTTCAACGCATTTTTTTTTGTTATAACACGGATGTTAAATGAGTTAAATAAAGGAGTTAAATGCTACTCACACCTTTTTCTATTTAGGAAAACAATGTTGTTGTATACAAAATATCAATAGACATTTCTCATAATAAATTTAAAGTTGTATAACTGTACGTTTAGTTACAGTCTACGTTTACTACTTCTCTACGGAAAAATATACAAGGCAAAGCGCTATGCAATGGGCGAAGGGCGGAACAACGGCCTCGTTACGCGACTTCCGGCGGATGTAGCCTCGCGATGTATTGTCGACGCCTCCATGGGGTGGACATCGATGTTATTATTTTCATCATAAACAGTAATATGTTCATTCAATCGTATTTTATGGCTAATATTTTTTTAGTTATTTATGCTGTATGTGTAATATTAACTCATTCCCATTGTTTAGTTTCGTTCTGTTAGTTATAGTTCTGAAAATAAAAACATCAATGATAAAAGGTATTACGATTTATAACTGTGTCCACGAAAATTCGATGTATCTATTATTGCAACTTCTTTTAGAATCAACTAACTTTTGCCTACGGCTTCGCTCGCTCATAGTAAACTATATCTAAACGGTCAAATATAGTTTCGAAGATGCAGTGGATTATTTAATTATCCTTTAAATGTAAATAGTTTATGGTTATTTAAATAAATACTTTTATTTTTATGGTAAACTAGCATTTGTTCGCGGCTTCGCTTGGTTTAATGTACATTTGAACTATGCCTCGAAAAGATTTTT
This sequence comes from Antheraea assamensis, assembly GCA_035772565.1. NCBI lineage: Eukaryota > Metazoa > Arthropoda > Insecta > Lepidoptera > Saturniidae > Antheraea > Antheraea assamensis. Next base: position 2,982,132 of record JAQQSE010000076.1, read on the forward strand.
TTTTTTGCATCTCTGACAAAATGTGTTCCAAATTTAATCATGCTCGATTTAATAGTTAAAGTATGAAAGCGTAACAAACAGAGAAACATTCGCATTTATAATATTAGTTACGGTACACAAAAAGGCTCATATACTACCTATATACATTTTTAGTATAGTTTCCCAGACCGTTTATAAAACTATGCAGTTTACTGCATAGTTGTATATAAAATGTAATGTTTAATCCCTCTTAACCCTTTCACTTTTTAACCCTTAGTAAAAATCAGAATAATCATAACTAGCACAATATTAAAAGAGTTACATTTGAAAAAAATTAACATAATTTAAAGTCTTAAAATTATTATAATTTTTTCAAAACTACACTTAATATTAGATACATACGTATTTTTAAATCAAATATTAATTTAATTATTACTCCACAATATCTGGTAGAACGAATGGGCATCAGATGTGTCGAAGAAATAATTATTACATCATAAAATAATTACCGGTGATGTTCGTCACTCACCAGCTGGAGTATGGGAAAGTAATATAGCGTATACGAGCGAGGTGTCTTTTCGGTCCGAGCCCCTCGGGAAATCACGGTAATCCGCGACGTCGACAGCGCGTCGGCTAAATCTCTCTCGAACTAGTATTAGTTCGGAGCAATATCTTATCGATTGTTTCAAGAATAATAATATCAATCTGTAAATATCTTACTATTAAGCAGAAATATCAGTCAGTGTGAAAGTGTACGGTTAACCACATCAAATAATTATTAATTATACAACGATAATTACATCCAAATAAAGTTACAACAAAAATAAATACAGGTGTAAGTGTATATAAATTAATGGATTCTGTCCAACATGCTGCCGGAAAGAAAGTTTCGCAGAAATCTTACTGCATTTTTTCATTGTGAGCCAGTGCCGTTGACCACAGTCCGTCCTTTGTTTATAGATAAATTAAATTATTTTATTTAAATTGCCCATATATTTATACAAAATTTGTTTAAAAAAACGAAATAATAATAATCCCTACTGGGCATCATTTTAGCCCTTGTTTATTTTATAACATGGGAATGTTTTTATACAATATCTATATTTAAATTTATTTCGGTTTACTTGTTCCTATACGTTACCTCATTAGTTCATTGCATTCTAAAGTAAGTGAATTTCCGACGTGCTTTATAACAACATGCCTTCTTCGTTACATCTCAGTACTAACACTTGTAAAATATTTAATTACTATCATTTTAAAAGGGCACAATAATCGCGTATGTCCAAAACTTTATATCTCAAGCCTATAAATTGCGAGATATCCTATATCAATGTATAATATATTTATGAACTTAGGAGATTTGACGTGGCATCACACTTGCCCATGGGCCATGTATAATAATTTATTATAGACACAGCGTAGAAATCTATGGATATATAATAGCAGAACAGAAGATAATAAAAGCCAAATGATTAAAAAAATAATGAAAAGAAAATAATATGAAAAGTGTTTTTTTTTAATATTTGAAATCTATTGTTACTATTTAAACCATCAAATTACTACTTAGCTACTCATCGATAATAATATACAGTATTTAAGGGTACATCACTATATAAACCGCGTCTGAATCCAGAGATCGCTGTGAATGGGCCCTGATTGATCATGCCCGTTCACATGGAACGATGTACAACGCATTAAATCTCCGATACTCCCGTAACCGCGAACAGCCGTGAAGGGGACTTTAAACATTATCACCAGTTCATCCCTGCTATTGAAAAAAATGTTGGTAGGTATTTATGTTATTAAGACATCAGTAACATATAAATAACACATATCTTCTCGTGCATATTGATGTTTATTAATAATTAGTACAACAAGAATTTACTAGAATGTGATAACTATTTAATTACAATAAACAGTTTTAAAGCTACAATAGATTAAAACAAACCGGATAGAATTTAAGAAATAGCCATAATACAAAATGAAAATTTTGACAATTTTGATTCTAACGATACCTATATTAAAGGGAAGATGCTGTCAATCAACGTCGCTATGCAGTTGATAACGAGCTTTTTCCCGGCCTAATAACCGAGATGACAATTACGGAGTTCTAGAGAACTCGGCGCGACAGCCAGACTCATAAGTCTTCATTACGAAGCAACTTCCCGCGTACCGTCCGACTAGCTGGCTTTGCAAAACTTTGATGAGCCGATACTGTACAGCTTATGATCCTTATAACCACCCCTCCAGTTAGTTTATCCACTTGTGCTTTTAAAGAGTGTATATCATCGATATTATTTTAATCAGTTTTAAAAACTTTGGAGACAGAAAAGGATGTTTTATTTTAAAGCGAAGTTGTTTAAATTGACTACTTATTGACATTAGTCCACAACAGTTGGGGTGTAGTTTATTTAGTTAATTGTATATTTCTAAGATCACGGGTCACAGACAGCGGGCCTAAACTGGATACAAGTGACCCAAGATAAGGATCAAATGGACTCTGGATGGAGGGGGATTAAATTAAACTAAATTAGGTTAAATATTACACCATAATTATTGCTAGCAACAACTAGTATAAAGAATATAGTGAGGCTAAATAGTAAGTAGATTTAGCATAGTTTTAAGATTTTTTCATGCACTTATTATTATGCAAGAAATATAAGGATTTTTATTATATTTTATTATAACAACATTGGAGTAGCTCAAAACGTTTATATAATTACAAATTATATTACTTAAATAAACATTAACAGTGTTCTTAAATATTAATAACAGATAATAAATATCATATAAGCACTCTCTTTTCTATTTATTTATTTTCTAGACGCGAGTCGAAAATCACAGATATAAACAATATTTAGAATTCTCCAAATTAAATGAAATATACTACAAAAACGTAAATTACCATAAAGCATTTCAATCATCAGTGTAATATTAGAGAAATTAAACACGAATTTAAATAAATCCCCTGGTAAGCCGGCGCTCACACATCAGCATTCGTTACGCGTATGATCCATCCTCATTATATTGAGGGACCATGCGATTTGCGGAAGCGAGTGAATCGGGAATGGCCTCCAGGCGCACCGATATTGCTGTTTGCCTTCAACAAATGTTTGAACAAGCATCCGCCCGCCCCCGCTACTTACTGGAGTTAGATCAATATTTAAATAATTTCAAACTTTGATTAATTTGCAGATATATATTGTTTACCATGATGTCGTCCGATTTGGATTAAAGCTTCGTTTCAATTATAGTTAATTATGACTTTTTATCACAAGTTTATATTGCAAGGTATTATCAGTGATTATTTACTACTTGCGATCCGCCTTGCCTTGGAGTTCTTGCAACGTACTAATGTGGGTCATTAGTGTTCCATAAATGTGGTATTTCGATATTGACAGTTCATTAAAACCAAAAACTCTTCGTTAATGACGTACACTAGCAACTTTTGTAACACATAATTTTAAATTTAATATTCTTGAAATGTGATACTGTAAAAGGTCATTTGTATCTACTATACTAGCCAAAGTAGCGTAGGAAATAATCTGTTATTTTTTTTAATAATTTGTGAAACAGGAGATGAATGCTGTGGGTTACTTAAGAAATATGCTTATACCATCGTGGGATTCTGTGGTCCCTTTTAAGATATAGATTTTCGTAGTATATAATTTTGATGTGTCTCATGTTTATCTAATTTGCTAAATATTAATGAAAACCGTATCAAAAATCATTCGCGTAATTTAGAAGAACTATCGGAGAACACAGAACGACGTCGATAGCGACTTTGTTATATACTCTTTATTGATTCCTATAAATATTCATTATATCATATTGATGCTTCTAACAATTACGTTGAAATATTCAAAATTATTACTAATAATATGTCAGTCTCGATTTTAAAGATTAGCACAATAATTATTTCATAGCTTTTGAGCAACTACGAAACAATTACAACCTCTAAATATAGCTCATCCAATGTCTAATATGTAAATATCAGCATATAAAACAGATTGGTACTGTATAAACACTGAGGAGACGACATCGCTTCATTTAAACTGTGGCCATTAACCGGTTTTAAGGCATGAATGTTTTATGTGGCCCGGTGTCACCCAGCTCCCCGGGGAAGGGTATGCACAAAACTCTACTAGCACTTAATTAAGGGGAAGCAACGAAGGGAATAGATTTTAATCAATATTACGATGTGATTTGCACTAGTATTGTTTATTTGGGACTGGAAAGCCATGTTCGTACTGTTTTTTTTTTTGTTTATTTCAGTTGTAGTTTAGATATGTCACGGAATTGTTAATTTATTCAACTTGTGACATAATTCTTAAGTTATCAACAAATAGACTATAATAGTAGATTGGAAACAAGGAACAAAATTTTTGAGCTGTATCATACCTGCATATTGTAACTGCTATCATATATTCAATATGACATTTAAAGAGTATCCTAAGACTCAGTTTACAAAATACCTTACAAAGATTTTTTTTCAAAATCGTTTCATTTTTTAATATATGTATTTCTTTCATTTGAAATAATCGCTATTAGTATTGTAACTAGTTCTAGATTACCTTTTCCAGTACGAAATAAAGTAGATAAACCTATGGTATTCTTTATTTGAAACAGCTAATAAATAAGTATGTTCACCAAAATATAGCGCAATAATTACTGTACGTCATTGATAATACTGACTATAAAAATACTTCGCTATAGATTTATGATCATGTTGCAAAGGTCAGTAGTATACAGGTATTTTGAAAAAAAAAAGGTATGTAAAATTTTTCAATTTCAAATGTATCGTTGAAGTATATATCCACTTAGACGGTAAAATAATAAATCAAATAGCATTAAAACCTTTCCCAGATTGCCACTCAAGAAATGATAACAAAATATGAACTGAATAACAAAAATATTATTTACCAACTCACTTAGGACTTCCCACACTTAGAATATGGGAAGACAAAGAAAAAGAGGAACATTCTTTTAAGAATTTAAATAAATTTCCACTAGAGAGGGTGAGACCGATCCCGTTACAAAAAGGGAAATGGGAGCTAATAAAAATGCCAAAGTAAAACGTGCCGTTTTAAAGCAGTGTCAAATGAATATGAAATTGCTTGTATTTTCTTTTGCGTCACAAATTCCAAATAAAAAAAAGTAAACAGGTACTGAAAGTAATAAGTATGAATGGAAAAGAACTGGGTTTTATTTAATTTTGTTCTGAGCACGACACGTGACGTCACTGTACTTAATAGTAAGCACACCGCAATCCAAAAACAATTGTGTTCACTAAGAGGCCTTTAATTAAACGCTTTTCCATTATTTCGTTTTTTTCTTGGTTAATAGGACTTATCCAAAATTGTCAGACTCAAAATACATGTATGCGCTCGTGTGGCAGAAATAAAGGTATGCATTTGAGTCTCATCAACGCATTACACTTATCTTGCATGAGTAGTTTATCTCGACACACAATATTGTATGCAAGGTAACAGTCCAAGCCACGGCGCGCTCGAGACCCTTGCGCTTCTTACCATACAGCTGAGTGCCTTAAGCGGTCGCCCAAAAGCCCGTCACGCCAACAGCGGATAGACTGGTCGAGAAAAAATTGGCGACAATCAGTAAGACTGATATCGCTGTGACTGGTGTCCATCGGGCTTCTATAAGTTCGGCAACATAATAATTATTCCTCTCGTATTGCAGGTGTCCATAGGTGACGGTCACCATTTTCCATAAAGTGGGTTGTCTCCCTATTTGCAGCCCTCTGGCATAATAAAATATCGACACGTGCATTTTGACTAGCGACTTAATCGGGTACAGATATTATATTTGTAGATATATTTCATTGAATGTTACATATCCATCGGTTGAACACGCAACGTGACATACCTGAGCGTGCCTAATGTTTCGCAAAGATAAATAAAACTTAAAAAAAAAAATGTATAATCTTATAATTATTTTTTTAATTATATATCCAGATTTGTGTATTTTTAATGAACTATAATACTTATTTCAAATAATAATAAAAGTTTCCTCTACAACTCTTACTCAATGCCATGTACTCAATGTCGGAATTGCTCCAATATTGGAAGACTTCGGACTTAACACAACGTTTAGATCACTAGAGAAGTCCTGCGCGAAGCAATATTGAACTCTTGAGACAACAGAACTAGAGATAATTAAAATGGTTTATTCATTATCTTTTGGGCGGATATGTTTTTGCTTAATTGATAATAAATTATATATAGCATATAAATCATCTGTTAAAATATGCAAAGGTCCTATGATGATGATGAGATCATGTATAAGAATTTCATATACATAATAGAAACCAAAAATATTGGTAAATATAAATAAAATAGAAAACTCTAACTCTATAAGTAATGATTTGTAATGAATGACCGGTACTATTGCGGGCCTAGTAGCTATCCGTCACGCGGTCACACAACCATTAATTCCTATAGAAAAAACACGTCGCAACCTTTTACAGCTTTCTCGATAACATCAAAACTACATTAAAGTCGTATTTTATCGTGCCTTTCATGAACCAATACCCGTGATATAAACAATATATTATATTTTCTATGTGGCAATAGAAATCGAGGTATTGTATTGTTATTTTTAGATGCTAAAAATACATATGGTATATGAAAATAATAAATATTGATCGCGAACATAATGAAAATGAAAACTTCTATAGCGAAAAAAATCTCCTAAGGTATAAAGAGCGCCTTATTCATGGAAAAAAAGGCATAATACAATATGAAGAGCTAATTAAGGTAAAATTAATCACTACATTATTTATTATAACAAATAAATAATTAATTAAAATTTGAACTTGAAAACGCTACATACGCAAATTAATAGAATAAATGTCTAAGATCGTAGCCATTTACTCCGTTTTTTGACATCATCAGGTGTACTAATTATACATGCCTTAACGATTTAAGATCTGGCTTATCGCCCAAATACAATAAAATATAAAAGCAATTATTATAACGCTGATTTTCAGAAATAATTATTGAAGGATAAATCTGCTATAATTAGAACGTGTTTAAAAGTAATATTAACAATATCGATTTTTAATTATTGATATAAAAACAATGTTTCAAATAATAATAGTCCAGTCCATAGTCCATTTTCGTTAGTTATTACTTTCAATTTTCCTTGCATAACTTAATTTTATGAGATGTCCAACTTTTTCTATCACAAACATTTTCGATTATGGTAGCTAACAGGGATACCAGAGATAAAATATGTCTGATTGATGAGTCTCAAAAATGTACAACTAACTGAGGTTTTATTTGTTAGATCCCATGATAATTATATGAATTATTCGAAAAATATTTTTCCTAGAAAATGTATGATTTTATCAATGTGGCTGTTAAATTATATAAATATGAACTGAACAACATAAAAAATCAGCTGGCTAGTTATCATTTTTGATCACTTCGTTATCGATAAATATTAGACGGAGACGACTCTTTGATTAAACCATATAAATTGTAGGACAAATATGTTTTCGAATAATTCGGATAATTATCTTGAGATTTAAATGAAAAAAAACTCAGTTAGTAATACATTTTTGAGAATCATACAATCGACACCTTTTATCCCTGTTACCCCTGTTAGCCACAATGGAAAATTTTTGTTATAGAAAAAGTTGGGCGTCTCATCAAAATGAAGCTATTCAGGGAAAATTAGCTTGGTAGTAATCACTAGCAAAAATGGACCCGGATCCCGGACTACAATAAAATGTAATTGACAAAAGTATCCTCTATGCGACAACTTTTAAGAAAACCTACATAATAGAGAAAACGCTCAGTAGTTTGAAAATGAATTCATAGATGTCACTTTTTACAATTTGTAAACTTTGAACAAGGTTCCTGAACGTGGCTTACTGTTTTTGACTACGCTATTAGCCTAACAGACCTCTACAGCTTGGAGCGGCATGGTGATAGCATTGCACGACCCCATGCCACCCCAACCAAAAACGGCAGCCGATATACCGTGGGGATTTAGTGAATAAGAGTCTCACACTACCCACTCTCTCCCTGGGGAGGGTAGCGTGTCCATGAAGATATCCCCACGTTAATAAAAAGGCCTCTACTGCTTCAGCGAACTACAGCGGCTTGCGGTAGAAATTGATTGACAGATATCGTCATGCGACTTTTTATCTCGCCGTGTCTCTTTATATCGTATACGAGTGTTTTTATGCGTGCAAATATCAAAATTCGAGCAGACGAGCCTCGTGCACTTTTGATTTTATAACTTTATTGGTGTTTTATATCATTTAGACTTATTTTTATAATACAAATATCTTATTTTTAATAAAAGAATAAGTTAAGGAACTTCTTTACTGATGGCGGTCTTCTGATAACACATATCTTTTTAAAGTAATTTCTCACTCTCTTGCTTTGGTTTCGCTGCAATAATTAAACTATATCATGTAAAATAGTATCATTGAATTTTACGAAACATAAATGTACCACGTGACTAAACCAGTTCCAGCTAAAAAAAGGAAATATTATTTAAAAAACGAAACAAATCTCATAAATATTAATAGAATAAAAATTTGATGATAGCATATAAATGTCATACATTTAAAACTAACAACGTAGTATGTAGTGTCAGGGAATAGATGGTGCTTGAAATAAATATATTGGTTACATCGTTATGTGTGACGGCATGATTTTATATCCAACCGAACCACTTGGATATATTATTTTGAAATATTTTATTAAACATTAACTTTTTCTTATTATTCTAAATGATTTCTTATTTTGAAGTATGTAATCCGTTATAGATTTTTTTCCATTTGCAGCATCTGTTACAGTACCAATATAGAATTATTGTTTAATAATCTTATTCAATTATACAAAGAAGTTTCTAAGATAAAAAACGTGTGCATCTAGGGACTCCCTTTTTTTATTAACGTGGGAAAATCCTCATGGACACCCACCCTCCCGTGAGAGAAAGTGAGTAGTATGAGACTCTTACTCACTAAAACCATACGATGTACCGGCCGCCGCTGTGGTTGAGGTGACATGGGACCGTGCAAAGACTACCGCTGCCGTATGTGTGAGAGAAAGGGAAGCCAGACAGACTGGTGCCATAATGCGTTACTTAACGAAGCGGTTTACCCTCCCATAAAAAGATGTCACTTCGATATATGCAAGACAAATATTTATTAAATATTTAATTCATTCTCCCAAGATATCAATAACTACATAAGCATTAAGTCATCACATTAGCTAAAGTAAGTAGTATAATGAACAGTCATGGCATTGAACAGTTCAGTCATAGCATTGGAAGTGAGCGCACGCGTACGTAATTTATATCTCAGTTTTTCCAAAGTACAAGATAGTCGCCCTGTCTTTTTATTTCTATTTATCTTTATTTTTCCTACATACAATCGTGATATTTAATTATAAGCAGTGTGACGTTGTACACCGAAATGGTGCTCAATTCTCAGGCTGTCAAGACCGTTTCGATTTTGCCTGCGCCGTAATTTCTAAGAGTGGACGGTGTCCACACCCCTGTACATACAGTCGCCTAGGAGAAGGTAGAAGGGGCAATTGAATGTATAGCTCTTACAAGGTAGCCCTAACTACCAGTCCTTCAAGGGAAAAGAATCCTGTTTCTACGTCTTCCTTTCTGTGGATATAATTAGCATATTGTGCGAATTCGAAAACCTATCTACACAAATGGCTTTATTACCAACCTTGCTAGAGAATGTCAGAAGTATTCAATCTGAGCTTAAGGATCTTTAGTTTATTAAAGCTGACACTACTGGTGTGTAGAACTCACTTGAGTTTGTTCAAAACTCAGTAAAGCTAGTCAATGAACGAATCACAGAGGTTGATAAAGGGATTCAAACTTTATTAAAATCTAAAATTGATATCTCTGATTTGCAGAAACGAGTCAGTAAACTTGAAAAGTTCTACGCGAGGGAGATCAGAGGTGTAGAATTAACAACATTTAGATTAAACGCGTTCCTGTAACTAATTCAGAAAATGTGTTCTCAGTCATAACCAAAATCAGTGATTGCATTGGTATTAAAATTTCCGAAGGATTCCAAATAACAAATTAACTACGTCTTAAGTGTGCCCATGCGAAATGATAGTAAACACAAATCTATTATCTTTCGATGCATAACCGGTATCTAAAAAATGATTTTGTAGCTACAACAAGAAATTAGAAAGCTATCACTCCCAAGGACCTTTTTTTTTTTTTTTTTTTTTTTTTTTTTTTTTTTACGTGGGGAAAATCCGTAACGGATACCCACCCCGTCGGGCAGCGGGGGGTGGGTTATGTCCGAGTCCCACGGACTAAAAACCCCACGGTGCCTCTCACACCTATTTGGCCGGGGAGCAGGAACTGCCAATGGCATTACTTCTGCTCCCCGGCAGGTGTCGGCCCCTCATCAGGGGCCCCGTCTGCGGTCTGAGGGGTCAAGATGGTAGACCCCTCAGGAGGGGGCGGGTGTTAAACCCCCCCGACGAACTGTGGGAGTCGCTCGGCACAAGCGACTCCACCACGCGGGCCTGTGCAGTTTGACGCTGCTCAGGGCGACGGACGTGCCCGCCCGTCCCGTCGCCCACAGGCCCTTTTTACGGCGGCATGAGGTCGTCGCCGACCCGTCGCCGCCGTGTTCGTCGACCGCGGGAGGGGAGCCTGGTGGTCTGCTCCCTCTCCCTCTCCGCCGCCTCCTTCGCGAGCATGACTCGCTCGCAGTACGAGGCGACGGAGATCCACCCGGCCTCGCTCTCGACCATCTTGACGATGACGGTCGAGAGCGAGAGATCCGGGCCTATGGCCGCGACGAGCTCGCGGCGTGGCTCGTCCCAGGCGGGACACTCCTCCAGAGTGTGCTGCGCCCGATCTTCGGCGCAGCCACAATGATGGCACCCTGGCGTTGGCTCCCGGCCGATGCGACACAGGTAACTGCCGAAGCAACCGTGCCCCGACAGCACCTGTGTCAGCCGGAAGCTCAGGGTGCCATGCCGCCTGGTGAGCCATTCGACCATGACCGGTCGAACGGCTCCTATAATAGCCACGCCCGAGCTCGGTCGCTCAAGTCGTCGTCGCCATTCTTCTATCACCAGGACCTGGTGGAGCTGGGACCGGAGCACCTCGATTTGCCGAGGTGCGAGTCTCCGGCCCTGCTCCAGCGCCTCCACGCGTCGTTCGTACAGTGACGCGTGGGCTCTCGCTTCCAGGTCCCAAGGTGGGGATCCGGCCAAAAGGGAGGCCGCCTCGAAGGAGGTCGTGCGGTATCCGCGGATGGCTCTGACGGCCATCGCGCGCTGCGGTCTCCGCAGCAGGGCGCTGCCAACGGCCGTCAGGCCACACGCCCATACGGGGGCCCCGTAAAGGGCCACCGACCGCACGACCCCGAGGTACAACTTCCGGCAGACGGAGTTGGGCCCCCCCAAGTTGGGAAGCAAACGGGCTAATGCGCCCGCTACTCCCATTAAACGGGGGGCCAGCTGCCGGAAGTGTTCCTTGAACGTCCATCGGCTGTCGAGGAGGAGGCCGAGATACCTCATACTCGACCCGACACCGATGGACTCGCCTCCCACGACGATCCGGGACCCTGCGGGTGGCGCACTCCGAGGCCCGTGGAAAAACAGGGCCTCGGTTTTACTGAGCGCCACCTCTAGTCCCAGACGCCGGATCCTACCGACGACTTGAGCGACTCCTGCAGTTGCCAGGATCGCGGCCGCGCGGTGCGTCTTCCCCCGGGATAACACCAAAGTGTCGTCAGCATAACAGACAATGCTGACGCCCCGGAGGAGCGCACCGCGCAACACCCAATTGTATCCGATGTTCCACAAGAGGGGGCCCAGGACAGACCCCTGCGGAACACCGGATACCACGTCTCGCCGACTTATCCTCCCTCCCTGACCCGGGAAGGTGACATACCTCTCGCAGAGGTACGCCCCGACTACACGGCGGAGGTAGCGAGGCACTCCATGATACCGGAGTGCCTCTTCAATACAGGCCCAGGGCAAGGTGTTAAAAGCGTTGACGATGTCAAGGGACACCGCCAAAATCACCTCGCCCCGGGCAAATGCTGCCTCCGCCTGGATCTTAACTGAGATCACCGCATCAACGGTGGAGCGCCCCTGGCGGAAACCGAACTGGTTTTCCGCCAGGTCCGGCCCTACTCCTGTTAAGTGCCGGACGAGGCGGCCTGCGATTATTCGCTCGCAGAGCTTTGCCGCCTCGTCCAACAGCACTATGGGCCGGTAGGCAGACGGACTGTCCGCCGGGCGCCCCTCCTTCTTCAGCAGGACCAAACGGCCGGTTTTCCAGATGGTCGGAAACCGGCCCTGCTGAAGCGATGCGGTGACGATCCGCAGTAGTCGGGGCTCGAGGGCCTCGTAAGCCAGGACCCAGATACGGCCAGGTATGCCGTCGGGTCCTGGGGCGGTGTTTTTCGCCTGGAGGCGTTTCACCGCCGCCCTCGACTCTTCCCGGGTCACCTCGGGGACCACGTCGTCCTCGCCGCAGCCAGCCGCGTTGGGCGTGGGCGGAGCCATCGTGGGAGGCGTATGCTCTGTCCTGGAAGGGAACAGAGCAGCCAGAATCTCGTGGAGGAGATCTGGCTCGAGACTCTGGGTTACCGGGGGGCCGCCCTGACGTAGTTTCCCGCGTACTACGCGGTACGGGCGCCCCCACGGATCCCGGCTGAGGGTCTCGAGCATCTCCTCCCGAGCAAGGGCCTTCCCCTGCTCGATAGCTCTACGGAGCGCCAATCTGGCTGCTCTGTACCCTTCGTAAAGCTCTGCCTCCCTTGCGGACGCGACCTGCGAGCGGCCCCGCCTGCGTCGCTGACGGGTGTACTGGCGACGGACCGCCGTGCACGCTACGCGCAACTGCGCGATTTCGGCGGTCCACCAGTACACCTGACGCTTGGCGGGGATCGGCCCCCTAATCCGGGGCATCGCCGCATCGCAGATTTTCGTCACGTCCGCTCGGAGTGACTCCGCCTCCAGGTCGACGTCGGGAGGCCTGTCCAGTAACTCTTCTGTCACCCAGGCCTGCACGACGACGGCCTCCTGAAGCGCCTCGATGTTTAGGCGCTTCAGTGCCCAACGCGGTCCTTCCGCCACGGGGGTCCTACGGGCTGGTCCGTCCGAGGTCTGGGTGGAGACGTCGAACCGTATGTAACGATGGTCCGACAACGTCTCCACCCCCTCAAGGACTCTCCAGCCCCGAACACGGCGTGCTAGAGCAGGGCTAGCGAACGTTAGGTCCACTATCGACCCGCCCTGCTGTCGCACGCACGTGTTAACGGACCCCCTGTTCAGGAGGAGTAGGCCCGATGTTATGGCCCACTCCTCCAGCACCCTACCCCTGACGTTCGTGGCCCGGGAACCCCAAGCCGTAGACTTGGCATTGAAGTCCCCGAGCACTAGGACGGGGCGAGGGTGGCTGCGGCCTACGACGCTTTGTAGGTCCCCGAGGAATCCCTCGAAGTCGGCGAGACTCATGCTTGGGGGTGCATACACCCCCACTACCACTACGCCGCTGTGATGCGCCGCTACGTATCCCCGGCCCCTCAAGATGTTAGAGAGGGGGGGGGAGCCGGCGGCGGCTTGGGAAACTAAGGCCACCGAGCCGTCGAGATCACCCGCCCAGTTATCATCGGGCGGGATGAAATACGGCTCGGCCATCACAGCGACGTGGATCAACCACTGCGCCATGCTCTGGAATAGAAGATCCTGGGCCCTGGCGCAGTGGTTGAGGTTCCCTTGGAGGAAGTGGAGTGCCGCCATTAGGGACACTCCACTTCCTCAAGCTGAACCGTCCTGGCCCCAGCGGCCCCTGACGGCAGCGGGGGATCCTGGGGCTTTCTCCCCCTCCCCCCCCCTCCTTCGTTTTGCCTGCCTCGCAGGCGGCGCAGGCCTCCCGCAGGCCCTGCTTCCCATTCTATGGCCGGCGGATTTCCCAGCCGCTGCGCACACCGCACAGTGTGGCTGGGACGTGCATCCGCTGGCCTTGTGCCCCGGCTGACTGCACCGGAAACAAAGGTCGGTGCAGTCAACCGCCGAGGAACACGACCCCCCCAGGTGACCTTCCCTCAGGCACCTGAAGCACCTGAGGGGACGAGGCGGCAGGACCTGCACCTGCGCCGACACCCAACCTACCAGGATGCGGCGGCCATCGACCAGCCGCTTAGCCACCGCCACCGGACACGTCACTACGGACGCCCAGAGCCCCCTAAGGCCGGGGCGGACGCCGTTCGTTTTTATGTGGTCCGGTGGACAGTCTCCGGCTCTGGCGACTGCGGCGATGACCTCCGCATCCGTCACTGATTCATCCAGGCCCGATACCCGCACATTGGCGCAGCGTATGGGCCTGGACACAGCCACCCCCTCGGGGACCGCCTCGCGGACCTTGGCGGCGAGGGCATCCGCCTTGGCGCCGCTGGTGGCGCCAGGCACCTCAAATAGGTAGCCGCCGTTGGCGGCCTTGCGCCACCTGATGCCCTCGATGCCAAGGTCCGTGACCTTGACATGCGCCTTCACACGCTGCAGGACCTCCAGATAGGATAGTCCCGCCTCCCGCGCCCCGGACTTAAGCGTTATCGTCACTGCTGACGTCTTCGGGGCGCGGAGGTTCGGGAACTTATCCCCTCCGGAGGCCTGCTCCTTTGGCTTGGGTTTGGCGGGTTTTGCCGGCTTCCCCCTCTTGCCAACCTGCACCCAACCCTGATCTGCCGGTCTGGGTGCAGGGGCTTGCCCGCCGCCGCTGGTGGGCTTGGGCTTGGCCTTCCTCTTCTGGGGCCTTTTCCTGGCCCCCCTTCGCTTCTTCTTCGGCAGCTGCGATGTGGCGGGCTCCCGCGGGCTTCCCGCGGGTGTCGCCGCTGGTGACTCGGCCACCATCGCAGCCGCCCTGTCGGGGGCCAGGACTGCCCTGTCGGAGGCCAGGGGTGGCCGCAAGCGCCTCTCCGGGAGGAGCCTGTCCTCCAACGCTTCGAGGCGTGCGCTCACCATGACGCCCACCTGCGTCATTATGGTGCGCGCCATCACCTCAAATTTCGCCTCGGCGTTGGAAGGAGGAGGCCCCTCAGCTCGCGGTCTGCGCTGCGGGAGAGGAGGGAGGTCTTCCAGCCTCACTGGGGACGGGGTCAGCGGCGGCTCCGGAGGAGCAGCGCGTGCGGCCCCAATCCGCTCGCGGACCTTGGCGAGCTCCACCTCCATCAGCGCGAGCTTCCTCCGGAACTCATCCAGCTCGCGCTCCTGGCTCGCGTTTCTTTCCTCGAGCTTGAGGTTACGGGCACACATCTCATTGACTGCATCCGTAATGGATGCAGCCGCTTCGTTTAGTGCCCGTATGAACGGGCCCTGGAGGTGCCCCAACTTCTTGCCGACGTTGACCACTACGTCAACGTCGGCCAGTATCCTCTGTTGGAGGTCCACCAACGGTTGGTCCCCGGTGTTGTCTGGGACCACAATAGGTTTTTTGGTGGACCTCTCCTTCCTCTCCTTCCGGGCGCGGGACGCCTGCGCCTCCAGCTCCGCTTCCGCCTGTTTTCGGAGGTCCTCCTTCTTGAGGCGCTCCTCCAGCTGCTTAGCCGCGGCAAAGCCGACAAACTCCCCCGTCGTTGCCAGCCTGCCTCGCCCCTTCTTCTTCTTCGCGACAGGAGTGCAGTGCCCGGTCGCCTCTTTCTCCGCCTCCGAGCCCGAAGATTGCGACCTCTGTCGCGGGGACGGGTTTGGCGCTCGAGGTGTGGGGTCTGGCACAGCATCAGCCACGGCGTCGGCGTTGGCGGGGGTCGCCTCGCCTTCGCTCGCCGTGTGCATGCGTGCCGGACTCTCCTCGCTGCCCTCGGAGAGGGTCTCCAGTGCTGGCTTACTGCTCACTGCCTGCTCTGCGGGCAAATCGGTTGTCCGTGAAAGCGTGGCCTTGGTCATCGTGTTATTTGCGGAATCAGTGGTCCTTGAGCTTGCTGTGGTCAACGTGTTATCTGAAGATTCCGTGGTCCTTGAGCTTGCTCTGGTCCGAGTTGTTCTTACAGAACGCAGGGTTTTGCCCCCCCCAGAAAACGAGGGGCTGCCCAGGCCAGAAGGCCTGGGGAGGGATTCTCCCCCCGCGGAGCGGGAGGTACCCTCCTGGGGTAATAACTTTTTTAACCTTGCCTTCATCCTTGACACCTATCTAACGTCAAGTTTGCAGTACGCCCGCCAGGACCAGTGTTAAAACACCAGCCCCGCCGGCCGCTGTCCGGTACTGGGCCGTTGGGGCTCAAAACTGAGCCCTCATCCGCCCCAGCCCGGTACTGGATGCGCTGCGCACGTACCACATCCAGGTCAGGAGTCAGCCGCCGGTCAACATGACCGACGTTGCCCGGGGTGCACCACGAGGAGGTCCCTGACATCGCACCCCACTCCCAAGGACCTTGGACTTCTGGATGATCACAGGGTCTACATAAATGATCATTTGACTTTCCACAACAAAATCCTTTTCAACAAAACCAAATCATTGGTGAAAGAAAGGGGTTTTGCATTTGTCTGGGTAAAAGAATGTTTTTTTTTTTACGAAAACATTCCAGTTCAATATTTTATTGTTAATTTGTTCAACTCGGTAAACTACTTACAAAAATGGAAACGTCATATACGTACTTCATTTTAGAATCACATAACAACAAGAGATACTAAAATACTTATTAAATGTACAATTAAGACGAATATGATCAAATATCTGAACCACTAATTTTGTCGCTAACCGCGTTATAAGAAATGCTTCCAAAATAATAAAATTCTACATTTTATTTATGTTTAATGTTTGCGCTAAATAAATGATTATACATATGCTCAAATAATACTCAATTTTATGTCGATTTTAATTCGCATCTGGAAATCATACATCCCTAGTATAAACAAATTTATTCAGTGTCCTCAAATAATATTGCCAGCTTACAGGCTTTACCTCTAAACCTAGAAATAAAATAATTTAATAACAATGTCTTTAAAACTATATTTTTTATGGGCAATTAATATCAAAATATTTCATTTGTATCGATTTTTTTTAATTTACCAAAAAAATAATTACAAAATTAGTACTTAGCTTACTAATCGTTGTTGATCTTCACTAGAATGGTGAATACTTTAGAGGTGTTTTAAAGTAAGAAGTTGGCAACTCTTTTAAAAAAATTATTCGTGTTTTAACGTGTTTGGGTGTAAGTTTTCGTTGTTTTGTAATTTTGTGTATCAAACATTGAGTACTTAATTGTTTCTGAATATAAAGTTATAAGTAAAGGTTTGTTATATATTTATAAACATTAATACTTTATTCATTTTTCTATTTCTTAACAATCAAAACATCGATGTTGAGAATATTATTTCTGTAAATTTCTTGTCTCTAAATAAAAACGAAAACCAATAACAATACATCTAGACAATCTATAAAAGTTCATCGGAATAATCAGTATCATCGTTGCCTTTTACCTATATAGATTTTCAGATAAAGACATTCCGTGTCCGTTGTAAGCCTGGTCGGCCATTTTTCTTCCTACTAACAGAGTTTTGCTTAGTATATAAAAATGTTAAAACTCTTTTACTCATACTTTTAGACGAAAATCTGGAAAAAATAGGTACAATATTTCACAGATTTTCAACCGTAAAAAATGTTTCTATTAACCATTCTACATGCTTATTTTGTACGTACTATCTTTCTATAAAACACCACGTTATGGTTTTTAAAAGATGTCTGAACGAGGCAGAGGAAGGGCACGTGGCCGTGCCGGTCGCGGTGGTGATGGCACCGCTCAACCTCCCAGGAGGCCGGGTGAAGTTCCCCAATCATCTGGGCCTCGACCTCAACCACCATCAGCTTGGGGTCCACCTACTGTTGCACCGCCTATTCGAGCTGGGGTCCCAACTCCCACTGCTCAAGCTGGGCGTGCATCTCATCGCACAACACCCACTACTCATGATCATCCAGGAGATGTTGACATACAGCAGCGAATGCAAAAACTAGAAATTGGTAATAGTCGCACTTGTTTCCTAAGTAGATATTAGCAATATTTGCATATTTTTTAAAATATTTGAGCACAATCTTATCAAATGTTGAGTGATTGGCTCGAAATGAACATGAACATGAGTTCATGAGAATGGGCACTCAAGTGTAGCTGTCATAATAGTTATCTATAGATGCTTGGCAGCACATTTCCGACTTGACGATGGTATCTATGAGATGATGGGTATTAGAAAAGGCACTTCCCCTCTCCCTATGATTTCAACAGATTGTTCTTTTTTCACTTAAGGCTCTGAATCATTGCAAGAACTCATACCTACATTGATCAATATGATACTACTAATGGCTCTATATTTTTCATTTCTTTTGATATCTATTTGAGGAATTTTAATTTTATTTCATTAACATATAAAGTAATTACAATTAAAAAACAAATAAAATAATTCATGTGAAAATTTTAGTATTTTATCTCCACCCATTTACTGCTATTCTGGAAACTAACTATTAGATCTGGTAATTTAATTTGAATAAAATTATTATTGTGTTCAGGTCACCCATCTCAACAAGGTGCTGGTGGGGATGCTGGGAGCACTGTTGTGGGTCGTGGATCTCGCCGTGGAGGAGGCAGAGTTTTACCAGAACAAATGACCATAATGCATACTCGACCAACAGCTCTAGATATGAAAAAAGGTATAGTATTTACTTTTGTCATGTTTCAAAAAGAATTCAATTCTAATGTAAAATAAGGAATACACTATGCCTTAATTTTGTGTTATATAATAATTCATAGTCATTAATTCTCTAGTCAACAGTTGTATTGGTTAGTTTTAGTTTATTTCACTTTTTTGTATTTCAATCTAAATGAAAATAATACTATTCTTTCACAGGTACAACAGGTACCCCCATTGATTTGCTTGCAAACTATTTCCTGGTGCAGAAAACACCTCAGTGGTGTTTATATCAGTATCATGTTGATGTATCACCTCAGGAAGACAATACGAGTGTCCGTAAAGCTTTACTTCGTGTGCATGCAAAGACACTTGGAGGGTAATATTAATGTTTGCATAATTACTGATATAGTAACATAGTAACTTTATTATTACTAATACTACTTTTATATCTGAGATTAAATCATTTTCAGCACTTTCTGTTTCAGAAATATAACACTATGAAAACAAACAATATTAATAATTTTTATTACATATATATATTCAAACTGACTACGACAGGTCTCTATAGCTTTGCCAGACAACCAATAATATATTGTGTACATATTTACAGATATTTGTTTGATGGCACTGTGTTATACACTTTAAAGAGATTACATCCGGATCCAATGGAATTATACTCTGACAGAAAAAATGATAGTGAACGCATGAGATTATTAATTAAAGTAAGTATTCATTGTTATTTGACATAATTCTCTCATATTGCTTACAAATTTGTACCCTCTAAAATAGTAATTCTTCTCTTTATTTTTATAAAGCGATTTTGTTATGAACTTGTAAAAATCCTGGTAAAAGATATCAATGAAAAATGATAACTTGGTGAATACAAAATTATCTTTAAGATTGTTTTTGCCAATGCTTTTTTATTGTATTATAACTATAATGTGTAAAAAATATATTGAGAATATATTATTTGTAATACGGAAAGATTTGCTAAAAAAAATCATAATCTAAATAAAAAATATGGTAGATAATTAATTTTTGTTAAATATTGCTTTTCTTACCATGATATTTAATTACAGCTTACTGGTGATGTGACTCCCGGAGACTACCACTACATTCAGATTTTCAACATAATTGTAAGGAAATGTTTCATGCTACTTAATCTTCAACTTGTAGGAAGAGACTACTTTGATCCTTTAGCTAAGGTATGTATTAAAATATTATTAGTTAGTTATCTTTTATTTACTACCCATATCAAACATTCGTGGAATACCATAATATTAAACCTCATAAATAACGATGGGACATCTTATTTTTATTACTAGTAAATAAACATCTGTATCTATAAAGCATACAACATGTCATTTAAGTCTAAAATGACATATGGAAGTAAGTTTGCACCATGTGGTAAGTCTGATGGGAATTTGTTTTTGTACATATAAATTTTTCAATAAATCAGGTAATAAATCAATAAACATCAAAGCGGTAAAACAGGGATCTAAATAATTTAAATACTTATTACAACCACATTAGTAAATTGTAGCGAAGGTGGGGTGTGACGCTAGTTGCTTATTAAATAATATCTCAGTAAGACTTAGTATATATTTTTTTATTTTTAGGTCGACATTCCTGAATACAAACTTCAAGTATGGCCAGGATACAAGACAGCGATAAATCAATATGAAGGGAATTTATTGATGGTTACTGAGATAGCACACAAGGTACGTAATTATTACTTAACATAAATACAGCACATGCATCCGAGGTTTTACATGCATTTAGTTATGCACTATATTGATTTAGGCGCAAGGCACGTTTTCTGACTTGCTTTAACAGTTATTTTCAGTTTTTTTTTTTTATGCTACCTAATCTAACAAAATATACACTAGAATCTCATCTGAGAACATATCCATTAATATGAAAGAGGGGGAAGGGGGATGAGATAAGTGATTTTATGGACCTCAGCTATGAGACAGAAAGTTCCAATGTTTTATAATCTCTAATCATCATAAAAATAATCTGAGTATATCATCATTGTAGGTACTGAGAATGGACAACGTGCTGCAAATGATTAATGAGTATGCTACCACCAAAGGGCAAAACTACAAAAAGAGTTTCTGCCAAGATATTGTTGGTATGTAGATATAAAAGTTATTTGAATTTTAACTATTAAAAATAGATATGATGAAAAAATAAAATGCATTATTTGAAACCTATAAATAAAAAAATTACAAATAATAATAACCTATAAATATAGCAAAGACAACAACCTGTACAGTAATCAATTTATTGATTTGTGTGGTATTTTCGTTAGATACTATATATGACAAAATAGATGAGTACAGAATAACAGCTCTGACTGGCGTTATGACCCAGGAGCGATACAAGAATGCAGACATAAATCGTCTGCATAAAAACTAAAATTGAAGTACTCAAATAACAAAAAAGAAATGCCGTTCGCCATCTCGAAAGTTGTCCCCGTTACCTATAGAGCCATTCAAGTATTACTTAAATAAAATTTAGTTAATATATCTGACCTTTGTTTAGAAATATATGCAAAGTTCTTACCCATCTTCCTAGGTTTATGGTAGGTATTAGCATATTTTTTAGAAAAGTTCTTACAAATTTCTGAATAAGTTTTTTTTTTAAACGGTAAGTAAATATTGTTGACAACCTTTTACTTGCGGCTTTGATCATTTCGATGTAGATTGTAATGTAGCAAACACTAAATATTTTCTGCATGAAAATGCCCTTTTTCGTACTACTGAGTACCAAACTCACATTCGCAACTTATAATATTAGTAAGGATTATAGTTCAGGTCCCCTACATCTCTCACCTTCCCCGAAATATGCAACGTAGACCGCCCACCCTCCTTAATGCCTTTATTTATTTCAAGGCTCCTATTTAGCTAGCAATTGCACATCAATGAAATCTCGTGTCATCTAAAAAAAAGAGTGGTACCTTACTGAATCTGGCATATTTGTTCATAATTTGATACGAGTTCGCATGCTTGTGACTGTTGTGTACGTGCATATTTATCGCACATTGTATGTACCAGGTTTTCTATACCTATATATCTATATTGTGGTCATACATTCACACTTGCTTAGTTTTGTTCTAGCCTTATAGCAGTATCACGTTTCGTCTTTCTGTATACTTGCTCACAACTTTTTTATTAAAACATTCGATGTATAAAAAAGACAATTTTAAATAGAAAACAATGAAAATGTGTAGTATTTGGAATACCATTGCTTCAATTCCGACTCTGAGGATAGGAACAGCAATAGTTCTAAAAATGAGATGCTGGCATATTCTATTAAAAATGTAACACACTATAATTAAAGGAGTTTGTATCAACCGTATTGGTAATTATGAGAAAGGGTAGTTGATGTCACGATACAAAAGCAATAATTGTCATACAATATATTCGAACATAAAAAATGTGAAAATTATATAATGATATTTTTGATAGAAACTGATTTTGATTCATTCACCAACTTTGCCTGGACTAAAATTAAACACTGCATGATTGTATTCTTTTCATCACTGTAATATAACACTGGCACTTCGTAGCGCCTTTTTTCTTTTAATTGTTAATAATATATATTCATTTGAATAATGAATGTATTTAATGTTCTATTTCATTTCATGGTATACACAACTTCTATACCAAATTTGAATAGACTCAATTTAGTAATTTTAAGCATGATATATGGTTAAATTTACATGTAGACTTTTTTATTGGAAAAGCATTTAAATCTTATTAATATGCATATCAAACATATTATGAATATTTAATTAAAT
This sequence comes from Antheraea assamensis, assembly GCA_035772565.1. Lineage (NCBI taxonomy): Eukaryota > Metazoa > Arthropoda > Insecta > Lepidoptera > Saturniidae > Antheraea > Antheraea assamensis. The sequence continues at coordinate 3,004,575 of JAQQSE010000076.1, forward strand.
GGAGAAATATGATTTTAGGGAGAATCGTCATGACTGATTACAACAAACGCACGTACAGAATTGATGACATTGCATGGAATGTCTCGCCAAAATCTACTTTCAAAATGAGAGACGACACTGTTAGCTATGTTGACTATTATTATAAGGTAAGACTCGCTTTTTAATAATACTTTAATCCTTTAAAAGCGTTAATATCTACACAAATAAGTAAAATCGAAGAGTCTATTTTTACTAAATAGATATTAAAGTATATTATTCGTCACTTAAAACTAAAAGCCAATTTATTTAATTTTTGTCTGTCTGTTTGTTCTAACTAATCTCCGAAACCGTTAGACCGATTTTAACGGGAGTTTCACCGGAAGATAGCTGGTGTTGCAAAGGTTAACTTCGATTTTTATTTGAAAAAAAAAGTAGGGTTCCACGCAAATATAATAATACAAAGAAACAGTGTGCAAACCCGCACACGACCAACGCGCGCCTTTACACTAGACGAGATTTTTTTTGCAAAATTCCACTCTATCGAAATCGCGATTAACAATTTCACGTCAGTAATAATACTTGGCGTAAACCACATAGAATAAAATTAATATTTAAAAAATATTGCAGAAATACAATATAAGAATCCAGGACTTGAATCAACCACTGCTGATATCTCGCTCCAAACCACGAGAGATTCGTGCCGGAATGCCCGAACTCGTCTACCTAATCCCGGAATTATGCTTCCAAACTGGTTTATCGGATGAAATGCGAGCTAACTTTAAACTCATGCGTTCCCTTGACATGTACACTAAACTTGGACCAGACAAGCGTATCGAAAAACTACTCCATTTTAATAGGAGACTGACACAAACTCCAGAAGTTGTCGAGGTACTATTGTCAATCCATTTTTTTACATCCTTTCTCAAAACAAGACTAATTTTATATTAATTAATATCTGAATAAATTTTTATTTTGCCTGTTAAATTTGATAAATAGAAAAAAACCGATTGAATATTTAAATTGGAATTGTTATATGTGCCGAAAATGAATGAACAAATTTGTCATTGGTCTTAGTATTAGAGAAGCTTATAAAAAATTAATAATGTCAATTACCCAATGTAGCAATGTTTTAATACAAGTTTTGAAGTTGTAACTATTATATCACTTTTTATTATTTTATTGTTATTTTTTGGATATGTACACCTGAATTATTTTATAGGAACTGAGTAAATGGTCACTGAAATTATCTAATGACCTGGTCAGGATCAAGGGACGTCAATTGCCCCCTGAATCTATAATACAGGGCAATAATTACAAATACCCAGCTGGTGATACTACTGAAGGTTGGACTAGAGATATGAGGTAAATACAATTTGCAAGTTATATAAATTTCTTATTTATAAAGGGAAGGGATGAATGCTTATGAGATATTATTTCATAAGAATGCTTGTGCTTGAGCTTGACTATAAAGAAGAAGAAAAAACTATGTCAATGAATAGCTAATTCTATTATTAAAAATACTGTGAATGCTGGGAATTTAAGAACAGGGCATTAAAATATATTTTTAATCAATACATATAAATGAAAATCGAATTTCTGGTATTGGTGTTAAGCTAATTTCCTTAATAATGAAATGATGAGACATACTCACAGAGTATTATCATGATTACATATCGTCGTTATACTTTTTCATAGTGGTTAAGCAATAATTATAAAATTTAACCAAGATAACTTAAAATTGATAAAAGGATTATAGGGGTTAAGTAATCATATTATATTATAAATGACCATAGGAAAAACAACCATATCCAAGAGAATGAGATCACAGAGACAGGGTAATGAGCGAGTAACTTAACCAATATTTTTTTGAAAGCTAAATTTTATTATTGACATATGTTTGTTTATTATATTTATAGTGTGAGAAGATTTATAAAACTCCCAAATCGTTGGTAGATGTCACTTAAACATGACAGCTTTAGTGGGAAAATGTCAAATGTCAGCATAGACTAAAAATACAGTTTCAAGAATAGATATAACTATTGAACTGATTTGCTTAATCGATTTGCACATCTATTTTCATTATATATTTTACTCTTAGTAATTAAGCTCATTCACATTAATTAATTATTGACAATTTTTACTAACTTTTTAATACATGTAAATATTTTTATAAAACACTCTCTTCAACTCATTACAATCAGGCTTCTAGGCAGTAATCTATACACAAAATTGACTATGGCACCATATCGGTAGTTGTTTTCCTTTGTTGCTATTAAATATTATTTTATGACAGATCAAAACCTTTGTTGGCCATCGCTCAATTGCCATCATGGGTTGTGATCACACCGGAGCGCCAACGCCGCGACACCGAGTCATTCGTTGACCTTATTATGAAGACCGGTGCAGGCTGTGGCTTCCGAATGGCCAGGCCAGAAATAGGTTTGTGGAATTAAACCTTGAAATTAAAAAAGAAAAAACATTTTTACTCTTAGGTTACTGTGATACAATGCGGATTGCAATATTGTGATCTTATAACACAGTGTCATATTTGTTACATCTTTATAATTAATCTGTATTATCTTGTTTGTGATATTAAAATAATACTGATTTTTCTGCAAGCCATTGAAATAACTGTCACAAAGTGCTGACTTACTAGCTTTTTCTTTGCATCGGTGACATGTGGTGCACTTTTCCTTTAGCAGATTCATAACAATTCTATCTTTTCATGGATTTTTTTTTCTGGTTCACATATATGTCATTTCGATATCATTTTTTAATTTATTTACGTCACTATATTTATTTTTATTTTAAAATACCTTCCGATTTTTGATAATGAATTTAATTATCAATTCAGTTTATTTTATTTTATTTTTAGTCACTATACGGATGGATTCGGCCACTGAATATGGTAATATGTGTGAAGCAGCTATTGCCAAGAAGAATCCAGCGATGATTCTTTGCGTGTTAGCAAGAAATTCTCCAGACCGGTAAATATATCAAATTTAATAACAAAGTTATTTTTAACCAACTTCAAAAAGTAGTAGGTTCACAATGATTTTGTAGTATAGTCTAGATTTATCTCTTGAGGTCTATATTTTTCGGGATAAGTGGTGGTACCCTATGTCCTTTTCTGTACACTTGACCACTATACTTTCACGATGACCGTTTGAGTAGTTAAAGGCGTGAAACTGTAACAAACAAACGCACTTTCGCATTTTTTTTTAATTTTTTACCTCAGAACTTTGTCATTCATAAACCGATTTTTATTGAAAAGAGGCTATTTTCAAGTTAGTCTCATTTTATTTAATTTCATTAGCATTGGACTTTACAATTTATAGATACCTAATGGGACTCTTCAAAATCGAATGGGAAATGATATATATTATATAATAGGTACTTAGCTGTGGTCAAGGGCATGTAATATTGTTTTTTTTTAAGTCTTTTTATTTGTTAAAATTTGATGTTATTTATATGAGATATATTCTTAATTGTGTAGCATAGAAGTCATTTTTGTTTATATATATTTTTCTAATTGTATTGTATTGAATTGTAACAGGTATGAGTCGATCAAAAAGAAGTGCACAGTGGACAGAGCTGTGCCGACACAAGTTGTTTGCGCTCGGAATATGACAAGTAAATCCGCAATGTCTATTGCGACAAAGGTGGCCATTCAGATGAACTGTAAGGTAAAATTTATTTTATTTCTTACTAACTTATGGTATTAATTTAACAATATATTTTATGTGCAGAGAAAAAAAATATACTTAGGATATTTCTTTGTAAACAATATTTTCCGTTTACTACCCTTCTCATGCGCATCAAACTGCTTACACCATTTCTCCAAAGCAAGAAAACAAACGTTTACGAACACATAGTAATTATAAAAACGTACTATCCATTTTATTAATATATTATATAATTAATATTTACTTCTATATTTTCTTAATTATTGATAATCATATGATGCAAAAAGGGCATATCACAGCAGCAGTTAGATACGGGTTTAATCCAAAAGGGCTCATAAAAAATCTGCTTTGGATTTTTTTTTTTATTTGAATGATATTTTACCTTGACCTACACGATATTATATCACCTTCCAAATTTAGAAAGAGCGCTGTCCGCTACAAATGCTTTGAACGCTCTGAACATAAATGCGCAGAGTTAGATATAAATATATATTATACATATATATAACATCGAGACAAGTTGAATTAACAAATGCCAATTATAGGTTCCTATAAAAATAAACGGTATGTTTTACAGTTGGGAGGAGCCCCGTGGACTGTAGAGATACCGTTGCCTTCGCTAATTGTGATCGGTTACGACGTGTGCCACGACCCGCGCTTCAAAGAGAAAAGTTATGGCGCTTTCGTCGCCACGCTCGACAAGAATCTCACGCAGTATTATTCCGCCGTGAATGCGCACACATCTGGCGAGGAGCTCAGCGGACATATGGGCTTCAATATCGTATGTGCCCTCAAAAAGTTCCGTGAAAGGAATGGTCAGTATTCGAAAAATGTATATTTTTACGCATGTAAAAATCTATTTGTTACCAATTTTTTATAATGTGGTCATGTTTTTTCAGGTAATCTCCCTACTAGAATTTTCATTTATCGTGACGGTGTCGGCGATGGCCAGTTACCATATGTATACAATCATGAGGTAATAATTTCTATTATTCCTCTCCTTAGTTTGTCTGTTTTAGTTACTTTGTGATACTTGAATTTAAACTATACAAATAAGTAAAATTGAAGTGCCTTTAATGTCCAAATAATAGTTTTCTACTAAACAGATATAATATCATACGCGGTATATATAACAAAATATCAATTTATTAAATCTTTGTCTATCGGTTCTTTCTGGCTAATTTCCGAAACAATTGGACCAATTTTGATGGGGAGGTAGCAGAGAGCTGTTATTATAAAGAATAAGTTAGGTTACTATTATTCTAGAAATATAGTGTTCTAAGAAAATGCTCACGTTTACACTGAATAATATTTGTTTGTGTAAATTCCACGCATCTAACTATTATAAAAAAGGAAACTGTAATCTAAATTTACTTGTTAACATGTAAATGATAGATTTACTTAGATATTGTATTTAAAATTAATTTTCAGGTTGTGGAGATAAAGAAAAAACTGAACGAAGTATATGCAGGTGTCGAATATAAATTAGCTTTCATAGTTGTTTCGAAGCGTATAAACACGCGCGTGTTCGTCGATCGCGGCAGGAGCGGGGAGAACCCTCGCCCCGGCACAGTTATTGACGATGTTATTACATTGCCTGAAAGGTAAGTCTCATTCTATATATAATGAGTTGAATAAAATCAAAATCGATATCTTAACTAATATTATTAATGCGAATGTCAGTATGTTTGTGTTTGTTAAGTTTACTTATTCCATAATGTGATTAATATGAAGTAGAATAAGTGCGTTATTTAACTTTCCGACTAAAGCACAATGTTATGTTCAAAACATTTTTCCTTTCTTTTTACTAAAACTCAAGATTTTTATGAATGTAAATGAACAATTACTACTATCTTCATAATGTTCTTTGACTTTGTCATAAATTACATAAAGTTCATACTGAAACTAATACATATAAATGTAATATATAATAGATATAAATGAAATAAGACTGTTCATCGCAAAGCCTCTTACTAAACACATACTAATAATACTATTATTTCAGATATGATTTCTACTTGGTGTCACAAAATGTTCGAGAAGGCACCATTGCACCCACATCTTACAATGTTCTTGAGGATACTACGGGCCTGCCTCCCGACCGTGTAAGTATACCTTTATACACATGAGATCTCTAGATAATGAAGGTTTATTTAGAAAAAAAATAAACAAATTATTAGAGTGATAAGAATAGGGGTTGTGTTCAGCAAATAAGGGTCGGTATCGGACAATATTACTGAACTGCATAGAAAAATATTGTGTCAGATAGTCGTGATCACAACATACTACCATACCACATATTGTTTTACTAATATAGGTTTTACATTTGACCACAATCTCACCTGATGGTAAACGACAATGTGGTATAAGTAGTAAACACGCTAAACCTAGACAGGGACTGGCTCTAAATTGTAGCTTCAGTCAAATTACAAAGATTTCAAAATAACAGGATTTTAAATAATCAAGAGAAGGGAAAAAATCAAGTAACCAAAACTCATCATTTATTATTGTAAACATTTGCCCATTTATTCACATTTTTTTTTTTCAATATTTTTTTCGAGTGAGCGAGTTCTGTATATTATTATCCAATGAATTTACGGTCGTGATGAGAGCTAAAAAGAAAACGTCGCTTGTATCGGTTCCGAGGGTTCAACCTACAAATCTTACATATCTGCATAATAAATACTTCAAATTATAGAGAGTATATATGAGGGCCCAAACTTCACGATCAGAATACTCTTCCTTCAACTTCTAATTACCGAAGAGAAAAACCTGACTGACTGTACCTGAATACACTTGTAGGTCCTGGTGACAAATTTTCCACTTAAAGGTATTAGCGAGCGAAAGACTACCTTGGTTTTTGGACGATTTTTTCCTTTATCAAAAACTCCCAAGTTTTATTTCTCATACCTCTATAGGTTAGCGTTTGACCACAATCTCATCTGATGTCAAATAATGATGTAGTCTAAGTTGGTAATCACGCGAAAGCTGGAGGGAGACTGGCTCTCAAGTGTAGCTGCCGGAACACACCAACAGGTGCTTGGCGGGAGATTTTGAACTTGATAGGGTAGTATCTAGCCAGGCGCGGACTTAAAAAATTCCAAGGTTTCGATCAATAACACACGAACAAGTTTTCAATGAAGCAATCATTGTTTCGGAGATTTTGTGAAAAGGTAGAGCGTTAATAAAATTTCCAGGTCCAACGTCTGACGTACAAGTTGACCCACTTGTATTTCAACTGCTCTGCGCAAGTGCGCGTCCCGGCCGTGTGCCAGTACGCGCACAAGCTCGCCTTCCTCGCGGCCAACAGTCTGCACAACTCGCCGCACTATTCCTTAAATGACACACTATATTTCCTCTAAAAAGTACTCATAATATAAGAAATATTATCCCCGTACAATTATTATTAAGCTAGAATTAATTTTCGATGTTGAAGGTTACCTAGTCGTAAGTATATGATTCGTGTGATTTATACCACCTCAGCTATTATTAACATTTACTTAATGTTTTTTAGTTGTTAAGACATGGTTGTTTAATTTAGAGCTACTTTACGATTTGTATTACTTGTTATACTTTTAAATGCTGCCGTCCGCTGATTAGAAGACAACTTAGCGTAGGAGTTTCTTGAATTCCAGTGTTCGATTAAAACTTTTAAAGCATTACTTTTTTCTTATTCTAACTTGTAAAACCAAATCTATATCGATTTATAATTTTGTTTATCAATAAAACTGTATTAATTAGTTGCATTCATTTTTATTATTAAACAAACTTCAGTAGTCTTTATGCTTATTTGTTGACTATAAAAACCACACTTGGTAATTGTGAATTCAGTTTTTTTCATATAGTGTCTTTGTAGTCAGTATACGGTTGAATGTACCACCTATATTTGTTTTTTTTTTTATATTTTAGATATAATGTAAGCGCGTTTGTTGCGATCTGATTTGCTTTATAATTTGTTAGATTTAGTATTGAAGCAGCAGCTTTATATACCTCAGTGGTCGCCATGATCGGCATTTTGCTTATTTAGTCTTAAGGATTCATTCCAACCTCGATACTATTAAAGTGTATCACATTACAACTGAATATTCTCATAATTACTTTTGTAAGGTTAAATTGTATTTTTTTATGTTTACGAAAAATACTTGAAATTTGTTTTTGATTACTTTGTAATAAACAGCTTTTCTATTATGTGATTTCTTTTATTTCAACTATCTGTAAGTTTTTAAGCCATTTTTAGGTCATAACAACACAAAAAATTTTTTTTTCATGGTAACTAGGCATTTAATTGGGATTCTAATCGCATCACTCTGTAAGAGATCCACTGGCCTGTGCCTGAAGGAAGGTATAGGCCCTGTGCCTGAAGGAAGGTATAGGCATAATCACCACGCCAGCCCATAACTTATTAGTGATTATAAACTCTGACAAATCCACAGTTCTATGTTATCCCACATACACATACAACAAAACCATTTCTGGTTTCCTCACGATGTCTATCTTCCCCGTCGTCAGATAGTGTTAAGAATTAAGTTCGTAACTATACGCAGCACATACGGGGGTAACCTGCAAGGATCAAATTAACATTCCATCGGTCAAGCCACTCGACCGCAACGATTTGGATTACGGGCTGTTTGTTATAGTAATAATTACTATAACATTATTCGTTCGTTATTACTTAAAACCTTAAATCCCTTTTACAGATGTGAAGTTATCTCTTAAATTTTTTCAATATTTCTTAGTTTCTACAAAAAATCGTAATGATCTATTAGCTATATAGTACACTAAAATCATAGCCACCAGTAAAATATCGTTAAAATAAATTCAGTCTATTCGGAGATGGAAACAACATGCTGTAAGAAACTTTGCGAGTTTAAAACTTTGAAACAACTAGACGTATGTAATTTAACATAATGGTTAGGTATTTTGTCTAATATAAAAATAAAACAGCAAAGCTGAAGTTCGGACCGACTTAATAAAAATGCACTCAATCTTAACTAATACTGTAAATACGAAAGTACCCAGCTCTACCATTCATGAAATTTTGTATCTACGTTGTCAAGTGTACAGAAAAAGAACCGTTCATCCAGGAAAAAAGTACTGTTCCCGAAGGATGTGTCAAATCCACATTAATGCAAACAAAATCGAGTTATGTACATATTATAGTCAAAGGTCGATATGCAGTCTCTTCTCGGAATGGCTGATCTATCCTAGGTTTGACCAGTCTTTGGGTAAACGTCGAAATAAATTCCATTTGGTTTGGCCTAGTTTGTTTTAATAGGGAATAATAAAAAAGGGGAATTTTGATTGGGACCATGTTCTCTATTCTACGTTTTTGGTTGTCCGAAAATGTTAGGTTAAACTAGCTATGAAAAAAAAACGCGAGTGAGCAGCGGTCGGCAAGCGCTTATATGTATAGATAAACAGTCGATAATAATAACTGTATATACACCCCGAAAAATTGCTGGTGTAAATGTATTCTAAAATAATGTGACGTGAGTTATTCATAGTACTTGACTCAGAGCTATGTACTTATCATGTGTTGTACATTTGTTTTTCAAACGAAGATAAAATAAATAACAATTAATTTACCTATAGAACGACAATAAAATCGATTTTAATGTTTTACCTCTGGGTCTCATAGCAACCTGATAGTGTGTTGTGTTCGCCTTCGACAGTACAGTCGGAGTCGTTTATTCGTACAAAGACCCGGTTGTTATGGCATAGTTAAGTAGGTTGTCGAAATAAACAACATGGAAGAAGGGAAGACTGATCCAGAAGAAATAGAAAATTGGAAAGTTTACGAAGCTTTGTGCAGCAAAAATCCAATAGAGGTAGATTAATTATTCTGTTAACATGCTACAATGAATAATTTACAAGGAACTACTATTTTCCGTATATAGAAAAAGCCGCCTAGAACTAGAAATAAAAAGATAGTGTCATATTTAGCAAGAGATGATTTTCCTTTATTATTGTTAGTGAATAAAATGACTGGAATTTGTTTTGTTAAAACATATGATACTACTATACTATACTAATGTGTTTACACATTACTTTAACATCACACTAAGCATATGAGTTTATATATATATATACATAATGAAAATACAGTTCTTTTAAGACTCAAATCACGTTATTGTTTCTAACTGACAACGCTATTGGCCTGACGAGCCTGCACATCTTCACCGGACTACAACTCGAATCGCGTCAAAACTGCTCAATCTATTAACATAGAAGTATGACCGTTCGATTTGGATTTTTTTAGATACCATTAATCCTTTGACATTTTCTTTAAATTAAAAGTTAGCTTGGCATAATCTGCGTGTAATGGTAAATAAAATCCGCTTACTAGGTTGCGATCTCACTACGGATGAGTTTGTTCAGATGATTGACATATCGTGTTTACTATATTAGATTAAATGTAGACATACATTACCTACCTAATATAATGTGTTATTTCTTACTTAGTAACCTGGATTTATGCAGTTGGATACTAATAAAGCTAGATAATATATTGACAGGATATATTCTAATACACTTGAATATATATATTCCTTTGTATATTGTATTGTACCTCAATTTTATAGCTGTATAGCACTTGTCATTGGATTTCGATATTTATACTTGAGACCTGGATTTCATTAAATTATAATATTGACATACCAATGATTTATGTGTTGTAGAGTGTAACCAATCGTTGGCTGAGAATATATTTAAAAAATCAAGTACCTATATGCAAGCTTCGCATACAAATTTATTTATGTAACTTTACATAGGTACAGTTTTATTCTTCGTCTTCTTGTCTTTGGATATGATTGACACAAAATGATTTCGTCCTTCGTGTTGTAAATAGAAATTTGGCTTAGTATTTCACGTCTGGCCACTCGCATGACGTCAAACCTTGACTTCTTGTATGTGTCTAGCCAATGATGGCTAAATAAATACTATCATCGCCTTAAAGGTACTATTTCCTGTCTCTTGTAATTTAACCAGGCTGCTTTACAAACTTCAAGTCTTTTAGTATAAACCAATGTAATTCAAAAAACTTACAATATCTATATATATAAAAATGAACTGCTGTTCGTTTTGGATAATTTTGGATTTGGATATTTGTGGAAGTTATATATTTACGCACCGCAAAAAAAAATATATTACATCAAAAGCTTTAAATTGATTAAGTGCATAACTGTTGCATTTATGTGGTTAATAAGAAAAATGCATTAAGTTTTGACCACATTTTACACAAACTAAGTGGTACAAAGTTCACCTGGTCATATTAGTATCTTATGTAACAATTGTTGAATGTATGTAAGTGCTGAGCGGCTGCACTGCACTTATTTAGATAATTCTTTTTTTATCGTGTTTGTAATTATCAGGACAACGTCTGTCAGAAAGAAAATGATTGATAATTCATAAAGAATAGTAAAATATCTTGGGTTTAAATATCTGATATAAAAAAGTCAGCGAGTGAGTGAGATAGACTACAGTAGGGGGTGTTTAAAACAGACAGAATTGACACATTGACGTTCAGTTGCCATATTATATAATTACATGGGCGTAATGTAAAGGGTGATTTTTTCATTTACTACGTCAGTAAAGCCGTGTGGCGCCGTGGTAAGCAGATAGTATATCTATATAAATATATAGAGATCTGTCGTTATGCGCACATCACTCAAAAACTACTGGATTGGTTTCGATTGCATTGTTTTAAAAAATAATTATCACAATAATTTCATTTAAACTAAGAATTTAAGGAAATACGATTTTTATAAGCACTATACGTTAAGCGATGTATTGTATTGTCGTAGACAAATGGAGCGAACGGTGTGGTGCTTATGTTTTTCCCACTGTACTTAAGATATCTTATTCATATAATAAACGACGCAAAGAAAGTCGCCAGTTAGCATAACATTATTATTTTACACTACATACAAGTACCGTGTAAGTTCATGAGCAACCTGACAGATGTATCTATAGTCTGATATGCCGATCAGAAATACTTAGAACGCAGAGATAACAAAAGTCCTTTTTAAAATATACTTTTCAACTAGAGATACACCTCCTTATGTTTACTGAATCAGAAATGAAAGCTTCTGATTACATACATTAAACGAGATTGCGTGCATCGTTCCGTACCATGTACCGTTCTATCCATGAAATATAACCCTCGCTGAATATAACTTAAGAACAATTTACAAAACCTGCGCTTCACATTATTACCTACAATACAAAGTTATGCAAGTATAAATCATTTGAAACCCCATAGTAAACCCAAACTCTTTTGATTTAATTGTCAACAGTATCTTGTTATTACCCATCACGACGAAAATTTATAAATTATATCTTCCGGGCTTTGTATTGATTAATGTAAATTCTTATGCCGATGAACGTACACAGTAAAATATCGTGACTCCCGATGGGTAAGCCTGAAATAGCGACTTGTATCACGCTATATTTCAAACAAGAAATAGGTTACTAAGTACTTACTTTAACATCAGTAGTCTTTTAACCGTCGGGTAATGCTGTCTTACTGAAAAACGTAAGAAAATAATATAACATTTTGTAAGTTGCACGTAACGTAAAATCAAAGATTTATTTATTTATTATTTTGAAATTAATACTTTAGCTTATATGTACAGATGGAAACAGATTCGGGAAATGATATAATTACTTCGCTCCGAAGTGACCTCGCTGCTCTTCAGTACAAAAGAGATAAACTAGTATCCGAAGTAAGTTCTTCTTAAGATATAAAATGTAATGTAATCATTAATTTTAAATCCATTTTTACATAAAGGTTTTTCCAGGCCGGTGACTTAAAAAACCAAATGCTTTCACGAGATCAAAGAATATTAGAGCAGCAAGTGGAAATTGACCATTTGCGCGAACAAAATGCTAGACAGAATGCTATTATTTCATCTCTTAAAAAGAAAATTCAAGATCTAGAAGAAATAAATCGTAATCTTCAAACAGCACAAGGAAGAAGCGATCTCACTATGCAAACATTACAAAGAGATAATCGCTATTGTGAAGAAAAAATAAAGGATATGGAAAAGAAAATGCGATCTTTAGAGTTAGAATGTCATAACGAGGAACAACAAAAGGAGAACGCACGTTGCCAATTTCATGATTTGGTTCGAAGGTTATCCGCTGCCTTAGATGCTGATTTCTGTGATTCCACTCACTCTCATTCACCGGAAAGTCTTATTATTAAAGCTGCTGAATTGGTTCAAGAAATTACAAGATTGAAAAACAAATGTATGAATACTACGGAGAATTTATCAACTATTGAACAAGATTTACGTAGTTCCAGGGATGCTCTGGAACGATCTAATAATGACAAGGATATATTGCAACGACAACTCTCATCCCAACTTTTAGATATTGAACGTCTTAAACAAGAAAAAGAATCGTTAACTGTTCAGAACCGCGTGATAGAACGAGAATTACACGAGGCCAGGGAAAAATTGTCACACTGTAGTAAAAATTTAAACGTAGTTACAGATAACGTCAATCAAAACGAATCTATGATAATACAGCTCAAAGGTAATCTATTCAAATCTTTTTTTTTTTTACTTTATAGGTTAGCGTTTGACCACAATCTCATCTGATGTTAAATGATGATGTGGTCTAAGATGGTAGTCACACTAAACCTAGAGGGAGACTGGCTCTCAAGTGCAGCTGCTGGAACACACCAACAGGTATTTGGCGACAGATTTTCAACTTGAGGGCGGTAGCTAGCCAGGCGGACTTAGAAAAAGCCCTACCGCCATGCTATGGTTTCATCACAATGTTTTCCTTCACCGAAAGCTCCGACTCAGATGCTAGGATTCGAACCTACGTCCTTCGACGCTGTGTCCGAACACACTACCAACTGAGCCATCATCGCTTCAAATCTAGAAGACAAATATTACTTAAAATTTTATATATTTTAAAAATTCCAGAGGATATACGACATCGCGATGAGAAGTATCAAAGGCTTCAATCAGAATTCCGCAGTACCATGGAGTCTATCGCTATTCTTCTCAGTTTACCAACGCGATTTGTTGAAGCACATGAAAGTACAATAAAGGATAGAATACGAGAAATTTTAAGTGAAAACAAAGATAAGTCTGTCGTTAGTAAATATTAATGTCTCTTACTGTAAATTTTAGTTTTTGTGTACCGCAATCTTGAATCAGAGTAAAAGTCAAATATTCATCAGAACACATTTATCCAACAAATCTTCTTTACTTTTAAGCAAATAGACGCATTACGTGATAAACTGAATATGGAATCTCAACAACTGGGCAGAACAGCACATCTACATGACCAAGCTAATAGCCGTATGCGAATTCTAGAAGATGAAAGGAACATACTAGAAACTAAAGTGCATAAGTTAGAATCAGAGCTTAATGCTACAGAGTTGTCTAGAGATAACCTTCGAAAAGATAAAGCAAACGTAAGTATTATTAAGGCCACAAAAAATGCAATTATATACTTACTCTATGATATTACTACTCTATAATATACTGTGTATACGTGTGTGCGATATACGTTTATCTAATACCACAAAAAACCGTTGTTATTTCAAACTTCATCAAATATACAATTCGGATCACTTTACATGTCAGAAAAAAAATTTTGTTTGTATTTTCCCAAAAATATATAAATAGATTTATCAATTATTTTGTGGAGATAAATGGTTATAGGAGTGAAAAAGACGTGTGACGCGTACCAGAAATCAATCATCTTACAAATTTTTAGTATACAAAAAACTAGAGAAAACTATGCTGTAGTTATTTTAAGATAAATTATATTCTATACCTATTAAGATTACTTATTACCTATTTACTTGTGTTCGGACTTTTCTATGTTATAGTTACGCCGGGAAATAGACATGTATTTTCTAAAATGAAAATTACGCTCCCGTGTGGATATATAAAACAACTGTCTGGTAATTTTTTGCTTAACGAGATACCAATTTCTTTGTTAATATAATACTCCATACTCATAGATATATTTTTTTAAAACCTACAGTGATTAGGATAACAATATAACGTACTATTTATAACCGGGTAAATCCAAATTTTTAAAAATAGCTCTTCATCACGCCTCAAATATTTATATTGAACATGATTTTAGGTATTAGGTAATTAGGTCATGAGGACTAGCAAAAGCATCGTACAATATTTAAAAAAAACTTACAACAAGGTAATTAGGCCATGAGGACTAGCAAAAGCATCGAACAATATTTAAAAAAAACTTACAACAAATCACGTTATTACACACGGGAAATTTAAAAATTCGATTATATAAATTATAATCATATAGCTATGTTTAGTCAGTAATTACATTAGTATAGACTAATGAACCGCTCCGGTTTCGCACACGTGTAATGTATAAGTATCCAGAAGATTTACATCAATTTTTTAGCACTTTGACATTTACGAAATAAGGATTAATAAATATTAATCAAAATAACGTCGCAAATAACAATTTTTTTTATAAGATGTAAAAGATAAAAATGCTTGTTGTGGATTATCCTTAAGAAATAGACATATACACATCGTGGACTCTTCTGCAAGCATTTTTAAGATGTACAATACCTTATTTTTTGTATCTCATAAGGTTTGGCCAGCGTTTCCCATTTTAAACGTGTTGTCAACGTATTGTAGATTGTCTTTTATATTTTATAATTGTCTTCAGTGCTATTTATACTCTATGGAACTTCTTATTATATCGTTATTTATCAACTCTTACGGTAAAAAAAATGTGATGACGTGTAGCCTAAATAATACTTCGAAAAGTCCTTAATTAACCTGTATAAGTCTCGTCAAAAAGCTCACCCATTTTAGAATTTAGTTCCGGCAAAGAACATACACTTAAATTTTATTGGCTGATAGCATAATATTGAATAGTGTTGATAGTAAATAAAACATTATGCAGTAAATATCGATGTATAAATTTACAATATGTGATGGAAAAATACACTCCAATATTTTTATTTTAATGTCTCTATCGGAGACTGATTTGGTAATTAAACATGTGGCTATTGTTGTCCAACTATGGTGTATTTAAAGGCTGGTATTGGTTCTGTTATTATTATTATTATTATTAACTTTAATATCCTCGAAAAGAGGTAATCATTGTCTGTAAGCCATTGTTTCAACACGACGATAATGGCGGATGTGTTCCTATAGTACAATGTGTTAGAAATAGGGCCGTTGTTAATGAAACTGTTGATTTATTGAATATGTTAGTATTAGCCCCAGGTATGTTAATGGGTATGTAATGTGTTAATTACTTATTTATTTACAGTAAAACTAAGTCATATTACAATAAAAACATCAATAAATAGGACTATTGAAACAGTATAAAGCCTTAATAAATTTAATTATTTCTTTCAATATTTGTATTAATAATGGGCAGTCTTTTATTTTACGCATATTTAAATGAGTCAAATAATAAAAGTATATATAGGTATATACCTAAAACTATAATTAAATTATTGAAAAATAACAAAGATGGGCTCTTGATATATCCAATTTCACGTTATTTAGATTGTTTTTATTATACAGTTCGTGGCATTCCTCGAGCGTCTAAGCAGAACGCTAAATATGGATGAGTTGACCCAGGATGTCGGAATAGAATTGCATACTGAATCAATTATACACCGAGCAGAACAGTTGGCGAGGCTCGAGAGCGATAAAATTGTTGACAAGGTCAGTCAGCTGTAGGTTGTAAGTAAACGCCTCTACATACCGCAAGAAATGCGCTTACTGTACGTACTATACAAATCTACATATAATACTATTATTGTTACATTGAAATACTTTATTCGAAACTAACAAAGTGGAATGCTATTCTATTTGGACTTGTTATCACAGACCTCTAAAACCTCACCTATATACGTTTTTTTATTGTATAATGCAAGGTTTTTTCCGCGGTTTCGCTTGCGTTCATATAAATTTTACCTATCTTTTTGGAATAGTATTGTTCTGGATGAAACCTACCTATATATACCTATATATTCTTTTCTGTACCTGACAACGTGCATGCCAAAGTTCATGATGATTTGTAGAGTACTTAATTTATGAAAGCGTAAAAAACAAACAAACTCACTTTTGCCGTTACATATAATATTAATATGGATTAGGATTAAGTTATTACGATAGCTAGAAATTTCTAACTAACGCTAACGCTTTCTGAAATAAATATCTACAAATTATTGTAAATTACTATATATATATGTATCAGAATTTTACTATTGTTAATAATTGGAATACAATTCATATTTTAAGATATATTAAATTATTACAATAGACGTAGAAAACTATAATATTCCAATGGTAAAATCCTTCTTAATTTATTGATGATAAGTTCAGTCCTCGTATCTTGTACATTTTTTTTGTAATTAGAATATGAAGATATTTTGATCAGAGTTATACTGAGCACATTAGTGACCAAAAAGAAAGGCGATGGCTATCATATGCTTATATTTGAGAATAGTACATGGATGTAATACTATGACTGGTCAAAAATGAACGAATTATTTCTCGAAATATCCTCTCTTACGTTTTAGATAGTCTTAATTAATGTAAGTGCCCAGTTCCGGGTGTTTTAATGCACCCTATTTAGAATTTGCTAACCAGCCCATAGAAAAACCTAGTACCATGATTAAGTTTTATTGTATAGAACAGTTATTAAGATTTTTCTCTTTTCTTGTGTGGAATTTCATGATAATTTTGTCCGACCGAATCGCGACCGCAATATATCAAGCGAGCGCCATAGTGGTTTTAGACGTGTTGCGAATCAGCTACTGTATGTCCAAATATACAGCGGGGTAATAAGGATTTGTATTCATTTCGTTCACGACCACATGGCACATGATGACAAACCTGTCACAGTGGCTATATTTTAGTTAGCAAGCTAATACAGCAATGATATCTTAGTGGTTGCTATTGTTCTTAGATGGAAAAAAAAAACACACAACCTAACTGTAGAATGCCTGTATACTTCAATATGACGGCCCAATAAAGTTCAACTGGGCTTTACGAACGAAACATGATGAAAGCGAAATCCTAACTAACATTTTAAATGCGAACATGAGTTTGTTTGTTACCCTTTCACACCGTAAATACTAAACCGATCACAATGAAATTTTGTATGGCATGTTAGTCAGGAGTACAGTAAAGGATATAGAGTTTTCATCAAAAAAGACGTACTATTCCCGAACGATCTACAGTAATACGAGCAAAGCCGAATGTAGAAACTAGTAAACTTTGTATAATTAACTCTTATCAATGTACAAACTTCAGAGTGCAGGAACAGGGGAACACGCTGTTATGTAAATTACATCAAATAAAAACTTGTACATACACAAGTCGATTTAAATGTCAACTACACTTAACTACACAGACATGTATTTTTTCTTTGTTTTTTACACAGACATTTTTATAGATATATTATTTGAAATAAAATTTTGAACACCAAAAAATTTGTATCTTATTATATGTAATATATATATTTGTAGTGTTGTCTTTACTTAATTGTGTGTTTTGTGTAGCTGCTATATTACGGATACTATGGTACTCTCCCGCGTCTGCGCAGAGAAAGATCATTCCATGATTTGCCTTACCTTAAAGAAGTAAGATTCTATGATATGAAATATGTATTCCAAACTAGCATGCTATTATATCACTACTAAATTAACGTATTTAGAGTTTAAAGTGACCGTAAAATTAGACCGCAATTAAAGTTCGCTTCTGTAAGACTTAGCATCCATTTCTAATGTAACAAGTAAATATTATCATTAGGTATCTACTTAGTTATAATATTTTATAATTTTTTTAATCGTACGGCTAAATTGAGTATCCATCTTTTAGTAGCATCAACGGATTAACTCTATTTATCGCTGTGAGGTTCAATTTATATGTAACAGTGCAGCGGCCAAAAATTTGTTACTCTTTAGCACCATCCGGGGAGCACGTACAGGGTAATGTAATAGTTAGTTATAATTATATAGTGTTAGTTATAATTAGACATAATAACGCGTAAAATGCAATCACGCTAAAAACTATTTGGTTAAAAGTAACATGTATTTCGATATACAATATTTATTTGTTTTAGAAAATACTATAGAAGATAATTTTATACATTATTATTTGTAGACAAATAAAACAGTCTCTATTTTTTTACATATATTTTTTTATTACAGACTGCCGTAGTTTATCAATTGCAAAGAAGAATAAGAATTCTCCGTGAGCAACTACAAAGGAAAGATTTGCATTTGGATTTGCTCCGTCGAAAATTAAGCATACAAGTCAGTTTTAAAAAAACAAATGAAAATAAAACGTTTTCTTAACTTTAGTTATTATTCCCCTGAACGTAGTTAACCCCTCGGCTGATTTTTTAAGATCCAGATCTCAAAATGGCGGATTACGTTATTAATTTTTTTTATTTCATGACATCGTTCGTACTTTGTAAATTTCATGGTTTAATACAAAAAAGTTCGTATAAATGAAAAAATAATTTTAAAATACATTTTACATAAACTTGTTTTTCAATACATCATTTGCAAGTTATTCAAAGTTTTGTAATAAATCAGGATTTTTTTCAAGCTTGTGCTGCCAATAGTGTGTTAACTGTGCTTGACGTGATCTACATACGTTTGTATGGATCCTTAAACCTCTATTATTCTGGACAGTCCAGGGGTTAATGTATTAAATATAACTGTATTGTATGCAGTTGCACTATTAGACATTAAGTTATTAATTTGCCTTTTTATTAACTTTTATTTTAAACTTTTTCTGAATGTATATGAAAGGAAGAGAGTTGTCGTGTGCGAGCAGTGCTGCAGGCGGAACGCGACTGAAGCCATGTCGCGTAGTAAGAAATTGTCACGACAATGCGACAAGCTAACCGTACAGTTGAGTGATGCACGAGCACAGATTCGTGACCTAAACGCGCAACTTGCACACGCAGCTGATTATAAGGTACACTTTATAGATAAAACTATTATAACATTTTGTTTATTTCTCGCATCTTCTCCTTTTAGTCCATCTCTACAATTTCGGTGTACACCTTTTATTTATTTTTATTAACGTGGTAAATCCCTTATGGATACCCGTCCTCCCGTGGGAGAGAATGGGTTATGTCCGACTCGCACGGACAATAACCACACGGTGTACCGGCCACTGTTTTAAGTTGGGGTGGCATGGGACCGTGTTGAGCTATCACCATGCCTCCCCCAGCGGTCAGCCCAGTGAAAGATGGCCGCGGGGCTCCGTCCTTATAGGGAGGTACACTGCATACACGAACAGCCACAAACAAATCGCCACCGCCTTGCACCGGCCCTCCTTTGGCGGAGACGGCCGCCGAGAGGGTTCGCCTCTCAGGCCCTCTCCGCCTCCTCCTTCTGCGAGATGACCTCCTCATAGAAAGAGGCCATCGCCGTTCATGCGTTTTCGCAACCGAGCATGGCCACAACCACGCTCAGCAGCGAAAGATCTCCTCCCACCGACGCAACCAGAGTGCGGCGCTGCACCTCCCATGCAGCACACTCAGACAGAGTGTGCTGCGCGGTGTCCTCTTCAGCGCCGCATTCGTGACATGCGGCGGTCGGCTCCCTGCAAGCGATCTGGTGCAGGTACCTCCCTTAATATATATCGTTCATCTTTATACTGTGCCAATTGTATGCAATTAGATTCCGCCGCTCTTAAAATATTGTCGCACCAACGCATTCGTGGGCTTCCTGTAGAGAATTTCTCTCCTCATTCTTTAGATGGATTCAACAACGACTATACACCTGTAGTCGAGTTTACGGGGTACACGTCCACCCCACTCCTAGTTCACCATTGCTATTCATCTGAAAACGTCGGTAATTTTGGAATTTTGACTTAACCGTGTATTTGCCATATCACCATTATATCATTATTATAAATGTATCTGTAAACGACATGTAATAAATATACTGGTTATGGTCAGAATAGCACAGTATTTGAAATAATTGTAAGCAAGGGTATTGATTATATGCAAAAAAAATATCGACACATGCGAACAGAATTACCACTTTTGTAACGAATGGACGCACTAAGTTATTTAATTTATAAAGATTGCGGAATTTAATTAATTCAAGACTGTAATTTCTGAACAGTTCTGCTCTGCTCTGTTTTGTTCTGCTCTACCACGACCTTGTAGTAGAGCTTCAATCCCATACGAAGCAAACTAATAAAGAAAAATATTCATTACTATGCAAAAAGTTCGCATAGTAGATAACATTATTAATTACATATACCTACATATGAATGCGTGCGTATTTTCTGACTTTTGAATGTTTCGATAACACTAACAAAATATTTATTGTTGCTATAAAGGATAAGAAGACCAATGCCTATTATTAATGCAAAAAAAAAAAATATTAATCCATATCCACTGTGTACTCTTCCATTGTCGTAAAAACGTATTACTGGCATAACTATTTACATAAACGAGGTTAAGTCTATTAACTCCATTGAATCGTGATCCCATTTATTCACAGTAAACTAAGCTTATTTAAAGAAATCATCAATAAATATTAACTTATAAAAGCTTAGGTTTCATAAGTTAATAATAACTCTAACATCAGATAACAACATTGGAGAAGGCGCGTAGGATTGAAGAACTTCAAAAGAAACTTGACGAAGCAGAATTACTCCGAGCACGCTACAATCGCAAGGTCTCTTCACTGAAGGATCAAGTTCGGTCCACAGGTGAAACCTATGAACAAGAACGTACAACTACCGAACATCAGATCACTATGCTAAAGGACGATCTAGCTAGGTGTAAGGAAGCACTAGCGGAATGTCAAAGAAGAGAAGCTCAGTTGCAAAGCTTTAGGTAATTTAAGAAGACATTTTTATGTACGAGTACATCATATGAGATTCCATAGAATAAACTATTTTGGTACACAACACATCAAGTGTAGTAGTTTACTAATCTTTCGAAAGTACATTGTAATTCCGCAGACGACTTTATGCCTACAGCGAAAGTTCATGGCTGTTATACCTTTTGCAACTGGTACATTTTTCTATGTGATCTAGGAATTCGATTGCTAAACTCCTCGGTATTCTGGTGCCGGCTTCGGTGTCCGACTTCGAGATGGTTTCCCGACTGCAGAAACTTATCGATGCACATCATGACTTCACCGTGGTGTCCCGGCGATACGATGACCCCGCGCTACTCCGTGCCTCTTCTAGATCACCGCCGCCTTCTAGATGCAGAACTAGAACTCCTGATCGGTATCATTTATTTCGTACACTCTGTATATAACTTCTCTTTCCTAATTTATTAATTGTTTACAATTTTAATGTTTCATAAAAGTAAAATATATGTACTATTGTTACCACTTGCGTTCATTACTAAAACATTCGTAGTGGTTTACATAATTTCGAAATCGTGCAATCATTACATTGCTACTTAGATTAATTGTAGTGTTACGAATTATAAAAAAATGTAAAGCACGATTTCATAAACCGTGTTAAGCAGTTTCTTGTACAAAATAGTATAACTAATATAAATATTAGGACAAGTAATTAAATAGTATAACATGTACATACTACTTAATTACTTGTCCTAATAATAATAGGCAACATTTTAATACTCCATTGGTTTTAAACTACAATGACGGTGTTAATACACAATTCTATTCGTTAAAGGCAGAATTCTTTCTACTGATATATTAAAGTTCTCAGTTAATGTTATAGCTTAGCAGACTTAGACAATAATTAATCGATCAACAACTGCCTTCAATATTTACAGATCACTTCGTTACGACGACTCCGGGTACGCCGATCCTGCCTTCGATCTCGAGGATGACTTATATAAAAATCGCACCGTTTTGTGACAGTCACGGAGACGCACTAGATTTTAATAGTGCATAAACTTTAACAACGTGCATAATATTCACGGTGTGCCTATAACATCATGTGAATCTTAATCTCCCAGCCTTAAGTTCAAAATATGTTGCAATTTAATCTAAAGGTAGATATTTGGAAACCGTTATTAAGATAAAGATAACTATAGTTGATAATTATTACAACAATTAATAATATAATGCATTATTTATGTACAATGGATGATACATTATTGAAGATATAAATATTCTGCTGTTGATTATGAAAAGCCATGATACAAACATCGAATATTCATTTACAGTACCAGGCATTTGATTTATCAAATCGGGGTAAAGACTGAGACGTCCGGCTAAAATCGGCTTGGTTCGGTTTTGTAAAGCGTTCTCTCTATCGCACAATGCAAAGGCTGCGATAGCCGAAGATAACGCTATACAAAGTTAAACTTTATTTACTGATTGTCTTGATATTCTCTCCGACGTGCTAAATTGAATACCGGGTACCGACTGTAATTATCGTATCATTGTTACAAATTAGCCCACAGCATAATAATTGACAACAATTTATAACAACTGTTATATTGTAAAATAACACAACCGCTAATTTATTAATGATATGTAACCGTTATTGCCATTTATTGTACAATAACATCAAATTATTGTATTATAATTAATAATAATTTAATAACATTCCTTGTAGTCGAGTAACATATTTAGAGTTATATCATATGCGCACAAATTAATAAAAGTGCAGATCTCGGATTAAACAAATAGTCTTCCTTAGTTTTTGTTTTGTTTTAAATAAGCTTGTAATTAAAATATGTTGCACTTCTTTAGAATATAAGATTATATACGTAACTTGAACAATGAATATTGTTGATAAGCACTAACCATATATGTAAAACAGTGATTAATACGGCAGCGATGCAGTAATATATTTTAATCCAATTCAAATTTCCAAGAATATGTACAAGATCATCATGTTAGTATTAGAAAGCTAACGACCTCCAATATTTCAATATGGTTTTCTTACGGTTACTATGCATTAGTGCCTAATACAATAATACATGCATACTTACCTTCTATATGTATGTATGTTACTGTAAATACCGGTAGGTATATTGGATAATCGTAAATATTATAAATAAATATTAAAATTTACCGACATGAATTGGTAAAACAATTGCATTCCGGCACAGAGCCCGGCTCGCGTTTCCTTTTAATCACAAGTCCAACCTAACCTAACCAAAAACGTAAGTATCGGATCACAATAGAAATACGATAAATCCTAAGATTTGCCAAGTAAATCATTGTAAAAGTTCGAAATAAATTGTGATCATAGAACTATTCCGATTTTTACCATCAAGAGTTAGTATATCTTAGGTTTAATTAGAAAAAATGAGAATTTACCATAACTTGAGTTGTTACAGTAACATAATATGTACTCAATTATCACAGTTCCCTTATATATTTCACGATGTACATCAAACAGTGGTGTTAATTAATTACAAAGTACTAGCACTGGTCTATGACTTCCGTGATAGTAGTTCGGTAAAAGTGTAGAGGCCTTGCCAGGTCAACAGAGTAGTCAGTTCGAAAAAAAAATTTACTTGAATTCAAACACCGTCTGATCGATCGCCATGAATGTTTTCATGAAAAATGTCTTTCCTGTTTATTTTACCATAACTAGTGATTTGTTGGTAATTTAATGCGAATGAAGGTGCGGACTAAATTACAATAATATCAAATCAAAATTATTACATAAACTCGGCGAAGAATTCTGTCAATGAAAGCTTAAAATCAGACTAATGTTTCCAAAACTTATCTCACATAGTTAAATAATTTTAATGCGTAAATGTTCAAGTTGTGTATTTTTATTCGTTACAAATGGTGATTTTTGTTATATTTTATTTAGAAATCTTGTTATTTTTATATTTAGAAATACACGCACCGATTTACCGGTGACTTTGACACAACACGCTGTCTGGCATCAGTTATAGTTTCGAGTAACTATACAAAGACGTCAAAGACTTATAAAACTGTATAAAATAACTGTGTTAAATTAACTCGCGTACCATGTGGCAGGTACGTCTGATTCTAGACAAACGGTTAATGTTACAAATTAGCCCACAGCATAATAATTGACAACAATTTATAACAACTGTTATATTGTAAAATAACACAACCGCTAATTTATTAATGATATGTAACCGTTATTGCCATTTATTGTACAATAACATCAAATTATTGTATTATAATTAATAATAATTTAATAACATTCCTTGTAGTCGAGTAACATATTTAGAGTTATATCATATGCGCACAAATTAATAAAAGTGCAGATCTCGGATTAAACAAATAGTCTTCCTTAGTTTTTGTTTTGTTTTAAATAAGCTTGTAATTAAAATATGTTGCACTTCTTTAGAATATAAGATTATATACGTAACTTGAACAATGAATATTGTTGATAAGCACTAACCATATATGTAAAACAGTGATTAATACGGCAGCGATGCAGTAATATATTTTAATCCAATTCAAATTTCCAAGAATATGTACAAGATCATCATGTTAGTATTAGAAAGCTAACGACCTCCAATATTTCAATATGGTTTTCTTACGGTTACTATGCATTAGTGCCTAATACAATAATACATGCATACTTACCTTCTATATGTATGTATGTTACTGTAAATACCGGTAGGTATATTGGATAATCGTAAATATTATAAATAAATATTAAAATTTACCGACATGAATTGGTAAAACAATTGCATTCCGGCACAGAGCCCGGCTCGCGTTTCCTTTTAATCACAAGTCCAACCTAACCTAACCAAAAACGTAAGTATCGGATCACAATAGAAATACGATAAATCCTAAGATTTGCCAAGTAAATCATTGTAAAAGTTCGAAATAAATTGTGATCATAGAACTATTCCGATTTTTACCATCAAGAGTTAGTATATCTTAGGTTTAATTAGAAAAAATGAGAATTTACCATAACTTGAGTTGTTACAGTAACATAATATGTACTCAATTATCACAGTTCCCTTATATATTTCACGATGTACATCAAACAGTGGTGTTAATTAATTACAAAGTACTAGCACTGGTCTATGACTTCCGTGATAGTAGTTCGGTAAAAGTGTAGAGGCCTTGCCAGGTCAACAGAGTAGTCAGTTCGAAAAAAAAATTTACTTGAATTCAAACACCGTCTGATCGATCGCCATGAATGTTTTCATGAAAAATGTCTTTCCTGTTTATTTTACCATAACTAGCGATTTGTTGGTAATTTAATGCGAATGAAGGTGCGGACTAAATTACAATAATATCAAATCAAAATTATTACATAAACTCGGCGAAGAATTCTGTCAATGAAAGCTTAAAATCAGACTAATGTTTCCAAAACTTATCTCACATAGTTAAATAATTTTAATGCGTAAATGTTCAAGTTGTGTATTTTTATTCGTTACAAATGGTGATTTTTGTTATATTTTATTTAGAAATCTTGTTATTTTTATATTTAGAAATACACGCACAGATTTACCGGTGACTTTGACACAACACGCTGTCTGGCATCAGTTATAGTTTCGAGTAACTATACAAAGACGTCAAAGACTTATAAAACTGTATAAAATAACTGTGTTAAATTAACTCGCGTACCATGTGGCAGGTACGTCTGATTCTAGACAAACGGTTAATGTTCAAATATTCTATCTGTTGGTTTTGAGTATGAACAGTGGACATCCATAGGCAGGAAAAATTTGTACTGGAATCAAATTCATTATCAAATCTGCCGATCAGGAAAGCAACACCTGTGTGTATGTAGCTAGCTTATGATGAAATAAATTGAAGACAATTATTGTTAAGTTTTTCTGTTCGCTTCTTATAACATAAATGTTAAAACCTGTTATTTTTTATTTAATTTAAAAAATCTAATATATAAAATTCTAAAGTATAATATACTTAATAGGTATTTAATTCATAGTTACACACATATTAATATATAACATAATTAGACGTCTATATTGCTAAGTATTTTAATAAATATAGATGTATGTGATTGAACTAATTGTTTTTTTTTCAATTTTGCAGTTGAAATCCAATAAATACTATAAACCAGTTAACACTCAATATTAATTATCATTAAATTACATATATAATTTATACCAGTTTATTCATGCCGTATTTAGATGTTCTAATGCTAAGTCCATACCTGCGTGTACCACCACCATGTTTTCTTTATGATCGTAATAAATACAGGTGTGGGAACATTATCGCCATACGTTACGAACTATCGGGCTGCAAGACCATAGAGGCAACACGATAAATGCTAATGTCGAGTTATTATTGGATGACAAACGTGTGCAAACGTTATTCTGTGCCTTTATAGAAATTGATTTTGAGGATAGTTTTTAGCGCGGTAAGTATCGGAAGCTTCGTCCCGCAGGTATGGGACTAGCATTATGCTACTCCCATACCTGCGTCTATTGGCACGAAGTTTTGTTTATGGTCAGACTAAATGCAGATGTGGGAAGATGTTATCGTTATGCGTTACGAACTATCGGATTGCGTGACGATACACGCAGCACGATAACAGGGGCGGCGGTCTCTACACACATCAATGGAACTTGAAGACGCTAATTTCGAGTTACTATTGAAATGACAATGGTATGCGAACGTTATTCTACGCCTTTATCGGAATTAATTTTGAGGTTACTTTTTAGCGGCACAAGTGACCCAAGCTTCATCACGCAGGTATGAGACTAGCATAAGAATAATGGTAATGTCAAAACAATCGATTCCGTTTTTTGTATTTTCTACATTCAAGGTAATATGTAATCAATGTTGAGCATCATTTATATTTGATTAATCATACAACATGAATAACCTATATCAAAATAAACGACAGTATAAAAGTGGTTTCTAAAGGAACTTAAATATGCATAAATTATTCCAAAGTTATTTACATTAAGTAATCCCAATACTTTAAAAAATCGTCGTTCAGAAACATAAAATTATGCGTTCAGTGGGTACATTAAAATATTTTTACCTCTCTGACATTTCGTTCGTCTGCACAAAAACTAAGTGAGCGTGGCGTATTTTTTATTTAAAATGAATTTCTTTACAATTTGCATAATTTTATTACTTCCTTCAGGTAAGTGTTCCTCGATTTTATCACTAAACATATAGACAATTGGGTAATTATTACATTAAATTTAATTATGTCCTTATCCGCACGGGCTAAACATACATGTATTAAATAGCCGAAGATTTTATTGAGTGTCGTCTCTGAAATCTTTTTAAATAAATGACGCACATTTATTTTAAATATCAGTACAGTTGTGACGTGTTTACTTGTTATAAAAAATAAAAATAATCTCAATTGGTTGTCATTCATGCCAGCGACGTAACCCATGTGAAATTATTATTTAACCTATAAAAGTACTTTAAACCGCAATGTATTTCTTAAAATGTTAAACTTTCCTTTGTGTTGAGATTTTTTCACGGTAGTAGGATATTTCCAAAGTGATCCTACTATTAATAATATTGACTTGTAAGTGTACCAACTCCATGTATACCAATCCTGAAAGAAAACACGGGTTTATTTCCTACGCCAGCTCACAATATATTGGCAATGTCAAACGGTGAGAAATCCATGGTTCTACATTTTCCAGGATATGGTGATAGTACAGGAACATTGCTAAACCGTTCAGGTAATCTCTCAATGTTTTTCTTCACCACCAGCCAATATTGGTGCTGTAGGCGAATTCGGAGAAATACGTCGGGACATCCACTTTTTCAACTATTCCACCAATCTAAGCCATTTCGACCACCATGATTTTTTACTTTTGGGTACTTAATAGTTCGTATTAATATTAGAACAACAATTTGTTTTTTCATCATCATCAGCCTGTAAGAGGACCCACTGCATATATGCATATACCGACAATAACTACTAGGTATATAGTACTAGTATTCTGGACAAGACGCCAAGTGATGATTACTTTGTATGAATTATTCCAATATATTTCTTTGTTAATCATCGAGCGACATAAAAGTGTCAAGTATAATTATTGTGACTTAAATAGATGCCGTTGTTATTAACAAGTGACTTTATATATTACCAGTTTCAACAAGACACGTCCTTCATTATAACGACCTGGATGAAGATGAACAAGTCTTATTCAGAGCAGCTTATGATACTCCTGCTTACAACCAAAATAATTACGAAGAAGATGATGATCTGCCTTTAGGGAAGCTGGACTTAGTGAAAGACGGTCTATGGGCTATTAAAGCGAAAATTAAACAGCTCAAGGCGTTCGATAAAGCTTTAGCTGCGAATATGTTAGCTACGAAGCTTAAACTAAAGGAACTATTAGAAAATCACATGCAGCCAATAAAAAAGCATAAAGATGTGGTCGAGAAGAAAAAACCATACCATAGTTATCAACAGGTATGAACCTGGCTATTAGAATTAATAAAACTACTTATAATTCTACACTCCTTCGAATATTGTGCATTCACAATTCAGATATATTATAACCATAATTAGTGTAAACATAACCACAGAAAATATTCATTTGCTAATTGACATATGTACGACAGAATGCTGTAACAACTTTGATAATTATAATGTTAATAATATGAATACAGTAAATGTACAAATATATTAAACCAGGGTACCTCAAACTTTTGGCTCCATGGACCCCCGTAAAAGTTTGCAGATGACAACGAACCACTTAAATAACTAATTAAATACCCCATCCCCCCCAAGGAAAATAATAAAATTGGTTGTTGAATACAGTGCCAAAAGAAATATCTTTTTAATGTCAATGTGATGGGTGGGCCTGTTTTTTGTCGCAAATCGTGTCAATTTTAAGAGTAATTTCGGACAATTTGTACATGCTAGTCATCAAGCCACCATTACGTAAATCTTGTCGCAAACCCCCTACCCTCGAACCCTGTAGTAAATTAATTAAACGAAATACAAAAATACTTCTGCAAAATATTCACCAATCTAAATGTTATACACGTAATAATTAAAACATAACTAGTTTTATTTTATGTAAGGGTTTAAATACCTAAGCTATATTATGTTATAAAATAAGTACTCAACTAAAATATAAATTAAGTCGTTAATCTACTTAGTTAAAATGTGGTGTAATTTATAAAACATTTCAATGCCATCGCACATTTTGTATCTTTCAACTGTTTAACGTATTATTTATGGAATTTGACATTGAGTGTACGTAGACTTCGTGAACAAACTTACAATATATATTTAATGTTAAAGTATATTTTTCAAATTTTAAATATAAACCTTCACTTGCGGTTCCGTCTGCTTGCATAACATTCTGCTGTCTTTGAAAAATATTTTACAATTATTTTTAATAATATCTAACGCGCGATCAAGATAATTGTTGTTTTAAATAAATTGAGTGCAAGTTTGAATTGATGCTGGTTTTGAATATCCTTACGCATATTTTTACTTATATCTACATGTTTCCTTATATAAAGAATTTAAATGGCATAAATAATTTTAATTATTACGTGACAAATGTTTTAATATTTGTTTCACTTATTCTCTCGATAAAAAGGCAAAGGGTCTAACAACCGAGTATGTATAGGTATTATTACTATTTATTTAATTATATAACACAGTAATAATCACTAGCCAGCATTAAAACGTTATTAAACCACGAGCCGAAACAATATTACCAAAGAAAAAATCAAAGATAAACGATTTATAACCAAGCACGACTTTTCCGCTTCAGCACCTCAACTTCTTAGAAATTCTTCAACGTTCGTGTTGTACACAAAACTAGTTCAGTCACTTTAAGAAACGACTTTAACCACAATGGAGGCTTATAATGAGTACTTGTATGGTAACTTGTAATGTAAAATTAATCTGTCAAGATAAATATATTAAAGGAAGATTTTATTATACACGCGTTATAAATTGTTTCCTCAATACTTGTACACCTACTACTTCAGCATAATATTTCGACTTGTTTATACAAGACATGGTTTTGAGCCATTTGAGAAAATATTTAACGTATGAGTATTCATCGCTATACACGTAGACCCAATTTTAATTCCTACTGTATTGTTCATGATTTTATCATTTTACTAGTTTAGTTTAACCGAGTTGACAAATACAAAATACATGTTTGAGTTCGCGAGGCACACATGCTGGTACACATATGTACTTCACTAACTTATATTGTATGCTTAACTTAGCTAGGTTAACTTAGATTAATTCGCGCTGTTGCATCGGAGGCAACAGCCCGAGCCGAGATTCGGCTACTTTGGCACCCTTGAGCTTGTTGCCAAGCGGCCGAGCGCCATAAGCGCTCGCCCTATTAATCCGATGAAGCTGTGAAGGCCCCTCAAGCCAACAGAGTATAGTCAGTGCGAAAAAAAATGAAATAATCATTTTATTATATTGATTATAGCAGTCCGGTGAAGCTGTGAAGGGCAATTGCCCCTCAGGCCAATAGCATAATCTGTTAAAAAAAAACATTTTGTTATGCCATAATGGTTATGCTAATTATGAAAACGAGTTTTCTTTGATGTTAATGTCGAGAGAATTTCAGAGATGTCAATTATTGACTATCAACATTCATTACCTATTAATTGACAATTACCTCTCATTATACAAGTGAATGCTGTCAATAATTTCACATTATATAATATTTATGAGTCTAAAATGCAACATATAACATAATACAACAGATATTTTACACTTTCAGGTACCATACTATCCACAATATGATCATCAGTATGTTGGACCCACTTATGAAGCACCACAATACGTTCACGATCCTTATCACGGAATGTAATTTTTTTTTAATGAAACGAATTATATTATTTATATTTGTTGTTCTCTTTAAATAGAGAAAACCCTATAATGATGTTTGTTATTAAATAAATATATAATGCATAATTAAAAATGAGTACTTATTTGCACTTGAAAGTGAATGTTGCTCCAGTAGGTAACGATGCAGTTCTTTGTCTCATCGTAAATATGTATCGTATAGTTTTTCTTGATCGTTTAACGTAACCTAATACGTCACAAGAAAGTGCATTAATAAAATAAATTCTTAATTGTTAAGGTCACTAGTAGTTGTGAGGCGTAGTTGACCGCGGCGCGCGTACAATCCACTCGTGTACTAGAAGCGAAATCGCTTTTTCCAATTATTATCGAATATCGGAATCAGAGGAATTCGCTTAGTTGTACGTAATATAAGAACGCTTTACAAAAAAAAAAAAAACAATCACAAATGTGTTTATAAGTACTTCATCCGTTATTTTATAAAACAAAGATGTTTTTATTAATAATTCCCGTTAAAGTGGACATGTCTCTATCGATACAGTAGTATCTGTTTGCGAGTTTAAAAAGGTGCAAATCCGTTTGCTTGCGACGAGATGAATAGCAACCTATCATGGATTTTGTTTTTGGTATGAACAACTTGTATCTATTTCGTATTGTTATGCATCGTTAATATATTACAAAAAATTCAGTACAATATTACGTTTCAATTGCAAACGGCAATTAAATTATCGTAACAGAAATTACGTAAGAATTTACGAAAAAGAAACTAGGTACATAATTGTATAAATGCTCATAACAAAGGCACCTCACGCGTGATCTAAGTTAAAAAAAATTGCAAAATTCGCTTTGAAATTCTAAAAACTATTTCTTAAATATGAACTTTACCTATAACGGAAACGTTTGTTAAGTTTTATGAGCCAAAATATTTCTTGTGTATAAAATAAAACTCAAATTTATAGCAACCAAGTAACAACTTTTTTCACTGGTTTGAATTCCACACTTATAAACATTGACAAATATATTTTAGGTATAAATAATAAAAGGTCAAATGGGGGAAGCTACATTTTACCTGCCACATCATATTTAGTTCAGCGCTAACAAAAGTTTTTCATGAATCAAGTCTATAGTATAACTAAATAGCTCTTTAATTCGTAATTGATAAAAGCAAAGCGATTACAAAAATGATTTACTGTGCCTTCAAAATGGCAAATACATATCATATCACATATATAATCGAACTTTAATAAAGCAACAACAATTTTGTTTCTATGTTCATAATATCAAAATACTCCTAAGAAAAAAATATGTAGAAAAATGTATATATATGGTATATAATCTAAATTAGCAGTGTTGGAGTCTATATATAGCCATTACTGCTATCCCTTTGCTGTTGCGAAACACCTATTTGGTGGGTGAGATCAGAGTTCAATAAATAGGGTAATTATTAGGTGTTGCCATAAGTTTATTGTCTGTTCTTATCCAAACTGTTAGATTATTTTATTAGGAACAGAAATCATTACATTTAGTATGTACAGTATTCTATGAAATCCTGGTAGGTAAGATTGTATAATTACATAGTTGTTAAGTTTGCATGTATATCTTATCTAATGGTTTTGAAATGTTTAGTTGGGTGTTAATAATACATTTTTAGGATGTTGGGATAATCAAGGCCAACTGGATTCCGACCACCAGACACATGGTGAAAAACCAGTCAGCGGTTAGTTTCAAAGTGCCGAATTTTACGATTAAGCGAAACACCAGGCTCTTCACATGCCGCCTACGCTGATGACTATTAATGAATATCCGCATATTATTGTCAAATATTATTAAACACTTACTATAATTCTCATTTTGTTATTGCATAACAATAATCATAATATGATCATAATTTTATGAAATTCTTTTCCATATCTTAAATATTATGACTAGCAATTTTCCGTGGTTTCGCAGATGTTTTGTCATGCAGTAATTATTTTCGTCATTTTATTTTCTACTTATATATAAAAATGACAAATGACAAATTTTCATTCAAACTTTCATCTCCTTTATCAACACTTTAAGGGTTGAATTTTCGAATATCCTTCCTTAGTGCTCACCTACAGTATAAAAAGAACCTACATGCAAATTTTCACGGCCCTAGCTAGTTACAGTAGTTTGTTGATATGTGAGTCAATCAGTCACTTTTTTATATATAGATAACTTTTTATTAATAATTTCCTTATAAGAAATTATTTATGCATACACCACATAAATATGCATTGCCAAAAGTTACCAACGGAAGTAAATTTTAATTACTTTTACTAAAAAGGTTACCTACATTCTTGCCACATGATAATTATTACACCCATAATTATCTTTTAAAACACAAGTGAAGGTTAATTATTTCCATACAATGCGATAGGCGTCGTGACACGGTGATAGTACAACTAGTTGAGCCAACAGTTAATACGAGAAATGCAATTTGTAATATAAACCTATCGTTTGTAATAATTAATCTTTTCTATTATGAACGATGTTAATGCAACAAATATGTAATATCTAGAGCTATCCGGTAACAAATTATATATAATTATGAGAGAGCCACGGCCACTAATTAAATTATAATTCACTAAAATTGGTTTATTTCAATGTTTTCATAGTTATTAACACGGAATCTTTTAAGTTTATTGTGTTGTGAAAATTCCCTGAATAATATTATAGAAACTAGGTTGAAATACAAATTTTTGATAAATCGATAATCTTAACCTCAATATTTTTGTGAAACGATATTTCAGAATTTAATTCAGATCGATTTAAAAATTGATTCTCTTCGGCAAGAATCGTCGTCTTTAGCATCCACTGTAGTATCGTGCTTAGTCAGTGTATATTTAGTAATTAAGCAAGGTAGTAGGATCTTTAGCCAACTGGAACGCTAATAACAATTGCCGCCACTACACAAATATCGTCAAAGTAACTCTCTTATAATTTTTCGCGTTTCAAAATTATACGCTATGGTATATCCAGTTACCTCGAAGCTTACAGACTGACATAATACCGAAAAATACCCATAGCAAATTTCTTGGCGATTACCCTTGTTTCTATATCGCATTGAACTTTCCATCAGGTACAGAGTAGTTATTTTGTCGTCGCCCGAAAAGAAACACGATTTAAATAATAATTACCAGTTGTTTTTTAAGGAAAATATGACAGTATCGCAAGGAAACGAAATGTTCTCGTAATTCTGCCACTTAGAAAAATGCAGTAGGTACTTATAAATTTCTCGAAATTATAAATACCAATTGATATTCATCGTAAAATCAAAACGTCGCGAACTGGCGCGGTGATTCAGCGTAATCGTTTGATCGGGGTGAAATATTTTCCCTGCAAATATTCCAGTTTCGATTGCCATAAAACTTGCAGTTAACTACTTTACAGAAATATAAGGACATGACAATAAGCTTACTATAACAAACACATCTTTACAGTTTTCGATTAAATTTTATAGTCATTTTTGTTTATTATTTTACTGATTAAATTCCGTAGGGATTATCTTAAATTTAACCAAAATAACAATATAAACATTTTTAAAATTCAAGAAAAAAAAACAATAATATTAATCACGAACTTTATTCTGTTTCAATTTCATTTTAATATTACAATGTTGACTCCAATAAGTAATGATTGAGTGTAGATAATCCTTTTCAGTTTAAAAGAAAACAATAATATTTCGGAATACATGGACATTAATCGTACCCGCATATAATAAATGTCACAGTGCTCTTTAAAAAAACAGGATCGAAACGACGAACTAAATTCACTGGCACTGAGGGCGAAACAAGTCTAGAACACTTCCTGATGTATTTATAAAATGCCGTCGGGCGGTGGGCGGTGTATTTACAATTAAATTGTGAATTATTTTTATACTCCGCAATGTAGGTACGCGGTGTTACGACTTGTTTAGCGATAAGTCGCCATTGATTCTAGGTGCCTACTTATTTCGTGTATTTTTTGTCCGCACACGCAACATCTGACCATGCTAATGGCACGTGACTATAAAACTAATCCATTTCGCTTATCAATAATAATAACGAAATTATACATTAATATATACCATTTCCAGTTATTTTATGTTATGTAGATTAAGTACCTCTTTGTACCCTCAAGTTCTTTATCACAGGTCAGTTTATTTGCATTCGAGTTTAAAATACCTCACGATCTGGTAAAGCGAAACTGGTTTACTTGCCTCACCCTACACTTCCAATGCAGACCTTGTATAAGAACATTATGAAGACAAAGAATGACTAAATTAATATCTTTTAACTTACATAAAGGGAATTTGTATGAATATCATTTTATTTTTATGTTCTCACTGGAATAGGTATAATTAAAGGAAAACAAGAACATATATTATGTCGTCATTTTCGAAAGTACAACGTAACTAAGTGATACTGCGAATCTTTATCTTTGGTGATAAATACATCTCAAAGTTGAAATGTAAATCATATATAGATCTACTTTCGGTAGTGCGATGCGTATTGTAATAGATCTAATCATAGATTGCACACGTCCGTAAAAATTTCAAAGTTAGTACAATCACTTTATAATATAGATGACGAGGGATTCATGTAATTTAAAAGTAAACGGGAATGAATTGGCAGACAAATGATCGTATATTATCCTATTTTTGTGTATTTATATAAGTAAGTAAATGATTTTTTTCATTAGATCTCAAGCTCGTGACCGTTTTCAGAGTATCCACAAAAAGCATAGACAAATAATATTATTCTCTTTAGTCTTCAATTTAACAACGTAATACACATAAATGATTTCCCATAATAAGTGTAGGTATGTATGATAATTGAACTAATAATTTAATAAAAACATGTATAGACAAATGACTTATATTTGTACATATAACAGAAAGTATATCGAAATTGGAGAGTAAATAGTTGTTTACGTTATGATCTACACTAGATTTGTACCTACGCTATGTATGTAATTTTATATCCATTTCAGAAAAGGATATACAGCTATTGATACCGTATCAAATGTGTTCGAATATGCACTTACTGCACTCAAACCTCACATACATTTCGAATACACATTGGAGCATTTCGGTAATGTTCTCATAACTCTTGTCGAATCCCTTATATTAGAAATAACGAATTTAATCGAGCAGTTCGTCATTTTCTTCTTGTACCAGGGTTATCACAAAATGTCTTTGTTGTATGTTGTGAACTGTTGTCCGACTTAATATTTTACGAGTTTATTACGATGTCAACCCTTTCTTGGGGTCTCTTTGTGTATGTCTAGCCGATGCCACTATCGATGTCTTCCACTACTACCATATAAATATAGGGATATAAAACCTCATCTATATAAATAAATAACCGATTGCCGAATATATCTAAGCGCATCATTTCAGAACGGTTGCCCTTATATATCAAATTCTTTTTTCTTCAGGACAAGGTTTCTATGAATGTAAATGTTTGAAAAATCGTAAGGAATAGTATAAACTTTTGGTTTAAAAGACACCACAAAAAAGTGTGCGAGGGAGACAGAAGACAGTAACGAGATCTATAAAAATATTGACAAAATTGGCATATGGACAGTTTGACACGTTCCCATTTTATTTTATTTCACGGTCATGCTATAAAGGTAGAATGATTGGCTTCGTTGCTGTATTCTTGCGAAGCCGGGGTGGGGGCAGCTAGTGTATTGTATATATTTTGAAGTCAATATTTAAGGGAACAAACAAATCATGTAGATAATCCATACTCTACAGTAACGAAGTTATTGACGAATCAATATAATGTAGCTATATTTAAATTAAAACTTCATGTAATTTTTATTAATATTAATAACGTCCTTGTATGTAGCGATTTTTAAACAGTAAAGATTGACTACGTGATTGCTTATGTTTACGATACCTGCTCCTGCTTCGATGAATTGAACTAAACGATGTATTTGTGCGTTAAGGTGCTGCTCGAAACATCGACATTCCGTTAGTAACATGAAGGGAACATGGTTATGGTCCGCATCCATTTGCGTACAGCTCTAACAAAGATCATGCTTTTAAAGCTTATATAACTTGATTCACTTGATTATTGAACATAAAGAAATCCCCTTCATTCCTTCGTTTCACTATAAATATTCACAAATAATAAGTACATTTTGTATTGAATACAAAAATAGTATATACATTATTCTTCAGTTTTTAATTTAATTTATTTTAGTTCTTTAAACTTTTTGTGTATGTCAAAAGTAAAAAAAAACATACTTTCCGAAATGTTAAAAGAAAAAATACAACAAAAAGGTAAATTGCAATTAAATAAACCATATATAAGTACATACTTATCGACGTGATGCTACGATTTCTTAAAATAGCCTAACAATATTTTGCTTTTAAATAATGGTACTTTAGGCCCTTTAGGCTATATTATAATTTAAAAAGGTTTATGCATGCCTGTTTGTTACCTAAATAAATAAATATGAGTAGAAGTACTTTCAAATTTATACGTTATCTAAGAAATAAGTTTCTCTTCGGTACAATATTTTATTTTATTTCAGTAGGTAGACAATACGTGTAAACCTATGCTATACTATAAATCAACGTTAAACCAAAAATAATTTATTACTGTCCAAAAGACAATGAAATATATTCAGTGAAGTCTCTGGGATGTGCTATTTGATAATTCAAGCGATTTTTCATTAATTCCAACTGAGCTTACATTATTCATTCCGCTTACAGTTGTCGGCCTTCGACGTGGTATTTTATATAAAAGTACGCACTTACTCATATACTGGTAACGATTTAAATGACACTTCATCTAATAAACAAATTCATTTAGTTTAGTACAATAATTTAATCTACAAATTTTAACATCGAATATTGTACAAAGTCTATATAATTAGATTTTCTATGATAAAGAATTCGTAAAAAATATTATAATGATTGACTATTTCAAAGTAAAGCACAACGATGTTCTATTGACAACATATTTACATAAAAACATGTATAGGACACTATTTTCTAACGATGTATCGAATCGTTAACTCATTATGCAACATGTCAAACTGAAATATGTTTGACATATCATTGTTCCGATGCTCAATACATTATCCAAAAACGGAGTTTAATGTTAATTTTTAATGTTGACACAGAGTAACAAAGGTGATTGACAGTGAGTACAGTCATATCTCAAAATCAGACGCACGAAATGACGAGTGACTATGCGGGAAATACTTTGAGAAATTTGCTAAAAAGTTGTATGTTAACGAATCAAAATAACCTTATAAAGGTAATATTAGATACACGCGACTTGGTTGTAATGAAAATAGTTCAATTGTTTCATGTAAACTATATGTTTTATCTGTATTAATTTTATGCTGTTTTTTTTTACTTCTATTTTTTCATTCATTCTTAATCCATGTAGCACTATTACTAATTTTAACTGTACCCTGTTACATTTTAACAGTGCTGTTTGGCTTTAGTTCCCTACGGAAAAGCGTAATGATATGTAGTCTAGCTAATACTGCCAATAAACAGCAGAGGTTTCATTTTTATACATATGTTTAGATTATTATGGAATGAACCAGTATTCTTTTTCTTGACTAATTTACTCATCACCTGTCATGCAATGCCGTTTATCTGTATGTCTAATAGTTTATGATGACGTTTTAGAAGGGAGGAATAAGCTTCGGCATCGCTGAAGGACGCCAAGTTTTGGAGACGCCACTACGGTGTCAAACAGATTTTTTACACAGTTTTTTTTTAGCTATACTGCTTTACATTTAAAATAAATTAGTAACATTGTATTACTGTAGTTATGTGATTACTACATATATGTAATTAATGAACAAGTATTATATTATGAAAATGAATACCTTATTTTTGACAATATTTATAATAAATGAATTAATAAGTCATAGAATGGTAATAGAAATCTACGTGTTTTAATCTGAGAGATCCAGAAATTACATTAAAAAAGAATACTGGTAAATTGAAAAAATCTAGGCTCCGACAACAGCGCCACCCCACTCAACTATAGCCAAAACCATTCAGGTGACCCCTTAAGTACATAAATGTAATTTAAATCGGCCAAGCTGTGTAAAAAGAATTCAAGAATTTATTTAATTTGTGGTGACGACAGAGGGACTCTGTGTGCCACTTTAAATTTAAAATTTACTCAGGTGAGGCAAGGAGCTAAGACCGGCGTAGTTGACACGGATTTAGCTACTCTATATACAAAGAATAACACATTCTGATTCGCGTAATTCTTCATACAGGTTCACTGTCTATCGAGGAATGTTCTGTTTAACATTGAAAATATTAAATAAAAATATTTCCGACATATACGAATCTATTGTTTATTATTATATTTTAGTTGATTTATGAAGATGAATCTACGTCTAGATGTTACTATTATTCGTATAATAATTGCTATGAAACATTTCTACAGTAAAACTCGTATTTCATAGTCCTTGAATTTATTACACGGCAAGTCGGCTTTGTAAGCTCATTGTCATTGCTCATTGTTCGGTAGTAACCTAAAAAACTTATATTTGTGAAAGATACTGTATCTGTATACATTCCTAGTAGTAAAATTATGCCAGGCATTTAATAGTTATAACGTATCTCGGTTTTTTTGATTATGTGATTAACCTTCAAAAATTGATTAGAAGGTTAATAAAATCTATGCCAAATTTGTGCGTAAATTTGCGTATCACTGATTTACGATTTAGTTTTGTGCTATAAATGTTTATGGTTTATTCGTGAAATGTCTTAAAAACTCTATTTTATCAACCAATCACGGAGACGTGACTAACCCTTGCTCAATTTAGCTTAAATTTATATTGTTGTTAAACTAGTTTTAGCCGCGGCTTCGTTCCCATTAATGTAGATCCGATATAGCTCTTGGTAACAGCACTTGTTCTAGATGAAACGTATCCTATGTCCGTTCTTCTATCTCTGATAAGGTCTATACAAAATTTCATGTTGATCGGATAAGTAATCGAGCATAAGAGATCGTACCCATACCCATGTTTGACAATTTTTTCACCCCCTCTCCCCCTTGGTGACTATCCGTAGTATATGAGAAGACCCTCCCTCTAATTTCATGTAGTGCTTCATAAATACGGTTTTCCTCCTCCTCCCTGTTTCCAAGTGTGGTACTTTGATGGCATCTCTCCCCCTGAACGAATCACGTAGTATAGCCTCCCTCTCTCCTCTGAACGGGTCACGTAGTACGAGTATGTTCCCTAAGGCGTAAAAGCGTAACAAATAAACAAGCTCACATTCGCATTTATAATAAAGTTAAGATACGTCATGAACAAGTGCTATTTAATTCAACAGACATTGATTGAACGTGTTATTAACAATCATAATAACTTGAAATAGGTAGGAATAAATCAGTATTTCTAATATACATAAGATGGCTTTAGAATGTATAAGAAACACACCTACTTTTTGCCTAGGTGTCTACCTACAATATTGTAGAAATAATGACATAATATAACGTTATGCATGTTACTAGATTACCAATACAACGTTCTAAAAGTAGGATTTTCAGTTTTTATTAATTTTATTAACTTTTTGGCTTCATCAAATAATTTGTTTTCCACGATATATTTTGAATTAGAAACCCATCAACGTAAAAAAAAATTATTACGGTTTTGTTTTTGGTAATTTTATAATAATATTAAATTATCAACTTATATTAAATTAAATTATATAAACTTAAATTACGGATACACAAACATGATTTTTTTAACGTCACATTCATAATCATTAAATAAGATATTCCTATCATGAAACATGACAAAATAAAATGTACAAAGTATATAGGCTACCGATTTATGAATATAGATTTATATCAGAGCTCTTTCTGTTTACAATATTTATTATCTTTACAATGGAACCAAATTAGATAGCAAAAACAAATTAATTATATTAATTACGATTCGATAATAGGATTATTGTTTTGCATATCACGCTCTTACGTTTTTACTTTGTTTTGTCCTACAAAAGGGGTTCCTGTAATTTTAAATAAAAAATGTAAACTTTGGAATTGACGATTTTATAAATAATTTCTATTCTATACAGTTGTTTACTGCATTAGGTATGTTTAAGGTATAGATAAACTTTGCATGGTAATGTACTCGCAACCATTTTGTGTTGACATAATTTATTTTTTACCTCATAACTTGTTCCAGCTTAACAAAAGAAATATATACTACAGCGTGGTCAGAAAATACACCTACAATCTGAAATTGAAATCAATTGATTCTGTGGTTTTCGAGTAGTACGCATCCTAACGTACAGACAGCCGGAAAAACATTGACTTTTATAGTACGCACAGTTTATTAATACAATTAATTTTAATTTTAGGGTGTTTTTATTTCTACAAATTACTTGATTGTATGTCACTTTGCAACTTTCGCCTGAAACTCATTGACTGCTGCTATGTCTTCTACAATCCATTACACGTAATTTGCTCCTTCACGGATCATCCTCAGATCAATGCCGACTCCTCCAACGCTAGTGGGTCAGTGACGTCTCTTACAATCGATTACCGTATTTCATTCCTTCACGGAGCGTCCTCAGACTGTTGTTGACTTTTCCGATGTTAGCGGGTGAGCGAGTGAAACACGCATAATCGATTGTAGCAACGTGGCAACAGCCAATCGTTTCCAGGCGGAAATAACACAGTAACAACGTTAAATACATAATAATACGTGTAATACTGTTTAAAATATAGTATAGTAATATATACCCGCTGTATAAACCTTAGCAAAATGAAAAAAAAACTAGCTAGCTAATATTATTTGACAATAATGTCACAATTTTTTTTCACTATTACATGATTACTTATCTGTACTTACCGTTTTTATTAAACGTATGCGTCTGCGAGCATAATTAATTTGGTAAATACAGTTTCCAAAATAAAAGTACTTTCATTGACAAAAGTGTATTAATCCTCAATGATGCCAACATATATTTGCAAGACTAGAAAAACAAATAGAATACAGACATATAGACACCCATCAACCTGTTATTGAAGTGCACTCGATGATTTATTAATTGAGAACTAATAAACCTTCCCCGTATTTCCTTATAGAATGTGTTTTTAATATTCTTTAATTTCTTATAGAAAATAATAATATTCGATACGATATAAGCAAATAATTGTTCATATAAAATATTGTTATTGAATATGCTTTAATAAAGTATTTTTAAATAGTAAACGTATTTGTTTTAAAGGTCAATTTGTTTTGATTTACTTACTTTTATTAACGTATTAAAGGACACCGCGTTTCTTCATAGTGAATTTTTATCAACTTCCGTGCAGGGTTGTCCGCTCACCGACCGTCTGTGTTGGTTCTACGTAACATACATTTTATACTGTATACGATGAAATTTATTTACCACAGTTTTAACTATAACAATGGTATTTTGGATATAAAATAAAGGAATTCTATAGTTTATTACAGCTTACTAAATTTATTAAATGTTTTGATTGTATTTCATACGAGATATAATTTATATGGGCATTCCACGCCAAATCGAACTATTTGATATTCTTTTATTTCCTCGTTCAAATGATTTTATCGTTTTGTTGTACATAACTTTCTTAAAAACGATCAAATTTCATATTTTTTGGATTTTTAAAGGGCCTTTGTTAAAAAAATATAATTATTAATATTTTTGTGTCTGAAATCATTAACCACTGAGTCATTATTGCTTCAAAATATATACCACTATATCAATACATCATAACTTTCCAATGAAATCAGTGTTTAGTCAAAAATGGCGATGACTCAAAAACTACATGTAGATCAAACACTTACATTATTTTTATTATCATATTCCTACATTATATTTATTTAGAATAAGAATTTCTCAATTTTCTGTTATAACAACACAAAACTCGTATAAATTCAAATTTAACGGTTCACACTTGTCGAAAATTATGAATAGAGGAAGTAATACGTACATTTTAAACAATTTTCATTTACTCAAGAATTGGCAAGATCTATTTAAACATGTTTAGTAATGTATAATTATAAAGTAAGATACAAGTGAATTTTACAGTCAATATCGAAAATTTATCTAGTAGCTACAGAGGTACGAAATAACAAAATTGTGGTAAATATTCCATTGCTGTTAATCCTGTGCTCATCATGATTTAAAAAAATTTAATATGATAAATGGCTTATATGTTGTCTGTAAATTTATTTGCAGTACTGATTTTATGAAAATCAATAAATAAGAAGTTATTGCACTGGCGTATTTATATTACGTCCCTGTCTACAAACGGTTGACGCAAGTATTGAAATCTATTGAAATTTGACAGAACAAAACAT
Organism: Antheraea assamensis; assembly: GCA_035772565.1. Taxonomy (NCBI): domain Eukaryota; kingdom Metazoa; phylum Arthropoda; class Insecta; order Lepidoptera; family Saturniidae; genus Antheraea; species Antheraea assamensis. Next base: position 3,048,286 of record JAQQSE010000076.1, read on the forward strand.
ATAAATTGAGATTATATCGCGTCCATGCGATCGGTAGATAGTAATGGTTGGGTCGTTTAACACGATAGCAAGGACACCGCGCGGTCACTGACAGATCAGATCGACTACTCTCTACATCCGACATTATGTATTAATCCTTTATATACATATTTCACTTTTGCCTATGATGTATTTATATATTTGCTTCCGAATTAACAATTAATCAGTCTCTAATAAATTAGGTAATGCATTTTATATTTCCAAGTGACGTACATTTAACTCACTTTTAGTCACTTTGTCACGCCCCATTAAAAAAAGCAATTACGATATATAACTATAGGCATAATATAACAATAGGAAAACGTATAACCAACTTCTACTCTTTCATACAAACAATGTTTCGACTTACGAATGTAACAAGCTTTAAAGTATACATTAGTTTAGCTCATTAATATACTGAGTACTATACAAAGCTATATAAATAAAAATATTTATTGTTAACTGACATTTTCACATGATTTCTAATCTTTTGTATTTTATTTTTACAGATGTTACAATGCATCTTCGTAATATCGCATCCGGTTGGAAATCCACAAGGCGCAAGTGCCAATATCAGACAAGAAGAATTTCTCAACAGTAATGGAGAATCCAAGTCTGATAACACCACTGATTCTGCTGATGAAAAAGTTATATCAGTAAGAATTACATCATCTGTTGCCATAGGGCGTACGAAAATAAAGCAACCAAAAGTTTCTGGTAATAAACAAGAAATTTTATTACAAGAATCTCCAATAGAAATTACTTCAACTGAAACTTTGCAGTCAACAATACAAATATCAGATAACATTGAATATAATGATACGAAAATTGAAACGACTGAAATACCCCCCGAATTAATAGGAGCCAATATAGAGTTTATAAAACAATTAGATGCAAAGAAAAAAGCGAAACAACATAACTTAGATCAAATTCACCCGTGTGAATTATTAAATAAGCATAATCATTATAACGACAACGAGGAAATTTTAGAACAATCTCCTTCGACAATTCACGAACACGGCGATACTGACGATATCGAAGAAATACCGACTGCAAGGAAAATACCGTCATCATCATTCATAAACCAATTTAATGAAGATAAACAATCTGATGATGTAATAATCATTGACGACTTTGAATCGTATAAAAAGAAAAATGTTAGCTCGAAAAACAACTCACTTGTAGGTAGAGCTCTAAATGTGTCACTTTTAAATAGCACGTATGACAATAATGAGGACCTAACAGATACCAGCCAACCATTGTTACTACTTAACGATAAAAAGAAACCGATTACATCGGAATATGAACTACAAGTTCAAGGTAATCGTAAAAGTGAACCTAATCAAACAGATGATTCACTGGCAGAATCATCATTCCAATCAGCCATAAAAGTGGCAGCAAACAATAGTGACAACATTTTTGATACAGTTGATCCTCAAATTCCACCAGCGGCAGTATCTCAACAAAATTACTACCAAGACTTTAGCAATAAACAATTAAATGACAGAGGTAGTAGAACGAGACTAACCACTGTAAGTTTTAATATTATTCATGATGCACCACAAACGGCTACAACTAACAGTCATCCAGCCACATATATGTACCCGTCTCAAACAGCAGATGAACAACAAGCAAATCAGCAGTCACCCAAAATATATAGTGAACCTGCCCGAATTTACAGTGAACCTTCAAAATTTTACAGTGAACCTGCAAAAGTATACAGTGAGCCTGCGAAAATATATAGTGAACCGGCGAAAATATACAGTGAACCTGCAAAAGTTTACAGTGTTCCATCTAAGTTTTATAGTGAACCTGCGTCGTTACATCTTAGTCCTAGTGTTGCACCTACCTTAGCACCATGGCAACAACGGTCACAAGCTCAATTTACAGACACAACTATTATTACCACTCCTGCCACAACAATAGAAGATACATTTATTACAACGAAATCCCATGGAACTGAAGAGCTTCAACCAGAGAAAAACTACGAAATAGACGAGAATGTTAGCGTCTTAACGAATGGACGAAAACACGGTGTCCAGGAAACCACTACAGAGAAATGTAAGCAAGATAACTGCAAAGTGGGATACGTTGTTGAAGGTAGACAATTCAAAAAATATAGAGTTGAAGAGAGAACTTCGGACGGATTTATTGTAGGTGAATATGGAGTGGTAAGAAACGAAGACGGAGCTTTAAGAGGAGTTAGGTACACGGCTGACAGCGACGCTAGTCCACGTCTGATATATGATGCGCTTATGAAGTTCCTACAGCTCAGATAGTTATTAAAATGGTTTAATAAATCTACAAGGTTTGAAAGCAACTTACAGTTTCCAAGAAGTCATAATAAAATTACCCATTGTGAATTGCTCCTTTATTTAAGTACTTATAAAATAGGTACCACAAGTATGTATAACATAAATAACGAATAAAGTACATTATAACAGCTCAATATTTATTAGCAAGACTGAATGAATACAATGAAACAGTTAACAATTTGTATTTCTAATTTCTCATCCTTTTATTTTATAGATAAGACTGTTCTATGGTTTCCTGCTTTTGGAAAATATTTTGCTCATTTTGAACAAACCAAACATGGGACGATATTTGCTGCTTCTTCATAATGAATATAAATAACCCAATGTATTTATGAATGTTATTTACAGATGTACCGAGCTTAATTTTGTGTATTCGCAACCGAAAATAAGCAATATAGACATCATTGTTTACCAGATAACTATTATTCTAAAAGCACACATTTTCGTGATATCGACTATGTACGTATAATACGAAATTGCAGTTATTGTTTCGTAAATCTACTAATGTAACCCATGCCATGTCACATTCATTATAATATCAGTATAGTATGAATTAGTGAAATTTAATATTATGGTCATAATTTAGGCAAATATTTGTTATAAAATGTACGTATCTTTGTTAATATAGGGTAGGTAGACACTTATTAAATAAACCCGTGATAATTTTCTAATACATTTGTTTTCAGTTCCCACCATATCATGAATTATATAGTTGTATTTTCTCCACGATTGTTTATGAACTAATTACATTATTTTCTTTACCAAGTTAGTTGTTGTATATAAGCAAAAATTTTCATACTGTAATTAGTATTGAACATTCTGTTGAGTTCCGATTTTGCATACTATTATGTAATTCCTCACAAGACTATTCTCATCAATTCAGATTTACATGTTATCAACATAACCTTAGCAATCGTCCGGCAAGTACAAAACAATAAACCACCATATATTGAGATTTCGTTATTTTCGGTTAGACAATCAAGTACTTTTTATACGATATATTAACAAATACATAAAAAATAATAATAATTACTACTTAATCATAAATACGATTATTGTATCAGATCTAAAAGACATAAATACAATTTTATTTCGAAACAATTTATCATACGAATGTATAGTAGTATCTACTACTATATTATTAAAAATATGAGAACAAATACGAATATATATATATATTTTAAAGTACATATAAATAACATTTATAGCAATAGTTTTAATCGCTCGCTTACTATAGAATGATATACGATTATGATTCCTAATGATATCTTTAAATGGTCTAATAACGTTACTTACTCATTTCTTTACTACATTTTGCAGCCTATTGCATTTTCGTATTCGATGAAGTTAATAATAACGAGACTGAAAAATACAACATGTTTACGACATATTTGTTCTTATTTTGTTTGTATTTTTCATGGTGGTAGGGCTTTTTCTACGTCCGCCTGGCTAGCTACCACCCTCAAGTTGAAAATCTGTCACCAGGCACCTGTTGGTGTGTTCCGGCAGTTGCACTTGAGAGCCAGTCTCCCCGTCTAGATTAAGCGTGACTTACCATCTTAGACCACATCATCATTTAACATCAGATGAGATTGTGGTCAAACGCTTACCTATAAAGCATAAAAAAATAACAGGAATTGATCTGCAACTTCCACTATTTACTCAAGTCGCCTGAATGAAATACTGGACATACCGAACATGAAGAACATATCTGCATATATCTTAATTATTCTTGTCTTAATTTTAAAACTTATTTGAGTGAATAACTACTATATATTCTAACATATCCTCTATGTGCAGGAACAAACAATGAGGTTCGTTTTAGTACATTACACGAACGTACATTTTACGAAGGTAAACACATTGTTAGGTAGATATATTATAATAGAATGAAAATAATTTGAAACACACAGATAATATTATCCAGTCAACATTAGGTGAACTAATTTATAGATAGGTGAATGCCGTAATCATATTTATTTTTATTAATATTCGTACTTTATCTAAGAAGTTTGAGTACTTCTAAATCATGTAGTTTATTCTATTCCTACTATTTGGTATGTATATAAATATCAGCGTAGTGACGTTTTATTTTTGTGTTACAACTAAAAAAGGTCCCGATAAATCTTAATCGTTGTTTCTATCGTTATTTTAATTTTTAACATCCTTACTATGTAAATATACTTACACAATATGCATTAATATAATTAAAAACTACACAAACTTTAAACGACATAATATTTCGTTTAACTTTTAATAGCTTATTAGGTAATATGCTGACAACACTTGTGTATTTAGCACACAACAACAATTTAACTATTCCTGGAAGCACATCCAATAGAAATGACTACTTGTAAAGAATCGAAAATCACCAATCGATTCATTACTTTCTCGATGTATTATATATTATTATCATAAAATGTTTCTCAAATTAGACATTTAAAATTATTTGCAAGATATTTTCATACTTCACAAAATTAAATCGAGGTATAATACTTTCATAAAACTCTTTGAACTTTACAAATCCCGTCATTACGACAGCTCAGCAATTGTAACAATAGTTCATAACAACATGCCAAATTAAGCATCATACTTAATTTTATATAACTTGATAATTTTAGCAATCTACCACCCACTTTTTGTCTACACAGCTGGATAAAATTATCAACTCCTCAAAACACCTACGTTCATTTTCTAAAACTTTCTAATGGTAAAAATATGTATATCAAACAGTTTTATTATGGTTTTATGGTTTCTCTGGAAGTGTGTGTACGCGTGTGTAATTGTATACACGACTATATATAGACGGTGCAAATGCTAAATGACTAACGAGTCATAAATGAGTTTTGCATATTAGCCAATAAAACAACATTTTGACCATATTTGCACGTTAGTCAATTCACCATCGATACACAAATAAACAAGTTTGTAAGGGATTATATATCAAATTCAAATATTCTCTAAAAACAAAACTGCTCGAAATATAAAAGAAAAAAAGACTCAAAAGTAATCAAGATGTGTCTAAAATATTGTTTTCTACCTTATTACAAGTATTAGGATACTGAAGAAAGATATTCGTTAGTTAGATTTAACCATTAGTATATTTTAATACGTTTTTAAACGATTAAAAAATTATAAAGATGTACGTATTTTTAACATTTAATACAAATATTAAGTGTCGCAGTAAATATTTAAAACCTTGTACTTTACAGCTTATTATATAATTATGACTGATGTATTTTATATTGTGCGGAATACATTAGAAAATATATTTAATATAGATTTTTAACATTTATTTTACATAAAGGATACAATCACTAATTAACACTTATTCCCTTCCATTTTGTAATCTTAAAAAATGATTTACAACACTCTAATATACAAATCAAAGATATCTTACAAAGATCTGTCAAGTTATAATAATTGATTAAATAATAATAAAAATTTATATTTATTCATTATGCGCTGTTAAACATAGTTTTAAAAACAAAGTATTTTATTAAAGGCTATATAGAGGGGTGCAGGTGGTCCTAGTGGACGTGGGTTGCAAACATTACAAGAGCCATCATTTGAGGCGCTAAATGTCCTAAAATGTAATGTATGATGCGTAAGAACATAGTGGTACATTGTATGGTGGTAAGAGCTTTTCTAGAGATGGGTTAGCTACCATCCTTAAATTGAAAATCTGTCACCGAGCACCTATATGTGACTTCCGACAGCTATACTTGTGAGACAGTCCCTCTCCCTCTAGGTTTAGCGTGTTCACCATCTTAAACTACACCATCATTTAACCTATACAATATAAAATTAAGTAATCGTTCACACAACCAATTAAATCAAAATTAATCCAAACACCAAGATAAATTAGGTTATATGTCTAAAAACCTTTCTGTGGTCAGCTAACTTAATTTTTACTATTGGCAACGCTAGGCGTAGATCCAAAAGAAATTTTATCTGTTTAAGTAGTCCAATAAATTAACTCTGCTTTTCTACTGTCAACGCTTGAAGGTTGCACCGAAAATAGGTCGCTGCTATCTATAATTATTTTAGCATGTTTCGGAACGTCACAATTAGATCTCGCACAAAATAAAAAACTTGACAGTGCCAGACATATAAGTAGATAATCAAAAATGTGACACGTGCGACCGCACAATATTTATAACGAAATACTATTCATAGTATATGTAACAATGAAAACTATAATATTTAATATTTTAAACAAACGGCAGTGTAAATTATATTTTAAATTCCTAAAAACTCGCTCATATATATCAAGTTTACTACATACAACTTACCATTAAAACCTAGGCCAGTTCCCACAAGCATGATCTTCATTAGGATAAAACTTACAACGATAAAGGATAAAATACATTATTATAAGAATCGATATATCACTTTAAAAATACCTATGCTGTTGTCTACATAATGCCCTTTTATTTGTTCCATTACTACGGTAACAATCCATTTTATCAACAGCAGACTTCACATACAACCCGAAAGCGTTTCCATAAAAATCATTAATTTCTCTAGAACACCTCGTAAGTATTAAGAGTAACACAATTTATATGAGAGCTGATAAAATCACATTCTTATATAAAATGATTTTCCATTTATATTATATGCAAACAATAATTACATGAAGAAAAGTTTTAAAGAGCCGAGATGTAGAGAAACAGCATAGGTGGCCCCCGTACGGCTGTAAAATAAGTTACGGCCTTCCTGGAATTGTTTCAATGATGGAATATTTAGTCACTTTAGTCGTAGTTTTCAGACTCTTGTTGCACGAGCTTGAAACGGCGAGGGCTCTTCACGGCAATCGAGCCGTGTCCATCCAAAGAGAGACGTCCTTTCATTTGAAGATACCTGAAGAATCAATTTATTACACAATTAAACAAGCTCTTATGATATGTTTGCATTAACTTATTGGAAATAATTAAAAATCGATATCAATACTCATTCTACATTTAGGATAAAACCAAAGAGCAATGCATAATGAACCCGTAGGTAGATTAAAATAAGCAAAGTTCTTGGTAATAAATGAACGATGTCTTCGATTTCAGCCAATTATTCACCTTAAAATTACAAACCTATTGAAGATGTATAAAAATGAAAATTAAATAAATTGTATTTAATTTAATCTATAATATGTTTATAAGATAGAGTAGTCATAGATTTATAAAATTAAAAATGATTACAAAATTGTCATAAATCTTTCCTTTACAAAAAAAAAAACTTCATAGTTTATATTACACTGAAATTAAATAAAGAATTACATAATTACTTAGTATTGTTGCTAAATATGTCAACAACTTAATTTACTCTAGAAACTTCTCTGTGCAGATATCAATGGAACATAAACGAACTGTTTAGTAAAATTAAAGTATATTGTAAAATAATTATAAGTCACATGTAAGATTCAAATATCTTTGTAATTGAGGTTACTATTACCTATTATATAATATAATTAATATAACTTGTATTAATACAATTTAATATTGTTTAAATAATCACCTCTTAATATATCGGCAGACGAGCTTCGTCGGGCGTTGCTGCCACTCATCCAACACCTCCTTAGGAGCAAGTACCTTAAAACAAATTTAATATTTTCACTATATTGTATAGTTTCACACTTTGTTTTACGTATATATTTACCTATAAGTATGTAATTATATTCCGGTAAATACGAGATTTACTGTTCGGCAAAATGTTCAATTATTCCATCAATCATTCGCGGGGTACCCTCACAGGTGGTTGTATCTAGTCGCAAATATTATGACGGCTACCATTTACTTATATCTGACATTTACAGCCCATTACGCAGTGGTAGTAAAGCGTAGGCTTAAATCAACAGTAGGTTTACTTAATAAATCGGGACTTCAATCCCCACACATATCTGACATTTGTGTGATAAGCATAATTATAAATTGTTTGCCTGAGTGGTACGTGTATGACATATCAGCTATTTAGTTACTAAGATACGAGCTATGCTTAGCTTGGAATTAGACGGCCGCGGGTGAAACTGTCGTCTATTTTATTTATTTATGGCTTCATTTTATTTATATCCCAATATTGTATAAACATACCCAAACTACGTGACCTGTACAAGGGAGGGAGGGAAGTCTTCATAGTACCACGCTTAGTTACAGGGAGGAGGGGCAACCCGTATTTATGAATTTCTACATGAAAACCAGAGGGAGAGGTTCTTCTTATATACTACGGATGGTCACCAAGGGGAGGGAGGGGGCTAAAAAGTTGCCAAACATTGGTCACGTAGTATGTGTGCGCTCCCTATATGATATTCTAAAAAATATTGAATAAATGCGTAGAAGCATATCATAAAGTATCAATTATACATTTTTAAATTCACCGAATTTATACGATTTGAATTGTTTCACTATAATCAATTTAATTGATTTATACGTTTGATAATTAACAAAAATATATATAATGTTATTTTAACTTATATATATCACAAATGATTGATTACTAACTAATGTAAAGAGTGCAGAGTATTTAACTAAGATTTGAATATTAAAACTTTGATTGATAAGATGTAATGAGGCAATTACAACCTACGTGTTATGTCATCGGTTGGAGTAATTTTACTTCGCATAATCAAAATTATTTAAACGGTTTATACTCAGTTCGATAAACAGTTACCATTTGTTTATGAGCAGAACAAAACCAAATCCAAAAGCCAAAACGTAATCTGACGTAATAAAAAGACTTTAACACTTTCACCAAGCTATCGTAATTAACTATTATATTATAAATACGAATATGAGTTTGTTTGTTTGTTACACTTTTACGCCTTAATTACCCATGAAATCATGAAGTTTTGCATACACCTTGTCAGGAGTACAGAAAAGGACAAAGGGTACCTGTTATCCTCAGAGAGAGCTCAAATCTACATTTTAATGCTATCGAATTCGCAAGCAAAAGCGGATTTGATATATATCCCAATAAATGGCTGAATATTTAAAAATATTTGCTTTTACTTACAAGCCTTAGGACTTACCAACATAAGTTGTATACATTCATCAGGCAGTATAGTGAATGCTAACATAAACCAGTTTATTTGCAGATTCACCGCGCTTCGGACATCCACAATAAAGATAGTTTAATCTATATACGAACGTTTAATAAAGGTCGTTGATAAAACTTAGTGTACATCCAATTTTTAAACTGAAACTGTCTATCATTATATCGATTTTTATAGTTACCGACTAATGTTGGTGAATTTTATGGTTTACAAGTAAAACTAGTATTACGGTATCTAAAGTAAACTTAACATACATAATTATACGTTAACAGCTGTACCCGCGGCTTTTCGTGCATTTCTTATCATTTGTTGTAATTACCACACATATTAATTTTCACAATCTTATTACACGGTATAGAGATTGATTTGCCGCAGCACTACCTAGTGCCGACTTTTGGTAAAATCGAACGCATAAAACATTTTCTATGAAAAACATTTACTTGTAACAACGTATATATAAAATACCAGTTTTTATTCGCGGTGAAAATAAATACAGTCCATATCACTCGGTGATAATGTAACTTTCTTTCTGAATGTCTTTCATTCATATAAAAAAAATTGGTTAAGTATTTTTGAGTTTATCGTTACTAATAAACGCGAAAATGAGTATATATGTGTGTGTGTTTGTTGCGCTTTTACGCATTAACGTCTCAACCAATCATGATAGTTTGCATACACTTTGTCACGGGTACGAACAAGGCATAGTGTACTCTTCATCCAGAAGAACATTGTTCCCGAGGAATAGGTCATTCTATATTAACGCGAGCGCAGCCGCTGGTAAAAGCTAATCCATTATAAACGATAAATCAATCCTTTTCTCTTTGTAATAGAAAAGTACACCTAAGAAACATTCAGCGTAAATTATTAAAATTGTTGTAATACAAATGAATTATGAATTATGATTAGAAATGTCTATTTATAGATTTACCTGATCTCCTTTCAATCTATCTAGTAGCGTGACACATACAACAGCTGCTTTGATGCCTGCGTGATGCGTGAGCGCCGCGAACGCTAGCGATTCCATTTCGATGTTCACGACACCAGCTTTATGAATACTCTCCAAGTATTCCATCTTATCGGTTTCAGTGAAATCGCAAAATGCGCCGTCCAGACGACCCTGGCCTAAAAAGACATTCTTGATTAAAATACATTAAACCGAAAGTAGATATCTTCTTGTCTATCCTTCAAATTAATCAAAACTTAAAAACACTGGTAAATTTTATACTTAACTAGCCACCCGTTCCGGCGTCGCATAAAGTATGAAGCGAAACCATATCGTATCTTTATAGTGGTCTGGTGAAACTATGGAGACCTTGCCGGGTTGACAGTGTAGTCAGTACGAAAAAAAAAAAGTATCTTTATAATACGACCATGTAATAAAATGGTCTGAATGTCAATCTATCAATTCTGTTAATATTTTTGAAAACACCTCTACTGTCAGTTTCAATGATCATCAATCATTTAATTTCAAACGTTCTCTTTCATACAAATATTGTCCTAACGATTACAAACATAAGAAAAAAAGAATAAGCCAAATTAGTGCAACGGTTTTGAAGAAATTTGCTTACACACATTCAGCGACTGATTTTTATTTATAGTTTATGATGTATCTTTCAGTTCTCTATATTATTACCAATACTCATTATCATAAGCCAGAAGTAAAACAAAATGTAGCATTATAATAAGTAGTACATTCATGTCAATAACATGTCCGCGACTATTCAACTTCGGAATAATAACATTTTGACATAAAATATAATATTTTTAACACTTTACGACACTTGAGTTCTATTTTACGGGTAGTCTGGTGAAACTGTAGAGGCCTTGCCAGGTGAACAGTGTAGTCGGTTCGAAAAAGATGAAGAATTTATTTATTGAGGTATAAAATTCTAATAAGTACTATAAAAAGGTTTATTTTGTTTCAAACTCAACTATATTATATATTTTTGAAGATATTACAATTTTTATGCCAGATAGCCCAATAAAACCATATAGTCACACATGCAAACTTTCGTGTAACATTTGATATAAATTCTAAATATTATCATTATTGTGTATTATTTTTATGACCTTTTAATTTATTATCAAATAATTAATAAAAAAATCAACGCATATGTCATATAGCAATAGGTTACAGATAAACGTGGCAAAGGTCACGACAATTCGCTATCAGAAGTAATCACATATCACATAAGCAAGAATGATATTATATTACTGTTCTTCTACATGACCTTGTGTTCATTGCCGTATAATATTCTCAAGTTTCCAACGAGTTTTCTTGATAATATGAAGTCTTTACAGATAGAACGAGAATGTGCAAGTTCAAGCAATGTAGCATTATTGTGTGTTGGCACTTGGACATACGAAAGGTTCCAAATTAAATAAATAAAAATATATATATTACTATAAATTCCTAAATTGATTATATTCTTAACTATATTATACACCAAGTCTGAACTTATTGCTATATTGAAAGCAGCCAAAAAGATTGATGAGGAATAAAAAAAATACAAATAAAAGAATTCATATAAAAAAACAGCGGATAGAGAACACTTTCAAAAAAATAGATTCCAAGTATAATATTGTTGACACATTGCGCTTTAACAATATTTTAATACAATAATATAACACAGTAAAAATAATTAATTCTCACCCTCATAGAAGTCGTATGTGCACATAGTTTTTCCAGTTACAGTATCATAAGGATCTTCGGGGTCCGCGAGCGCTTTTAATTCTCGCACTAGCCGCTTATCCAACTTGGCAGGCCGTTGAATGTTTTTACCTAGCACTGTCTAAAAAATATTCATTGATTATTTCTAATGTTGAGATTTTCTTGAGAATGATTCAATATTACTTTCCCGCAGAGTATAAAACCAAAATAAAAGCTGTGCCTAAAAGTCTTCTACAAGAATAAAGACTTATTTAATTTTCAAAAATTATGTTTATCACTGAACTACAACCAAACTTGGTTGATTTAAATGATAATAAAGCCAAACATGGTAACGAACTTAACCTAGAGGACAACATGCTCATAAGTGCAGATGCCGGTACATATCGGTGTTTGGCGCCGAGAAAATTTCAACTTGACAATTAGCTAAAAAAATAAAAAAGGCGTCAATCAAAATGTCTAATTGTAAATTGTAAACACCATAAATAGTTCAGATTAATACATTTGCATTTTACGTTATATATATGTATACGCGTATACACATTATTTCAAGTAGTAGATTTAATAACTGTAATAGTTATTTTAAACAATTAAAATTTAAATACTAAATACAAAAATAATCATCACAATAGTAACTAGAGTAAAAAAAACTCATAAGAAATAATAATATGCGGAAATACATTGTTATTTATAGATCGTAATATATAACTTCTTGCCTTATAAGTCTCATAACTCAATGATTTATAACGCATTAATTACTATATAAAATATATTAACAATAAAACAGCCCACAGCTCTCAACAGACTGAATATATTTTCCTATCAATGCAAACAAACATATTCACCCACTTTACAGCCTGTTAATAGTAGTGTAGAGGTATCGTCTTTATATAATGTGTTTTAATACTTATTGCAGCTGATCAACACTAGTACTCTACTAAAAATAATATACCAATTCAAGGACATTCTTCATTGCCCCATCTACAGCCTCTTCTGATATTATCACAGTACCGCCTTCGTATCCGATCCCGCCGCATGTTCCGATTCGGAAAAACACCGGATCGCGTACTTTTGCATGGTACATCAGTTTAATCACCTCATGAAGTAAAATACCCACTGACGGTATTCCCATTCCATGCTGAAAATATGACAAACAAAGAGATTATTTTATATAGAGAACAAACGACATAAATAAACTAGAAACAGTTGACAGTTAGAAACTGGATATGGATTACTGTCTCTATGTTACTAATATGATTTATGATTGTACACAATAAATTTTGGTAACAAATAAATGTAATTAATATTTTGTCTATTTTTTCTTATAATTACATCTATAATTAGCAACAGTATCTAAGTATGAAAAGACAAAGACGGTAAAAGATTATAAAAAGACGAAGGTTTATTGTCCAAAAGATTATATTATTATGCATTTGACAATATCCAACTGGATAAGAAAAATAGTAATTCGTACTTATTGCAGTAGTAGCAATTTTACCAAACCTTACTATGAAGACATGTGACCTGACGAGCATAATACTATATACATATATACATATGTATATATGCTTAGCTTGAAATTAATTCTTCTAATTTATTCTTAAAGTTTCTTTCTCCATATAGTCTGAAACGTGGTGTTCGTAACATAGTTTAATGTTTCATGATATATTTTGTCTGATTTAATTGTGTATTGTCTTTTACATTTTTATTATAATTTTGCTATAGCAATACTTGTAGAGATTTCTAAGTTACTTTTGTGAATTTTTCCTTGCGATATAGGCCCTATGGAAAAGCATTATCATAAAAAGCCTAAATAATTGTGTGAATAGTCCTCATCCGCCTGTGAAAGGTGCATCAAAATCAGATGAATCATTCGGAGATTAGTTGTAACAAATAACAAACACTTCTGTTTTACTCAGACGTCTACATTATTACTATATAAAAGACGCAGAATAGCGTTCGCACACCTTTGTAATTTCAATAATAACTCGAAATTAGCGTTTTCAGCTTCCTTTGATATGTGTAAAAACCGTGGTCTCAGTTATCGTGCTGCGTATTCGTCACAAAGACCAATAGCTCGTAAAACATGACGGTAATATTATTATTGGGACCATAGACAAAAGTTCGTGGCAATACACGCCCGTATGGGAGTAACATAACATTAGATTGTTTGTTATAGTTTGCACTATTGTTCAATAATAATTTTTGAATGTACACATTTCATCATTTAACGTCTTGAACAATTCCAATAACCTAAAGTATCCATAATCGTCATTTACTTCAATTATATCGCTCTTAATAATTTCTACTCGTATCGTTATGATTGATATATAGATGAGTCTTCAACGTTTGTTTTTCTTTGAATTTTCAACATTATTATTTCATCATTTTTACGTAATAGTATACTGACATTACTGCGTCACATGTGTTGTTTTTAATTTTAATGTATACGATTTTGCACTAACGGCTGTTTCTGATTATGTGATAACAAATCATAATTAAACTGTAATCTCGTAAAACGTATACCTATACAACTTTACTTATGATATGAGGAACAATGACTTACATAAATAGTTATTTTTGGTAAATCAATATGTTATGTAAACATGGTAATTTTTATTAAAAAAACTGACTGAACCTACAGCTGTGTATATAGAGTTGTTATTCAAAATATTTTTGATTAAACTAAAATTTAAGTTATAACTATTAATTAGTAAATTTGTAAATAACTTTAGCTCAATTATTTAGACACTGGACTAAAAGTTCCTAGTAGAATATAAATCATAAAATTAAATAATGAATAAAATATGGAACTAAGTAATACGGGAAAACATAAACGATGTCAATAACACACTACAACTAGTACGGTACTACATAGTACTATTAGGTAACGGTACTAAATAGTAAGGTACTACAAAGTACCTACTAAAATAAGAAAAGATTAGCTATTTTCAGTTTGTAATGAATAAAATAAAAAATACTTAGCTGATTTAAAAAAACAATCATATACAGAATGCTCCTTTATCAGCCAGTGACATGAGCCGTATTTTATTTTCATAATTTACATTAATACGAGTGAAGCCGCGAGCAAAATCTTATTATACAATACGTATTATCACAATAATTATAATTAATTGATTGGGTATAAAATGAAAAGTCGCGAACAGAAATTCTTTCCAAATATTCATAGCAGATTGGACTTTTTAATTCCCGAAACAAGTCTTAATTTATGATTATTTACTACATTAAAAGTTTACGAATACCGTTCCTATAATGAAAATTACGTAGTACGTCTAATCAGTATTGTAATGAGTGTATTGTATTGGTCTATATAGTTAATCGTCACAGAAATAAATGTATTCAAATGATTGTATGTATAATATCAAACATAATACGGTCTTGTTATAAACAATAATGAACAGTTTTAATAAATTACTTTCAATTGAAAGGATCGTTGGCGACTAATTTATTTTGCAGCCGTCATATACATATCTACCTACATAAAAGGAATTATCATGCGAACGTGTACTAGTCAAGATCGCAATTAATTTCTGCATTCATTCGCCAACATTATCTTTAATACATTTCATTTTTAAGTATTAGCTTTTCGCACGACAGCATGTTTTTCGTTATATTTCAAAGTGAAAAGTAACCCATGTCCTTCTACATTTCCCAACCCACGGTAAACTTATTTAGTAAGATCTAGATTCGGTAATTAACTTATTGTATCTGAAAACCAAATGAAGCATATGCAAAAATGCAATTGACTAACTATATGACTGAGATTCCGAAACCACATTTATAATGTAACTAATTTCAATTAAAACTATTAGACTACGCATCCTTTTGTATCTGCATAATACTTATCTACTAGGCACGAACAATTACTTTGTTTAATTGTATATTATAATAAAACACTCCAAAATTGTTAAAACATTACTTTAAAGTGTGTAGTGTAACGAAAAGTGAAGGGGGTAAAACCTGTGTGCGGTTCTCGTTCGGACACCGAAATTAAGCAACGCCGGGCGCGGTCAGTGCTTGGATAGGAGATCAGACGGGAACACCGCGTGACGTTGACTCTTCTTGTTGTACTTTTTATAAAGAAGTTTTCATTTCTTTCGTGTGGTCATAAGCACATACACTTTTTAATATCCACAAGTTTATGCGAGATCTCGGTCTGTCACGTTATACAATGCTACGTATAAAAACGATACTTATCGTGTCCTATGACTTTTTGCTTTAATTTGCTGGTCTAATTTGCGCTAGTTTATTGGTCGTCATTTATTATAGCGCTTCATTGTGTTCATATTTATTTTAATGATTATTTTTCATTCGAAGAATTCAAATAATAGTTTACGGTATCTAAATAATGTTACTACGTGATGGTGCGGCCATCTTGTTCGCATGGATAACTCATGGCTGCCTAAACATATATACTACTCACAGCTGAAGGAAGGAAAACACACTCCTAGAGGTCAGCTATTGCGTTACAAGGATGTCTTAAAGCGCCATCTAACAGCATGTAATATTCCGTGTGAGGGTTGGGAAGAGCTCGCACTACAGAGATACTCGTATGAGTGGCGCAGCTCTGCTCACAAGGCAGTTACTAATTTTGATAAAAAGCGATTCCTAGACCTAGACGCGAAACGTCTTGTAATTAAAACCCGTCCGAAGCCTTGCTACACCTATATAAACAATACTGATGGTCAATTGTACTGTACGCCATACAAAAAGATCTTAAAAACAAAATTTGGATTCGCGAGTCACATACGTGCTCATAATCGAAAATAGTAAGGTTCGCCATTAACAGACACACCAAGGAGGCTCACACACACGCAGAGATACAAAGTATACGTCAAACTTATATGACGTATAAAATTGTTCCAGTAGTTTCACTGAAGGATTTCTACTTCTGTTTTAATGTTTCATGAAGGTCTGCTACAATCAATTCTACTAGTAATCTAGCAATTATTTACAACAACGTAGTGCAGTGGTGTAATTCAAGACTGGTAGAGACGACCTTAGATTTCCAAATAATTTGCATGTTGAATTCATAGTTTGTTTATATAGTCCGATAAATTAAATTAAAAAAATAAAATAACAATTATAAATACACTTTAAAAAAAGTTTTAACCACTCGTTACAATGAAGACACTACTTACACTTATGGATAGGACCGGTCCAACTTTGTACATTGAATATCTGTACGAGAAATGGCTAATGTCTTGCAGAGTTGTACCGCAGGGCAGCTTATGTCCTATTTCGGCCATAATGGTGTAGGCGAACTGTTCCATCCGTTTTGGAGTTCCACCCATACAAACGAACTAAATAGTAAGAAATACGAGATGAATTAATTTGTTTGTATTATATTTAAGGATATTTGAAGTAATTATGGTGGTGTGATAGGACACCGCCTTTATTCGCATTAAAAAAAATATATTTAGGGAGTCTTATGGCTAAATCAGCTCCATAGTAACATTAACTTAATTTACACGCTCAATAACGTAAAAAAAAACAGATCATTAAAGAAAAGATAAACCGGAGCGTCATTAATGACGATTCAACAACTTACAACAAACTCAGTGCTTGAACACTATTAGGTTTGCATAGTAATCCCACGAAACATTCCCATATCTTGTAAATTCAAAATGAGAATCGACACCAGTAACTGTCTACCCGCTCGGAATCGACTACATTCCGTTAATACATGATGCATATCTTCTATTGCCCACATACTTCTTCTATTCACGTAGTCCCGAATCCCACAATCACTCTTGGGTAAAGGAAACATTGTATGACTGTAGTTTCACAAATCGAAAATCTGTCGCCAAGTAGATATAGGTAGGTATCTTTCAACAACAGCACTCAAATGTGAGTCATCTCCTAGGATTAGAGTGTTTTTCTTTCTTAGGCTCTACGTCAGTTAACATCAGGTGAGCTTGTAAAAACTAAAATCTCAGCTCGACAAAATTACTCAATTTCACCCCTAATATATTATCAAAAACAAAAGATATTTCCGCAGAGATATAAACCAGCCTTTAATTATTTAAACAAGCCACTAGTTCATTTTGTGACCCCAAAATACAGGACAACGAAGTGAATCAAGGGGTCAGAATCGCGATCGAGCCGTATAAAATTATACTGTCAAACCGTGAGATTATAAAATTTAAAAAAATATACTAAAATTTATATTATCTTACATTGAGTTTCGATACTTACGCAAAAACGACGTTTGAAGAAAAGTTTATAATATTTACAATAAAAATTATAGTCTTACTTTTCCTGTTACTAAATGAGTCAACTAAGAGTTACGATTATATGATATCCTCATAAATGTGTAGGGGAATTATTATATGTAATATTTACACAAACTCTTTAATACCTTGACATCGCCAAACATCTCGACCAAGTCATGAGAGCCACTGCCAAGCGCCAAATGATACAGGATATCCTGATCCATAAGCTCGATGTTAGGATTCCGTAGCCGCACGGTGCCATCGGGGTATCTGTCGAATAGTTCTATTTTTATAAATTGGTAATGTAAAAAAAATCTTTAGGAGAAAATCGTCTCTTTCAATATATGTTTTGCAATATTTCTGTAATGTATTCAATTACTGCCAGTTTCTCCCAAAAGAAAAATTGTCTCAAATAAAGAAAGGACGTACCCCATTCACCATGGTAATAAATTCAAAATCAAAAATACTTTATTCAGTTTAGGACATCAGAATGCGCTTATGAAATTCAAACTATCACCGGATCGGAAAACAACCCATTGATCAAGAAGAACCGGGAAGAAACTCGATCGGGTTTTTATTTTCAACGTACATTCTTCTTCCTTCTTTTTTTTCTTTTTATTCAAAAATAAATTACAATTACAATAGTTTTTAGCGGTTGCACAGAGAGGGGTGTCAATTCTAGACATCACCACTAGTTTCACATATTGATCCACCGTATAATAAAACCTTTGACACCAAAGCCGGCTTGACATAGTGCTAAAACTCGCATATTAATTGTACTCATAAGTCTGTATCCACTCACATTCTCACATTGTGACTTACTTGATCGTTGTCACAGCTACACACCTTCGAATCCTCTAATGTACTGAAGTTTTGAGTGAAGAATACATCGTGATGCAATCATAGCACGGTGATAGGGCTTTTTTCTACCTGCCCGACTAATTACCTTTCTCTAGTTCAAAATCTGTCGCCAAGCACCTGTACGGTAGCTGCACTTGAGAGCTAGTCGTCCCCTAGGTTTAGCGTGTTACCATGTATAATATATATTGTTTTGCTAGATATTAGTTTCTAAAAGCTAGTATTAGCGCCCCAAAACATTTTTAATGTATATCAATCGATTCAGACAATCGTAACATTTTTTTTTGTTTTTCACATATCTTACATTTTCTCGAAAACCTTTTCATTTTCTCGAATATGTTTGGGATTTGAAACTTTCAGGGTCTAATATCTGATTAGTGACTCAATATCCCGTATACCGTTTAAATATCTTGCTGTAGACGAAACACTATGCTTATGTCCCGATGGGTTTATGCTCAAACGCTAAAACCTATAAACCAGATTTTTATTTCACTACTTAGTCCATATTTAGCATTCGAAGGAATAAAAATGCCCATTTACGTATTAATAGCTCTACAAATATTACCATACTTATATATTCGCACAGATATAAAATATATAGCCTATGTCATTCACTGAAAAAATGATTAAAATCGATCCAGTAGTGTTGATTTATTCATTACTGCCCGTGGCCCGCATGCGTTAAATTTGGAGTAACCTCAAAAATAACAATATTTCTCCACTATTTAATTTATATTATTATACATATAAACCTTCCTCTTCAATCACTCCATCTATTAAAAAAACCGCATCAAAATCTGTTGCGTAGTTTTAACGATTTAAGCATACATAGGGATATAGGGACAGAGAAAGCGACTTTGTTTTATACTATGTAGTGATTCGCATAATAGATCGATATCTAGTAAAGTAGATCCCACGAAAAAATGACAATAAAAAGTCCTCTGAAATCTTTGCTTGAAAAAGCCAATAATATATAGTACTATTTAAAAAACAATACATATTCATACATCACATATAGGTACATATATGTTATGTAACATTATATCAAAATAAAGTGATAAGAGTAAGAAATAAAAACACAATTTAATATATTGGTTGTTATCGTAATGTGCTTTTATAAATATTTATAACCTAAGTGGACTCCTCTGCACTTCCACAGTTTGTTTCGTTTGTTCATCGTTGTCGAATAAGTTCTTTTGAGATTTACAACTGTTGTTGTTCGTGGAAGGCGGTTCCATATTCATGTCGTTTCCATTCGTATGATCTGATCTGCTGTTCATGATTCTGCGTATTTAGTTTTCATAACACTGGCGAGAAATAAATTAAAAAAACATAATGTAAAGGTAAAATTATAAAAACATATCAATAAAATAAGAAAAGGAAATGAAATTATATGCAGGTTAAAACAAAATAAAAGCTAATTTCCAAGACAGAAATTATAATTAAAATATAAGATAAAAGTAGAGTTACTCAATTTTCCTGTTTCCCAGAAACAAATACATGTTTATTTTACTAGTTAACTTCGAGTAGTATTCTTTCATTAGTTTGTTTTCCGTTGTTTTTAAAATGACCATAAAAATATATTGTAATAATTATTTAATACTTATACAATTAAATTCATCAGTATTTTAAAATAATCATTCAATAGCATTAATTTATTTTGGCTAATTAATAGCAAAGGAAAACTTCGTTCAATTGAAAAATATAATCTAGCAGGAAAACAGAAAACTGTAAATCTCTCAACGACTAATAAAACAAGTTTGAAAATTTTTAATAAGTATAATTTTGCACCTGCCAGGCGTCAGACTAAATTTATTAAGTAGCTTGTGATTTATCAGTTTAAATATTATTAATTAGTGCTTTATTGGAGGTTATCAATAGCAATTTCAGTTATACGAAATGAAATCATTGTCAAAAGATATCGAAACCTCGTTACGTATGCGAACAACTGATTATTTACAATTGTATAAATATGAACTACGTTGCCAATAATTTAATCTAATAATTATATTTTATTATTTCTACAAAGCATAAGTAATAGTTGTTGATAAACAAATCTTTAAGATTGTAACGAAATTGAGATATACTATACCTAAGTAAAGCTGTTGTCTGCAACATTAAAAAAACACACTAAAAGTAAAAAATAAGTAATCAGTTATTGTAATTTGAACTTTTTGAACGTTTTGAATTATTTCTACGAATCTCTAATGCACCGTAATATTAGCTTTCAGTTGAATAAAATACTCAAGCAAATACTTATACAGTATTAAATTCAAGGTCAAATTTATAAAAATGATTGCAATTGATGCGACACGTTCCGGTACGAACTCTTCGTAGTGCATAAATCAAAGAGAACGATGCGATGCACTTACACGCCCACTTCCTATTATCCAATTCCTATTCCTAATAGGAGTCCATTCCTCTTAGAAATCAACTCGTAGTGGATATTCCCACTAAAAGCCTTAACAATTCATAATTAAATCCTTCTTTTATATTTATAGTTTTATTTCAAATGTCTTATATCCATAATTTTAAAAGTTTGAGTGTTCTTATAGAATTGTTAATGTCAATAAAAATAGAATAAATAACTTTGAATACACGCCTGTAGCTTTGTATTACTATATAAATTATCATTATTCATGATTCTATCTAATCTGATAAAATGCTAAACATGTATGCAACCATATAGCAGAATATTATAAATTTACAGCTTGTTATAACAATATATGTTTACGTTCACTTATTGAACACTTTATAACTTACCGTGCACTTTAATATAATGTATTGAAAATATAAAAACGCACTCTGTAACAACCCACTGACACTTACTAGTAATGACTAAGAACTACTACTGGCGTACACTCGCGTATAACCGAGACAACTCTATAAAGGGGAATAAATAGTTGACGAATGGACTGGTACAATATCATACTGGCCATACAACCGTTATTCATTCTCAGTAGATACATTACATGAACGGTATTGAATTATTATACCGTTCCCCGAATACAGAATTCCATTGATAATTTAGTTTCACGTCCAACGAGGGTCGTGGATGAATATCATTAATATACCAGCAGTTATAAAAGGAACTTAGTTGTTGACTAATTTATTATATAAAATTGTAAAAGTAGTGGTACTAGTAGTGATATATTTCAATCTTGTTACACACACAAATAAATATAAAATAAAAATAAAATTACTGAATAGTACTCTATAAGTAATAAAACATCAAGAGAGAAGTGCACTCGAGCTTAAAAATATGTAATGATTACAGTTACATAGCAGCTGCATCTAGGACGTAAATATTTCTCAGTAATATACTTTTACTCTATCTATTTCCCGTTAATTACATTATAATTCAGGTATAAATTACCAAATACACAAATATCATATAAAAGTTAGATAGATAGATGTAGGTGCATGTGTAAAAGAAAAAAAAGCAAATTCCATAAAATAATGTTTACTTAAAACAATGTGATATTGCCCTTTATGGAAGATCTACCAAGGTTAGTTGATCTATACACAGTAATATTCTATACAAAACAACTTTCGTAGCGGATTTAAAAAAATGTATTGCAATATTTTATTGCGCTTCTGTTTTTTATTTAACTGTTGGTTAACTCTTTTTATGCGTAAAAAATAGTAATTATTACCTAAGCGCAAATAGAAACTTCACATAGATTTCTATTTTCATAAAAGTATATATAATGAATGTAGTACTGTAGCTTAAGCAATACAATAAGAAAAAATAATTAAATATACACATATACTGCGATTTATGACAACCGAAATATAGTCAATAATTTGAAATCATATATGCTTTTACGTTTTTAATAGATCGTAGTATTTATATTTTTTCAATAATGTACTCTAAACTACACTGCTTATTGTACAATAATACAGTGATTATTTAACGTTGCCCGTTTTTTTATTCATCATAATGTTATAAAAGATAAGACATCGACGTAAAGTGTCCGTGTATGAACGATAGGCATTGATTTCGACCCTTAACGCTGTTACCTTGTCCTAAGGTACTCCGTGGATATAGTTTAACAGGAATAGAAAAAGAAAAAACGATTTGATGTATAAAAATAATGATACAGATACAAATCTATATATGCCGTTATACGCATAAATATAAGAAAACACGTAATAAATCATAAAATTATTGTAAACGTGACTGCATAATTTCCGCTATTGTTTCCATTTTCCCTATCATTGGTCAGCAATTTCTGAGTATTTTAATGGTTGTAGTAATAATTTGCATGTACCTTATATAATCAAATAAATGTACCTTACTTGTTCACCTACTTCACAGTAATTGAAACTTATATTATAGGTAGGAACTAAACGCCATTACTTAGTTTGATAAATTAATTTGTACTCACTCATCACGTAATTCGTCCTTATCAAACGACATCGTAGTTGTAGTATTACACGACACTGAGTAGCAGGATTAGAAGTCTTTTATACTACCTATTCAGTCAGCTAAGGCCAATGGATCGATTGGTTAGCGAGTGAGAGCAAGTGCTGCGCGGCGTCTTGCTTGTAACTACTGTATGATTTTTCCGCCCAAGTTACAGGGCGGGGGCGAACCGCATTGGGCTTGCGCAGAAGTTTTCCACCTTGACATGATTCCTGCTATTGGTAAATTACACGTATGTTACTACTATCTATGTGTTACCATGTTTATTATGTGTTTTGTTTACTAAACAAGTCGCCGGGTTGATTGATCGATTATGAAATTTTTATATTTTTTATTTCTATAAAAGAAACATTAGTATCCAATAAAAGAAAAAAAAAAACTTAAGATTTGAATCTTCTGAAACCCACCTTATTTAATTAAAACAATATTATTATGTATACATTGCATTTTTAGGTACATACATAATCAGTTGCCATAACTTAATGAATACATTAATCAAGATAATTGGTTCGTATTGGTTTTCAAAATAAGTCATATTATAATTTATATCATAGTTGAATCCATGTAAAATGTTTTTATGATCAATAACACTAAGAATTCTCTGAAAATTTGGAATTATATGTGACGAAATACAACGAATTCTTTTTGTAAATACCGCTATTATGAAGCAGCAAATTTGCATATTAGTTCACCTAAAGTAAAACGGAAGCCTACAGCTAGAAATAACAAACTTTAATTCGACAGCAAACCTTAGAACCTGTTACCGTACATCGCTACTTCTAAGGCTTGAATTGGAAAGCCTGGAGGCCTGTATGTCGCTATCCACACCCTTTTAAATCGGTACATAGTAATGTAAGCACTGCTACTTTGGAGCAGAAATAGGTATTGCAATGCACCCTAATTTAAAGTCTCATAAGATTTAGGAATCATAACAATCCGATATACCTATTTCCCTAAACACTATATTGATCCGGCGATGTAATACTTAGGGCCGTTACTTGTCTGCTGAATGGAAGCTGAATCATCGTGCGGTAAGCCCTTAAAACATTTATATACTGTGTCTATTCCTATATAAAAATATCTTAATAATTTCTATTTTTAATTTTTGCAAAATTTTCAACGTTTCTAGGATAATAATTGTAGACATTAGGAATTTAGATACTATATAACTTAATCTCAAGCCGCAGTCGACCCTTAAAATCAGTTACCTACTAATATTTTTAACTCTCGATGTGTAGACAAGAATTTTTAAAAGTATTATTTATTTAAGTCTGCTTTTTGGCGACCTTTTTTTAAAAACTAGGTGAACTATTTATTCGTAAATTTTATCACGTTTTACATAAACTTTGTCATTATCGTCTGATCTTACTTAATGATATATGTTAACCAGGCACGTATACAGAGCGGGGCGCATAGTTGCGATTTATCCCCTTCCCCCCCCCCCCAAACTGACGTTACATAAAATAAACGTCATCATAACCACTGTGAGGTACGGAAGGAGGAGAACAACTAAACGGCTTGTCTTGATTGATAAACGTTGTAATTTAAGTTCTTAAAAATTGTAGTAGTGATTACAGCAATTTTTTACAGTGTTCATTCACATGGTCGTTTCATTGTTTGTCCCCCCCGAACCAAAAGTTTGGATACGTGCCTGATACTAACATAAATAAGATTGTGGCATCAAAGTATTTCTAACATGTATGGTATAAAGGTGTAACCATACTGTATTTTACACAACTCCATTTTTTTATTTCCCGTTCAAACGAATAATTGATGAAAAAATGAGCTAAATAAAACACAAAAACCTTATACTTACACTCTATTTCCAATAATTTTGATAAATATTCTTACAGACAGGATATTAATATTAGTTACACAGAAATACAAGAAAAAAGCTATAAAAGTAACCCCAAAAAAATTAAGCTACACACACTATTTTCGTATCACACTTAGTCGAGTAAATTGTAATATACAATTGTATTAAAAAAAAAACTTAAAAGCAATCTTTTTAACTTTACATTGATATAAACAATATAGTTGAAACTGGTCTCCAACAATGTCTGAGATAAAATGGCAAATTCATGACAACTTTGCTGCATTTTGTTATACTGCCACAGCAACGTGATTGCGTTGCACCCTACGTCGTAATTATAGTCATAGAAAAACGTTGACTGTGAGACTAACTGCATGTACATTAGAAAAGGATCTCAACAGAAGCACACCGTGTAAGCATAAGTGTCTTTCATTCTTAAAAGAAATAATGCAAATAATAGATAATATTGAAAATCAAAATCATTACAAACAAATAAATTACGAAGTTGTACTATAAAGCTTAAGTTTGCTTCCCAAGTCTTGAACTGTCTTTTTCGTTACGATGTTTTTCTGAAATATCTAAAGTCACTATAAACATTCTCATTATTTCACACCTATTCACAATTTCCCTAGTACATTGAAATCATTTATTTATAGGAATTAATTGAATCACATTAAAATTATATGCAAAGGTTGCCTTTATTGAACTCATAAGATCTACTACACTAAAATAATAAAATTAGACTACTGACTAGTAGATAAAATGTACCTAAATACGTAAGCTTACAAAATAACACTCTAGACGTAGTCTCTTGTTTGGCATGATAACCGCTCAAAGATACACAAAAGACAAGCACAAATAAAAAAAAAACCAATTGGTAATCCTTAAAAACAATTAACGGTACCAACTATTGTTATGGAAAATTTTGACCATCTAAGTTATATCGTAATGAATTCTAAACACTCTTTATATCTGCGTCAGAACTGGCAACAAAGGCAGTGTTTATATATTTATACTATGTTACTAATGGTCGACAGTTTTAAGCGCAGCCATCCCTTCACTTGGCAGTACGCGGACCGACAGAATAGCTCGTATACACTTACTGAAATAAAGCTCTATAACCTAAGATCAAATTATGCACAACATTGCAAATAAAAAGATAATGATAAACGGGGGGTAAAAAATATTTATTACATAGTCCACCAATAATAATCTCATGTAAGACAGGTACAAACAACAATCCGGTTAACCCTTATAACATACATATATTGTTGCCGACAACAGACTAATCATTACTGTAATAGACTTTGTATATTGTCGGTCTTGTTACCCGCCCGCATATCGCGACTATTAGAAAAGCCACGCCTAAACGTCGGTCTACAGTTCGAATGCATTAACACGTTGAAGGCTACGTCACTTTTACAGGAATGGCTCTTGATGCCACAATGATTTCTTATTAAGTGATACATATCATGTTGAAACATGAACCACTGTTTATTGCGGCGGCGGTCACCGGTGACCCCCATGGCGCTTGAGTGCGATTTCACACGACTTTTAAAAATAAGTGTATCTCAATAATAATAGATCGCATATGATTAATTAAGTCAAAGAAGTTAGAAGGGATAATTGTAAAAAAAAACTGTAGTAAATGACTCGTGACATATGATGACGACTGTGGGGACCACCCTTTCTTGATTTTGTAATGCTTCATAGCAATGAACGCTCATAATAAAACTATATTTAAAACTATTTTTAAATGTT
This sequence comes from Antheraea assamensis, assembly GCA_035772565.1. Lineage (NCBI taxonomy): Eukaryota > Metazoa > Arthropoda > Insecta > Lepidoptera > Saturniidae > Antheraea > Antheraea assamensis. The sequence continues at coordinate 3,075,426 of JAQQSE010000076.1, forward strand.
TTATACCGCGTTAATATCTTCACGACATTGTATTAGCGATAATAATAATAATAAATGTCTAAATATTGACATATGGTTAAATTATTATTATTTTTTAATCCAGGAGAACCAGTCACCGGTGGCCTCCGTTCCGCCTGCCACAAATTTTATGCTTGACATCGTTGACCACCGTGGCATTTAACGTGTTATGACTAAAGTTACAAAATAATAAAGAGCCTGAATATCGATTTTAAAAGAACTACAGATTCCAAGTAGCCTATAAACCAAAGCTGATGTAACATAGTATCTTACATATACTTTGTAATAAAGCAAATATAATATGAAAAAAACCGATAATTGCAAAATAAAATTTAGTCGAACTTGCGTCTCTTTAAACTGAAATCTACAACTAACAAAGAATAAAGGCCAGCATGACAGCATCGTGGTGGATGGAACTTACAATCGGCAGTAATCACCATAGTTCCTGCACTGCACAGTACTTTCATTACGTACTGTGCCATGTATTCGAGAAGTTGACAAAAGACTTTAACAAACGACTGGAATCAACAAGTTAACGGAGAGCACATATCATTTACATTAACTCTGTGATGCATATAACATTCTCATTGTGTTTACTCATCGCAATGTGACTAGAGAAGTAGCATAATGGTATTCACAGCAGTTTAAATAATTATTAATAAACTTATCATTCAGTTCTGTAGTGTCTTCCATATCGTTTATAAATTATTTTAGGACCAAATCAAAACTAAACATTTCATCAAAGTGTACGTATGACTCAGAAATTCATAATGGACTCTGAAGACACTCATTAAATACGTGAGGCATTAAAGCTATTGATAGCAATGGGTATTTATTGCGTACCCTCTAATATTCAGTTTAAAAACTATCAAAAACTGTCGCTACAAGTTTTAATAAAATGGACAAAAATCGAAAAGTCATTCAATAAACTACACAGTATGTACAAAAAATGTACAAATTTACGTTTTTAAATTATCGCCATCGTATATGAGCCGTTTTTGGTGTCTACAAAACAGATATTAAAACTAAAAGTATGTTTTCGTTATTACTAGACATAGTTGGGTGTACCAAATTATAAGACATTCCTTTGAGCCGAAAATAATCACAGATAACGCACATATATCACGATTTTATAAATATTATTTCTTTGCCCTTTCATTAATAGCAGTTTATAGAATCTACCTTAAAGTAATCTTGAAACAATTTTGATCATGTCGAAAGATGAATAAAGATTACCAGACAAACGAGACTTTTTTTTTTCGCACTGACATACTCTGTTGGATCTTTTGGCCTCTACAGATTCACCGGACTACAACCCCGACATACGAGATATTATAACCGTAGCATATTTATCTCTTTTTTAAATATGTCAGGCGAATGGTATATATTCGATATTATTTTTTCATCATTATTCGGACAATAAAACATATATCTATTTAAAACAATTGTATTAAGAATAAAGAAATTGCATCATACCATGCTTCAGATAAGAGCGAGAATATCACATATGAATAAAATGTGTAAACACAAGGTTCTTATATAATTTATTAAAGTCGTTTGCAAAGAAAGTACCAAGAACTGCATTCAGGGACAAGATTTATTTGTATACGGATGGCATTTATCATCAACTGCGTTACCATGGAAACCATTAGTATTCATATTAAAAGAATGGATAGGATAATAAGAATATGATTGTTATAGATCCAATTTTTAAATATCCTAAGAACTTTTTCGCTAAGCTTTCACTACATTATTACTGAGGACACGAAAGGTAATGCCTTAAAAGTTGATTCACCCGGGTATTCGTTTTCGATTTAAAAATATTCGAGACATTACCGTATATCTATAAATCGACAGACTTTATTGTTGTACTATAGGAAAAAATAATTAGCGCATATTAGCAATTGGAATAGCATATCCTGTATTAAATTTAACAATTATTCAAAAAAATACGGAGACATTTCATATTTGATCCTCCTTAATTTGTTTAAAGATATTATATTTGTAGCTATGACTCTGGAAACCGGTGTTTATAGAAGACTGAATAACATTGTCAAAATATATTTTAAACTTCTATACGAAATGACTAACTGAAACGAATTTGAAAATAAAACGTTTAATAACAATATTCAGGAAAAAAAATCTTGAATGCACCATAAACGTACTCAAAAAGAAGGCAATATTCTGTGTCTATGGAAATCAAAGTATTTTTTGTTCATTTAAATAGAAATACTTAGTACAGATAATTTTTTCGCGGAAATATAGCATGTGGCTCTTTGTAGTTGGGGTCGGGCTGGTTGCGGTAACGCCGGGCGAGCCAAACCGCAAACAACTGCAATACAAACAATCAAATTGAACTTAAAATCAGAATAGACGTTATGTCGCAGTGTTACTAACACTATAAATTACATGCAGTTGCATCATGCAGGTGTAATACGCGAACAAAGCGTCACAAACAATAAACATTTTGAGACATCGATAGGCATAAACAGACTTTGCAAGAATTAAAGCAGTGTATTGCAAGCAAATATTACTTCAGTACACTATTACATATTGCATGCGAATAATAAATGTGACCCACATTTTAGAAATCAGTGCAATAGTAAATTTGTAATAGGTTTGCATATTGGCTGATATTACTTACAAAAGTAATTAGTTTATATGAGCTATGACAACACATTGCTGTAACCACCAACCTTGTACTCGTAAAATGCGCTATGTAATAAAAAGCGTACGATTTTTAAAACTAATATTCAATGTTATACAGCGGAGCGTTATATATTACATCGACTATGTAATATATCACAAAATCAGATATGAAAATAATACACAACCTTTCATACCCTAATATTTACAATATGCTAACATACATCATTATTGAAATAAAACCTGTCTCTCTGAATATATAGTAGATATTAATTATTAAATATAACCTTTTTAATCGTTCATTTCGTGAATATTTTCTCATTAATCATATCAAGATACTATTTGATCCGGAACATTCGTAATCGTCAATGGTAAAGTAATCAACCGACATAAAATTTAAATACGCAATCCATACTAGCAATAAGGAGTGATCTTATAATATGTTCTATAAATGGGTCGGTACATTTTAAAATGAACCATTGCAATTGTAATCGTTCATGTAAGACATTTTTTTTAGATTTTCACTTTATGTACAGCGTGAACGAAGTCCAAATTTTAAAAAAAGAAACAAAATTAAGGGAGTCTACAACTGAACTTGGCTCATTTTGATATGTAACGACAGAAATCCGTAAATTTATCAAACTGTAATATATTTAAACAAACCAACAACAAAAACTTTTCACTTTCAGACAAATTGCAAACTGTATTAAGGAAGTAATAATGTATGGAAGTAATAGATTCAGGCAACCTTTAATGACGGTTTTATTTTTGCATGAACATTATAACGCATGCATGATTATAGCCTCACTGCCATATTATTTCATTCAATATACAAAGCAACGCAAGACATGTAAGCAAATCACAATTCCACCTCCGATCATGAAAATATTGTAAGTCTTCATATCGTCAGATCATTCACAGAAATGCACTGGGGTTAGCTCTTGGATCCTTTTGGTTACGATATCTTACAGTCAACCACACACCCAGAAACTGAAAATTAATACCCGTAACAGTGACTTTTATGTATTTTATTTGACTATTAGTTTAGAAAATCGTCAAACGTTCATGACTATTGGTTACAATGTAACCCACGCGACGATGAGAATGACCTCATATTTTTTTCATTTTGACGTCATTGCTCAAATTAATATTTCTACTAAAGAAGATAAACGACTTAAATATACTAAGATGACTGTTATAAAGAACTGCATTTAATTTTGTTTAGAAACTAGAAAAAAAAATGAATTGTTAATTAACCCATATTACACTTTAAAAACCTGCACAAAAGTTTTTTTTTGTTATATGAAATTAACAGTATTGATAAAATGCAATATTTGATTGTCACGTAAGTGCCAGTAACTATTTGAAATCAAATAAAAGCAAGGTTATCTATCTATACAACTTCATTACTTTTTAAGGACGTATCTGCAGGTCTAATAAAATACACACAAGTCACTGGCTGTTAGTCACATAAAGCCCAAGAAGTCGGTATTATTAGCACCCTTAAATCTATTACATATGTATGAAGAGCAAATACGTAATTATCTACTTGGCAGTCAGGTAAACTGTAGAGGCCTCACCAGGTCAACAGTGTAGTCAGTTCGAAAAAAAATTATCTACTTACATCTACTACAATTAAAACTAGTTTAACCTTTTTCTGATGATCTAGTGTCACCTTAAATCATTATTAATACCATGGAATGTTTTTTTTTTCATATATATTTATATATATATATTGTATACTTTATAGGTCAGCATTTGACCACAAACTCATGTTGATGTTAAATGATGATGCAGCTACCGGAACACACCAACAGGTGCATGGCGACAGATTTTCAACTTGAGGCTGAGAGCTAGCCAGATAGACTTAAAAAGTGCTCTACCAGCATGCTATGGTTTTGTTAAATGTGTCACCGATATCTAGCATTGCATTTAAATAACCCAAAGAGAAAGAGTTAAAGTCGTGTCGAGTCCATTTTTAAATTACCCCTCTTAACTATCAAATTGCCCCCTGTGGGGCGTGGGCCCCACAGTTAGGAAACACTGAACTAAGGCATCATCGTTTCAACTTCGCCATGATCGACCACACATTTTTATGACTAACTAAAGGCCTAAACGCATTCTTATTTTACAGATACCGAAACAACTTAAAATTAAATAATAGTAACATATCGGTTGCCAGTTTTTAAAGAACAATATTATTATTTAATTATACAGTAGATGATTTGATATCTACATGTTTATATATTTTGCTTAACATGATATCTAATTACGCACTATATTTAACATACATATAATAACTGATAACATGCTATTATTAACATTGGAATAACAAATATTACATACCTCAGTAAAACTGAAGAACATTCCAATACCTCCACACAGTTTGAATGCATAATCTATTGTTTCTTTCAACTTCTCCATGCAAGGTTCACATTGACAGTTAATGTCTGTAACCTTACAACAGTTCTTCTGAAATATAAAATATATTTCTGTAGGTAACATATATTAAACCGTAGCATATTAGATTAAAGGGTGTATATAATTTAAATTTTACATGTTTAAACAACTTGCTAAATGATGTGACTAGTCATTTATATAATTTTATACAGTCATATTTGCTATAAGTATCCTGAGGATATTTTAATAACATACAATAATTATCATAAAATCATACAAAATTTATGTAGACTACTTACATTAACTATATCACAAGATGGATGATCGGCAGTGGAATTAGGAAGCATTTTGTTCTGGAAGCCGCAGCACTGGAACCTAACTTGGACTTGTTCTTTCACATCCATGTCCACTTTATTCCACCCCTAGTTATGAGCAAAATATTTTTTATTTATGCTAATAATGAATGTTAGAAATGAGTGATAAATATCAAAAGTTAATCAAAAGAACTCATTCAACTGTGCTTTTGAAATAAAAAATATCATCAATATATTTTATGAATTCATGAATATTCAATTGTAGATGGTTCTAACCTGTTGCGCTAACATTTCCTGTTGATCTGAATTGACAGCAAGACATGCGCAGGCCACTGAAAACTGTACTAAAAATAAAAGGAACAAAATAACCATGTACTGCGAATAAGTCAAAGAAAATATGATAGAGTAGAATTGATGTTATTTAATTAATCATAGCCTATGTAAGATTTACAAGGTACTTTAAATGATGTAACTATACATTTGTTAAACAATATAAAATGTCAGTTAAAGCAAAAATGTAATTCAGTCCTACATTTCATTTCATAAAATTTGATTATTTCAGTTTTTTAAGGAAGCCTAAGGAAACTTGCATGACGATTGCATGAGGAATACTTTAAGTAATGCTCTAAGTATATGTAGGGCATTACATTTACATAAAGGTAGAGTTACTTAATTAAGAATTTTTTTAAACATATTATAATAATTTCTCTCGAATTTTTATGATTTCATTGATAACATGTTTAAACCATCAGCTAATGTACTTTTATAGTATAGGAATTTGTGACCCAAAAATTATGTCTTATGTTACTATTACACAATCAAAACCATCCTGTTTAATAACAGCAATCTATACATATGCTTTTAAAGTGACAAGTAAATGCCACCACTAACAAGAAATCATAACTCTAACAAAAAATCAACACATAAAATAACTAATTAATTAATAAATAATTCTACTGCAGAACTACAAGGACAGTTCTAAATATAGTTAAACAAATATAAACCACTATAAAAAGGATACAAAAAACAGCATAACTTGGTGATGTTTCACAGCTCCTGCTAGGCCCAGTAATGAGATTAAAATTAGGAACACACCACATGCTAGAATACCTCCCACAATAGGTAAATTTGTGACCAATGATGATGCTTGTCCATACACAGCCACTGATATAAGGATGCTTGCAACAACCTGACAATATCACAAATTAATCTTATCAAATGAACTTATTTTAAGATCATCAACACTTTTAAAACCATAATATCAATTATACCATATGTATCATATTTTGTTAATAGAAATACATGTTGTACACCTTATGTCTTGGAATACTGTAAGCAAGAGTTCCACTTTACAGAAATCTCTCACCTTTATTATGAAGCTACTAGCTGATTCCCAACCACTTTGTTGGACATTAAAAACAATACGAAGGGTCAATCAAATATCAAAAACAATATTAGCTAGCTAGCTATCTAGAGGTCCTCTATACAGCTCCTATATCAACCCATACAGTAGTTTTTATGTGATTGAGAACAAACTATTTCGATTTATTTTTATTTCGCATATTTATGATATATTGCAATATTAATATGGAATAATCAAAAACAAAATCCCAGAAAATGTTAATTTAAGCATAATAAGTATAATTTAATAAAAACCTATTGGACTATTTCAGGACTCCTGTTTTTTTGTTACAGAATTACGATAATTATTAATTACAAGTAATCATAAAACAGCACTGTCAATAATATTCCAAGCACACTAATACATATGTTAAATATCTGATAGCTAACAATGGAAACATGTCTGAATAAGTTTTGCACATATTATTCTATTGGATATAAATAACTGTGCCTAGATTTTTACATGACAAGTTATATATTGTGTCTAAAAATATGTCAGACTTGAAATTGGCCATTATTGCTTAAATTATATGCGCAAATTACAAAGTACAACTGGAAATATTTGGTTTACTGTAATACGTATAGAATGCAAATAATTAATATCTATACCCATAGTATTGTACCACAAGGGCAACAATGAAATACTTTGGTAACTACATATGTAAAAAAATTCTGAACACTTTATACAAAATATATACAAATAAACAAGCTAAGTATACCGTTTGTGCTACATTTACATTACGTTCCAAATTAGAAAGTTTAATTATACGCATAGATTTGTCTACTTTTTGCCCAAAGGCTGTTTTGTACGTTGTAACATATTCATATGCGAAACCTAATATTGCGAAAATGTTTTCAACATTTTTAAATATTTATTATATTAATGTTTATATATTCTATTTGTGTGGTGTAACATTATTAAAATTAGTCACAATGAAACCCTTTAAAAACTTCTATAATTATTTTATAACAGAATCAGTTTCTTACCACATATAGAATATTTAACGCAATCAAAGCGTTTTTAGAACATGTAAATCCACCACACATATCGCGTTTTATTTTTTATTGAAAAGAAGAACTTTATGTATTATGTAAACGATAAACCACTTTTATGATAAAAATTTAGAACAACAAAGCTTTTATCTCAACGCTAAATCTGAAATCAGCTACCACAGACCACAGATACATAGGTAATAAAACATGGTGTAGTCCATAATGTCATCAAGTGTCATTTTTTTAAGTAGTCATTTTCCATAGACTTTTTTTGTATTTCTGTTTTTTCATTACTGGCAACCCAGTCCTCTCAATGATTATTGCTGCCATTTTCACGTAGGTACTAAATTAGTATCTTCCACTTTATGCGATTTGTCTCCTTATGACAATATATTCCAGGTTTTTAATAATAACTAATCTTGAAAATCAATATACCATTAAGAATTTGAACGGACAAAGGAGGAAGGCGGATAAATGATGCAGTGGGTAATATATACATATAAATAAAATCGGATTTCTACAAAGAAATGTGATAATTAAAAACTTTACTATTAATATAGTATAAGCTTTATTCGTAAGAGATGTGATAGATAAAAGATCAAAGGTAAGGATAGTCTTATAATTACGCAAAATATCATAGTGTCAAGGAGTTAAATATGGAACAATTGAAAAGAATATGTGTAATTCTACAATCTTCAAGGGACACACTCGGATATAGACGAGTCTCTAATTCTTAACTTCTTTAAATGAACTGGCGGAGAATAGTAACCAAACCTTAGCCTTGAAATAACAGTCGTTGTATTCTTATTCAATTTCAGTTCGGAAAATCGTGGTTACAACGAAATTTTAGGTTGAAACCTATTATAAAATTGACCTTTATTGGAACTATTCTATTTCTATTGTGTATTCCACTTTTCCACCAAGTCTTTAGGAGATATAAGAGTAACTAAATCATTGCTATACAAAGTATTAAAACAAAAGTATTTGGTTTTCTCCCATTCTAAGGAAACGGCAAAAGTATCTAGACCATGCAACTAACTCAGACGTCATATATCCACAGACTCTTATCCATAAACCTTGTAATACTCTACATTTTATTTGTGTCTGATACTCACAAAGTGATGGCAGAATACTGTATATATTGTACTCTTTCTGCACTCTTATCTCTGGAACCATTATCTGTCAAAGATATGTATAGAGTAGTGAGATAACGAGGATCATTTCTTTTTTATTTTAACTGCTCCGGCTTAGAAACAAAATTAAACTGATTAATTTCTACAGGAAAAGTCATAGTATCTTACCTGCCAATATCCTTGGTTTTATTTGTAATCACATGACACTGACGGAATTGTACACATCACGCATGTCATCAATACTATAAAAAGGAGTAAGAAGAAGTACATAGGTACCCATCTGTTCTCAAAATGTATGAAACTTAAGCGGGATTTCTAGAGCTAGAGAGTGGAATTTGGAGAAATACGCTAATCATTTTGTAATTTATTTACAAATTACTAGTTCAATAAAGGGCACTAAATTATTTGTTAGATAGTTTTGTTTGTACAACAACTTGGACGACTTTTAATTACACACATAATTCATTTCGAGTAATACCGTCCAACTATAGTAGTGCCATTCTGGAAACTTATGGAAACTCATTTCATATATTTCGATAAACACTGTTTTGAAGAAAAGACTTACAAGGGATAATTTTCTGACCTAAATACTCCATAAAAATATGTAAGTTGTATATATTATTGGGAAATACCAAAAGAGAATTTACCAGGTGTATAAACAAACAGTATCAAAAATTATTTATGTGAATATATATTACAAATGAAAGAAAATAGGGTCTACTAAATGTATTTTCCATGTCATGAAAATAAAAATAAAAATATAGTTCTTTATTTACTTGATAATAGTATCTTATTTCCAATTTGGGTTATGTTTAGATGTTTAACATAACGTGAATAGCAATGTTTATACAACTTTTTTTAATAGTCAGCTATTAATAAAAATATTAAATATGTAGCAGGAAATGAAATAAAGTTAAAAACACTGCACGTACCACGTTTTCTAGAAAAGAAAAAGAAGGAACCGTACTCGTTGCTAATAAGTAACTGGGTGATTCTTCTAGCAGCCTAAAAACTATTTCCGACGTATTTATTTGCTTTGAAATTTAAACACAAACTATTATCTTTTATTTTTATTTATTTATCTAACAAAGTTACAAAAATGTCACTAACCCTTATTATACTCCCTATTCCGATGACGATTCAAATCGTCACAATGACTACTTCATCGTTTTTAATACCACGACAAAGCAGTTGTATATACTCGTATTATGTGATCCAAATAAATTGTGTTATAATAGTTTATTGTCCAGTTATGCAATCTTAAATGACAGTAGAAATAAAAATATGCTAAATGGAGGTGTTATACGCCGTCGGGAAGGATATTTGTTTATTTCATACAAATCATATATAAAAAAATGCAATGAATGTATGAAAGTTCATTATCAAAAACTTTAATAAAAACAATGGAGTATAAATTGGCAATACCTCAATAGTCCCGTAATAATTTATTCGCTGGCTCAATTAGAGCTGGGTAAATAATATATTAGTATTATCGATATCGACTAAAATAAAATAAACTTAGTTCGGATCTTCAAACATCACCATAAGAATACATACGGTTCAGATTTTAGCAAATTTAACAGTTATCGAGACACTGACGTTTTGGATGAGGTTTATAACACCGTTCTGTTTTTAAGTAAATGTGCTTTACGAAAATTAGGTATGTGTCACAGACTTTCTGCCTTGCACATACTAGCTCGGCTTCACAATATAATACATATTAATCACATTTATATTTTGATTAAGAAGATGGAATTAAATTAACTTTGAATGGAATCTAGTTGAATACTTGTATGTTTTAAATATATCGCTTTCCGCTTGTAGGCTTCCGGTGCAGGAAGTATTAATTAAAAATAGTATTTAGAAATGATCTTTGTTCATTAGAATTACTGATAATTTCCATTGATTAGTTTTCAGTGTAAATAGTAATAATTGATGTTCACATATTAAATACTTTGTTACGTCATTTGTCTATAAAAACGGTGTGTCACATTGCTTAGAATTCATTGTTTTGTAACCACCGTCACGTACAGGTATAAGGGGAAACTCTGCCGGAATGTATAAAACTTATAATACGAAATAAAGTGTTATTGTATTCGTTATCATTGTCTGAATTACCTGCCGTTTAGTCTGGCCATAAATACTGTTACAATTAAAAATAAACAAAATATTACATTTGAATTTGGAATCTATCATTTGTATATGATCGATCATTGAGTTTTCTCATTTTGGCGCCAATACATTGTACAATATTTAGCAATATTAAAATGGAGTGGAGTGTTAAAGAGAACTGAATCGCTGTGATTGCATTACACAAAGTAGGTATGGAGCCAAATGCAATTTTTAAAACTCTCCATACGCTTGGTATTAGTAAAATGTTTGTGTACCGGGCTATTAATAGACACAATGAGACCTCCTTTGTTTGTGTCAGAAAAAGATCTGGCCGTCCACGTAGTGTTCAGTACAAAAAACGGTGGTCAAAGCAGTAAGGGAAAGAATTCGATGAAATACTGTCCGAAAGCAAAAGATTTTATCTCAGGAGATGAAGATAGCACCTGGAACCATGTCACGTATTTTAAAAGATGACTTCGGACTTGCAGCCTATAAGAGACATACTGTTCATTTCTTAACTGATAGTTTAAAAAAGAATAGAGTGGTAAAATCGAAACAGAATAGGGTGGTAAAATCGAAACAACTACTGGAACGGTACGCAAAGGGAGGTCACACAAAAATTTTGTTTACGAATTAGAATTTTTTTACAATTGAGCAACATTTTAATAAACAAAATGACCGTAATCATATTCAAAGCTCTAAGAAAGCTTCCGAATTAGTCGACACGAGTGCAACGTGGGCACTATCTTGCTTCAGTGACGGTTTGGTAGGGTATTAGCTATGAAGGAGTGACTGAGCCATACTTTTGTATAAAGGGTTACAAAACATCGCCACAAGTATATCAAGATACTATTCTTGAGAAGGTAGTGAAGCCCTTTAACAACACCATGTTCAACAACCAACAATGGTCCTTCCAGCAAGACTCGGCGTCGGGTCATAAAGCTGTCTATGCTTGGTTGGAAAAGAACGTTTTGGACTTGCATCAGAGCTGAAGACTGGCCGTCATCGAGTCCCGATCTTAATCCCCTGAATTATGATTTATGGTCAGTTTTAGAGAGTACGGCTTTCTCGAAACACCATGATAATTTGGAGTCTCTAAAACAATCTGTACGTTTGGCAGTGAAGAATTTTCCCACGGAAAGAGTGCATGCTCTATTGATAACTGGCCTCAACGTTTAAAAAACTGTATTGCAGCCGATGGAGACCACTTGTAAGTAAGCTTTTTATATTTAAATTGTTTTACATTTATGTATTAAAGTAATACACTGTAAAAGTATAAATGTTATTTGCAATAGATTTTTTTTCTTTGTTTCAGTATTTATGGCAAGACTAGGTTCTAGGTTCAAACTACAGTTAAAATAAATTTGCGCAAAAGTCTAACTACCGCTCCTAATGGTCAAACTAAAGGTTTAGAGGTAGGCTTTTAAGTAGAAAGGGATTTTAATCAGCAAGACGTATTTGTATTATAGCAAATTGCAGCGACTGTCGAGGAAATTCATATTACAATTTATGAAATTTTGACGATCTTGACAACGAGGATAAGATTTAAGACTGTTTTGAATTTTGTTATGAAATTTGAATGTTGGTTGGCAAAAATTGTCCTTCCAATCGTTATTTCACGTCCATATGAAAATTTCAAATAATGGTCACCTCATTTTACTACTTCACAATTCAGCTGAATAGCGATAGCGATGAATGAATTATTCAAAATGAGTCTATTGAAAAAATATTTTTGAGTATTATTTTAAAAGTAAACCTTCATTATAATTCATATAGATTTAAAAATAACTATGTACTTTTGTGTGTACGTTTAATTTGTCTAAAATTTTTTGATAGGAAATCGAATACTTCGTTAAAAAAATTTGTCGATCTATCTGGGTGTTTGTATGTCCAGATTTAACTTAAAAACGACGTGATCAACTTTGAAATGTTATACAAGTGAAGCTTGTATATTCGCAATTTACAATTATCAAAAATATTTTTAGAACGTGTAAAAAAAATCAACGAATATTTTTCTCAGTTTTTACCAACTTTCATGAAATTTGTGTACCAGAAGTATGTCAATATTAAGTAAGTATTTGTAGGTATTTTGGTAGCCAATTAAGACAACTTATAATATAAATAAGTTATCGATAACTAATTTTGGTAATAAAAAGTTTCTACATCCCTATTTGAGTAATTTCGTTTTTATATCCGCATTGCTAATGACAACCGTAAAATAATACAATTCGATCTATAATGCTTTGCATTATAATGCTTTGCATGTTTTAACATGACATAGCAACAAGTTGCCGCGTTTATTGCTGTTCAAGACTCGAATGAAAAACGTCTTATACTGATTTTACGCAAAATAGAAATAAGTCTTATGTTCAAACAAGAAAGCTAAAGAAACGCTAATATTAGGAAATGTAATTTGTTTTAGATTAATATTACTTTTGATATGTAATTGGTTTTTCACAAGTTGTTTTGGTGTGATTTTGGCGACAGCGTGCTGGTCCCTTACGTTAATACGAGACGTAGCACTTGTACTCGTTTCTTTGTTCCAAGCAAATCACCAAACTCTACTGATTCATAGCCCTGTTACAATATTATCTGAAAAACGTTGTTCTGGCTTTCGTACATTTTAGGTTTGGCAACTCGTACAAGTCGGTAGGTACTCATTATCAACTGTAAGCGATCTTGTAACTTATGAAACGTCACTGTACAAATTTGATTAGAACTTAAACGCATACAATCACCAAAGTACACTTATAATAGCAAGCATTTGCCTACTTGAGCAGCGATAATCTTTAATATAGGCAGTTGGTTGCCAATATTAAGTCAAAGAAATATTAATGTCGGAATTAAAAAATAATTATCTATCCCTAATCTCTCTTTACAAATGATTTCGTTTAATAACATAGTGGAATTTATCAGCACAGATTTTAGGGAAAGGATTATAGGTATAGGGGAAAGTCGGTTAGTCCCGGCCACTGTCCATTCTAGAATATATATATATAAACCAATATTGGGGAGATTTAGTGAAACTTTCAATTTCTCTTTCTTCAATTCAATTTATGGCATATATATAATTATGTCAAGGATCCTGGTAGTCGCATAACAATTAACTGCAAGAGAAAACTAAAGCTACAGCCAACAAAGAAGAGATTGCAAACTCGTAGATTAAGAAAAAAATAAATCATCGTAACAGACCGTTCAAAGTACTCATGTCAAGGCCTAAGAAAGATAATGCTCATTTACGGTGAAACCTTTGACGAATATTGAATCCAATGTCATAACTGTAAGAATTTGGTGCATGAAGACTGTTTGGGCATAGATTCTTTTCACAACTTTACTACCATTATGACGTGTGTAGAGCCCTAAGAACGGTTTTTACAAACTGACTACACTGTTGACCTGGCAAGGTCTCTACAATTTCATCGGACCAGTCCAAAGAACGGTTTAGTCATCAGTTACTCAATTACCCTGTGATTTTAAAATTTGATTTATGCCAAGATTTAAAAGTTATCTGAATATTAATTACTCAACTAATATTATGATAAATATATTGCTTTAGTTTTAATTAGCTATGAGTTGTATATTATATTTTGAATTGTGTATTAACAGCTGTTGATATTCCTTGAAATTATTGAAATTAATAAATAATCATTAAACTGTTGATTTTGAAAATATCACTTGGTTTTATTGTTTCCGGAGCTGCCCGACCTTCCTCTAATAAGTAATTATGAATTTGATAAATGTTATCGTATTAGGTGACGTAGATGACAATTGACGCTTGCTCAGCAATCGCTATCAGTTTTTGAAATCCTCAAAGAAATTTGTTTTGAATGATTTTATTATGATGCAACCACTCGAACGTTTCTTGAAAAATATACGGATTTTTCTATACAAATGTATATTTTATGAACTAAACAAAATATGCACGAGAAATAAGCAGGGACGGGTTATACTTAAAAATAAGTAAAAGAAAGCACAGTTTTGCAAGTATATTATTGATTTCAATTACAGTCTTATATTTCAACCAAAGTTACATATTGAGTACAACGAAATGTATGTTTATAAAAAAATATTTGTTATTGATTTAATCGCATCACTGGAATATTGTATTGTATTCTTTCATAGATGTAAGTATTCCCCCTCTTAGTCGCCTTTTCTTATAATCTCTTCGGTCCATTAATCATCACCAACAGACTTCATCATGTTAATTGTCCTATCATACAACAATGCCTTGGCTCCTGTACCCCACATGAAATCGAGGTGACTGAAAGTGGCGTGCGGTACTCTAAACATTCCAACAGGTCTACCTAATTCTTTGAACAGTCTATTCACGTCTCTTACGTCAGCAAAGACGTCCTCGTCTACGTAATGCATGAATACAGGAGCTGTAACACGGGCCAAATCGTACGCTGGTGGAGTAAAGCTGCCGTAAATTCTCCAGTTAGTCAACCGACCGTGATCATATCGCCTGAAAAAGTTTTCACGAATATGTTGCCCATAATGTACAAGTTGCCTTACAGCGATTCCAGCTGGAGTGTGGCCTAGTTTTACTGGGAACATTGTCTGAAATAAAATTAAGCCGCTATAGGTAATTTATATTCGAGTACAATCTAAAAACAAAGTTATATCAAAAACAAAGTTTCCTCCAACAGCTGTTTCTGTTAATTACCTATCGAATGTTAAACTTAATTTAATTTTACTTTTTTCCCCTTCTCTTATTTTACAAGCACTTTCTCTTATTTTGTGCATTGTTCACATTTAGCAGGGTTCATGTCAATATCTGACTATTGAACTCAGTTTTGTGGACCTCAAATAAATAAACAATAAAACAAGAAAAACCCAATCAGAAATTAAAATAAGTGCTAAAATTATAGACACATCGGTTTATATCAGAAATCAATTTCATTGTTATACTGTGACAAAAGATTTGTGTTATTGAACATTATTTACTAAAAACTTATTGATACCCGTTTTAATAATATATTTTATGTTCAGAGGAGAAACGATAAAAAAAAATGATAGCAAATAAATTGTAATATGTAAGTGTCTTAGAAATAAAACTAAAAAAAAGTGATCACAATCTATCCAGTAGTTATTGAATGATGAGCACACAACCTCAGATGTTTATCATTGTATTTAAACACATATATCTATAGAAGATAAGCAGTGCATTATTATAAACTCCGATGGAAAATTATACCTACAGCGTTATGCATGTCTTCACTATGTCCTGCAATCATGAAGAGCACATTGGTGCACATTGGCTGCGTTATAGCACCATCAGCACAGAATATTCTTCCAATGTCGGAGAAAACATCAGACCTTCCTAAGATTTCCGTAACGCCAAAAATGTTAAAGATTGCCTGAAAATAATAAAAATAAAAATTATAAGTCTAAAAATGGCTATTTAATATATTTATTTAAAACTGCCTATTAATTAGATATAGATTTATTATAATATAGAATTACCATATTCTTCGGGAACAATTTATTTTTCTAGAAAAAAAAACTGTTTTCAAGAGACAAGGTCGTCTACATTAACGCGAACGATAACCGCGTACATAAGCTAATGTAATACATAATGACATATTGCTTACTGATATAATGGATTTGATCACCACTTGAGATCACATTGAAAGATTAAAGGCTGAGTAATTTAAACTTGTTTCTTTTCCCACCTACTAGGTACTGGGAGCATAATTTTAATATGTCAAATCCTTACAATATTTTCCATCACCACCAGTCCATAATTTTAGTAATATGAATAAAATTAATAAGTGTATACGTATATAAAAAATATCGTTGCCACACGGCACTCGGTGACTGAACTCGGATAAAATACCAAATTATTGGTTAAATATTTCTTGAGCGTTCTATATTAAGCATTACATAATTTAATTTAATATTTAAATATTTATTAGAGAGCATTTTTGTACAAAATGATTGTTACTTAAGCAATTGGATTACCAACAAATATCTACTATATTATATTGATAGTGTTTAACGGTATGGGTAAATTATAGCAACAGACTATACTGATTGTCACTTTTTGTCTACTTTATTTCCCTTCAACTCACCTCACCTCATAACTTATTACATATATTATCTAAGGTAACACAATCTATATTGAAAACTAGCCAGAGCATATACCTGTGATTCAAAGAAAAAGTCATGTAAATCGATTCAGTTGTTTTCCAGTCACAAGCAGAGTAACGGACAGACAGAGAGACGTTGGTTTTTAATATGTAAAAAGGTACAAAACTGATGAACAAGCTGAAAATAACACAGACGTGCCTAAATGAAAACTATTAAATGCTATGAAAAATAAAATTAATTAAAGATAATTGCTTACAGTTACGACACCCAAATATACAAAACAATATACCAGTCAGTGCCTACCACCCTCCAATAATATAGCAAGTAAGTATACACGTAATATAGCAGAATACCCGAAAGCGTCGACTACTAATAAAAATCTGTTACTGCACCGGCGCGGTGGCAATCGTTGTTGTTTTATTATATTATACTTACCATTAATTTTAGTACCAGTAATTTTACATTACATTACAAATTTTACATTATAATATAACCACATACTTACTTCAATACTGTCAGCGAATTGAGCCAGCATAATAAACAGAGGACTTGCGTTATTGGTTAAGTATGCGACAGGAGCGAAAGCCTGCATAGAAATAATTTTGTCATTATAGGACGGCCGCAATGAACCCATCGCCCAAAACGCTGTGGTGCCTTGAGAATGCCCAATATAATGCAATCGTTGCTTTCCAGTTACTCTTAGAGCGTAATCAATCATGGCAGGTAAATCTATGGTCCCTATTTCTTCCCAGCTAAAGTACCAGTAATCTTTGTGCTTATCAGGATTCTTGACAGTGTGTTCCCTTGAGTAATATGTACCACGTGCGTTTCCAAGCCATACGTCATAACCGGCCTCTGCGAGCTCGTAAGCTGTAACGCAAGCCTAGAATTAGAGTAATTATACTGAAAAACTACATATATAGAAAATACCTATATTTAATAGGCACAAAGATAACAACATGTTTACTTAATTCCCTAAAAATAAATCATAGGGAAATATGTTATTTACAACTGTTATTTTTCAGTAACCTTGTTTTGCTTAATTCAGAATAATGTTCAACAAATTCTAAAAGTATAACAATTATAATCATAATTTCTTTCGACACAATTTAATTTTTAAAGACAGAATATACTGTAATGATAGATAAAACACTGTACATACATAACATGGTACACCAGTAACATAGTACATAGTACTTTAACTTCTTCTTTTATTAATTATCTGGATTTAGTTATAATACCGATTTTCCTTTAATTATTTAGGGAGTAACTAATGCTATTTTCTATAAAATTGTTATTACCAGCGGTCTGAGTTACGTGAAATTACCTTTATTGGCTTTTGTTTTAACACATCCTCATTTATTATTTATCAGATCATATTTCAAAATAAGTTAGGCAGTAGGATACCCTAGAAAATGTACGTATGAGCGATTATATATATTATATAAGCGATTTGTACGAAAACACACAATTTATTTAATTATTTTTCTTACTGCTTCTTAAATATATTAATTATACTTCTTACTGCTTCTTAAATATATTAATTATACTTCTTACTGCATCTTAGTTTTTAATAATGTTCACATTAGGTTCAGTCTTAAAAACTATTTACCTATACTGCATAATACTAATATACTATACTACTAATATATACTTATTGCTAACTATTTAACCGATTATCCTTGCAGTTCTAACTGGAAACCAAGATTACTAAGATTAAATTATGTTATTATCGTTCTAAATTCAGTTGTGATAATGTGTTATTATTGTTGACATATAGTTAGCTTCACAGTTAATATATAGTTACCTAAAGCTGTGCCAGGACCCATAAGTACCCAATCCGCAGCAGAGGCGCACAATCCATGCATTACTAAAACAACTGGTTTTTTTGGGTCTGGCTGGTTGTTGCGGTCGCGGCCATGGGGTATTCTTTGTACTTCCAGAATGTAATTATCTTCTGTAACGATTTTATGCACTTCTACCGGGTAGCCATACTTTTTGATAAGACCAACCTACAAATATTATAAAAAAGAAATTAATATACTATATGTTATACGGGTAAAAAAATAAAACAATAGAAAAAAGTCTAAGCATCTTATTTTTTATTTTAACTGATGTCTAAAAAATATTCATATCAATACGTGACTTACTACTAGCCATGGAAACTATATATTAATGAAATTGTATCGCATTTTCTCACCACTAGATACATTTTCACAGGTGCGCAGCGTTTGAATTCACGATATCATACGATAAATTATTTTTCATATGATATGAAACATAACAGTATTGTATGGAATGTTAGACGACTACTCATCACCGAGGCAATAAATCTCAAGATACTATTAAGCTATACTCTAATTACAGTTCTTATTTACATGTAATTTTCTTCTTCTCTAGTTTAGTAGGTACGTGTTCATTTTATATTTATTATTACAATACTTACAGTATCATACTAATAAAAATTATAAATAATATCAGTGTTACTGTAGTCCTTTGTGTATTCTTTCCCTAACATTAGGTCTTGATATATGAAATTAGTGTTTTATATGAAAAAAATAAAACGAAAGAAAAAAATTATGAAATGATATATTTAATCAATCCAAGTATCTACAATTATTATCTATGCACTTGCGTCATTGTATGGATAGTTCATTGTTTTCATTGCTGAAAAAATACAGTACGGAACGATACGGAATAAAGACGGTTTGGATAGTTTGGACTGCCTCTTCGGAATTGGTTTTTCCTTGCAAACAATTATCCGAATTCCGAAAAAAGTGGTAATCTGTTAAATCAAGATCTGGGGAGTATGGTGGATGTCGGATACATTCCAACTGCAGTTCCTCTAATTTAGCGACCATCTGTCATTAAGTATGGGAGTTTAACGTTGGCCTACAGAAGTCGGCTAAAGAGATTGATCAGTCTTGTTTGTTTAATAGTTAGCTTCTTCATCAAGGTTTGAAATTGATGTCAACACGGATCTGCCATGTTCGTCTGACTAGATCTCAGGAAGGTGTAATGTATAAAACCAGCACAGGTCCACCATACACTCTCCAGTACCTTTTTCTGAATCAATTTTCGCTTAAGATAGGATTTGTCCGGTTCTCCTGGGTTCAAACACTGTGATGAGTGTTTCCGATTGTCGTAGAGAATCCATTTTTCGTCATAAGTAACGATACAATTACAAATTCCCTCGCCGCTGTGACTACTAACTAGTGTAACGCAGCACTCAATGGGTACTTGTTGGTGTGCTTCAGTTAATTCATGCGACACTCATTTCGAGCTTTTTCACTCTTTCAATTAGTCTTAAGTGAATTAAAATTATTTTAGCACTCACACCGAAGCCTAACTCTGACATAATTTGTGATAGATCCGCCTCCACTATCACCTTTAACTCTTCATTGTCAACTAGGGTCTCCGGCCGTCCACAAGGTTTGTTCCGTAGCTCAAAATTTCCAAAACGAAAACAATGGAACCAAAAACGTACCGTGCATTATTTTACAGTAGCTTCCCCATACACTTTAACACATCATTACATCATCGAATTGTGTCTGCAGCGCTGATGTCGCGGTGAATCTCGTATTCAGGAATAACGCAATATTGATAAGTTTTCCAGTTACGAAAAGGACGATGTCATCGGATCACTAAATTCGAAACACAAATACACGCACCTAAATTTGAATTTGGAATTCCTAACCAAACGCCAGATATTTGAGATCGAATTGGCCAGTTCGACAAAACGCCAGTTTTATATGTAAGAACGTAATAATAATAGAAATATATATATTTAGAGAGACCACTAAAAAGGTAGTTCATCCGGAAGGCCTACACATAACTTTTCTGCCAGGCGCAGAGCCCATAGAATTTACTTGCAGAAAATAAAACAGGATAAACTAAATAGAAAACATACACATATTTTGTGACATGTCACCCAGGGACTTGCTCTCATGACCCTAAGATTCTAAGACCACTATATTCTGGCTATACTCTCACCGTAAGGAAAAGGAGCGCATCTAACTAAAACAGAAAACGGAAAAAAGTAGGAGTCTGCAGCCTGTGAGTTTATAAGGAATAGGTCTAATTCGCATTTTGATTAAATGTAATTTAAAAAATAAGCTCATAGATGAACAAAAAAATACTATTTGATACAATTTTTTTTGCTGTACCTATATCTAAAACTCAACATTCCGAAAACGACAAATGTGCCACTTAATCTTCAAACAACAGTTCCAGGTAACATAACCTATTTATAATTATAACGCTCATTATATCCATGTACGTGTTTTATTATATAATAAGCCGTAATCATTCAATTGAAATAAAAAGATACTACAATAAAATATTATGGAATCTGTCGCTATATATGTCGTCAGAAGTGAAACAGTGAAGTACATCTTCCTCGTCAGATTTCCAACCGACATTCTTTATATAAATATAGATATTTCTTTTTACTTAGTGTAACCAATACAAAAAATTGTAAGTACATAATTTATTTATTTTCCTTACTTTTGAAAATTACAAAATTATTGAATTATGGTCAAATTTCGACCACTAGACGATCACCATGTCATGAATATTAATTTTTTTTTTTGTATTTGTGAAAGAAACAAAATATATGAAATTTAATAAACTTGTGAAGTACAAAAGGAGTAGAGAAGTACTTAGTAATAAAAAAAAACTTATATTTTGGTGGGGGTACTTCAATGTAAATTTTATGAACTTAATTTCTATCTATGTTAAAAATACATTAAAATGTACATAAAATATGTACCACAAGTAGTAAGTACTATAATTTTATACCAGTACTTACAACATCAAGCAAGGCATCCTCCGTTATATTGTTAGAGAATCGGCTGGTTGTCGGTGTATTGAAATACTCTTCAACTAAATCAGCATAAGGCGACCGTCGTGCTGATACCCACCCTACGTAGCTGCACAGTACTAACACCACTAGCCACTTCATCGTGATAACTCCAAAATAGATTTATTTTGCACGATTATATATAAGCCATCGAAATTGATTAAAGAAAATTAATGACGTTATTAAGATAACGAAAACAATTAGTATATTGAGTCATAAGCTTAGTTTAAGTAATTAAAAATAATAATACTAAAAGTGCAATTGTCTACTTACTATCAAATTTATGACTGACGATGGCGGCAAAGACAAGCATAATTTAGGCTAATAATACAATGATGGATCCTGAAACTCGACACACCAAAACATGTCACAAAAAGGCAAGTTTTTAATAGTGAGTATATTGAGCGCACCGAAACATGCACAGTCTTGCAAGCAAAGTTGCAATATTGTCATACATTCGATTTTTTTTTGTTGGGCATTTTTATACATTTCCAATACATAAGGCTTTTCACTTGTAATGAAAAATGCAGACCATATAGATTTAAAATAATACGCAGCATTTGATTTGGCCCGTCCGCGTCGGGGACAACATTGAGACGTACGGTTTAGATCCAGCTTACTTTGCTTTCGTAAATCGTTCTCTCTATCGCATAGCGCAATTATTACCATAGATAAAAGATAGCACTGTACGAAACCAGACCTAGCCAACTATCTCGGTCTTCTTTCCAACGTGCTAAATTCCAGATACTGTACTTCAGACCAGGAATTTATTGACTGACAGTTTTTTTACTCAGAACCTCTGTCATATCGTAATTTTTTAAATTACTAAAATTGTTATAAAACCCGAAATACTAAAAAAGTATTTTCTTCCTTATAAAGCAAACACAAATAAACACGTTGCGCAAAGGTTTTACAATATTATACTACACACCATAGGTTTCATGAACTAAAATAGATAATGCAAATGCTATAACGAGTTAACGATTCACTGGTGAGCAATATGTTAGTGAATATTAGTTAACAGCCGTCGAAAAGGCAAATGAAATTGTAACGAGTAAAATAAATACAAGCAATAATCGAAACCGTGACATGTGTTTTTACTTTACAATAATTATTAATGTCGTCAATTACGATTTCAATTTACAAAATCATATAATCAATCTAGATTTGCCTTAATTATCCAATTTATTATCTTTAAAACACATGTTTTATCTTTACACTTGTATCTAATAAGCACCTAAATAATTAATCATTTTTATAGGTAATGGTCCTTTTGGTTTATTGTCAGCAGCGCGACATGAAGATAATGATACGACCCCCTCTCGTATACACATAGAAAGATTGCGTATTTTTTACAGTGTCGACTAATCTGGGACTATTTTAGCGCTGCTTCTGCTTTTTCGCTTGAATTGTTGTAGTACACACATACCACGGTTGGTGTGCACTATATTACAGAATTCAGGAAAGAAAATCGAACCTGAAACTAAAAAGAGAGTAAGGCGACAATCAGATAATTTTGGTTTTCGCTTTCAACATGGTTCACTACTCAGTGATTCGATCAGTAATCCAGCCAATGTTCAAGAAGTTTTAAATTGTCCTGATAAATAAAAATAGATTAAAACTATGAAGAAAGGATTTTGGGCATTTGAAGAAAATTATGCTTGGATCGTTGTGGGCACTGTCATCAGATAAACGTTTAGTACATTGACCTTGGATATTGAAAAGAAAAATAGTTAGTGATAACAATATACGGTATAGAACGCATTTAATAGTCAAAAGTAATCCTGGAAACGACTATGAAGAAACTTTTATCTCCCGTTGTTAAGCTTTCAATCCTAAGAATGATGTCACTTTAGTTAAAGTTATCAGCAGTGAGTATAACAGTTGTCAGGCAAATTTAACACGTTACAGTATATTATATCTTGTATATCGATATTATATAAACTGGATGTTAGTAGCGGTGGTATGTGTGACTAAAATTTCTTAATACGATTTAAGTATGTGGTTTGTAAGGAAGGGTTAATAATCTTAAACAACCGTTCAGTTGTGTTGAATAATAAAGTTAGAGTTCACATGTGGTGATGAAGTATATCCTATAGGAAATTAAGCTTATCGATGTTCTGCTGTTTATAAAATAACTGTGTGGTTTTATGAAACCACGATGGAAGTGAAACTTTTTTCGGATCGTGAAAATATTCGGAAAATTTACTTGAAAAACAGAGTACAATACTTATTGAATACATTTTGAATTGAGCCATGGGCGCCGCCATATTGACCTTAGCTGATTTGCCGAGCGCCTTTCTACCTACCTATTCCACAACTGGCTGTAATGCGACATGCGATATATATATATTTATTGGCGCCTGTGGTCTTTATCCGTAATTCACCCAGTGTCATTTGGTGAGTGTGATACTCCAAGTATTAAATATACAACAAGAAAATTTTGAACGAAAGCTGAAAAATCTACAATTTAAAACTAAATTGAAAAATAACCACTTCTAAAGCCTAAACACTCTGTTAGTAGGGCAGGTAAAAACGTAGATATTAACACAGAAACTAAATACGTTATTTTTATGGATGTTTATTTAAAGTTTAATTTTATTTAAGGAAATGAATTTACCTGCAAGAGAAATATAAGGGGAGAAGGCGAAGGTATGGAAATTTTTCATGCAAAAGGGGCGGGGAATTCCTGTGCGGAGGATGTCACACAGAGAAAAACGTAGGTTAGAGCAACTAGAAAAAGATGTCATCTATGTGACCTTCGTCTAATCCACAATCGCTTATAGAGTAATCTCCAATTCTTAATTTAGCTAGGTAGACAGGTGATAACAATGATTGAGGCGTATACGACTGACCACTTATGTTATATGTATGCTTAGGTTTGGATTCAGAGGAAACCAAGGTTTTTATGGTATGTATAGCATGCGATAGATGGACGAAAAAATTTGAGGTGATGTAAAAAAAGTTTAATAATTGATATGTCTGGTGTAGATAATCTCACGAAAGTTCAAGTTCTATAAAATATTACAATTGTATGAATGGTTTAGGTTTGCGTGCACTCAGTAATACATAGTTTATTTGATATAGTAGGGGTGTTAAAACATATTATTGACATCAAATATATTGTTACTAGTTACTGGCATATAATGTAGCTTTTATTACCTTGGTGATGAAACAATATGTAATAAAATCAGTCGGTAGTAGTAGTACACATTAATTTTAATTCGATGTACGGAACAACAATAGACAACCAAATAAAAAATTAGATATTTAAAATCAACTTTTATTTACTACCTACATAATAAATATATTGTACAACAATGTACATTTCGACTTTTTATTATGTCTATTACAATTATAGTTGATGATTTTGCTTTGTACAAAACTCTTGATTTTAAAGTAGGGAAAGATCATGTATTTTTGTAAATTAAAAAGATAAAACCACAATGTCTTCTTTATAATAAAGAATTACATGTAAATTCTTTAAACGTTTAAAATATCTCAATTCTGAAATATCATATTTATCACACGACAAAAACTGTATGTTCATAACAAGAATAGTGTTGATAGCAATTTACATAAAATTTTCAATTATATAAATCATAAAAAACAATGTGATTACTCATGTGTATTAATTGTTTTTGATGTTTCTTCCTCTGACACGTTATCAGGAGTAAGTTTCTTCAGCTGTTCATCAAAAAATTGTTTTCTATGTACAAGTGCTACACGCGGTTGTCTTATACTAAAATTTTCATTTCCGAGCATACTGTATTTCTGTTCGCCTTCTCTTCCCATTAATTCTCTCAATGCCTGATTCCTTTCCAATATTTTCTCATAAAATATTACTCCACTTTCAATAAAATCTTTTCCAAGTTCACACAGTTTTCTGTCCACCTGTGTTTCATAATATACTTCGGTCATATCTTTCATGAGAAAATATAATCCAGAACTAAATAAGCCAACAATGGAATACATTGTTACTCTGAGACTTACTGGTCCTGCATATAAATTTAGCCTTCTATTTAAAAATTGTGAAAGAGTATAAGCAAAAAAAATGCATGCAAAAGGATATATAGATTCATAGACAATTTTATTGTTTTGTGTCATCATTATTTCTCTACAAATTGCAAATTTCTGTACTTTTTCAGGCAATATTAAAGCATTTGCTAGTTTTATACCGGTTTTTGAATCCCAATCCACTTTTTTTTGATTTACCTAAAACAATATTTATTATAATATTTTCTCCTAACATACATTGTGGATAACCAAATCATCCACCATCAAAGCAAAGTATACCATCAAAAAATAAATTTCTAATATTGCATTGCTTGACACATCATATTGAACTAGTAGCGAAATTAGTTTTTAACTAATTGAAGGTTCATTCATAAGTGAAACAATTAAATTAAATCACAACTATTTCACATCACTAATTAGTAGCTGGTTGCTACATAAAAGCATTCCAATTTCCAAGAAAAAGATGAAAAAGGTTTTTTTTTTCGAACTGACCAACTCAGTTCACACTGGGCCTCTACAGATTCACCGGACTACAAGATAAAAAATGGCTTTCAAATTGTTCATACTTTACAGATTATTTGGGGTCAAAAATGATTTGAAATCTGTAATTAATCAAACTAGATGAACTATCATGCAGGAATGACTAGGGAGTGACTGGTGGAAATAATGCTGGACATGCAGTACTAAATGTTCACTGCAAGGCAAAATTAATCTGTAAAACAGTGTCACAGAACAGTCTTATGATATTGTATGAACTTAAGACTTATCTATACTAGTAAATGTATACTTTTATATAAATACTTATTTTTTTCTAAATTATTGTGTTATTATAGTCATTATAAAGGCCACTCAGATCATGAATATTATCTGTCACGATTTAACAGAAAAAAGAGAAATTTTACACAAGGGCAGCTTATTCATTGTTCAGTATATAGGTAGCGCTAAAATTTTCAAAAATAATTTTGTAATTCAAAATAAAAATTGTCTACACAGATTTTCATTACATATTTTAGATGGGGAGCATGTAGCGACACACATAACTATGTACATCGTGGTATGTGTGTACTACAATAATTTCCATAGCAAAGCAAAAGTGGTACTCTAAACTTCAAAAACAAACAGATTAAGAGCACGAATTATAGCTCAGGTGTCGGCCACATTTAACATTTTGACCGCCTGTAATCCTTGACACCACGTGTTCTGTTTTTGTACCATTTAAATATACATGCTCGGTTCAATAAAGGGAGATTCGTAATCCATCTGCCAAAGCGGTTACTAGTCTGCATAAACGGAGTCAGATCTTTCATTTTCCTTTGCAAACCTTCTGATAATAGCAAAGTGGTAATTATTCTACCACTTCCGCTAAAAGCATATAAACCTTTGCACTTGATAGAGAATAGAATTGTCTGTAATATTTTTAAAACATTTTTATTTACAACTGATTTTAGAAATTACCTGAACATCATCTTTTTTCACATCATCCAGTGAATTGTACATGAAATTAACAGGTATGCCAATAACAGCACCAAATCGTGAACTTGTGCTACCTGAAAAATAAAGTAGTGAAAGCGTTTTATCTAAATAATTTCAATAGTAAATTAAAATTACTATGGGACAATTCAAGTATTATGTAAGCACTAAGGGGCTGATATACATAGGAGATTTGCCAACTAAAAGTAATACATAACTGCCACTTATGCTGATCATTCATAGTACATGAGGATCCCATAATAGTAACAGATACCCTCCAAAGTAATATATTGAAAGCTGGAGGAGTGGCTGAATAAAGGGCACATTAAAGTAAATCAAAATAAATCTGCTTATGTAACTTTCACCCTTAGAAGTAAAAAATTACTACCCATAATTCTAAACAATAACAGCATTCCTCAAGCTAATCAGTGTTAAATACTTGGGAATGTATTTAGATCAGTCGACTTAATTGATGAAAACACATTTAGATCAAACATAAACAACTTCACAATAAAACTAAGAAGCATGTATTGGCTATTGGGATCTAAATCAACACATCCACATGTTTGTAAATTAACAATATATAAGGCCATCCTGAAACCCATTTGGACATACAGTATCCCACTCTGGGGGACAGCCAGAAATAGTAACATAGTATATTAGAACAATTTCAGACCACAACAATATGCAACATGTTAAGAATCCCATACTACATCAATAACAGATACATATATTTGGATCTAAATACTGAAAACAAGAAATTGCTGAATTTTAAGAAAATTTATGCTTTATGCAATTCTAAGAAAAAGCAACTTAATAATGCCAATTTCACTAAATCATCAAAATACAATAACAATTACAAAAAGAATAACAATATATATCTACATACCAGCATGAAACAAATCGTAACCATATACACTGAAAGGTGAAACCAATTTTCTATGGATATCAGGTAGTTTCAAAATATCTAGGCAGGTTTGATAACGTTTTTGTAACTCTGCTGGAAAATCAACTGGTTTGCCATTTCTGTAAAATAAATAAGACATATCATATATTTAATTTATAATATATTAATAGTTTGTCCTAATGACTCCGCTTTCTTATAAGGACAAAACCACACTACAGTCTTTGTATTGATCACATTTTATTTTCATTTTGTGAAATTCTAAAATAGGGAGAAAATCCTTAGCATTCCAGAGATTCACAATGCAGGCACAGCATTTACAGTGTTGTAGAGTGAGGAGTCTGAGGCAGTAATTCAGAATTCACAGCCAACATGTAGGATTCAGTAGTCTCTAGTGATGCACATCTATGATTCAATCCACTGCCCACACTCCTTATATTATTTTGCCAAGTTTGGATATAATCTACCACCACTCTCTTCAAAAGCGAGCATAAGGTGATGGTTCTAGTCGGATTTAAAATAAAATAAAAATTGTGTTTGTCTTTTTTATAGAAGTCTATAGCTTACAGAGTTACCCGGGCTTTAGCCTATTAGGTCTAGTTAAATTAATCTTTAACATGGAATCTTTAACATTCAAGTATAACTTATTTTACAGACGTCAAAAAAAAGGAGAATTTACAAAAATTGCTATATTTCGGTTAGATACTAATTTTTTTATAATTACTAAATGATATATTCATTAAAATTTTCAAATGAAATTATATAACTAATTACGTACATACTGATGTGTAACTTACATATAGTAGTGAACAAAATTTTTGTATTTTTGTAAGAATAAGGTTTGTGGAGTAAATCTCGCCGCAGCAAGTGCTACACCAGTTCCGGTAGCCAAAGCAAATGAAAAAGCACGTCCACGATCAGTTAAAAACCAATATATTGGTTTTTTTGTAGCCATTATTAGTTAAACCAGTATTTCATATACAAATAAACCAACATATCAAGATATGCAATTGTTATTATATTCAAAATAGACAAAAACAATAACTTAAAAATTTCTAGGTTATAATTTTCCAGTGAGTAATACTTTTTTTTTTATTTAAAGAATTCTCTGCCTACAAGTCTTATAAGTATTTTATTATATATATACTTTATTATCATTACGTATTATAAAACAAAGTAAGCATTTCATGTACATAAGTATATATTTTTTATTATCCAAGTCAGGATAACGTTCACCATGCCTGCTAGTATCTATATAAGCGATAATCCCGCAAAAATCAACCAAACTGTTTCCGAGATTACACACCGACGAAGACGCAGTAATAGCTAGTATAAAATAAATGACCTTAAGTTACGCCTTATAACTCCAGCTAATTGCCAATGAAAGTTCGGTCAAAATCGGTCCAACCGTTTTGAAGATTATCCGGATCAAACGGATAGCTCAATATTTAAAAAAATTGTATTTGTTTCTTGTTCTAACTACGTACCATATATACTGTCATATCCGTTTAGTAAAAAGCTGTTATTTTGAATACACACAGAAATTTAAATTTGATTATATGTATGATAACAAAGGAACGATGGTGGAACGTTCTTAAATCCTGTTTAAGCTAAATCCATTTTAACTCATTACTTTGTCTTTATGATTTTTTTAAAGTTAACAGAAATAGACAGAATGAGGTTTAAACTCGTTTTATTTAAATTTAATCTTAGAACGTTGGTGCAAGTGGGTCCTAGTAAATAATCTTTACTTTAAATAAGACTTATACAATGTGTAGTAGTATTTTTAAAATACTCATTATTTTATATGTTCAGCTACCTGACTACTACGAGTAAAGTTGGTACCAGGTATTAAAGATTATAATAATTTTTATACCACAGAGGTTTATGTATACAAATTTATTTTTCCTTTTAACAGTCTAAGCAATTAAATAAACTTATAGGGAAAGAAGCAAAACGTAATATGGTGTAAATAAAGTGAATTAAGTTTAAAATAATGTTGTGGTTTAAATAAATTACGCGCTAAAATGAAAATTGTATTTAATTAAATAAAACGACCGCCGATATCTATATTCAAAATATCGTTTCGTCGATATATCATCCAAAAAAAATTTGTAATATGTATTTAAATAATGACATCAATATTTTATCAACACACCTATCACATGATGTATTAACATGCACTCTGTGGTATTATACGACCTACACATCGCTAGGAGTAATATTATTCTGTGCTACACATGGTGTATAATATACTCCGCTAGGAGTAATATTATTCTGTGATAATATATGTACTCTGTGTATAATATGGTCTATTGTTTATAAACATACCAAATAACTTATAAATCTTAAAACCATGGAGGTAGTAGTAAATGAGATAAGTGATTTATGTCTAAATGAGCTCGACAATGAGTGGGTGCAAGCTATATATGGTTCTGAATTATTGGAATTCGGCGAATATCCTACTGAACATGAAACTCTTTTAGAAGCCATCGATCTACCTTCTGTGTTCCAAAATATAATGAAGGCTATAGATCGATGGATTGGGCCAGAACCAACATGCGATAATGACAAATCATGGGCAACATTGACTCATCAGTTTCCTCATCAGAAACTCCTAGCCCTATTAGCATATTATATTGATATAGGAATTAAAAATGTTGTTATCCAAGAACAAAGAGACAATGCAATCCTTGCGTCTCGTGTATACTACAAACTATTATTGGTACCTGGCTGTAAGGCATATAATATTTATCATTCTCAACTATTTGCTCGTTCCTTAGCATGCCTTAGTTTTCCCAAAGCAATGTGTGATCATGAAGATAAATATTTCAACACCAGAGAATTGACTCGTGAAGTTAATATGGTGATAAAAAAACTTAGTCAATTTGTAAAAGACTTGAAAGCTATTATAGAGTTATTGCAACTTAACCCAGCAGATATGAATTTTGAGGATATTTTGAGTAACTTGGTAGATATCACAGGTGGTGCTATTGTAAATCGTTTAAATATTGGTTAGTATGGACCAAATGTTTTATCACAATTTTAAAATATCAATAAAAAATTATAAACTTTTACACCAAATCAATAATATTTATGTATTTAACTAAATGTAGTAAAGGAATTTTTTATTTGGTCTTACAATAAGACTTTTATTAAATTATTTTGTAGGCCTGTAATGTACACTTCTATGAGCCTTGTAAGCAATTTATTTCTATTTCTTCTTTAGTAATGAAAACTATGATATATAGATATGGCCACTTGTATGATGTTAAGCTGACATTTAATAACTTTTATTAAGTAGTACATAATGTGTATATGTACAACAAAATTTCACAAAGGATCTAAAAACTTTTATTGGCAATATTGTCTTCAAGCTCAAACTTTTTTCA
Organism: Antheraea assamensis; assembly: GCA_035772565.1. Lineage (NCBI taxonomy): Eukaryota > Metazoa > Arthropoda > Insecta > Lepidoptera > Saturniidae > Antheraea > Antheraea assamensis. The sequence continues at coordinate 3,107,180 of JAQQSE010000076.1, forward strand.
TTTTATAGAAAAATATATACAAAGTGGCCTTTAATTTTGTGTATGTGTTATATTATTTGTATTTATAATAAGTAAATAATTCTTATAATAAATCTTATATAGACATAAAATAATTCAATAATAATTAAATTTTCAGATAAAATAGATTTAACGAACTTATCCAGAGTTATCTATGAGATGATAGATGTTCTACTGTGTGATGCAAACAAACAACCAAATTCTGTTGCTATTCGACTACTATTCAAATGCTTACTTCCAAAACTTGTTTCAGCTTCAACTGATACTAGAAGCTCTAATGTATGTTTCTGTTTTATGTTTTTGTTCAATTACCAATCTCCACTTATAAAAATCATCTATATGTCACTAGAATTATTGCCATGATATTTGTTACCATACAAAATAGAGTGATTTCAAATGAAATAGTATATGCAATGTGACAATATATATTAGTATTGACTCATGGGGGTATGGGACTAATTTGTAACTTCAATTTTAAATCTTTGTTCTAAATTAGCCTAAAAAGCTAGTTATAAATTCTAGGCAGATGTTACTACTCAATAGACAGTATAGATAATAGATTAGCGTGATATAGACAATTTAATACTATTCATTCAAATAGTATAATATTCCTGCTGTTAGAATATGAATGGTAGAATATATAAGTATGATTTGAAAATTAAAAATGTACTATGAGCTGATGCATAGAATTCATGTTTTTGAAATGTCTGCAAATTGGGTAATTAAATATGTATGTGAATATTAAAACACATATATGGGAACACAATTTACTTTTTAGCATACTATAATAAAAATACTTACCATATGAGATTATGATAAAAATATTTCAGAACCTCATACGAGCCTCCTATGTGACATATTCAGGGTTATTATTGAGTAAATATGGAAAAGCAGCTTTGCCCGGATTCATTGCACTTTTACAACACCTGTGTTACACACTAGATGGCTTAGTAAGTAAAGATTAAATAATCTTCACCTGGTTTTCCTTGTTTGTTTTTGTCTGGAAATTGTGTTGTTAGTGATCTATTAACACACAGGTAGGCTAGATAAGATTCTCTATTTAAAAATATGTTGTTAATACATATAGATGTATGTTCTGGCAGCTGCACTTAAGGGCTCTTAAGTTACTAACTGACTAGTTAGTTCCCTCTTTAGGTTTACTTTTACTTATTATCTCGATATTACGCCAGTGTATAGCCATTAAAAAATTATATATTGTTTTATACACTCAACAGATAGCTAAGTAATAACCTGTTTGGATATCTGATGGAATAATATGGACTTAAATCCTGCAAGCATTCTCTTGAGTCCATATAGCTAGTTACCAATTTGAAATTGCATATTTGTCATTTGTCACTAACTAACTACAGGTGTGTTCCAGTAAGTTGAGAGTCAGTCTTTATAGGTTTAGCTTGTTATAATCTTGGGCCATTAAACCACTTAACATTAGGTGAGATAAAAATGAAACAATACATCTAAAAAGAATTAAAAGATTATACTGGGTATATTTTCTATTTAATTCCAGTTAAGAACCTATGTAAGTTATATATATGTCTATTCTATTTAATAACCGATCGATACACATTCCTGAAATCGAAGTCGTGACCGAATATTCGGCTACTCTTGTGGTTTCAATCAGAATCGTAATCTAAACGGAAGTTTATCTGCTTCATAAATTTTGTAATCTAGTGTATGACTTAAACCGTAACTTAGGCCGGTTGTTAATTTTACTTAATTATAACGTATTTCTTTTTTAATGTAGAGTTTTCAATTAACTATTATTATAAAGCAAAATTATCGATTCATAATAGTTACACTTTATCTTTATATTCTACAAAGGGTATATAGTGAAATAATACAGTCTAAAGGTAAATTAATAAAAATAAAGGTTTTATTTGGTTATTTCACAATTTTATAATTTCTTTTAACTTCTAGGAACGAGCAGAAGTTCGAATGGCACGAGTTTCTTTGGTTGTTGGCTTAATGAGTTTTTTACCAAAGGAACCTTATCGTCAAATCGTGAAATGGCTACTTGAACTCTCTACAACATCTAAAATCTCACATAGACATATTGCAATGGTGGGTAATATTTAATGTCTTCATTTAGCTAATATTTTATACATTAATTTAATTTAAATTTCCACACTAGGTTTATATAAAGAGATTTCATTTCAAATTCCCTTAAGCAAAATTCATGTTCACATTCATAGTACACATTTTTGTATTTAACTAATAGAGATCTGATCGAAATATAGTTTTTCTCAGACATTTTTAAATCTCGTTTTGAATATCTACATTTTAAATTAATCAGTGGACTTGTTATTAATCTTTTTGTTTACAGGAAATGTTAGCAAATTTATTAAGCAATGAACCAGAAGAAATAAGCACAAATGCAACCCCAACAGAAAGAGCGAATGGTACTTCTCCAAATACCGGTAATTTTCTTATAATTCTATTAATATAAATACACGGTTCAATTTTACCACATTTTCTCTTTTTTAGATGAGCAACAAAACCAAGAATCAAGTATTCAGCATGAGCAGCCGCAAACTGATTATGATCCAGGAGAAGGTCCTTCTACATCACAAACAACTAATGAAGCCCAAGCTCAGGCATGCACTACAGACGACGAGAGCAGTCAAGATACTTCCATAGCACAGAATAATGTAAAGTTTTATTTTTATTTAACTTTCTTAATACTATTAACAGAGTCAATAAAATTTATTAGTTGTATTACATATATTGCATTAATACGACCAAAATTAGCGTTTTTCGCAAATGTTGAAATTGTTAAAGGTCGCCAGATGACTTCTTTTAAATATACGACACATAAAAGAACTTTAAATTGACGTTGAATCTACGTTACCTCTTGAGTAAGTATTTTATGTAAAAGGAACATTATAAGACCTAAATTTGTACTATAAACAATTTGAATATATTGTATAGGCAGAATGCTGCAAATTAGGGTTTGCATGATATGATATTAAGGAGGGGTATTGAGATGTCTTATATCTATTTATAATAATAACTAGCTGATACCAGCGACTGTTTCTGTGTTATTTTGCGCATGAGCAGCACGCCGCTTGTCCCACTTCTTCACGGCAAGTAAATACACATTTTTGAACCGGTATTGCTTACAAGAATTGCCCTTTTTTATTTTAATATTCTTATGTATAATGAAGATACAAGTGACCAAGTACCAAACAAGAAAAACTAAAAATAAAATGATCGACATATAACCAGTAGCTTTTCATGATACGTACACAATGGCAAATCATTTACATTTTATATGTATAGACACAATATATTTCGTCTGGCGATACCTTAATTTATGTTTTTAAAAATTATCATTGTTTGTGTGTAATTGGTGTTTACCAATCACATTTTTTTTTGTTATTGCAGCAAGATCATGAATTAACCGAGGAGGATATAGTGGATTTGCTTCAGCGACGATCACATACAGTTCCGCACGCACAGATACTCCGAGCTGTCTATGAGCGTGTCAACGACGTATCGAGTACGTTGCGTACGCGAGCTCTAGTTATACTCGCCGATTGTGTTATAAGCGAGAGGCAGCCTATGAAAGACGCGATTAAGGTACTGTTTATACAATAAACGACGGAAGGAAATCCTACTAGAATTAATTAATTTTATAAGTTTAAATGTTAAAAAATACCCTTTACTTAATTTATTTTGGTTATTGTGCACAAGTGAAATAGATGGGAAATAATGCCACGAAATATGGATTCTTACTTGCCACAAAATTCAAGTGAAAGTCCTAGCAATACGGCCACCATCAACATGATGAGAGCAATTTTAAAGCGGTGTTGACTCAGTTAATAGTGTGTTCGGACACAGCGTCGAAGGACGTAGGTTCGAATTCTAGCAACCGAGTCGGAGCTTTCGGTGGAGGAAAATGACGTGATGAAACCATAGCATGGTGGTAGGGCTTTTTTAAGTCCGTCTGGTTAGCTACCACCCTCAAGTTGAAAATCTGTTGCCAAGCACCTGTTGGTGTGTTCCGGCAGTTGCACTTGAGAGCCAGTCTCCCTCTAGGTTTAACGTGACTGCCATCTTGGACCACATCATCATTTAACATCAGATGAGATTGTGGTCAAACACTAACCTATAAAATATAAAAAAAGATGAACAAGATTGAAATGATCGCAAGAAACTTGTAATATCGTTTCTTACTCGACAATAGCAGTAGATTATCCAGAACATTGGTAGACAAAAATAAAATAAAATAAAATAAATACTCTTTATGAGATATTTGTGTGTGAAGGAATTGAACGGCAGCGGCGAGTTGTCCCGGCTGATGGCGGTGTGCGCTCGCAGCGTGTGCGACGAGCGCGCCGCCGTACGCCGAGCCGCATTGCCGCTACTACATCGCGTGCTCGTTGCCGGCGACTCGTTACCAACTCCGACCGACCTCGCAGTAAGACACTTCTTTCTTATACATACTAGTTCTCTCTGATATACCTTTCTTTCAGTGGAAGTGAAACGTGGAAAAATTCTAATCCTAAATAATATTATAAATGCGAAAGCGATCTTGTTTGTGGACGCTTTTACGCTGATCATTATGGCATTTGTACACACGTTGTCACTGGCACCGATAACGACATAGGGTACCTTTCATCCAGAGAAAATGTACTATTCCCAAAGGATTGGACAGATCTACGATTTTTTTAAAGTACAGTTATGGAGTGTTAACCAAAACAACCAAACACGCCGGATATCCTACTACAGCAGTGAACTATTTTATTAAATTGGTTGGAAGTAGATACCACACAAAATAAATGTCAAATATTAATGGGATGAAGGTTCACCTTAAAACTTCGATAATACTGTCGTTATTTGTGTTCACCAAGAACCAACTTCCGAATGAACTCCACACAATATGAATTCCGGGGTTTCGAGGGTACATCGAATGCTATGCCACATCAGTATCCGAACAGCGAGAAAGAGATCGGACATATCCGATTTTAAAATGTGTGATATATGACAAAAATTAATCTTGATTACCAATTCCAATAAATTTGTATCCGAACAACAACTTCAATCAGGTGCACTGTTTGTAGATCTTGGTAGGAATGTGCCGCGACGCCAGCATACTGGTGCGGTCGGCTGCCATTGCAGCACTCGGTGAACTGATGATGCAAAAGCCAACTGAAACTGTCTTCGATGCTTTCCTCACAGGGCCTATACATCAGCTGTCCGATCCTGAAAATAAGGTATACTTTAAGGCTTACATTTATTGAAACTAGTGATCGTCTTGTAGTCGATATTCGACCATAATTCTTTCTTTATTTTTGTCGAGGGTTAGTTCAAAAATAACACGCCACTCTCATCCATACAACAAACAACATACATACAAACACCTTACAAAAGAAAATAATTGCACAAAAATAAATTAAAAAACAGAAGTTTGCAATCACTTTCTTGGCCTTATCGGTATATATATATGTCCACCGAATTATAGATTAATTTGGCTTCTTCCGATGCTGGGTATACCAATATCTTGTTACAAACGTCTATATTATAATTCTCATTAAATATCTGCCTTCTTGGATAACCGTTACGAACTGATTCTATTAAAATAATTATGACCAACATCTCCAAATTTACTACTTTTGCTTCTTTTCATTAAAAATTTAAACTTATTTAATGGAATATGCCCAGACCGAATTCTTAAAACTAAGAAGCTAAGTTTCGTATACAGGAATCTTGGGAGCCATGGAACAGATCCCAGAGATGATAGGATCGTCTTATACCAAATACCCTTTTTTAAAGATCTTTCTAAATTTAGTATAAATAAAAGTTCCAATTTTTTTTTTATTGAAGCTCGTTAATATCTATTAAATAAAAAAACGAAAATCTGTTGAAAAACTGTAAAAAGAGATATACTTAACACGTTCCGTACCACAGGATGTTGGTCCATGGCCTGAAGATCAAGTTTAACCTGTACTACTGGTAGTACACGTGGCACGGAACGTGGTAACGGCTTTATATCTGTCATATCTATCTTATCCAATTAAATACATTAGTTACGTTGAACATTATTCAATGTAGATCAAAATTACCTTTAACCATTTCAAAGAATCTTAGAAGTTATCACAGATTTAAAATAACAAGTGACAAACAAGAAGTCATTCGTATGCACATTCTTACGTAGCTTCAATGACTTTGGTGAACTGTAAATATGAAAACCTAAACACGCTCCGTGCCATGTGTACCATCGGTGGTACACGTTAAATTTGATCTTCAGGCCACGTGTACTACATGGTACACATCATTATAACTATTCAAAACGAAAGAATTACTTAGGTGTTGATGTTGTAAATAAATATTGTATGATATACATAAGTTTCTAGTCAACACATCAAAATAAACTGAACTACGTGTCTGGCAAAAATGGCCTGGCACGGAACGTATTAAAAAAGGGACCTAAATCGTTTAGATGCTTATGACGTCACATTAGTACACACATGCGAAGCCGGACGGGTGTCACTAGTAATATATGTTTTAAATTATATTTTACGCCAAAACATAGGACTAAAGTTAGTGTACATAATATATAATAGTTGCTAGTCTCTTTAAGCTTTAATAAATTGAATCAATTATAAGATTACTAAATTATTTATAGGTGCAAGACTATGTAGTGTCTCTTGTTCAGAATATATTGATCAATCGGATACAGAAGTACGTATTGAATGGTAATGAAGACCCTTTGCCTTGGATGTTCCTCGCCGGAGTCACGCGACATAACATGAGAAGGCATTTGCAGAAAGCATGCGCTCTTATTGTTAAATCTAGTAATTGTATAAGGTAACAAGAATTTTATTTTACAATGTTTGTGATTCTGTTTTATTAAATATTTTTATGTTTTAACTTCTACAACGCTAAGATTTGGTAGGTCTATACAGATGATGATAGACAGATATACAGATGATTCGATAGATAGAAGATAGACTATTCTTATGTGGTTATAGGAAGGTATCGATTTCTTTAAAGTTGTAGCTGTTCAGGTGAATCTTATGAAATGCCATATCAGTATCTTGTGATGGCATTAAAATATATTTTCCTTCACAATAATCTCTATCGCTATCGATGAGGCAGATCGATTAGCTAACTGAACGTCCAAACCGTTATAGTTATAAAATACATAAAATTGTTTCGTAGGCGTTTAACTAAAATTATTCATTCGGAAACGTATTTTAAAAACTGAGAACAATATTTATTTAAATCACTGAATCATTTTCAGTTGAGCCCTGAGCGTCGCCATAATGGCCTTAGTTGCTCTACCGAGCCGACTCCGCGGCCGACTGTAATGCGTCATACGATAGGCGGAGGAAAAAAATTGAGGCGGTGTAAAAAAGATTCAATGTAGTAAATAAAAAAAAATACGTGTAAACATTGTAACAAAAACTAAAACGGACTTCAAAATAAATTATTATCAAAAAATGCACTTGAACGTCTTCGGCATTAATTACGTACCTACTTAGTCTAGGAGTTTTATAAATCCTACCAATATATCAATCACTACACATTTCCTATTCGATTTTTGTAGATCCGTTTATAAATCACGAAGTTCTGTAATAACAAACATTAAAAAAATACAACCAAATTGAGAATCTCCCCTTTTTTCAAATGGGCTAAAAATGAATATAAGACTTTTAAATGTTGTTGCGGGAAATTATACTATAAAACAAACGGTTTCTGAAAAACAATTTAAAAACATTTGTTAACTATTTATTTTTCTACAACTACAATTGATAACTAAGATTCTCACCCTACCCGAAAAATAATTTGAAACGACATCAAAGTATACTTTCTATAAATATCAGTCCCTTTTTTATTGTAATTTATGTAATTTAAAATAACAAATTCGAATTGTTTTTTTATAAACGTCTTTTCTAAAACAATACCACAGATTACACAACAGTACATCACAGAGTTCTTCGGCCACAGATAAATAAATTAAAATAATATACATGAATACTTATAAATTCTAGTCATCGTCTCGTGGATATATTGAGCACACATTTGGGCGCCGTTAATGACGAACGTGATCTGCAATGCTTGGTGATGCTGACGAGCGTCGCCCGACACGTCCAATACAAGGACATAGGATTCGTGCTTCAATATTATTACAGACTTGCTGAAGATACCCAGGTAATTAAACTGCATTACACTCGTTGGATTTTATATATGACAATGTTCATATAAACTTTAATCATTTATTTCCTGACTTAAAATCGATTATTTTTGTTTGCTTTATCAGTAAAGCCGTTTGTTGCCAAAATTTTATACGTACGTACGCTTAATCTTATCACAACACATACATCATTCTCGCTCTATAAACATAGCTCTGTCTCTTTCTTTCCTCCGGACAAGATTATTTTCTGTCATTTTTGTGTGTCAGAAATCTTAAGTTCAAAAATATTTCACTAAAATTATCATTTCATAAAAATCCCTTATAATGCCTTAAAATGCCATTTTGACATTGGTTTGTCAGACCAAAAATGTTTTTGCTAAATTCTACGCGGCCGAAATCGCTGGTACCATCTAGTTGTAATTTAAATGGAAGATATCAATATATTACCCAGTATTAAAAATCATTCATTTCACAAGTTATTAACAGGAACGAGATGTCCGCTTAATGTCACTGACGATAGAACTTGCGAGTACGTGGTCACAATTCATACTGGGTATTGAGCGTACCACGTTGCGCGATCATTTGGTGCGGCGGCTGGCAGTCGCTGGAGATGATGGTTATTATTTATTTTTTATACTACGATGGCAAAAAAGCAATCATGCGAGCCGCCTGATGGTAAACAATCACCGCAACATATTGACGCTAGATATCACATGCGCGTTGCCGACCTTGAAACATTATAATTATGCTCACATATTATTGACTCAATGTACAATTACAAATTATAAAAATCACACATAAAAATGTTTAATGGTCTTTACATTTAACGATTTCAACTTAACCCTTAAATGCATATCGTTGCCAATTGTCTACATTTCACTTAATTTCATTCAAAAACCCGACTGTATGTGTTTCCAAAAACACGTCAAAACCTTACTTACAGTACTTTTGGCGGGTAGGTTATATATATATATATATATACTCGTATATATATATTTTGGTTGTTTTAAAATTAGTCTGAAAATTCAATTAATTACACTTCCATGGAATGAATACTTACAGTTACATATTTTGATGGCTATTAAATAATTTGATTAATTTTCCTCTCATCAAAGTATGTTTGTCTAAAAAAATCAGGTAACTTATTTTTAGACGTTTTATATATTTTTTATTTTCTAAAACTTCATAACAATTGTGTGGTGCCTAACAATATATCGATGTGGATTTGGAATATTTTATCCGGCACCGGTAAAATATTATATAAGGGGTTCAATCTATCTGTTTCGTCTTACTAAAAAGTATTTGCATCTTCACTTCTTCGTTGCTCCAGTGCGTCATAACCTTTGAACCTGGTTTTGTTAATATGATTCTGCAAGAGAAACATCTTTTGCTATGTAATTTTTAGACAATGATAAGTTTTTAAACGTAACCTAGTTCGTAAAAAAATTCGGAATCTTGGAAAAACTAAGAAGAAATACTATCGAACTTGTCAATTACCATTATTTCTGTTTAGACCAACTTCTACATTTAGTTTGTCGGTTCAAGGTACATTTATATTCTTCTTCTTCTTCTTAATTTGTGGCGCCGTGTGTAGGTAATACACAATTCCGCCAATGTCATGTAGATTCAGAGTGAGCGTTGTCTGTGGCAGATAGTGTCATAAACGAAGGAGAGCAATTAAAAATATAATTTGTGAAAAGAAAATAATTATTTAGTGTAGCTTATATTCAGACCGAGTTATTGTAAAAAAATAGATACAGCCAAAATTAGATATATAACGATTGAGACATAGATATTCAGATTAAAGTTTGATTTTGTTAATTTTAATAAATAAGGAAAAGGCGTGTAAAATTAAAGGGTTATTATTCACTAAAGCTAAGAGACACATAAGGTTAGTAGGACGAGGAATATAAGCAGGAAGGATATCATACAGGGAGAATCTGTTTCGCGAACAATTGAAAAATATATGATCTGGAGAACCGTCCTCTAGGCCGCATTCGCAGAGAGAATGATTCCTAATCCTTAATTTAGATAGATGCACTGGTGTACAAGAATGACCTAGACGAAGGCGACAGATGATGGAAGTTACAGCCTTACTAAAATATGGAAATTTAAAAAACCATGGCTTTTGAGGAATATCGATTTGTAAAGTGCCATAATTTCTGCCTTTATATTTTCTGGAGAGATTCCAATCCTTTTGCCATGCTTCTAACAATCTAGTTTTGGCTAGAGAACGTAGATCTTCGGTATATAAACTATAATGGTCCATGGATCCGGACTGGACAGCATTTTTTGCACAGGAATCTGCTGATTCGTTCCCTGAGATTCCACTATGTCCTGGAATCCAAGCTAACACTGTTTTGATACCTAAAATATGACAATTGTATAATTCCTCTCTAATATTCAAAATCATCGGATGTCTGGATTTGGAGCGGAAGGGATTGGAAAGTATAGCCTGTAAACAACTTTTACTGTCAGTGAAGATAATTGCTTTTTCTAATTTGTGTGACTTAATGAATAAAACAGACTCGAAAATTGCAGTAGCTTCCCCAGTGAAAACCGATGTTAGAGGGGGACATTTAAAGTTAAGAATAATCCTATATCTAGGTATCCAAACTGCAGCGCCCACGTTACCAAGATTAGACAGCTTAGATGCATCAGTATAAAAAGGGATCCAGCTTTCCCAGTCCCTAGTCAATATGCTGTTGAAAATAATGTTAGTTTGATAAGTGTCTCTATCAACACCAAAGTCCAATATGATTGTCGGCCTGAAGGTGAGAGCTAAATAGTTAGTGCGATATAAAGGATTTATGGATGATTTGAAAATGGGATATACGATTCTGTTTATTTTAATGAAAGATTGAAGAACACAAGGAAGCGATTTCACAGATTGGTAACCTCTGGATTCAAATGTCTGTAGGAGATTTTGTAAACGACGAATTAAAGTATGGTTTGGATTTTGATAAACCTTAAAAAGAAACCGGTCAGAGATATATTGTCTGCGTAAGTATAAGGGAGGGTCAACACATTCGACTTGGAGAGCATTTGTCGGGGAAGATTTCATTGCCCCTATGATAATTCTAAGGCTTTTGTGTTGAATTTTATTTAATTTGTCTAAGGCTGATTTATTACACGGGTCTAAAAGGAATGTACCGTAATCCAAGTGACTACGAATAATAGAATTATACAGTATTTTTTGTGAGAAGGAGTGGGAACCCCACCAAACTCCAGATAAAGAACGGAGAATATTCAACGATTTTTCACATTTTTCAACAAGGAAATTGATGTGAGGGAGACCAGACAGTTTTCTATCTAAAATCATACCTAAAAATTTAACATGATCTTTTAGAGGAATAGTTTCACCATTGTAAGATATTTCAACGTTTACGGTTACCTTTCTTCTAGAGAATATTATACCTGAACATTTAGGTACAGATAGAGAGAGACCATGATTGTCCAACCATTGCCCCAAATAATATAACGCAGAATTTAATTGTTCCGTAGCGTTAATAATAGAAGTTGAAGATGCATATAAAGAAATATCATCAGCATATTGCAGGATCTGGCAAAACGATTCAACGGTTTGATTGAGGTCTGCTGTATAAATATTGTATAACAATGGACTTAGAACAGACCCTTGAGGAAGACCTTTCCATGTTAATCTTGGGCCTAGAATACTTTCGTTAAATTTAACATAAGTCTCTCTTTCCATTAGGAGGCTGCTTATATAATTGATCATCCTCGCTGGGATACTCAGCTGAACAAGTTTATTCCTGAGTACTGGAAGAAGAACGCTATCATAAGCAGATTCTACATCTAAAAATACTGCAACTAAAAATTCCTTCTTCTGGAAAGAGTGACGAATATCAGTCGTTATAATACTAAGGTTATCCAATGTACTCATATTTTTTCTAAAACCGGTCTGTGATTGGTCTAATAGACCTTTACTTTCAAGGAACCACTCTAACCGATTCTTAACCAAATGTTCCATTATTTTAGAAAGAGCTGATGATAAAGAGATAGGCCTATAGGATTGTGGATCTGTGGGATTTTTGCCAAATTTTAGGATGGGGATAATTAAATGCGCTTTCCAAGATGCAGGAACTAAATTATTAGAATATAGTAAGTTAATTACTTCAAGGAAGAACAATTTTGCCTTATTATTACTTTTGATAAGAAAAGAGTAGGGAACGAAATCAATACCGGGGGAAGACTCGGCAAGGTTTTCAATAGCAATCTGCAGCTCATTTAACGAAAAGATAGAATCTAACATTTGTTTTGAAGAGGATGGGATAGGATTATCCTGTATGAAAGTAAAAGAGTTACCTGGAAGCGAATTTTGATGAGGAACAAATGGAGGGGATATTTTGTCAAAAAAGCCTTCAATCCAACTAGATGTGTCGTTAAAACTTTTATTGATATTACTGATGGCCCCGCGGTAGCGTTTTATTTGTTTCCAAATAACCGTGGATGGAGTAAGGGGAGATAAACTTTCGCAAAACCGAATCCACCCTTTTTTCTTTTTTACAGATAAGAGTTTTTTGGCGCGAGCTGCGGTTTGTTGGTAATTCAGAAAATTATGAACAGTCATGGATGAGTTATATATAGCTTCTGCTTCCTTCCGTTTGCGAACAATTTCTGTACATTCGGAGTCCCACCAAGGCGGAGAAATTTTGTAAAAAGAATTTTGTTTTGTGGGAATGTGACTATCGGCTGCAAAAATCAGAGATCTTACAAAAGAGGAATAAGATTGAAGGATATTTTTGTTATTAGGAAGGGGAATAAGGTCCAATTTAGAATCTAGAGTAGTAGCGTAGGATGACCAATCGGCTTTATTCACATTATATTTACGTGTTTGTTTTAGTGTATTCAACCATGGCTTAATTCACAGGATCTAGAATTGGTAGCGCAACTTTGGCAGCACAATTAGATCAGAGTAATCTTCAGTGGGCTACGGAACTTATGCAGTTATGTGAGTAGTAAAAGGCTCATATAAAACATTTGACGAGAAATCTAACTTGACCTTAAGCGAATAGAATTTATACATTAGTAATAACCTTTACTACTTGTTAATCTAGAATTATAATCCCACCAAAAACGAAAGATTACATTATATCCTCTCTAGGAACCAATCATGACAGCTGTTTCCAATTAGTTATAAAAATTTTTCAAATAAAATTATACTCCATGACTGCATTTCTCATAATATAGGTCTGTTATGAATGGACTAAAATGCAAAAAATTTGTGCTTGTGACCTCACGATAGCAGTCAAAACATATGGTTACAACCGAAGCCGAGTATACACGATTTAGCATTACAAGTAAAATAACAAAACTATGTATTGTAAAATCATATTTTATGTGTAAAATGTATTTTTTAATTCTTTTTTCAAAAGACCTTTTTTTACTAAACGATGAAATTTACAATGTACGATATTGTGAAATTAAAAACATAATCCGCTATTTTAAGATGTGGTTCTTAAAAAATCAGCCGAGGGGTTAAGGCACTCAGCCGCTTGGCAAGCTCAAGGATGCCAGAGTGGCCGAACGTCGGTTTGGTTTGTTGCCTTGGTAATAGACTGGTTAATAGATAAAATGGCTAATGGCTGATGGTAAAATGTTGAATGAATGTGTAGGTGAAGCGCGAGCGCACAGCGGTAGTTCTGTGAGCGAATGGGTGCGGTGCGCGGACATGGCGCTGGTCTCGCCCACGCCGCCCTCCCCCGCCCTTATGCGACTATTTCTAACTGCGCTCTCGAACCCACCACCTGGTAATACATTTTTTTCAATTAATTCGCAATCTCCAGGCCTCATTAATCTTTTTAACCGCTATGAACACAGATAAATACATATCCATATCCCCACATTTTAAGTATACTAACAAATTGCGTTCTCTGCTTTTATTTTCTGGAATACTCCATCAAGAACGCTTCTTGTAACACTGCTAATATAGGACTCGGCTGGGAACAATCTTTTTGACGGCTCTGGAAATAGTTGCACAAAATACAAATTTAGGTATAAATGTTATATGTAATATTATATGTATAACATTGAGGCAACTTATGATAAGTAAGTATCAATTTTAGATTTCTATAATACATTACGGGCAAGCCCTGACATACGGCTATATTCAGAGCGGCCATAAAGATTGACAAGGACTGTATAATGTATCGATATTAATACATCTATAATTGAAAAGTTATACTCTTTGCGGATCATTATCCTTACTAATACTATAAATGCGGATGTGAGTTTGTTTGTTCCACTTTCACGCCATAACTACTCAACCTATCATTATGTAATAGTTGTCACAGGCACAGAAAAGAACATGCAGTATTTTTAATTCACATAAACTTGTGTAAAATAATCTTGCATTTCTCCTTATGACTTTGGAACCTCGCATTTATTTATTATAAATGTAATTTCCAAAACTTTTTAAAAATGTCTTGTAACATGTGACTTGTAATGTCGTAGACTTGTAACGTCGTAGACTTGTAACGTTTGATATTTATAAAACCCACCTAATTAGGTATGTTAGATAACTGATATCGCCTTTCTCTGCGTCAGTATTCGCTTGTCGTACCACTGTATTATATAATTAATGCCATTCGCATAGTTGAAATAGTAGTGGTCGAACAGTTTGACCGGCAGAACGTCAATTCGATATCCGCAGATTGGAACCCCGTATCAAGGATTTTTTCGAAATTCTCATATATTTTCTAATTTAGATTAGTAACACTATCGACTGACGGAAACTGAACGAAAACATCGTGAAGACTCCTGAACTTGAGAAATATTCTTGTAGTATCACCGTATGTGGGAAAATATGGAACTGTGGATATCTCGAAGCTTGAAGTCACTAATACGTCGTGGGCTGGTGTGGTGATTATCCCCATAACTTTCTTCGGGAAATGGCTTGCAGTATGTCTCTTACAGGCTGATGTGATAATGATATAGTTAATACTGTATTATAGAGTGGAGTGAAGCAGAATTGGGAGCGTGCGTGGCGGGCGCGGGGCGGTTGTGCTTGCGGTCGCGCGACGCGGCGGCTAGTGCGGCACCCGCGCTCGCAGCACTCCTACGCGACCCCGACGCACCTCTGCCTGCCAGGATTAACTCTTTATTAGTGCTCACTGATATTTGTATCAGGTAGGAATTACACAATACACTGGCGACCATTGGCAGTATTACTTAGTGGTGAATTACAGTCCTCGCTAATCTTTATGAGTGCTCTGAAAATATATGCGCAAAAAACAAATTAAGGTATAAATTAGTATTACATAATATTTAGATAACTTAAAGATTAATAAATACCAAATTTAGATTCTTTTACACTTTAACTTTCTTTTGTATTAACGTTTTGTCGATACAAGCATTGGCTTACACCAACATTCAGAGCGGTCAAAAAATTGATGGGGACTGTAATACATATTTGTCACAGTTATCCTTAAGCATGTAAATTCCGTATAACCGAAAACGAACGAAATTAACAAATGTTAATTTTATAGGTTTCCAATTAAAATCTTTCATTTTAAACAACCCAACCATATTGTTTAGATAATCAGCAGAAGATACCCTTTTCTTTTCACGTGCAGTGACTGCCGCTCTTTAGCGAACTCTGCTCTCACAACATGCCTGTGCTCATAAAAGCGATGATGGTTCAGTGGTTAGTGTGTTCGAAAATTGCGCCAGTCGATGTATGTTCGTATCTTTTGCATGCATGCAACATCGTGTCAAATACAGAAAAGGTAGTAGTCCTTTTAAAAACGATTGGCTTGCTACCACCCTCAAGTTGAAAACGTTTCACCAAACACCTATGGGTGTGTTCCGGTAGCTGTACTTGGTAGAACTTCGTACAACATTTCTCTCGTGAAAATATGTAGATTTATGGGACTACTTGTTTTATCTGAAATAAATTTGTTATTACTATTTAATTCATATACCCATTGAACCGATTTTAATTTGTCTTGCCAAATTTTATCATTATTGCTTATTCCCAGTGGACAAATGTAGTAGATTTATGGGACTACTTGTTTTATCTGAAATAAATTTGTTATTACTATCTATATATATATAAGCGGAATACCACTGACTGACTCATCACGATTTCTCCAAAACTGTATGTTCGATTGACTTGAAATTAACCATAGTTATTCCTTTTGCAACGTAGACGCTCACTAAGAACGGATTTGAGTTAAAACCTATTCTAAATACATTTTTCAGTTAAAATTAAATATTCTCCTACAGACATCGATAGTCTCTGACATTAGACAACCGTTGTTATAGTAACCAATAATATTATAGCCGTTGCCATAGTAACACATTTATTTTTAGGGATGTGCGAATAATCCTTGAACCGAACCGAATCGTATGTTGTTCTATCCGAATTTTGAATAGAAAATTCAAACTTTTCCAATTTTTTTTAAATAAGGTAGAATTATTAAACTAATAGTTATAGGAAAAGTTACATTTTTCACTATTTTAATAATTCAAATTCAATAAAACATAAAAACGTCAAAAAAATTATAACCTAAATATCAAGACTGAAATTCCTTTCAAAAACAATTTACTATGTAATTCAATTCTACAATAATAAATTCATATTAGTGAAAATATTTATTAAAAATACACTTTCTCAGTGAAATGTAAATAATTTTATAGTATTTCAATTTTGACAATTTTTTAACAGAAATAGCTGAATTATTTTGTTTCAAAGAAATTTCAATATTTTGGTATAATATCATATTTTAACAGGTTTCTAGAATTTTGTGCTCTAATTTTTATAATATACATTAAAAGGACCGTTTTAAACTTTAGCTCTCAAAATTCATTAACAACTAATAAGGTACAAATGTATAGCTTTTACTATATTGGAATATTTTGTATGGTTATTTATAAATAAAGAAATCGATTATAGTCCATAAAGAAAATTGTCAGTGCCGTTGAAAAAAAACATATTCAAATAAGAATGAAAGACATTTAATTTCTTAAATTTGTAATATTCACTTTTTCCCGCCACTTTTTGGCTAAAAATAGAAGTACAGTAGTTTTGAATGCTCCTAATGGCTGGTGTCGACTGTGATGGCGTTACTGGTTAGTTCGTAGCATTTTATAGTTAATGCTTATTTGACGCATAAATTAAATTATTTGACTAATCCGAATAGTTCGAAATATTCGTATGTTCAATTCGCATTTCGAATCGTATTATTCGGTTTGATTCGTTATCAATTAATTGGAATAGTCACACGCTACTATTTATTTTATGTTCATAGAATTAGTAAGTTTTCATTCAAAAATGTAATTTTAGGTCAGTATTATTTCGAATTTTTGACTTGCAATCTATAGATATAATAAAAATAAAGTGTCTATATATATTATATCAAAACGCCTACTTTTTACTGACTGGATATGAAAGCGTATAAGCTACTTATAGTAAAAATCTAATTTTAAAATTTTTGTCTGTCAGTCTGTATGTTCCGGGTAATCTTCGAAATGGCTGGACCGACTTTGACAGAAATTTTACTGGCAGAGAGCTGAATTTACAGGCTATATTATTTTAGACTAGCTGTTATTCGCAACTTTGCCCGTAGCGGAATATTCGAAACGGCAAAACCTATTTTTACGGGACTTTCACTGGTAGATAGCTGACCCCATAAGAAGTAATTTAAGCTATTTTTTTTTAAGTACCTATTACCTGCGCCTTCGTCCGCAGTAACATATCTAAAACGATTTGATTGATCTTCATGGGACTTTTACTGGCATATAACTGACTTTATAAGTACTGACTTAGTTTAATTTATTATAAACTAGCTGTTATCTGTAGCTGTGCCCACATTGTATTCTCCAAAAAACAGATAGAACTATGTCCACATGAATTTTACAGGCACGTAGCTTATCTTATAAAGAGTAATTTAGGCTATTTTATCTTAGAATAGCAGTTATTTTCCTGTCCAATAAGGAATATCCAAAACGATATACCAAATTTTAACGAGACTCTCACTTACATATAACTAAAGTAATGAGAAATAACTTGAGCTATTTTATTATTTACTAGCTGTTACTCGCGATTTCATCAGTGTGGAATATCTGAAAGGAGTGGGCCAACTTTCACATGACTTTAACTAGCAGATAACTGAAGTTATAAGAACTAACTTAGGTTATTTTATTTTAGACTACCCACGACTTCTTCCGCGTGAAATTTAGCAAAAGTATGTTGTTCACTGTAAGCATGTTCTCAAGCACTGTATTGGACACCAAGAATTAATATAATTGTAATGAATATATTAAAGTATGTAATTCGCTTAATTTGTATTTTGGTCAAATTGGCAGCCATTTCGTTTTTATTTACCGTGATCGCTTCTACATAACTCATTAACCATAGCTTCGGAAAGTTGGCCTCCCATTTTTCGCGTAACGATTTGACAAAGGCGTAGAGGGATTGCCCATTGATTTCCCCTTTTTGCTCACGATTTAATTTTTTTTGCCCACCTCTATAAAAAAAAGTTAAATAAATATAATTTAAATTGCGTAGGCCAGGGTCCGAAAAACTTACAAAAATTGAAAATGTCAAGGTGGATTCTTGAAGTATGTCATTTGCCCACGTTTGTCTCTTTTCTAATTTTTTGTATATTTAATACAAATTTTGAAAATAGAAAACGTTTTTTTTTCAATATTAAACCAGACATGTATTATTACCTTAACAGTTCCATTATAGAATTTCTTACGGAATAGATAAGTGATTACTTTTTGTATGATCGCAAAAACTTAATTATGTTAATAATATCTATATAACAACATTTTTAAGAGAAATTGCATATCTTGAAATTTTCATTACTTTTTTTATATTATAAAGGGCAAACGAACAGATGGGTCACCTGATGGTAAGTGATCACCGCCGTCCATAGACACTAGCAACACCAGGGGAGTCGCAAGTGCGTTGCCGGCCTTTTAAATATGTGGGCCTCCGGCGCTCTCACTGACCGAACGAAACGCAACAGTGCAAGTACTGTTACTTCACGTCGGCTTTCTGTGAGAGAGTGGTACTACCCCGGGCGAGCCGACCCATTCATGCTGAAACCAGTAATAGCTTCAGCGTAGCTCTACCACCTGCCTCTTATACTGTGTAAACAAGCACTGAAAGGATTACATAGCAAATTAAAGCTCCAAATATATTGTTGTTGCTAAATTCCATCCAGCACACTGTTAGTATATATCGTATTTACTGTACACGTTATATATAACAGTAGGTGACATGCGTGTCATACCTACAAATGTTTTAAAAGAGCATTTCTGTAATTCTACCACTTCTCACCATTATATTACTTTAATATGATTTAAAAAAACGGGTGCGAAGCCGCGGGTATCAGCTAGTTTAATTCATATACCCATTGAACCGATTTTAATTTGTCTTGCCAAATTTTATCATTATTGCTTATTCCCAGTGGACAAATGTATTGATAATATAGATAATATTCTGAAAAGTTGCGTGTAAAATTCGTCAAAATAGTTTCGGACGTTTCAGAGATATTTTTTTAATGGAGTCGTATTTTCTTTAAATAAAGTACAGGTAAAATTTTATTTATAAACTGATTTTGAAAATTCTCTTTTTATTAGAAAAGGTTTATTTCCAAGGAGGTCTCATTTCAATTTCATTACCATTAAACCTTAGATTTCAGAGATACACCATGGAGCACATCAAAATCGATTAGGAAATGGATAATGATTTAGATATTGGTAGGTTTATGCATAATTCAAGACTAGGTAGGTCAAGGACGTTCCGTTGAATTTTTTTAGAGTATTTTATTTTAAGTTGGTTTTATTTATTATAACACACTGTAGGTATACGTGTATTGTGGAGCCACTATTAGAATGCGTATGTGGATGTCTAGCAACGGGAGGGCCCGAGGCTCTGCGGCGAAGCGCGGCGCGCGCTCTCACACGTTTATTGCTTGCCGGCTATTTGCGACTACGAACACCGCTTTATTACAGGTATTTATTATTTCATATAGAAAGATTCATCCTTTCTCCTGCTAGCTATAATTAAAATCGATCAGTTCAATTTCTAATCTAATTCGTTAGTTCTAAGCACAAAAATATAGCTAATTTCATATAATCATCTCACAGTGATATTTTTATCACTGGTATTTCACAGGTGATAAATGGAAACCTATCGTATTTAGTCTGTAGCAATTTTTGTCATTGGGACTGTAGTTATTTTCGAATAATTCACGTCTTTCCTGTGGACGATCTTTTTTGTGGGATCACTTGCGTGGGGATCTCATACCGACTTATTAATGTAGTCCTTGTTTATTTAGCAGGTAGATGAATACATATTCGTGTCGTAAGGAACAGGATATCCTGATATAGTCATGATTTGTAAAATTATTTATGACTTTTTTTGGATACACCACCTTTTTAAAAGGAATTACAAAAGCATATTTTCCCCGTCGTATAGTGTAGTGCTGCTTGCTAATATAGAGCAGTGTTGCAAAGAGCGTTCTTGATGGAGTGTTCGAGAAAACAAAATCAGAGGGCGTTATTTTTTAGTAAATTTTAAATTCATGTCTGTGATGTGAGTGTGTAGTATCCTGGTAGAACTGACTTCGGATGTTTCCAGAATGTTGTGTAGTTTGTTTAATTATTTCGTAAATTATTATTTATATTTTAGTTTTATGTTCCTTAATTGTGAGCCGGTGTAGGTTATGATGTGAATGGCGTATCTAGAACGGTAAAAGTCTTATAATGAAATTAAGAAAAGCAAGTCAATAAACTCTAAAAAAAATGATTAAACAGATATTGCGCTCTATTGGCTGATGACGATCACGACGTGCGTGAACCGGCCGAGTATTACGTCACGTCCTGTCTCACCTGCGACGCCATTTACCATCATTTTGTTGATTGCGTATTACACTACAATAAGGATGACAGCGGTTAGATTCTCTATTTTATTAACAACTACCATTTTGCCTCCTTTTTCTCACAGGTGCATTATACTGTTGTGACGTCATAAGTGTCCGAAAGATTTAGACACCATTCTTGGCCTTTTTTACGTTTTTACCACTGACTCGTCAAAATTCGCTACGAATTTGGAAGAAGTAAGGGCCATACATAAACAGACGCGGATAACAACTTTGTTTTATACTTTTTTTTTAAATGAATATCTTCGGTTTTATGAAACAATATGAAGATATATAACTTATATGCGTCATATAAAATAAAATAAAAAACCAAAGTATGGGCGTGTTATAAAATTAAATAAATATCTGAATACACCATTCTTTTTGTCGATGTTCTCGAATTTAATTGCTTTAATTTAATTCAATGGATACAATTAAAATGTATGTTTTTTTAGTTACAAAATTTTGGACTTTATCACTTTAGATTTTAAAGAAATCGTATGCAAATACTTTTTCTTTTCAGGAAATTTATCATTCGACGCAAGGCAGTTAATTTATGACGTGATGCTGCAACGTATGTCTTTAGTTCAGAGATTAAATATCCAGTGTCGATTGGCGCGTGAAGTGCTCGAACACGCAGCCGATCTTACGGATGAAGGTGATGGAGAAATACCAGAAACCCTTAACGCTGCACTCCTTGACACTATCACTGTGTTAATCGGGCCAAGGATGAAGCTTCCAAGTGAGATATTTATTTCTATGTATCAATATGACCGCATTGTAACTAGTGATCGACCATTATGATGGTTGTTACACCTACTTTATGAACGACGCTATACAATCGGACACAATTGCCATATGATAAGTATACAAATTACACCAAAACAAGTCGAATACTTTCGAAGACATACATATATTTAAGTAATAATTAGTCATATAGAAATATTTACTTATAAAAACGTAAAATTATTACGGTTATGTTACTTCCATACCTACGTGTATTGCCATGAAGTTTTGTCTATGGAAAAACATTATCTTCATGCGTTACGAACTATCGGGACGCGGGATGCGTGGTGATAGATGTAAGAAAATAACTAGGCCCGCGGTTTTTACACACTTCAAGGGAAATTGGAAATGCTAATTTCGACTTCTTTTTGTATCTAAAAACGTGTGTGAATGTTTTTTTGTGCCTTTATCAAATTAATTTGGAGGCTAGTATACGAATCGCGACGAGTATACGAACTTTCGTTGCTCAGGTATGGGAGTAGCATTATAAAAATGTAAAATTATTGTGCTTAACGAAATACCAGCACATGTATTTTTCTATAGAAAAACAATGGCGTCTTGCTTTCGTAAACGTCATTAGAATTTTGTACTTGGTACTTGTGTCATATTTGAATGAAAATTGAATATGTATATAATGATGTGTGCAAAAATGATAAAAAACGTTACGAAGGATTATTATCAAACGTGGATGTGATAGATACTGGGACATAATTTAAACACAACTTTGGAAGAGACTGATGAATATTAAATTCTGAGATGTTTCAATTTAACTGTGCGTTTCCCATTTTTTTTAATTTTATTATTTAGGTATTATGAATATAATTACAGAATACTGATATAGTACATATCGAAGTCGCTATTAAAACATTGTATTCAAACTATTACGGCGTGAAGGCTGACACCATTTTTTATTTATTACTAGCTGATACTCTCGGCTTCGTCTGTATTGTTTATTATCATCACAATATATATATTTATATTTATGTAGTGAGAAAAAAACATGAAACAATTTAAAGCAAAAATACACTTTGCGTAAAAAAAAATCTTCCACTCTCCTGCTCATGCGCACCACACCGCGTACCTACTTCATGCGTTGCTCAACGCGTAGTGCTTATAAAAATCGTAGTTTCTTAAAACTTTAATTAATTAAGGTACGATTGTAATTTTCTTAGGTAAAAACCAAGTGCGAAAATGAAAAAATTAAACCGATATTTACCCAGTAGTTTTTGAGTCATGCGCACCCACTTTTTATAGAATAAACCGATTTTAATAAAACAAAGACTTGTTACTAGAGGATATGCTTTATGATTATCTTGGTGACATTTTATCATAAACGTTGCACTTTGGCAGTGATGCGTGCACAAACAGACATTTCTAAAAATAATTTCAATGTATTTAATTACCTACCCTTAGTCGCCTGCTATATTTTTGTCTCATGAAAATCTGAAAAGTACAATCAAGTTAAATTTATATTCTTATTGTATGTATAGATATCGTAATGTCGAATAAGACCAAAAGGAAATTAAAACCTAGTACCTACGCATTATCAAAAATAACTCAATATAATTACGGCATAACTGCAGATATGTCAACAGCGTAATGACCTATATAAGGATATATCGTATCTATTTTTTTTAGAGCTGACTAGATATGCTGTTAGTCTGAAGGACCTTTACAGCTTCATTAGCATCGACTGCTTAGTCGAGAATATAAAGTCTACTAATATCCCGCCATTTTGGGCAATCCGGCCAATAATAATTAAGCATTGTTAGTTGTCCCTGTTGATTACCAACCAATAGTAATTTAGAGCAGGTCAATAATACACTTATTGAAACGATATACACGAGAGAATATTGTTAGAAATTATTAAAATTGTTTATTATTTATAAACACATTTATTTCATTTTTAAACTCTGAATAAAATACAATTTAGTATTATTAAGATCTGTTACAGTTGAATCCATCTATTTACAGAGAAACCTCAAATTACTGGAGACACAGCTGACATTGATGATTTACAGGAACGTGTAACAACAAATATTGTCTCCCATGTAAGTATTGTTACTAACAATTAATAAATTCTATTTCATCACTTCTATTAACAATACAACATCTGACGTTACATATTTACATTTTAGCATTCCGATGCATTTGAGAAGGTAGTTATCATTTTGATAAATTATTCAATACAATACAGTCAATTGAGTATTTGACATATTTTAATATATTATCTTTTAATTTCTTTTGTTTTGTTGCATATAGTTATATTACAAAACAAAATAAATTGTAATTACATTTCCAAAATATAAATATTATATTCGTCAATACATAAATACATGTTTTTCAAGCTACAGTCGAAAAATAGACATATACAATTGTGATACATAAAGTTTCTTATATCGAAGTAAAAAAACTTAAACAAACATGCATATTTAAAGTACATACTTCGTTTATTTATTTCTTCGCATTCCCATAACATTTAGTTATTATAAACTATACACTAATTAACAATCGAAACTATTTTTTTCATTTCGTAGTGCGTTTAGTTATGTTTTTAGCTAAAACCAATATTATATTTTTTTTCAAACTGACTACGCTAATGGCCTAACAGGCCTCTACAGCTTCACCAGACTACATCGCACCCTTAATAAAGTAAGGACACATATTTAATTTTTAGGTATTTTAGTTTTTGAAATAGAAGAGCTCATTATAAATAGTCCTACAAGGTGTATCTATCACAGAAGGAGTAAATTTTCATGGCAATGACGTTGTAAATCAGAGAGTTAGGGCTAATTTTGTAAAAAAACTGTGATCATGGATTTGTTTTTTGCCGTTTCCCAAAAATCAACTATTCTAAGTTAAGACTACTTTTGTGTTCGAACTGAATACACTGTTCACCTGGTAAGACCTCTACAGTTTCACCAGACTACAAGCTTTTACTTTACAAAGGGTGCGACATATATACTGCATATGTTAACATTGATGTATATATCACTATATATTACTCATAGTAGGTTAATAAATTCCTTCTAAGATCACTATGAGATCTACATTATAGATTAATTAAGGGTATTTTAAACATGTCTTATGTTACAATTTTACTTTAAAGTAATTTTTTTGTTTATTAAGAGTTCCATGTTGCTTGTGGTATACTTCCAGCATTGTTAGATTCTTTTTCAAATTGTGTTAGGTACCATGATGTGTACCTATTAAATCTACACAATGCTTCTATGAAAACTGTAAATAAAATACGTGGCCTCTCAAATCAATGTGACAGCAAATTTAGTTGTTTTACATTAAACTCCATGACTATGCCAAGGTACTAAATCGTTAGTCCATATTTTTATTTTTCTTTATGGTCTGGCAAAAACAACAAAATAATGTTGTATCATTTCTCATGCATTAAATTATAATCACAAACTAAATTTGATTACACAGATAAAGGCATTTCTATTAGAATTAAAGTTATTTAATGATTATCAAGTTGGCGAGTTCGAAATTATGTAGTTTACAAAAATACATTAATTCGAGGTTAATCATAATACATTTAGTGGTACTAAAAAAGTACAACATTAATTGAAACTTTTTGCTTTTTGATCTTTTGTCATTTTGAGTAAATTTTGCATCATATTATATTATTCCTATATTCAGTTTATACTCTCACTTACACATAGTCGTTATTAAATTAGATGCATTTAAAAATACAAATTAATGCACACCACAAATCAAATAGTCACTATTGTTAAAGTTAATAAATAAAATTATGAAATTCAAATATTATGCATTGTTAAAAAGCACTAGAAGGGTTTAGTTACAAGTATTGAATATATACAAATACGATCATATTCCATTTCATTGCTGCAAATTTGTGTGTAACTTAAAACGAATTTTTTATTGTATTTTAAAATTATCAAAAATCTGTACTAGACATGCGATGCTCTCTAAATATAAAATAATGAATGAATACAGAAAATGAAACGGACGGTGGCAGAGGTTGTGGTGCCGGCAGTGTTGCGTCTGCACTCAAGGTTACGAGTGCGCGGCGGACAAGTTGTCACGTACCTCGTGCGGCTTGCAACCGATCTTCTCATCGATTACAAACAAGAGGTCACATTCCTAACATACTTTGAACATTATACAAATCTAATCCAGGTGATTATGTAAATCCAATTCCAGTGGCGTAGTTGTCAACATATTTGGACACTACATCGATACACACAGTTTCGAATCCTTGCGACTAAGTCGGAGCTCTCGGGGAAGGAAAACATCCTGATGAAACCATGGAAACCTCAAGCTGAAAATCTGTCGCCAAGCACCTGTTGGTATATTCCAGCAGTAGATTTAGTATGTTTTCCATCTTAGGCCACATAGTCATTTAACATCAGATGAAATTGTGGTGAAACACTACAACCTATACATTATTTAAAGAAAACAAGCATTTATGGTTAGATTATGTCTATACAACTAATAATTTCCAGTAAACAAGTTTAAGATTATTTCACAGGCATGTGGGTTTTTCGTTCTTACAGAATCAATGTGTGACTAATTTTTTACCTTATGGCAAGTGACTAGATATATTAGTTCTCCAGTGTAACTATTGAAGTATAGCTATAGGTGTTTAGTAAAAGATTGTCGACTTAAATCTGTATATTACAAAATGCCTTGCAAACACTAGGAGTTTATCTTTTCTATGAAAGAGGAACTGAATTTGAATGTAATCATTCTTTTATTTCCAATGTAACTGTCCGTCTTATTGAATAGGTTTTTGAACCCAGAAGTAAAACTTTTCCTGAGAAGTTATAAAACACACAGTATGCCTACCCAAATACAAAATATTCCTTACGATGTTGCGAGCATAAATAGGTGCGTTAACCGGTTACCATCAGAAGAAATGACCGCTCGTTTGTCATTATCGTGGTATAAAAATAAACTATAAACCTTTTTCTATCGTAATTTTTAGTATCAAATATTTGGTTATTCAGTTAACTGTTTGGGGCCATTCGTAAAATATATTTGCACTTATAGAGGTTTCGCTTACTATGACAAGTGGGGGTCTAGGGTTGCTAAATAAATGTGACGTTCGCAAGTGATTTTTCTAATTTCCTATTTTTCTGTCGTATCTTTTTTATATTATATATTTTGCTACTGATAGAAGGGCATTTGTTTCATATTTGTAATTATATACATATTTATGTATAAAGTTTGTACACGTATTGTGATCCATTATTCGTGATGCAATATTCATAAATAAATCGATGTGGTGGAAGGGGGTGTCTAAAGAGGTAAAAGTTTTCGTGACGTACTTTATGAACGTTCCGTTGATACTATGTATTCGTATTTGATTCTATTGAAAAATGCTAGAATCAAGGTTATTAGATAAACCATTGTGATTACAGATCGAAGAGCTGATAGAGAATGATGAGGAGTTAGTGGAGCGAGTTCAGCATTTCCAGGAGAATATAGGACTCGAGCCACTTTTTGGTAACGCCCGTAACCTTGTAACCGCTTCAGCGCCCCCCGACCCCGTCACGCCCCGCGCTCCCAGGAAGCGCACGTCGCGTTTGCATAAGGAACTACCTAGAAAACGGGCTCTTAGGATATGAATTACCATTGTGACTATATTGTATATAAAATAATTCTGATATATTGATTAGTGACTTTAATATAATGAATATTAATGTTTTTTTCTTTAATACCAATGTCTCACAACCCTTGACTGGTTAAAAAACTAAAAGTTCCCATCCCACACTTTACCTTTACCCCAAAAGACCATTGTTTATATTGTTTGTTTCAGATCTTAGACAAAATATTCTATTGGAAAACATTACGGATTATTACTATAAATGTGACGTAACCAAACAAAAATATCACTGTGTGATGTACAAAGTTCACTTAAATATAATGACGATAATATTCATAAGCACTAAGAAACGAGAACCTCATTATCTACAACAATAAATAGGTTAATAAAAATAAATTAAATATTACTTAAATTCAACTTAAGCGCCAAGTCACCTTCATTTTCTATCTTCAATTCTTTACTAAATGCTTTCTTAAGTATTAAGTCAATCGCTGCCTCTTCTGTAAAAAAATGTATACATATAACTGATTACTTGATATCTGTAACAATTCACATAATGTTATTATGATAATAACATACCAGTAACTTTGATCGCCAATAATTGATGAACAATATGCCTTGCAGTTATTTTAAACAGATCGCGACTACTGATCTTTTTATTTTTATAATACGGCATAAGCAATTTCACGACAAGACTTGCAACATCAACCTTTTCAGATTTTTTCGTTGGTGATGACTCGTGTTTGTCTTTTGTTCTCTCTTTTAATTTATCTTTTGTTTTATTTCTATGTGCATTTTTATTTTTCTCATGGTGTCTTAATTTTTTTATGTCATCATTATGATCAGATTTCTCTATAGGTTTATGTGGTCTCTTTACATTGTCTTTTTCTCGTTCTTTCTCACATTTTACCTTCACTTTTACTTTTGTGTGTGCTTTATTTTGACTTGTGTTTAGATCACTGTTATGCGACTCAAGTTTCTTTAAAAGTTTCTCATTATCTATGCTTGGTGAGATTGGTGCTAAGTTATCGACAGGTGATTTAATGGCTTCTGTTCTATCGACAACAACTGGTTCAGGTGGCATTTCTGCAAATTGTTTTAACTTTTGTAAAACTTTTTCTGCTTCTATACTTAGTTTGTGCGCTTTATTTAACTCCACATCTTCCGCGTCGACTGCTATTTTAACATCCAGTTTTTTTTCATCAACTTCATGTGATGTATGAAGACTAGATTTAATTTTACTTGCTTTTTCGACTTTACTCATATTTATGTCATCTATTTGCGAATCGCTACTACATTTGTCAATACCATTTGTATTATTTAAATTTAATGTTATATCTAAATCCTCAGCGGAAGCATCCTTTTCATCGATTACTAGTTCTTTGTCTACGTCACTATCAGACAGTTCACCAAATAATGATGACGCATGCTTTGGACTACAAGTTTTTGGTTTTTGTTTATCATTATCCGGATATTTTGCATGGTTACTCTTTTCGTGTTTTTTCTTTTCATCAAATGTTTTGTTACTCTTCTTTTTCTTTTTTAAGTTATCAATTTCTGAGTCACTGTCGGATGATTCACCAAAAAGAGCTTTAATTTTTCTTTTTGCTGTAGTTTTCTTGGGAGATTTGATTTTACTTTCATTAAGTTTAGCGGTGTCATTTTCGGTATTAACGACTTTACATTTATTGGGTACTCCTTGAAGTGTAATATTTATAACTAAAGTTTTTGAATCATAGGAGTGTTCATTAGTTGATTCAATGTCGTCTGTAATATCGCCTATTTTTAATGTCGTGTCGTTGTGTTTATTTGTATTGTTATTGTTAGCTTCAGAAACTTCTTCGGTTAACTGAAGAGTGGAATCACCATAGTCATTTTTATTATTTTCATCAATTACGAGAGTGCTATCATCATCATCATCATCACTTCCGTCAGTTTTAGAATGAGGAGAAGATACTTTTTTTAAAAATCCTTGAAGTTTAGTTTGAGTCAGAGGATCCCTTTTAAATGAATTAGCTTTACGTTTTGTTTCTTTATCAGCTTTGGATAATGGTCTCACTTCATTTTTACTCTCTAAATCTTCTGAAAAATAAAAGAGTTTCTCTTTTGAATTATACTATATTTGTTTCACTATACTTATGTGCCCTAAACTGGCATATGATATTACAATGTACTCTAGATTATAAATGTAATAACTGATTAAAATTTGTTCCTTTATTCTTTCCTTTCCTTTATGATGACATAACATAAATAATATGAGAATAGTTATATATAGAATATTATTTTTTTAATTGACAGTTAAGCCAGATAGTTTTCTTTTCCTAAAAATTAAAATATGAAAAGGGTTTTTAATCATTCGAGTATGTCACTACCATGTTAGTGCAGTATCATAGTCTAAAGAAAAAGTTCATTCTATAGATTTAACCTGATTTTTGGAGAGGTAAAATAAAAAATATTCACTGCATATTTTATGTTACTTGAATCGGTGAAAGTTTTTGTTAACTCTAGATTACTTTTACATGAATGTAGCTAATTGTTACATTTCCTTAATGTTTTTGAGATTACACATTGATATTTAGCGAGCGATCACCAAAATAGTTAATACATAAATAACAGTCTACCCAAAACTTTTTGGCCGCTCTGAACATAGCCGTAAGTTCGACCTTGCGCGTAATTTAGTCAAAAATGTAATACAAAAAAAGTTAAAATATTATTACAGGAATCTAAAGTTGGCATTTATTTATCCTTAATCTGTCTCGATGTTATACATATAATATAATACGTATTTATGTTCTGCGCGACTATATTCAAAGCGGTAAAAAAGTTTGAAACGGGCTGTAAACCAAGTTTCTTGAGGAAGATATGAGTGTCGAATGTCGTGACTGTAAGCTGAATGTGAGTCGTGTAATTGTCGAGAGTCGCGAAATACTTGGCAGTGACATCAAGAGGCCGGTAGCTTCGATATATGCGATATGATTCTGAAAGTGATACATGCACCGACCCAAGGTATGATCACTGATATATTTAAAAGGTCAGGCTTTGTTGTATGTATGGGCTGTTCGTTTAGATGTCCTTTTTTTGGAAAAAAGAATTTATTTTTAAGAGCAATCGATTCAATAATGAACAATTCAAGATGGTTATGATTACCCATGATTTTTTTTCTTTGATCTATGAAAATAAAAATCAATTGCCGCATATAGGTAAACGCATCTTCGCACTTGAGAACGTCTGCACCCATCTAACTAATTCTATATTGACCGATTAAATAAGTGAATGATTGCAACAGAAAGCGACGAGATCTTAAAAATATTAACAGAATTGACAGATTAACATTTTGTTGTTCAATTATTATTTTATTTAATTACATGGTCGTATTTAAAGGGGAGATTTGGTCTATTTTTATTGTTCGTACACCCATGCAAACCCGGGGCGGTTGGCTAGTTTATCAATAATTCTGAATTGTAATGGAAAGGATTACAATTAAAAATTAAATTACCCATTCGTAATTGAGATGCTTTGACAAATCCATGTTGTTTTTCTGATATATTGACTTTTGTGGGGTCAAATGTTTTGAGTTGTGGGCAGATGCTGTCTTTACACGATTTTATTGATGCTATCTGGAACAAAGTTTCGTAGAATTTGTTAGAATTCCTAATAATAATTGTTTTATTTATTAATAAGTATGTGCTAACTAGAGCAAAATACTATAATAAATGCATTACAATTATCAAATAATTATAACTTCATTAAAGAAAGGGCTTACCAATTTTGTCATAGCTCGTCTGTATAAACTAACAACTGTATTACTTGAAAATGCGTCATATTCCAATTCAATGGCACACTGCTCAACATGATATTTCGTTAATGGTTTTACGGGTTCATCCACTCCTTTCATGCTGGTTAAATTACTGTTCAGAGCGTCTTTAAGAAGCGATAGGTAGCTTTCTCTATTAGCCACTGTCAAACCGTTTACCTAAAAACAAATATTTTCATGATACCCAAAAGATAATAAAATTACCATGCAATATACATGCATAATATTGGTGTTTTAACTAACCTTATTTACTGTACTTTCAGCAGCTTTACATTTTGAATATTTTGCAGATTCTGTGTCATTATTTCGATGCCTTGACTCCTCTAAATTCTTTTTTCTATTTGCAAACTCCTTCATGATGAGTGCCTTTGTTTCTTCAGCAACTTGTGTTCGTCTATTATCTTCATCAAATTCATCACTGTCATCAGCATTACCATAGTAGGATTCAGATTCCCTGATATAATTTAACAAATATTTTAGTGCAAGCTTGTTTGATAGTAATTTGATGTTTGTGTGTAACTTCTGAGAAACTATTGCATAATTATATTTCGCGTTTGAAACATAATAAGGAACTTTAGAAAACATTATAAAATAGTTATGACACTTATGTAGTAAAAGATAATATAACATGACAACTAATTTAGTGAAATAGGCATAAATTATCAAAACTGTTCAGTATTTTCAACTAACAACTATCAGCACCACCGCACCCTCTTTTGTTAATAATTAAGTTATGGGTATATTCTAAAACAAAGGGTAACAATAACAGTTATAGCGTTTGGTGATTTACTAATACATTAAAATCTACCACTTCAATCACTGATAAAAATTTGATTGGACCTCCACTGCACAATTAGTACATGAATATTAAAAGCAAATTTGGTATATTGTTAATGCAATAACACATATATTTGTGTCTACTCAGTTGCAGTACGGAACGAAAGGTGAATCTTTAATATATATAATTATTTTATTACATAATACATTAAAACGATAAAAAAAAAGTAGTTTAAAACAAATGAGCAAAACAACAACAAGTTTGACGATAGTTAGGTATGTACCTACTACCCTAGCTTTAGATTATTATAGATCTACCAATATCTCAGTTATTATACATTTCCTATTCGATTTTGAGGATTACCCTGGTGTATCTTCGAAATCCAAGGTCTAATGCTAATCAAATTAAAATTAATTATCATAACGCTTGAATATATCACCTTTACAATAAAAAAAAAGAATTTTCTAAATCGATTTATACATTCAAATCTTCTGAGGTGACAAAGTTAAAAAGATACAAGTGAATTGAGAACTGTTTTTTAAGTCTTGAAATTTTACAACTTTAGATTTTAAATAATAAAAACCTCCTTTTTGAACTTCGTTTAAAATGGAATTATGAGAGCCTCCTTTTGAAAGTCGGATAAAAATGAAGTTAGGAGAACCTCATTTTTGAAATTGATTAAAAATGAAATTATAAGAACCTCCTTTTTGGAGTCAATAGAAATAGATTAATTCAGTAGAATTGACCTAGATATATATAAGACGACTAACATCTTTTGGCCATAGCGTCCTTCTCCGTAGAGACCGGAGTAGTCATTATCGGAGAGTCGCATAGTCGTGGAGTCTGCGCGTCGCATGTGCTGTTGCAACGCTCTTGTTGCGGCGCGATCGTCCAAGCACGCGTCACATCGCCCTGCACATCTAACTGCTTCTTCACCAAAATACTCTGCAAAAGTCTGATGACGGCACCTGAACAACAATTTCATAATTATTATTATAGTAATAAAAATTACGAAAATAGAGGAATTTTTTTTTAACGCCAACTTTCTCATGGACATGTTATAATTATAGGAAAACTTGTTAAAATCTATTTAGTTGTTGTATTGCACGTGATGAAATACACTTCTGAATTAAAAATGATATTATACTACTAAGACGTTAACCAACATAACGAAATCTGTAGTTCTATAACCTTTATATCAATAAAATTATAGAGGTCTGCCGTTGTGCGCACATCTCGCAAAAACTAATGAATAGACTTTTATCAAATTTGTTTAGATTTACTTCTAAGACACTTGGTCTAAATGTAATAAAAAATTAATAGGTTCATTTCATGTAAAGGTATTATAAAACTACGATTTTCAAGAACACTACGCGTTCAGCTACACGAGAGTGCAAGAACGATACGCATGCGCAGGAAAGGGGAATTAACAGACAATATTGTTACAATAATATAAGTATATTTTTACTTTTTTATGTATTGTCTGTGTATATAAAAATCTTTTTATGATAGTACAACAGACGAAGTCGAGGGTATCAGCTAGTATTCAATATAATGCTGTAATAAAATAATTACGAGTCATAATTTTAGCAAGCTATCTCATTCTAAAAACAAGAATATAAAGGAATATCTTTACTATTCTCACCTAACATCTTCACAATATTTGACCATTATTTCGAAACTTTTATAGGCATTTTTACACCGTTGTTTTTTCTCTGGTGTAGAAGCACGCCCTATTTCACTTTTTAAAAGGAAATCGACGGCATTACGTTCATTGCGACAATAGTAAATACGGCAATACGCCTGCTTGCCGTCGCGACCTGCTCGTCCCGATTCCTAGAAGAAAAACTCAAGTACTATTTTTTACATTTGATACAGTTGTGAAATATAATAGTTACAAGAATATGTGATTTTTTTACTTGATAGTATGCTGCAACATTTTGTGCTATGCCCCAATGTACAACGGCGCGTACGCTGGCTTTATCCACGCCCATGCCGAACGAAACTGTTGCACATACACATGGGCACTCACCGCGAGACCACGTATCCTGCACGGATATGCGTTCAGACGATTTCATACCTAATAAACCATTAGCAAATCTTAAATTACAAAATATTTACGGGAAACGATACGAATTTTATGTTAGGTATTTATAGATGTGTAATTTTTTTTTATTATTTTCTTATATGTCTGTACTAGCAATTTGTCGTGGCTTCACACTCATTTTTCATGCAGTAATATTTTCAATTCTTTATTTTATTTAAAAGAATAGCTCACGAATTTTCATACAAACTTTCATCCCCGTTTCCCCCACCTTAGGAGTTGAATTTTCAAAATTCCTTCTTTTGTACTCGCTTACAGTAGAGAAAGAAACCGTATGCAAATTTTTAGTCTTAGCCCCAGAAGTTTGGACTGTGCATTGTTGTCAGTCAATTATTCTTTTATATATACATAGATTAATACATCTGTAGTTCGGTTTCTACACAATTTTTTTTTTCGATATTTTAAGATAAATATGTAATATCTATAGGGTAAACACAAAAAAGTCGCTTTTCACGCATATCTGTTTCTTTATGTAATGATTCTAATATACGCAACAAATTTTAATATGGTTTTCAATTGTAAAGAGAATGATTTAGGGAAGGTTTATATAGTAGATAAAAGTAGATTTATTGTAATGAAGCCGTAAGAAGTTTTTGGGTACTTACATTGATAATCCTGGCTAAAGATTACAAGGTACATTTATAGACTGTCCTACAGAATTGTACATCCTAAACATACCTATAGAAAAATATATGTCTATGTACAAGGTAAAAGCTATAGTAATCATTATTTTCCTTCATATATTAAAAAATAATTGATTAATTGTGACGCTATTTTTATCAATATAGTATTCATTCATGAAAATTAATTAGATATTTTAGTTATATTGGTTTGTTAATGTAGATTCCAATGAATATCTTAGAGGACATCACAGATAAAAAAATATGGGCAATAAAAAAACAGTGAATACTGTGAAACCACTTCAGAATTTTTTTGATAAACTGCAAATGGCAAAATGTATATCTGTTGACCAGATTGTAATTGAAATTTGTGATATATATTAGTTACAAAACTAACAATTATGAAAAATATATATTTAGGTATTATCTGAAACAAACATTAACTGTAGTATATCACCTTATTCAATAGATAAATAACTAGACTATAATTAATTATAATTTTCTGAAGCCAACAGATTGGATTTCTACATTAGGTCTAATACTGTTTAGTTTGGTTTATCAATCCATATAAATTCGAATGAATTACCTCCATGATAAGCTAATGACTTGAGCCCTCGCTTTGTAAGCATATTAGACAAATGTTCTGTTTGTTCACGGGTACGACAATACACAATAGCTGCATTTTTGTCTTTCTGAAAAATAATTCCTGCTTAGTCTATATAAAATCTTCATAATTAAAAAAAGGGAAAATAGTTAGAACACTTACAATCTTGGTGTTTTCATCATCTTTTAAACTTTTTTTCAAGAACTCAAACAGATGACCAACTTCATCATCAATGCAATTTTGATAAATAATATCATAAAATAAATTCTTTCTAAAACTAGGTGTTTTATATTGAGCGACAGGTTTCAGTAATTTTAAATTACTTAATATATCTTTAGTTACTTCTATATTTGCTGTTGCTGTAAGAGCAACCCATGGTACAGATTTATATCTTTCTCTTAATTCTCCAAGTTTAAGATAATCTGGGCGGAAGTTATGCCCCCATTCACTAACACAGTGAGCCTCATCAACAATAACATATGAAACTTTTTTATACTTGACTAGATGTTCCATTAGAGATTTAAAAGTACTAGTAACAGCTTGTTCGGGTGTAACATACAAGAATCTAGTATCTGGTTTCATGCTTCTTAAATCATTTAATACTCTTTCTCTATCCTTTGTTGTCATTTTAGAGTTTATTGATTCAGATGGTATTTTTAATTGTGCCAAATGATCTATTTGATCCTTGATAAGAGCCAGAAGTGGAGAAAATACAATAGCCACTTTATTATCTTGCAACATTGCTGGTAACTGGAAACAGAGTGACTTCCCAGAACCAGTTGGCATTGAGATAAACACATCATGAACACCTAAAATAAAACATAAATGTAAGATTAATTTTTATTTATAACATAGCAATATAATAATAAAAATAACATAAGTGATAAATTTATAATTAGTATTTTTTATACTATTACAAAAAAGACATACATACGATTTACTTATTGAGAATATACACATATATGCTTAAAGATATTTTTCTTATAAATATTATATCACTGTGTACTTATTAGAATCAATTATTTCGAATTTTTACTAGAAAACTAACAAAAATGTTAAAATCAATGTATTTAGTTTAAGCCTTAAGTATATTTATTTTCATCCATTTATTGCCCATCTATAGTTATAATTCATATTTATACAAAATAAAGAAATTCACAACATTCTGTAGTTCTTATATAGGAAAATTGCGTGATACTATAATATTTTACGTCCCAAGTTATTCCCATATAATAAATTATAATCTGGAAGTAATAGACTTTATACTACGTAGTAAGCCTGAAGCCTAGTATTTACCTCTTGAAATAGCTCTAACAGCTTGCTCTTGAAGCTCGCTTTTAAACTTTCGGTGTCCAAAATATTTTATCAATGTCTCTGTTATGTTATCCATTATTCAAGTATTTGCGTTGCATAGGTGATAAATACATTAGACACTACAACTGTATTTATACTAATAACACACTTCATTTGTAAAATCCCACTTTTAAGGTTTCGATAACCCGAAAACACTATATAAAACACAGAACCAAACACAAGACATAATAGGCTTGTGAATAAAATACAATGTCGCGCTATATCGATGTTAATTGAAGATTTGTAATATGAACTGTCAGAAATAACTAATCGATAAAAAATATCGACTTCGGAAATAAATCTAATTTGATTGTTTTAATAGCAACTCCGATGTCGCCATTCGGCTATAATCACTGCTAAGAAGAGCGATAAAAGGGGCATTGTGTCACATGATTTTATTTGTCAAGTGTAGGTTTTCTAGACAGTGAACAAATTTGTCAGGTTGTTATTTATCGATAGAAATTTGTACAATGTGGTATAATAGCAAATTGCCTTGTATTATTGTACATATACATTTATATGTAGTCTTCGTGAATTATAACATTGCTTATAGGATTTTTGGCGGGATCTTGGAATGTAATGTAGTGGATTTTATATTTTATTCATAATCTTGTGTTATTAGGCTAAATATTTTATAATATTGGTGGCGTTTTACGTAATTTCATTTGATTATTGTGCATAAGTGAATTGGATAGGAAATAATGCCATGGAGTATAGATTCTGACTTACCACAAAAACTCCGTGGAAAGTTCGAACAAGACGGCCACCTTCTTGTTAGTTCATTGAAATGATCGCAAGAAACTTATTATATATAATTACCTACTCGACAACGGCAGAAATAATCTATTAGAAGATTAGTTGCCAAAAATAAAATAAAAAAGCTATTGCTTATAGATTACTCTTACTCAGGTTCCTTTAACTTTCCAAATTAATGTTTTTTACCTTCCTGGTAAATATATTCACTTTCTTATTAAATAAAAGCTACCCATTAATGTTTTTAATTTCGATTTTACATGATTATTACAAGAAATAATGTTGTAAATGAACATTTATACGAGTATAGTAGATCTGAAACTGTGAGAAATACACAGTTCTATATTTTAATCACATACGGCGGTACTATAAGAATATTTTTCAGATTCAGGTTTCCTCACAATGTTTTCCTTCACCGTCAGCCGAGAGTGTCACCAATTTCAATTAGTAAATGTACACGAATTCAGAAAAATTCACTGGTACATGCCGGGGTTCGAACCTGCAGCCATCGGATTAATGCTTCATCGGTTAAACCACTCGACCACCACGACTCCTATTAATTATAAACTAATAATAATAATAATAAACTCTTTGTTTAATAATATAAGGTAAGCTTCGATAAAAAAAAAATGTGCACAATATGATTAAACTTGATTTGTAAATATTATATTTATTATATAAGAAACTATGAAGCTATATAAATTATATGAAATTTGGATAAGCTATGATGGTAAATAACAAGTTTTGTTTAAAACACCAACGTTTTTTTTTTTATTTTGTGCTTTTAAAACAGTAAAGCGATAATAGCTCTGTGATAACGTGATCAGACACCCTGTCGATGGACGTAGATTTGAATCCTTGAAATGAGGCAGAGCTTTCATGGACGCGAAACATCGTGATGAAACCAGTGCATGGTTATTAGGTTTTATCTAAGCTTGTCATCGTAGCTTCTGCCTTGAAAATCTGTCACTAAGCGATAATGAAAACCCTAATGATTGCATAGATATGAGGCAACATGAAACTATAAATTAAAATTATTAAATTGTAAAATAAAAGCGGAGCTCTAAGATTATTACCGACGTTGCTTAAGTTGTTTGGCTGATTGTATGTTGCTTCAGTTATTTATTTATTTAGTTATATATTCTCCTATAATACATAGTACATTCCTTCTGTTGTTGTCACAAAAAGTGAAATTTAACGCAATACATGAATAAACTATCTGATCTACGCATAAGTACGAGTATGTGGTCACAACATCCGTGATATTATTTGCTGAAAGCTTACAACAAACTTTTATTGCGATAAGTTAACATGAATTTTTGTCCGCTAATGCGTTAAAATAGGATCACAAATTCTTAACCGATGTATCGATTAAATGATAGGTAACTATTTACTATATAGATTCTTTTTCCAATTTGACTATCTAAAGCACGTAGGCATATAAATTCTAACCATTTTACTATATCCAGGAAAATATAAAATTTATGTCATTATTATTTCAGTGGTGATTAGCGTATGTATTACAAAAAAGACGCCTTAATGTGGCTTGTTTGCAAGAGACGAGATGCAAAGGGACGAAAGCGAGAGAGATTGCTGTTGGATATAAATTTTACTCCTGTGGAAGTAACGGTAAGAGAAATGATGTAGGGATTGTTTTAGACAATGAGTTTAAGAAATGGGTAACGGATGTAAAAAGAGTGAATGATAGATGAATATTGGTGAAGTTATTGATAGGAAAGATAACGGTAAATATAATGAGTGTACGAGTATATGCACCACAAACTGGATGTAGGGAAGTTGCGGGACGACTTTGATGGGGTAATGATGGATATTGCAGAGGATGAAGATGTATATATCGGAGATGATTTTAATGGAAATGTGGGAAAAGAGATTGGAGGTTATGAGAAAGTGCATGGAGGGTGGGATTTTGGGAATAAAAACAAAGATGGGGAAAGTATCATAGAAGCTGCAGTTGCTTTCGATCTATAGTCTAATAGTTAACATTTTTTTCCAAAAAAGAGATCAGCACCTAATCACATATAATGGTGGTAATCACACCACCCCAATTGATTACTTTCTACTACGCAGAAATAACATTAAAATAGTGAAAGATTGCAAGGTTTTGCCTGGAGAGGTATTAACTACTCAACATCATTTGTTAGTGTTAGATTTAAAAATAAAATTACAACTGGACGGAAGTAAGTCCGGACCCCCAACCAGAATTAAATGGTGTTTGTTAGAAAAAGATGAATATGCGAATGAATTTAGGACAAAAATTGTTAACAAAATGATAGAAATGAAAGATATGGAATCGAAAACAGTGAATGAATGTTGGAATGAAATGGTGACATGTATAAAGAACGTGGCAAGGAAT
Source organism: Antheraea assamensis (assembly GCA_035772565.1). Taxonomy (NCBI): domain Eukaryota; kingdom Metazoa; phylum Arthropoda; class Insecta; order Lepidoptera; family Saturniidae; genus Antheraea; species Antheraea assamensis. Next base: position 3,147,019 of record JAQQSE010000076.1, read on the forward strand.
ATCTTTGGTGAAACGAAAGGAAGAGGAAACATAGATAAGGACACATGGTGGTGGAGCAAAGAGGTACAAGAGGCTTTGAAAGAAAAGAAAACAGCTTTTAAGAAGTGGAAGAGTGTTGATGACATGGATAGCACGATTTAAGAAAATAAGAGAAAAATGTAAGAAAAAAACAAAAAAAGCGGTTGCTATTGCTAGAGCTAAAGTACAAAACGTTTTGTACAAAATCACTGGAGAGCTCACAAACACAACAATATTTGTATCGATTAGCAAAAGCAAGAGAAGAGAATTCAAGGGATATTATACATGTTAAATGTATAAAAGAAGGTGGAGGAAAAATTTTGACGAATGATGAGGATATAAAGAGTCGTTGAAAGGGATATTTTGAAAAACTGATGAATGAAGAAAACGATTGGTCCAGAGAGCTAGACGCTGTACCGTTAAATTTAGGCGTTGTACAGGAGATAAGGGAGGAAGAAGTAAGAGAAGCTGTGAATGGTATGAAGAACGGAAAAGCAGTAGAGCCAGATGGTATACCTATTGAAGTATGGAAGTTTCTAAAGGTAGATGAATGGATGTGGCTGACTTTATTTAGATATTGCAAGAGGAGGCGATCCCAAATGAATGGTACAGTAGCATAATAGTTCCTATCTTTAAGAATAAGGGTGATGTACAGGACTGTTTTAATTATAGAGGGATAAAGCTTATGTCACATAGTATGAAGCTTTGGGAAAGAGTGATAGCAAGATGAATAAGAGATGAAACTGAAGTTACTGAGAATCAATTCGGGTTTATGCCTGGACGTGCGACAACAGATACCATTTTCGCACTTCGCCAGCTGTGCGAAAAATACAGACGTGTACATAAAAACTTGCATATGGTGTTTGTTGATCTGGAAAAGACATATGATCGAGTACCTCGGGATGTTATGTGGTGGGCGCTGAAAAAGAAAAGAGTGCCTTTGAAATACTTAGAACTTATCCGTTGTATGTATAGTCAAGCGAAAACACATGTTAGGTCCGAGGCTGGAGTTAATGACAATTTCCATGTGGCTGTAGGCTTGCATCAGGGATCAGCTTTAAGTCCTTATCTATTCCTTCTTGTCGTGGATACAATAACAACAGATATTGGATAAGGCACCTTGGTGTATGCTGTTTGCTGATGACATTGTTCTTATTGGTGGAAACGCCGCTGAGGTCCAAAGTAAGCTAGAGAAATGGCGAGAAAAACTGGAGAATGTTGGTTTAAGGATTAGTAGGATAAATACTGAACATTTGTACTGCGACTTTGGCGGTCCATTCAGTTTATGTCATATTACCTTAAACGGTGTATTCTTACCAGTCTACTCCAATTTTCGGTACCTCGGCTCATTGATCCAAAACGACGGTGGAATAGACAAGGACGTGAGGAATAGGATAAATCCAGGGTGGATGAATTGGTGAAAGGTGTCTGGGGTGGTTTGCGATCCACGAATGCCGTTGAAACTAAAGGGGAAGGTGTATAAAACTATAATAAGACCAGCCGTGTTATATGCATCCGAGTGCTGGGCTACGAAAGAGACGGATGAGAAAAGGTTACATGTGGCAGAAATGCGAATGTTAAGATGGATAGGTGGTGTAGAATGGATAAGATTAAGAATGAGTATATCAGAGGAAGTTTGAAAATAGCACCAGTCAGATAGAAGTTGAGGAGTAATAGGTTAGCATATTATGAGAAGAGATGAAAGTTCTTGTTACATAACAAGTTTTGAGTTTGAAAGTGGACGGATATAGGAAGACCGAAAAAGGTGTGGATGGATTGTGTAAAAAATGATGTGTGTAAAAAAGTGTGAATACTGAGATGACATCTGACAGTGGAAAGTGGAAAAGGAAAACATGTTGTGCCGACCCTACTTAGGTGAGATAAGAGTAAGATGATGATGGTATTGAAAACGTATATTATTTTAATAACAAGGAATTATGTAAAGAACCTGAAAACCCATTTTTAGGCTGCATACGGAAGAAAAAACAAACGAAAGCTCTTGTGAAGTACTACAAAGTGTGGTAGACAGGTTCGCTAAGATGCGCAAAAAGCCAATAGTTGTGCTGATGGTATACATGTAGTAGTCGGATTGTTCGACTATTTGTGACTATTCTGTCCGCATGCAGTCTTTGGAGCATGCTAAATCGTACACGAAATGATAACACCAGCTAGAGTGCTGAAGCACATATGGTTACCTGGCGCGTTCAACGTTTTAAAGCGAGCAAAATTGTGTAGAGTAACCCTTGAGTACTTTTTTACAAAATTGCAAACGGCCATGTTGTCGCGTGTTTAGGTTCAAGGATATTGTAAAATGTGATATAGAATTTTCAATCTCGGTATTTCTCAGCAAAAAGCCGTTATAGTTGGAAAGAAAACATTGCAGACGTGTTAAAAATTAACTATGTTGCTTGGCTGACATTAACCCAAAAACGTATATATAATATAGACATTCCATAGCCTCACGACTCAGCCTCCCACAAGTCCATAGATTCTGTCTACCGCAAGTTCGTAGTAGTACCGCGGTTGCCGGAATGTTACTGTGTCGTCCATTTACCTGCGCAAATGCCACCAGACGCAAATTTTACTTAAAGTCAACTGAAGAGGATGCATTAGCATATAATGATGTTGATATCACAAGAAATTTATCCAGTTACTAAGAATATAGGGTTCTGATAACAACATTATAACCACTGAAAGTAGTTGTATTATGAACTTTATAGAATGAAAAAAGTCATTTATATTTTCGTATATTTTTATTAATAATAATTAATAAATATTGGTCAACATAAAACTGTAATAATTATTAACAATAATATCACAATGCTTCATGTCTATTATTTGACTACAAAAATATAACAAGTCATTCTTGCGCAAACAAAAAATTACCTCTAATATATTCATTATCATTATAAAAATAATCATATATTCAGACCAAAATATGTACGCAGTTTTAATACGACCATAGTATAACTGCGTAATAGCGAGTGTTTTTTTTTCTTTACAAGTACAATATCGTTCTTTCGACGCAAACGGCACTTGATGTACCTACGGGCGCGACGTAACAATGTTAAGCATGAGATATCATTGTGTACATGCCAATTTAACATTATAAGATACAATATCATTACGTTGAGTTATATAGTGACTTGATATCTTTACAAATAAAAATTTTTAATTTACTTAACTTATGAATACAAAAGCTATTATATGTTCACTGTTATCTATAGGCATTTGTAATGAACCTCACAGAACTGCAGTCTTAAAAAACTTCGATCACTAACAGATTATTAATTCTGATATCTGAGTTAGAACACCGCATGCTAGGGTACAATGCAAAACAATTATTACACACGTTCGTACTGTCTCTATTCTGGTCACACTAGAGTCGGGTGTCACGACAATATAACATACAATAAACTAATAAAACCGTATATACATCAAGATATATTATTCCGAACCTCAAAATATAACAAGTACTTTAAGTACGCATGACCACTGCCGCTTTATGACAGAAATAGATGTAGCAGTAATGGAACTCGCAGTCTAATCATCAACAAGATCTATGATGTCAAAGTCTACCCATTCTCACTTACTAAATACATAAATAAAAAGAAAAATTTGCATATTATTTTGGTTTTAATTTATTTCTTTTACTCAATTAGTCGTCCTTAATTATCTACATATCGCTCACTTATAATAAAATTACCTTAATAAAAAAATTAGCTCGAGCTTTTAATTATTTGAAATTGAACATTATCACTTTGAATTACGCTTGAAAAATGTTCATTCTCTTTTAGAGTACGAGTTCCGTCGCTTATTTTAAATTAAGTTAATTAAATGTAATAAAATATAAGCAACATTAAATGACTTAACTTGATAATATTCAAACAAAAACTACTTAAGGAACATACCCATTCTACGTGACCCATGTTTGACAATTTTTTAGTCAACTCCCTCGCTTTGGATACCATCCATAGTATATGAGAAGACACCAGCCTCCATTTCTAGTTTTCATGTAGTAATAAAAAATTTGAAAAAAAGTAAAGATTCATAAACACGGTTTTCCCCTTTCCTCCCTGTGATCAAGTGTGATACTTTGACGACCTTGCTCTCCCATCTGAACGTGTAGGTGATATGAGTATGTTCCCTTATTTTGAGAAACGTTGTCATCCTTATTACAAATGAAAGATATATTATTTTTACGAACGAATAAATGCAGTCTTCATACTAGTCGCAAAGGATTTTTTTACTGCTCTATTGAGTAATAATTAGTAGAATATCACATATTCACGAGCCAAATACTAAGGTGTAAAGGTATGAGCTGTGGTCGGCGAGCGCATCATCCGGCGTGCTCAGCTCGAGTACCCTCCCTGAACCGAGCACGAGCACGCGCGAGCACTCGAGCACGCCGGCCATGCGGTGCGCTACGTACACCACGGTCGAACCGCCGAACGAACCGCGTATCGTATCCAGAATCAGTCGTTCCGTTTCATGATCCAGGTTCGCTGTTGCTTCGTCCACTAATAGAATCTGTAGATATTGTCGTGACTATATTATTTTTCCATACATATATTTAAGACAGAAACCATATCGACGGTCGTAAAACATAAACGGATACTTAGAAAATATCCATTTTAAATGTGAGAATTAATGGAACTGTGCGTTGCATTTATAGGAATTTCTCCATTAAAAGTAGAAATAGCCAAATAAAGGCGAAGCGACGTCAATCGGGAAGCAGGACTAAGTGAATATGACGTTCGCAAGTTATCAAACAATTTTGTACATTTTGTCTCGATTTTTATTTCATAAAAGTTTTATTACGACAGAAAGTCATTCGTTTTAAATTCATAAATATTTTTACTATATATTTGTACATGTATAGAGGTGGCTATCATTCGTGACGCAATATTGATAGCAGGGTCGCAAATAATGTGACATACAATGATGGCACTCCCCTCCTCCTTTGAATAGGGTGGTCTAAAACGTAATTTTTATGTGACGTATTGTATTTAACGGCGGCCTTAACTTATTTCATACTTAAAACATGTTTAAATGACATGAAGTAAGTACCTTAGGCCGTTGTAAGAGAGCGCGTGCGAGACACAGTAATTGCGCGTGGCCGCGGGAGAGCGTCCCCGCGTCCGCGTGCGCGTTGAGTCCACCGCGTGACGTCACAAGGTCGCGCGCGCCACTCGCCTCTAGCGCGCGCCATACCTCCGCCTCCAGGTACTGCCCCAACGGATCCACGTTCTCCATTATACTTCCCGTGAATATAAACGGCTCCTGCGGTATCACTCCTATACGAGACCTATCAACAAAGATCAACGATAACAAAACATTTCATACAATTATCAATAAACAAATATCAATCTTTTTGACGGCTCTGAATGTAACTCAATGTACGGGTATGCGCATAATATAGTCAAGAGTTTAATTCAAAACATGTTGTTAAAGGAAATCTAAAATAGCCATTTATTTACCCTTAACTTCTCTTTTTAACTTTATAGGTTTGACCACAATCTCATTTTGTATAAATGACGATGGGTTCTAAGATGGTAGACACGCTAGAGTGAGACTGGCTCTCAAGTGCAGTTATACACTCGATGTCATACAAGGAATATAATAAGCATTTATAGTCAAATTTGCGTACTGTGCAATTCAGGACAGTCGAAAAGTTTGGCGAGGACTGTAGTTTATTTGACACGTGTAACTAAGTAACTAAGTGTATGTGTAATTAGTATAGACATTATTTAATTATCTCAGTAATAAATCATACACTGCGAAATTTATGCTTCATCTTCATTATTTTTTATACAAAAAATTGCTCACCCTAGTGGGAAAAGCATACAATTTACAGACACAAAATACACCAAGAATCAGAACAATCATTTGTGAATCACAAAAATAATTGTAGGATCTGAAATCACAACATTAAGCGATAGCGGTGCCTGCTCAACCGCATACAAAAAAGTATATTACGGCAGAATACAAGTAAAGAAAAGTTAATACAGACCGCAGCGAATGTAAATGGAGCGTTGATATGTCGACGCCGTCCACTACTACTCGGCCGCTAGAGGGAGGAGCCAGGCGTAAGAGCACGTGCAACAGCGAGCTCTTCCCAGCGCCCGTGCGCCCCACCACACCCAGCTTCTCCCCTGCCCAGCTGCGGAACGACACGCCACATAGCGCACTCGTCCCCGCCTCCCCACTACCACTACTAAATAACCACAAAACGTTAACTAACCTCTGGATTGTACAAAACCATAAAGGTTTAAGTTCCATACAAACGAATGTAAACCTCATCAGGCAAAGGTCAACAGACTGTTGGCAGAATAATCTTACAAAACACCTGATTTGTAACAAAACTTTGAAAAATAAAAAATTATGTATTGTAAAACTAACATTTTTATGTAAAATATATTTTTAAATTAGTTTTCCATTTGTACGAACTTTTTTTACTAAAACATGAAATTTACAAATGCTGTGAAATTAAAAACATAATCCGGTATTTTGAGATCTGGATCTTTAAAAATCAGTCGAGAGGTGTTAACCATTACTAATACTTACTCCAACTATATATCCACAGTGGAAAACCAAAGACTTAAAACGGCTCATTAGTCAATAAACTTTCCCATCATCGATATATAAATATAATGAAGAGTTTTTACGGGGTTTTAGTCTGTCTTATACTAACTTTTATATTTTATTCATAATCTTGTGTATATTTTGCAAATTCGATGGCTATTTACGGAATGTACTTCGGTTATTATGCATAAATGAAGTGGATGGAAAATAATACCATGCAGCATGAATTCTAAAATGCCACAGCAACTCTGTGGAATGTTCTATCAACCGAACCACCATCTTGATAGAATATGGAAATTATCACAAGACACTTAAAATATTAGTACTTACTCGACAATTGACATTTATTAGCTTCCATAGGTATATACCCTAACAGAACATAAAATGTGTTTGCATTTTATGTCTTTGGACAGTAATAAAAAAAGATGTCGGACCTATTGCATTTTACTTCAAAACATTTACAGTAGTATATTATTTTGGTTACAAAATTATTTGATTTTTGATTATACCGTACACAGTGTCCGACAATATTATTTATTTGTATAGCATACGCTTTCAGAGTCTAATAAAAAAAACGAAACGAAATCAATTATATTAAAAAAAATCTAGAGCTTAAGAGCTACATATCCCTACCGAATAGTGGTGGGACAACATACTTGTAATGAAGATGAACATCTTCAAATTCGATAACACCCTGTGACGGCCATCCATACGGAGGTGGTCTACCATCCATCTTTTCGGTTTCAATCTGAAACGGTTAAAATAAATTAGAAATGTCTAAATAATATCTTTATCGACATATTTTTTACATAACAATTAACATATAAGAACGAGAAGAAGATTAACATATATACGTGAAGTTGGGTTTTACTTTTAATTCGATTTTATGTTTCTATTACTTTTTTCATACTTCATGCTTAAATTAAGTATAAATTGTAAAATATTAATGAAATATGGATAACGTAATAAAAATGACACTAAAAAGATTCGATGTATCATATTAAAAGTAGCAGAAGAATTTGTCTCTATAGTCATCACAAAAAGAAGTCGGAACTTCTGTAGATGACAAAAACCAAGTTTGAATATTACGGACGTATAAATATAACTAAACAAACTACTTTTTAGGTTTTTTAGGTTGGTTTTGACATGCGAAACGTCCAATAAAACTTACCTATTTGATAGCTAAAAGCACAAAATTAGTTAAGTTGATCCAGATTTTAACCAAGTTTATCCGTATAATCAACTTACGTGTGTATTTAAAATAAGGATTTAAGTTCTTGAAGCGATAGCATTATCGAACAAACAAGCTTTATTCAGAAGTACCTAAGTAACAATTTCTAAAGATTAAAATACTGAATTAGACACACTATGTTATTATCTAATATCTATCAGTGTTATATAATAGAAATATTATTCGAATCTATGGTAAATTACAAGTAGATATATACTCGAGTTTAATACAATAAAAATTGATATAAATTCATTACATACATTTAAAAAAAAATTGGTCACATTTTTCTTTAAGTACACCCCCAATGCGTAGCCGAGGCGGAGAGCTAGTATAACATTTGATAAAACTACATACTTGTTGAATGTATTCTCCGACACGTTCAACCGCTATCATTTCACGCTCCGTCTCCGTAAACGAATTGAGAACATTACTTAACATCGATGTCATTGACAAGGCATATGATATCGCGAGCCCGACCAAACCTGCCAAATAAAAAACAATAGTGATACCTCTAACATAAATAAGCCTGCATAATATTTTCCGGCAGTAGGCAATTCGTAAACTATCATAATAGCCATTATTAAATAACTTAATCGTTTGCTAACCGACCCCTGGGGGTTTTTGGCGGGATCTTAGTCTGTAATTTAGTGGTTTTTATATTTTATTCATAATCTTGTGTTATTAGACTCTATATTTTGTAATATCGGTGGTGTTTTACGTAATATAATTCGGTTATTATGCACAAGTAAAGTGGATGGGAAATAATACCACGGAGCATGCATTCTGAGATGCCACCAAAACTCCATGGAAAGTTCTAACAAGGAAACCACCATCTTGTTAGAACATTGTAATTATCACAAGACACTTACTTGGCAAAATCTTGTTACTTGACGCTAGCTAGTGCACAAACCGTGACTGAGCCAAAAAATAAAGAAGAAGAAGAAGAACTGACCCCTGGATTAATATAAGAGACTTTATTGTAATACGAGACTCGAGTATAGTTTCTAAATGCTATGTCCATTTATTAATGTTTATATATTTATTGTAAGTATCAAGTATTTATTACGGATTTAATAACAAAGATAAAACAGTAGACGAAACAATTTTACGTTTCGTTTGTTAAAAAAGATCAATATTAAAGAAAATATAATTGCTAACTACTATAAAGATTTATTATTATGTGTAAAATTGTAATAGTCAACATTTTCATTCATGTTTTTAAGCTAATACTAATAAAAAATATTTTTTAAGATTAAAAATAGGAAATTGAATCTTAGATTTATTACACTTTGCCGACTTACCGACTATACCATAATAAGATTAATTTGAAATATATATCAAAGAAGTGAAAACACCGTGGGTGTATCAGACTCTAAGTACATGTACGCCTTAGTGTGACACATATGAAGATATGTAAAGCTTAAATTGTTAGTTTAGTTCGATTCGCGTTTTACCTAAGGCAACAGCTCAAGCCGAGATTCGGCCACTCTGGCAGACTTGAGCTTGTTGCCTTTCGGTGGAGTGCCCTAAGCACTCGCCCTAAAAGCCCGGTGAAGCTGTGAAGGCCTGATACGCCAACAGCGGCTAGTCAGTTCGAAAAAAAAAAACCGTGTCTAAGGTAAACCTGCGTGTTCAGCGTGCAAAGTACGCTGCAGTACAGCGAGCAGCGCGGCGCCTGCCACAACGCAACCAGCGCTCAGCTGTAACCGCAGCGCCAGCCACTGCGCGGCCGCGCCCGCACACAGCGCTGCACGTTGCCACGCCTCCACTAACTCATCACCCGTTTCCTCCCATCGCATACTCGCACCCATTGCGCGTATTATCGTGTGACCTTCAATTTATTATTAACTACTTTCATACATAAGCTTAGGTTACATGATTCTTTGTTAGGTTACATGATTCTTTGTTAAAGTGAAATTTTATTTAGGCGCATTTTGCGTTTTTTCTGAATATATATAATCAGTGCAGTATTTTATTAGTATTGTGCGGATTTAAATATTACTATTATTCATTTAAGATAAACACTCAGCAATCCGTATGATTTGATTATTATTTATAAGTTCTCACTTCTATCGGGTGGTCATAAGTACCACACATACACACACACCGACTTTTTGTACTTTACTAAGCACCATTCAAAAATTATAAATATACCAAAGTAAAACGTATATAATCTAACATCATGTTAACAACGTTTGAATGAACAGTTAAAAATGAGGTATTTATAGCTACATAAGTTTATTGAATCTAACTAACACATTCCAAACACTTCAATGTATTAGAGATAAAAACAAATTTACATATATATTAACAAACATACTTGTACATCTAGATATATTTAGAAAAATGGATGTTGGTATATGTGAGATCAACAAATTCCAACGCCGTTTGACCAATCAACGTGAATGTTGAGACAATAAACATTTTATCATGGAAATATTTTTTATATTTTCTTAGTAGTAAATAGTGCTAGACTATACGAGTATTTTATTGTCATTAAGTTTTATATCATAATTTAATGCGAACGAAACCGCGGGCAGTTGCTTGTTGTACAAGTAGAATTCAACAATCGCGTAAGTTTATATCAAAGTATTAAAAAGATCGATATTAATATGAATATAACAGTAAAATTAAACAATATTTCATAAATATAGTAAACATATCTTAAAAGAACTATTCAAAATCCTAAATTACCTTCAAGGGTATCGTTGAAATGTGTGTACACTGGTGACAGAGTGACACTCTGTAGACGTTTAAGCTGACGCGAGGTAATTCGGTACACTCGCTGCAGTCGATAGTATATGAAAATTATTGGCAGTACACCGACTAAGAGCCACGGCAAACCGTATAGCGTCACCACGACTGCACCTGTGTATAAATGTTAATATATAATGAGATAAAAATTCTCCTAATGTAGACAACAAAATTATAAGTCTATTCATACCTACGAGAGAAAAGAATTGAGCCAACAGGATGTTTAAAATGAATGGTAACGAATCGTCAACAGTATAAGTATCAGATGAGAAGCGATTTATAATGCGTCCAGCTGGTGTGATATCAAAGAACTTTACTTTGGCCTGAAAAACATAGTAAAATATTATTATATCAGTGCTAAAGGCCTGTAAATACAGTATTTATAAGATGTTTCTTGATTTTAAAATACAAAAAATAGCTTTCAAATATATGTTACTAGCAGTCAACCGCGACGTCGTATGGATTTCTATCTTTATAAAAGGTCGACAACGTGTAAATCTTCGTGCAAGTATAACGGTTTACCCAGCACACACCGAGATAAATCTCAGGTGACAGGGTTTTGTCCACCTTCCTTGACATTTATTGTTATATTTTGGCCAATATAAATAATATCATTATAAATGACAACATATGCATTATTCTGACGTGTTTGTTATATTACTACAGTTTCATGATAATCCGTTTAATAGTTTTTGCATGAAAAATAGTAACAATAATCTATTCACCCTTATAAACCTCCTCATTCATAATAGGAATAGGATTTAATCCATAACAATACAGTCGCGGTGGTCCATTGGTTTGATCGGAGGAATATTAATCCGCTGCCCGCAAATTCGACGAATTTTTCGGAATTCGCCTACATTTACTAATTTAAATTGGTAACACTATCGGCTGACGGTGAAGGAAAAAATTATCGTAAGGGAACCTGAACCTGAGAAATGTTCTTGTAGTACATTCTACGTACGTACGTTCTTGTAGGCCTATGGTTCAGCAAGTGGGTTTCTCTTATAGGGCTGATAATGATGATGACATATAATCCAGGAGCAAGTCAAATAATTCCTCACAGTGTAAGTTAAAACAATGTCCCATATTTCATATATTTTTATGCTAAATAATTTACACGCATTCAAACATGTATAACATATAACATAGAAAGATTAGAATGAACATTAATTATAATTTTACCTTGACAACAACTTTGAGAAGAACTTTATGTATCTTCGAGGCAGCTTTAACTCCGCCGTAAGCGAACAAAAACGCCCTCATTACTGTAAACACTAAATTCAAACCCGCCAAACCAAAATACACTTCCAAATAAAAATTATCATCATATATAGGTGTGTCTCCGTATACAGGGGTATCGTTGGATAACCGTAATGTACCAATACCAATCGGGTTTATTTGTCCCACTATATTTGTTCCATTGTTATTAAGGCCATCTGCATTATGAATTAACACTTGCGTAACATTCATAATAGCATGCACGATATTATCAACCGCATTGACGCCATGGTCCAAAAGAGTCAGATTTTTGTGCGGTGAAATATAAAATCCAGGGTCATGTAATGTAGTCGAATTATTTTTTTTATTTTTAACCCAAAACGTAAGCCAAAGAAACGTAAAATTTTGCGAAACTTGCATTAGAATCAGGGAAATCAAAATTATTATTGTGAGGAATATGCCAACTGATTTCAAATATAGTCCGATCACCCACCATCCAATACTTCCTTGCGACATAGCTTCCTGTCAATACAAAAAAAAAAATCAATAAACATATTTTCTAAATGAAACAGCGGTGATATCATTATCAAATCAATAACATACATCGTCTTCTACGACTTTTTATCATTTTCAATTTGATCATCATGTACATGATGTAAGCGTGGCACTTCCTCGCCCATAGATTCACTCTCACTTAGTAAGAAGTCCTCAATGTCATTTAACACAATCTCTGGGGGTCCTGTATAATTTTAATCAAGATTATTATCGATTAAGAATACACATTTATAATCTCAAGCCCACACAAACAATATAATATACAAAATATTACAATTCTATAAAACTTACCTTGCTTCGTGATTCGTCCATCTTTCAATAAGAGTATATTAGAAGCACGCGCCAAATGTCTTTGTGTATGAGCAACAAATATTCTTGTTGTGTGCCGAAGCAAACCCAATATACATTTTTGCATTATATGTTGTCCTACTGTACTATCCACACCGGAAAGTACATCGTCCAGTAAGTACACTAAAACCAAGTAAATACATGGTCTTTATTTTGATATCAGAGGCAGACCATTTCTACCACACCATACATATAGGACATGACGTATATAATCTGAGCATGATGTAAAATTGAATGTATTTACTGCAAAAACTGTTCAAGAATATACAATAACTAAGTTCGTATTTTCCCACAGTGAACATAAAACTCATAGAAGTTTTACTGATACTACTGGTCATCTAGTAGTAGAAATTCGACCATTCTTTAATTTTTTAAGTTTTCTTGCCAAATAGTGTACAAATATTGTAGATTGTAAATGTAAGGATAGTGAAGCATGGTGAATAGCCTTCTTATAAGTATTCGACCCGTCGATAGTAAGGGAAAAGTAATTATTTTCAACATTTTTTATTGATAATACTAATCCTCGTCAATAGCTACAAAAAAAAGATAGTAAATCTGTGTATAAACAGAAGAGAAAAAGGTGCTAAAGATATTATATCTGAGATCAACAAACTCCGAACACCTTATTACCAATCACTAACACAGTTGCTACAACAAAGTGTTCTTTTATGGAGAAGATTTCATACTATCGACACTAGATGGCTCTGTAACGAATCAACTTTTAAACCGTTCAACCGATCGTCATGAACATTGTCATTCATAGATATTTGAACACAAAGAATATATAATAAATACTAATAACATATGGAGCCATAGACTCAGTTTTTCTTATATAACGTCAATGTACAAATGAAGGAAATAATTTTCAGAAAACTAGTCCCTAGCTCATAAATATAGTACATACCTTGTTTATCTTGATATACGGCGCGTGCAAGAGCAATACGGGCACGTTGTCCCCCGCTCAAAGTACAGCCGCCTTCCCCCACAAACGCATTCCACCCCAAGATATTTAAATCCTCTATGATTAATGAAACAATATATATATAAACAAAATGTAATATGTTTTTATTTAGTTAATATGTAAAATTGTACCTGTAAGAGCGCAAGCATCTACAACCGCTTTAAATTTAGATTCCTCGTAAGCCTTCCCAAATAAAATATTATCACGGATCGTACCACGCACTAGCCACGGTTTTTGAGATACGTAGCCAAAACCTAAAATAAGTAATGTTACCATACAAACTACATATGTATAAATGACTTTATTTCTGTCCGGTTTGTCATTGCTGTGGCACAGCGAATTGTACCAAAACAAGTTATAACAACATACAGAAAAAATTAACTCCAGATTAAAATAATCCAGATTTAAGTGTATAAGTATTTAAAGTTTAAATTTTACTTTTAGACATATTCTAATCAACTTCCTAATAATTCGTTCTACTACATTCCATAAGGGTTGTGTGACTTATATACAACAATATATTTAATGTTGACATTTATAATTAGACTTTTAAATCAATTTCTCTAAAATATAATTATAGACGTCATAATTCTATGAATCGTAAAAACGCACAGTTAAATATAACAAAAATAAATTTGATATATTTTTACACGGACTATGAATAAGCAAATGGAATTTATGATTTTAATATTTTTATATCCGTAACAATGATTTTGATCTTTGAGTTATAAAAATCGCTGGCATTTTTAGTACATTTTGAATACTGACAATAGATTTAAATATGTTCTTATGCCGATATATCAGAATTTTTATCTACATATTTCATGTGAATTGTTGTGCATGCATTTTTTGACTTTAGATACAAATACTTCAAAACTTGGCAAATAATCGTTTTATTACTATTAGGTTTTTTTGAGTGACCAAAACATAGTTTGTGCGTGGCGTGGCATACTAAAGTAATTAAAAGCGCGCAAAATTGCAGCCAGCCCTAAATAAAATTATTACTTATACTTAGTCTAGTTTTACTATAACTATTATAAAAGTACTTACTGTTTAAATTATCAGAAATCTGTAAATCTCCACTTTTTTTTAACATTTCACCAATGATTGCATGTAGTAATGAGGTTTTACCACTGCCTATGGTGCCTGTTACTCCTATAAGCTCCTCTTTTCCGACCTCCAACGAGATATCTTTCAACATAAATGGTTCCTCTTGGACCTCCGGGTCAGACGACGACGAATCATGTCTTTGTATATTCATCGATGACATTTTCCTTTTCCCTTTGTTATTTTTAGATTTTACTGGTTTTTTTTTATGTTTCGATGGTTTCACCCAAACGAATGAAGCATTCTTCATTATTATTATTTTATCTTCGTCACGGTTCGTATTAATTTTGTCATAGTACCGTTCCATGTCCATGTCTGGAAGCTAAAACATAGTGTGAGTTCAAATGACAGCAAGAGTGGTAAATATATATTTTTCATAACAATTCTACTCACATCCAATAGTTTTTGTATGCGCTTTATCGAAACCCAAGCTTCTGTGAGACCATTCAGTACCCAGGGAAAAGCATTCAATGGTGCTATTAGCATATTAATTAGCGCCACTGTAGTAAACACCTAAAGAAAAAAAATTGCATCACTTTAGTGATATTATAAATGTGAGTTTCTAATTTTAGAAGTTACTCAATAATGTCGTTTTTAGTAAGAAAAGCCAACGTCACGCGGTGTTCCCAGGTGGTCGGTCACCCATCCAAGTAGTGACCGTTCTCAACGTTGTTCAACTTCAGTGATTTCAAGATTTTACCCGACACAGTGTTTACCCCTACCACTTTTTGTCACACAAAAAGGTTGTTGATCAGAATTTCAAAGTCCTCCCATAAGAAGTTTTAAAATTTGTCAAAAACATACAGTGTATTGGGAAAATATATGGGATACCGTTTAGCAAACAATTTAATACTGAATAGATAAATATAATATATACATAAAGCTAAGGTGAATCGGTTCATTACCATTCTCTCGTTTGTTTCTCAACTGATTTCTTTATTTATTTTTACACGCTTTTTATTAGTTTCATCTGTATGTATGAATGTAACGGAATCTTTGAACGCGATTTCGCCCCACTTTGACCGATCAGATTTAAATCAAACTTTACACAGTCGTCGAAGACCCATGACAATGTAAATGCAGTAATTCAATCAAAACAAAATATCCGATAATCCTAATTATATTCGCCAGGATTTATAAATTTATTTTTGTATGAGAGTAAGACAGATAGAGGTGGTGCGCGAACTACGCATGCAAAAATTTCATATAAAGCACCCCACACTTTTAGAATAGTCACATTAATTTTCTCATCAGCAATTTTATTCTTATGCTAAGAACTATCTATTTTTTAGTTTGATTATCTCTAAAAGCGTGTTTTTTAGTTTTTTTTTTAACTATAATTAATTTTTTGTTTTATAACTATTGATAAGCTTCAATGTTATATATTTTTTAAATAGCAATTTTTTTCTACCGGCGTTGATTCGAAGCCTTTATTTAGAACTCTCTATTCGTCATACTTCACGGTTCTTATTCCATACAGATAATAATATCTACATACTAACACTAGTAAATATAAATCCTTACTAATATTATAAATGCGTATCTGAGTGTCTTTGTTTGTAACGCTTCCATGCCTTACCTGCTCAACTGATCATCATGAAATTTTTCATACATGTTGCCAGAGGTACAGAAAAGGAAGTCCCTTTTATTCAGAATGAATGTACTGTTTCCCGAAGGAAGATCAAACCTACATTAACGCGAACGTAACCGCAAGAAAACCCTAGTAAGTATATATATTAATGTCACAAATAAATTAGTGATACAAAAACATAAAAGCAAGAAAATATGAAAACAATAACAGATAGTGGATAAACATAAAAGGTGCAAACCGTAGGAGCGTCAAGTGGTTGCGAGCGCAACGCGTGCGTGCCGAGTGTCAGCGCCGCCACCAGTACGGGCGTAGTGGCCCATAGCACTACGCAGATAGCATCTAAATATTTTCGTCCCCTCAAATACTGAATCTCCTTGTTACGGGCATCTATATAAATACAACAATAAATATTGCGTTAAAATTTTAGGAATATCAGACTTTCCCATACACACTCGCAAATAAAATAATTATAATTTGTTAAAGATATATTATACGTCTTACCTTTAAAAGTATTATAATTTTGAAATATTTAACATAACAATTTCTTTACAATTTAGATATCTGAATAATGACAGTTCAACTAGCTCAACGTGAAAATCGTTAAGTGTTAAATAAAATATCGATTATAGTACAAAAGTTAATAAAGTTATAGCCTATTATAATAATAGTATATTATAATTAGCTGATACTAGTGAAGTACTTTAACAATTTTTTTCATGATATTTCCATTTTCGATAATAAAAATAATATATGATTTTTAAAGTTTACATAATCAAAATAAACGCTTACACGTAATGATTCTGCACTTATCAATTCATATTATCTTTTTTAAGTCGCATAAAAATTACCTGAGACTCTATTGATAAAATAGTCTTCCCACACATGCACCTTCACAGTTCTAATGCCTTTCAACAAATCACTAATTAGAGTGACACGATTATCCTTGTGCTTCATCAACTCGGTGCTGAGATCTCCTATTTTATTGGCGATCACTTTGTTTATCGGTATCAAGACTATGGAAAAGCCTAAGCCGGCGAGAAAGGATATACCCACTTGTTGGTAAAGTAGAATTAATGTAATGAACAGCTACAAAAAATCACAATTTTTATTTCATATGCAAACTATGTAAAACACATACAATATTAATGATTTCATCTGTAATAATACCTGTAACGGAATACTCCAAAGTGCATGAAAACTAGGACACGAATTCACTATTCTATCTGTATCAGTTGACATAAAATTCGTGATTTCCCCGACAGAGAACATTTTTGTGAGTTCTGTTGATGTTACGCTAAGAGTTTTTTTAAGTATGGTAGAAACTATGGCACCACGCATCTTTAAACCGATTATCGACATCCACCAATTAAAGTGTACAATAAATAGTGTGGATATTAACGTGGCTATCATAAGACCTCCCGCATACATATACCTGTGAAGTAGATCAAATTATTGTATTGTAAAGTCGCATTATATCAGGGTTGGCTTTAGGGTGTTCTTACCATCTGCAACATGTTAAAGAAGCATCATCTGTTAATGTTAGATGGGCGACCGTTTTTTATTGTAGCATGACAAATTGACGGTGCTATACATGAAGGTAAGCATTCTCTAATCTATAAGCAACGGCGACCACTAAGATATTTATAATCTATCGACAGCAGTCATTGTGATGCCAGCCTGTGAGCCTTTCGGCAGCAATAGCATGTACGCTGATTGATTCCTAAACGTGGTAAACCTAAAAGAGTCATTATGACAGGTTTATACCCGTCATTTACACCTCGTTTGATTATTGAATATATATCGGCTGATCCACACAACCAGTCTTAGCGTGCCACTATGACGATTGTACGACGGTCGCGGCCCAATCAGATAAGAGTTACCATATCCGAATACCCTTTTTTTCTCAGTGTCATATTTAAATTGGCTCGCATTAAATCGCATGGCTATACGCTAGTGAACTATTTATATTTTTTATTCACTCCCACAACCTATATTTTTATTGATCCAAGTGGACAGTCTATATATTTTATTTACTGACAAGTACACAGGCTATATTTTTTATTCACTCCCAAGTGAACACTTTTATATTATTAACTCTTAATTTGCTACTACATACCCCATGCTGGGTTACCCTGAAAAGCTATGATCAATGGACCTGAAAGACTTTACATTTCTCTACATGTCAATTTAAATTTAAAAATAGTTTACTTTTATGTTATCATATGACTTTATAGTCGTAAAGATATATTTGTAATTTCTATTACTTGCTTATGTAGCTGTGACTGCCAAAGTATTAAATCTGTTGTTATGTTCCTATCCACGTTTTCATTTAACACCAAGTAAGATTCAATGCAAACTTTAGCCTACAAAAATAATAAGACAATTTAATGCAGATATTTTATATAACCAGAATCAATAGGGTTATCTCCGGTATCATACTCTAAAAAAAATATAGACTTTAATAGTTACCCTAAATGTTGATCAATACTGTCATCATCCACAAACGTGACCAGCTTATTTAATAGAAGTGGACCAGCAAATCCAGTCATATCAGATACCAACTTCAGGATCCCAATACTGTAAAATTGTAAAGCGAAACAAGCGTGCAAGGCGCGCAGTAAAGACACGTTCTGTCTACGCAAAGGCCGAAGCAACACACGGGAAGTTGGGGTTACAGGTGTTGAAGCTTGGGGTGCTGTTTCGCCCGTCGCTCCATAGCCTGGAATAAATTTATTAATAAGGTTTTAATTCTACCTATTCTATATTATTATATATAGAGACGCTCTTAAATCATAATCGGCTTTGTAAAAGTTTGTTCCATTTTTTTATTAATATATTTTAAATACTTGCTTATAAATCTATAATAATATACTTTAAGAGAAAAATGTATTTTGGTTCAAGTTAAGATGAAATATATCCCACAGAATAATGTTTCTTTACTAGATAATAAGAGTCACAAAATTTTGATCTTAAGATTTAAACAGCTTAGATCTATGAGAATAAACAATTCTTATTTGTTCCAGGCTTATGTAATTATAAAAATGGTTGGGGTATTTATAAAAAGAATGATATATTACTTGTGTCTTATGCAATTTACCTGAACTTATAAAAGGTTCATGTGGTATTTCTGCATATTGTTGGTAATTGTCAACATTGCCAATAAGTGCTCGATCCATTCTAGCCGCCACATAGGAACTACGATATTTTGTAGGTATATCAAAAAGTTCTTCTGGATCATTTAGTTTGTTTTCCATTCCTAGAATGAGCGACAGGTACAGTAATGGTTAATTGCTAGCCTCACTTTCATGTTCATTAGTCTCTCAAGGTGAAATATAAGACATAAAAAGACAATATTAAATGTTAATATAAAAGTAACATAAATAAAGAAATATTGTATATACTAGTTATCACACCAAGTTTACCTCTAACTATTCATCTGAACTGTAAAGGTCACAGCTTCTTTACATTCAAATAAAAATGCTAATTATTTAAATCATACTATGTTATGGAACTTATGAAGGGCAACATCTACTTATCCTACAAAGTATAATAAGTATAAGTAATTTGTACAAAAGTATATTTTTCTCTGACACCGATTTAAGTTTTTGACTAGATTCAAAACCTGTGGATAAAGTTTCATAAGTAATATTTGCGACTCACTGATCCAAAATCACAGAGGAAAGTCTTCAGGTAATAATCATGTTCTTGTTTATATAAAAATATTAAATTGTTCTATAGTTTAATACATCATTCATCAACCATGGATAAACTTCATATTTTGAGCTATAATTTAGTCTACAGAATCTAATATCTAATTTCTTTTCTTAATATAATTGTAGGTATAGCATTGTAGGCCAGTAAGAGAGGATTAGTTTGATATTATCCTAGAATTGTACTATACTATATTATTGCTAAGTGAAAAAAAGGATTGGTTATGTAACAATACTCATGTTCTAAGTTTTATCACTGTTATTTAATCAACAAAATTGATATAGACTACATTTATATGGATTGTATAGATTAGGAACAAGTTGTGTTAGTAAATGTATAAATATTTATAAACATGGCATTTAATCTATGTATAGTGTATTTTTCTTTATGTCCTTCCTAGCTAAACATAAAACAAATGTCAAAGATTTGCATATCTTAATTGGAATTATAGTATAATTTATTGTTTTTCTAAGAGCCCTATAACTTATAATATGTAACTTCTAAAAATAAACAACTAAATAATATTTGTTGTAACTTAAAAAAAGTACCTTTTTGTAGAAGAGAATTGACCCAAGTAAAAGTTATTTTAGAAAACCATCCAGCCCCTTGCATAGCGGTACCAAGCACATCTTCATCCACATGTGGTAACAGCGGAGTATATTCACTCTGCACATTATAAAACAATGTAAGATAAGGATGAACATTGTTGTTTTTATAATATGGATACATAAAGTATAAAATACAAATACCTTCAAATTTAATTATTTCTTACTTTGTAGGTATATACATTACACATAAATTAATATTTTAAAGAAATTATTTAGACTGAATCCACCTTAATTAATACAACATCATTGGTTATTTTGAAACATTAAAGTGACAAAAACGCCTCTTAACATGTAGTTATTGTAGATATAGATGATGAATGATAATTCTTTATCAGCATAATTGCAGCACATTACAATTCACAGCTATACAAGGTTACTCATATAATAGAAATACTAAAATTCCCTGCAATATTTAGTTTTACACTAAAATTTCATTCTGAAGAGTACTTCAATATGCTTATACTTATTTACACATATTTGTTTACATTTTTTATTACAATTTCGTCTTGTAATATTATAAAGACATGAAATAATCATTTAATAACAGAACTGAGGGTAACATCATCAAAATTTGGTGTGATTTTGGCAAAAGATAAGTCACAACACACAATGATACATAACAATAATAAAAAGAAAACTAGAATATTTAAAAACAAGTATTAATTTCATCTAAAGAATTCAGGGGAAAATCTGACAGATATTCAGATTAATATAACTAACTTTGATGTACATTTTGTAAATATATACTTACATGGGAGTGTTGAGAACCAACAAGACATGGTGAATAGAATGTAGGGCTTGAATTTTTTGATGGAATAAGTGTAAAAAAATATAATATATGACAGCATAATATTGCTATGTTGAAACTAGTCGATTGGCCAGTGATAATATTAGTCCGGAGTGCTATTAAAGTTAATAACACAGCTAAAGTCCATAAAACCAACTGCACAACAGGCCCACGAGAACTCAATCCAAGTCGATGTTTTAGTGCTAGCACATAGGCAAAGTGTACTAGCCACGATAGACATCCACCACCAGCAATCAAATAATCAACAGGATACAGGATACAGTCAACTGTTGTAATTAATATATACATTTCAATTATAGGTATAACTGCCAGAACTAGTACCACAAAACTTCGTAAGACAATTGCCCTTTCATTTGTCTTCTCGCGAATAACCCAATCTCTACGATAACCGACATAATATCCAGATATGATAGCTATAAGAAAGAAAACAGGTGTCTGGAGAAAAATTTCTTGAAAACAATGGCCAAAGTCTTTTGATGTATTGTTCCAAGGCTGCAGGCCTTCGGGTCCACACATTTCTTCCCATTTCCATTGTATATTAATCATGTTATCTGTGTAGGTAATACTGAACACAAAAGCAGATACCGAACTACCTTACATTACTGTATATACGGTCACATTTTTTAATTAAATAAAAACCGCAACACTAATATAATACTGATATTTCAAACAGATTACAAAGAATAGATCATAAAAACGAAAAAAAAATGTAATAAAAAATATCCCAGTTTTCAATACTGAAATCAAAGAATAATATTACTTCTAGCGACTGAAATTGACTGAAATCACTGAATCACCAAATCAACCTATTTTCCTCGAATTGACATATGACTGACACTGACAAATGTTGAAAACACTCCAATAATACCGCTTGTTTTATTTTTATTGTAACATAAAAAAATAAAAATAAAACAAGCAGTATTATTGGAGTGTTGTCGACATAGAGTTGATAAAGTTAGATCTCCGAGTTAGATATATAAGTAAGTCTTCCTGGTTTAATTTTATAGAGTTAAACCTAAACAATAAAAAACAGCTTTGTACATAATTTTTCAACATTCAGCACTATCGCTTCACTTCATGTTGAATTTGCAAACTTCTTAAGCTATGCAATTTATAATGTTATGAATGACAAGTAAGTTAAATACAATCCATTAAGGTAAAAATTAAGGAAAAGTCCTTACTTTTAGTTTACTAACAACATAAGCTTTTTTTTATCAAAGCAAATCATTAACATAATATTTCAATATGTTAAATAGGTATGTACATAACATAATTAAAATTTTGACTCGTGATTATTTAAACTACATATTTCAAAGATGGACGAATAGTATTCAAATAATATTACCTTAGAACACACTGAGCATCTCCAACCCCACGAATACCAGAAAATTATAGACAACTGAATAATCCGCGCTCGCAGTACTTCCCCTAATTCAATTATTAAAGGAAATAAAGATTATCAACTATAAAACAGCCCGTGAAAACGGCTAAGCAATAATCAATTACTTGTTAATTCTTTACAAAAAAATAAGACTATCATATGTTAATAATAAAGTAAAGAAATAAAATAAATATTGCTGACTTATTTACCATTCTGACGACCAATCTTCCATTTCATCAAAAATTAACAAAACATTTGCACCTCATCTTTAGTATTTATATAATACTTGGACGGTTACCGAATGGGACATGATCATCGGTAGAGGTAAGATTTTATTATAAGAAAAAATTGGTCATGCTATAACATTTTGTTATATATTTACATTCTTTTAACTCAAATTTTATAATGGTGGTTTTGAAGAAGCGCAACGTTCTTTTTTCTCACGAATAACTAATAAACAAGGTATACTCGTAAATATTTACCTAAATTATACTTAGCGGGATCGTAAAAATAGATTCCACCATATATGGTGAAAGATGGAAATTATAAAAGGCGGAGAAGAGGAGCGGCGCGAAGAAGTGACGACTTTGCTTCATAAATAAATTAAATAACAAAATTCCTAAATAATAAAGTGCGCATCAATTTGCAACCCAGCATGAGTAATTTGATTGGTACAGCTCTCTATGCCCGAATCTTCATTTAGAATTCTAAAACGAATATTTTTCTTAGAAGAAAAAACGAAGAAGGTTTTTTTCTATATAAAATAATAGGTTGTGAGTGAATAAACCAGGGTGAAACGTAGTGCATAAAATACTGGCGAAGAACACATACCATGACATGGAATGAACAATTATAAGATTGATTTATTTAGATTATGATTCCTAGTTAGTGGAACCTGTACTATTATAATAGTCTGTAGTTAGTAGTATTAGGTAGTTCAACACCGATCACCCTACGTAATTGCACACGCACACACATATAGGTACACATAGTGGTTTGGGTTTATTTTTTAATCTCTTTTTTGAACTGAGTTTAGATTAACTTAGTAGTCAGATTCAAGATACATGTGTAGGACGCGGGAGCGGCGTCGCGTCACCACTTTAGCAGTAGGGGTAGCATGGGTACCACTTTGCTACTTTCAGAAGGCTTGAAAGAGATAAATGAAATATCTGACTCCGTTTATGCAGACTAGTAACCGCTTTGGCAGCTGGATCACGAATCTCCAGTTTATTGTGTTGGGTTCATATTTATAAGCGACAAAAACAGAACACGTGTAAAGGATTACATTTGGTCAAAATACAAGTATAAAAATAGAAACAATAAAATTAAAGTAAAACTAGATATGGACAATAGTATTTGGGTAATAAAGTAATATAAGCAATAAGCTAAGATAATTCGCCGCATTGTGTGAGCGACCTGTCGTGAGAATACAATTACACCCAGGTAACATATGGTCGCCATCTGGGCGGAGAGTCTTTTATAGGTTTCGATGTTAATCCGACTAATTTTGGACTTTCGTAGTGCCGTTTCTGAGCCTTTGTCTGAATTCTTGTAGTACACACATACTGCGTATGTGTGTCGCTACACATGTATAACTTCGTTTTTTTTTTTCGAACTGACCACACTGTCGACCTGGCAAGGCCTCCACAGTTTCACCGGACTTCCAAGGGGAGCGCTTATGGCACTCACCCGATATTATATGGGCGACCAGCACAAGGGCGCACGGCGCGCCTCGGCTTGGGCTGTCACCGAATATCCCGAGTCTAACTAAGCTTGGGCTAACTACCATTTCATACATATATAAATTCGTGAAACATACACGTGTACCAAGCATGTATGTTTCACGAACTCATACATGTATCTTGAATCTGACTACTAAGTTAATCTAAGTTAACGTCGTTCGAAAAAGGGATAAAAAATAAATAAATAAACTCAAACACTATGTGTACCTACATGTATGTATGTGCACGTGTGTGGGGTGATCGGTGTTGTGTTGTAAAAACTAATGTTTGAAAATTAATTCAGTGTCACTGTAGTGCTACGTGCAACGTGCTCGAGGGCTCCATTCCGGAGGATCGGACCTCGGGTATAACTTCGTGAAACGTACATGCTTGGTACACATGTATATTTCACGACTTATTTATGTATGGAATAATTAGCTTAGCTTAGTTAGATTCGGGATGTTAGGGAACAGTCCAAGCCTAGGCGCGCGGTGTGCTCTTGTGCTGGTTGCCATGAATAAATCGGTTGAGTGCCTTAATCGCTCCCCTTAGTAGTTCGGTGAAACTGTAGAAGCTTCCGGGTCAACAGTGTAGTCAGTTCGAAAAAACATTAAAAAAAAACTTAAGCGCTCCCCGTAGAAGCCCGGTGAAACTGTAGAGGCCTTACCAGGCCAACAGTGTAGTCAGTTCGAAAAAAAAAGTATTTGGTAAATATTTGTGTCTCTGGTCAAGTTAGTAGATTTGTCAAACAAAATCTGTCCGTGCTGGCTATCATATATATGTTTACATTTTATCTGAGTTTTTTTTAGACAATTTGCTATGATTAGGTAGGTTTAGATATTACATTGGATTATTTACGAACACTAAAAACTAATCGTTCATCAAGGTCACGCTGGGTATATTACAAGTCAATAAAATAACAGCAATACATATTGGAAGTATTGGTTATATTTACTACTTTAGATTCGATGATATTGATGCTTTGATTTTTTCTACAAATCATAATGGAGTATGATTCTGTTATAACAATTGAAAACGACGAAGTAGCGGATCCTTTAACGGATATAATTGATTATTTGGTAAGGTGTGCAAAGATATCATTCAAAAATTCTCACGTCAATGAAAATGAAGTACGAACTGCTGACAAAATACGTACTGCATATGAACTTTATAGCAGATCACCCGTTGATTTCCTAACACAATTTGGAAAATATTTGACACCAACTCATGTCGAATACTTTGAGAAATTGAACATTCGTACTGATAGTTTCCAGAAGTGTGTGAAACATTTAAAAAACTATCATTCGGATGCCAGTAGACACAAAAGAGTGAGGAATAGACGTTACAAAGCATTGCAAAAATTACAAGATGAAACTGACTATTTCAGTGAGAAACAAATGATGTTCAGAAATCCACTTCTCTATGAACAATTAGTTGGCCAGTACCTAACAGATGAAGAAATTAAGGAAAGAGATAGTGCTAATAATGAAGAAATCACCTTTTTAAATTTGATTTTAGATACTGTAGACAGAAACAGCATGAGAGAATTACATAATAAACAAATACTTACAGAAGGTATAAATAAACCAGATGTTCATATTACAGATAATAATAATAAACAAAAAAATCCAACTAACAAACAGTGGGGAGAATTTGATGTTCCAGATACAAAACCCAGTTATATACCTGAACGTAGAAAACAAACAATGATAAATGCTCCAGAGAGAAGATTGTTGCACCAAGAATTTCTACAAGAAATGTATTCTAGTTTTATTGAAGGGAGAGATGTTGACATTGATTATGATGATATTGATAATAATGACAAGTATGATGACTTACAACAAGCATCTCAAGATGCAGAAGATAAATATTTTGATTCAGAACAGAATGATATTGACAACTTAGAAGAACATATGAGACTCATTCACGAATATGGGAAGAAGAGTGAAGATAATATAGGTGATCAAGATGATCCTCTCGATATTTATATGAAACATATAAGAAAATAAAGTATAAAAATAGTACTCTTATTTATTTATTATTTAGATACATATTATTGCATTATATATTTCATTTCATCATTTTTGTTAGTATTCTAAATCGAAGGAACCTTGTACATATATTTTGATTAACTTTTATTATATTCATTGTGTTGATGTTAATAGTTATACATATTTGTTTTGTATGTAGTGATTGTGTAGCTTTGTTAATATACAGTCAATTTTATTTTATGTGATTGCTGAAGATTTGTTTGAACGAAATCTTTCTAAGAGATAAAGCTGCCTGAGTACATAATAAGGCATAGACAAATAATCATGACGGATAACAAATACTATTTAAATTCCCTTGTTTTCATTCTTAAAATTGTATATCTTGCTATCAGCATATTTGTAATATTTTATACATGTTATTAATGACTACTAGGTGACTAGTTACCAAACCTTACAATACTTTTAAAAGTAATACTTTGTTTCACATTAGGTATAAAATATTATAAAATATACATTTATAGGAATGAAAACAAGGGAAATTAAACACTATTTGTTCTCTGCCATGATTATCTACTTTCTATAATCCTAATGCTGACTTTTGAATATATTTGGTATGTCAGTTACTAAAGGACATCATGATAAGATGACATAAGGTTTATGTTAAAATATACCTGGATACAGTAGTGCAAATATACCATTTAGGGCCGGTGGCTAATTCATTGAATGGGGCCATTGTAAAAATCATCACATTATTATTTACTTTTAGTAAATCACTGAAGTAGTTACGCAACAGTATTACTAATATTTTGTGTATTTTAGCTAAATATCTAATAAATTTTAATTATGAAAACTCAGGTATAGTAAAATAACAATTTCATTCTTCATTTTCTTTCAACACCTTCATCAATGAAATTTCATCTTATCAAGATGATTATAACATAAATAAAATTATTTTCTCGAGACTTTCTGTTCCGCAAAAGAATCAATGATATCATCAAAGCCTATAGATCGGGCCATAGAATTTTCAACAGACAGAATAGCCAAGTTACGTAGTCTATTTTCTCCAATAGAGTTCCTTAAATCGGAGGTTCCGGGGCTCGTGGCAGTCTGCCAGATCTGCCAACCAATAGTAGTTGCACCACTGCCTGAGTATATCCTCAAGTTTTATATAAGATATTTAGTCAAACTGTTTACTAAGTAGGCAATCAAAGATCGTAAAAATGAATTTTATGCATTACAATACTATTTGTATGCGTTGCTGAATAGATCAATGAATTTAACGTAGTTTCTACAAAGTCAAGTATGAATACTTTGTAGGTTTTTCAAAAGAAAGCTGTGTTCCTCGTCGTTTACATGAATACTATTATTAAAGAAAGTTTTCACATATATCATTTAAAAATATCGCTGATCTGGAATAATTAAGGATATTAAAATATTTGCTAGACGAATATACCTAGTAAATACAAGAGTTAGGGAATAGTTTATGACTGAATTTTGGATCCCATAAACTTTGACCTTTTTATAAGTGTTTTGGTTGATTCTTTTTGGGCTTCTAAAATGTTGTATTCATTAAAATATACTCAATACAAATTCAACATATACAGATTAATATTTTGGCGGCTTTTTTCATATATCTTCGAAATATAAAGTTAAAATTACATATTTTTACATACGGCGGGACTATCGGTATCAATTAAGTAGGTATATATTTTTGGACTATTTTTTATCTTTGCTTCAAGCCGTTGTGTTTTCCTAACGTTTAACGAGAAAATAGAAACAAAATTTTAATTCATGATGTAATTAAACTTATATGTATATCGTTTTAAAAACTCGTTTTTGAATATATGTTGCAGCAATCATTTTCGGTGTTTTGTGCTACTTTTATTATAATTTCAACAGCATAATTCATATGCTAATAATTATAACAATTTAACTGTTTGAAATTTTTTTACAATTATTATTATAAATAACGAAGCCATTATTTAACCTAATTATTATATCGTGTAATTAAATAATACATGTAACCATAATCATTATGTAACTGCAGTTATTTAAATTAAAGATGGAGATGTTGCACAATTCGTCTGCGCCTGTGCAACTGTTTCACACTATAGATATCAGTAATCGATCGTTTCAAACACTGTGTGCGTTTCACTGACACTGTTATCATACAATTGTGGTAGTGGATCTTCTTTTTAAGGTAGCACGCACGTGGAATGCATTTTAAACATAAACTGCAAATTTCACATAACAATGTGTAGAATGCCTACTTACATAACATTAGGAATGTTCTAGCTTACGTTATAGCCTATAGTTTGACAACGATATCACATTATTTTGGCACCCAATCTTTTAAATTATTACTGCCATTGCCGAGTAACTAATAATACAAAAAGTGTCTCGTCATTATTTCGATTTTCTAATAAAATGGTGGCCCTCTTTATCGATTTTTTTCAGGGAATCTTTGGCATCTCAGAATTCATGTTCTGTGGTATTATTTCCCATCCACTTTACTTGCGTACAATAACCGAACTATATTAAATGCCACCAATATTATAAAATATACAGTCAAATAACACAAGATTATGAATAAAATTTAAAAGCCAGCAAAATCACTTGATACAAAGTTATGCAGATTAAGATGGTAATATATTAACCTAAGAAAGGCGATTTGCTCTCAAGTGCAATTGCCAGAATACATCGAGGGACACTTGGCAACAAATTTTCAACTAGAGAGTGGTAGTTACGTATTTTATACAGCACTAGAAAATTCCCATAATACACTTTTTAGGATTTCCTCATGATTGGTTTTTTTAAATAAAATTCATCTTATAATAGGATTTCAATCCACGTCCATCCAGGCAACATCCAGAAGCGCTTAACGGATATTATTTTAAATTTATCAGATTTTTTTACGTAACCATTGTTGACCAATAAACCTTACCCTTCATTACTTATTAATAGTCTAGCGAATAATTAACAAACATAACAAACAAAATTATATTTTCAATATAAAATATATTATTGCTACAATAAATTTATTGAACCAAACCCATTTATTTAATGGTGATTATCTATGATTACAATTTTTATTTGACTACGATCTATTGTTTTTTTAATATAAACTATAGTAATAAATAGTATATATATGGTCATTGTACTGCTTCGCTGTCGTAAAATATCTGAAGAATGATCATGATCACCATATCTCAATATTGACCTCAAAATATATCTACGAAAGGATGTCAATTTATATATATAATTAACAGTAGCTGTTTCATTTTCGTTTTACAATTTAGACGATTTAATAGGGATTAGATTAATAGTGTTGTGCGTGCGTAAAAGTTAAAGCATCTATGGATGGCATTGTATGTATTTATAACGTTCCTAAATTCGAATTCAAACGAATATTGCATTTTTTATGTTATTGTATCTCACTTGTATAACTTTGTGGAAGCATGTTTCCTTTTATTCTATCTACATGTAATTAATTAATATGTCTCAAAGGTATAAGTTCAAGGAATGCTGTGATTCTTTTCTTAATCTTGGTTTACAGTACTTCACCTAATTATTAATATTAAAATTGTTTACTACATTTCTCAACATAATATATCTATAAGGTAACAATATCTACTAATGAAGATGGGACACTACATGGGAAACGATTGGAGAAGTCTGAAGAAAATGATTTGTTCGGAATGCTCGTATACAGACGTGTGCTATCAATTGGGTTTGAATTGGACCCGCGCTGACCAGACACCAGACGCGACGCAGACGTTGTGCGGAATACGCGCGCGAGCACTACCGTCTTCATCCTTACGCATCTCTGACACGATATCGTAAATGCACCATATAATAAACTGTTAACATTTTGCTCATGACATCAAGAAAAAAATGGTTTCGGTAAGTTTTTATTTTTTCAATCATTTATCTATTCGCATGAAATATGTAAAACACCTAATACCTCTGTTTTTAATGTTAATACTGTAAATATTTATACAGTTTATACAGGCTTGTGTTTATTGTGATTTATTAGGGGACAGATTTTTGTTTCATTTGTTTATTTGCCGGGCATGACACCTCCTATATATATATTAAAAAAATAATTTATGGTGTGTCTTAAAATAGTGAATTCTAAATTATAGACACACGATAAAACTATACCTGAAAAAAATATTTTAAAACTGTGGGTCAAAACACGTTTCCAAGTTTCTTATATTTTAAATTTACATCGTATACTGAGTAAAATCATTAAACATTTGTGGGTTATTTTATTTCCACGTGTTTAAAGTAAAATATTAATAATTGATTCAGAATTATTAATATATACATACTATATATACACCTGTATCAAGAAGTATGTACCCAATATACACCTAATACCACACGACAGTATTCTTTAATTCTTAATGGATCGTTCACATCAGTGATTGGGAAAATAATTAAATGGTTATATTTATGTAAATTGTAAATTTATTTCATGAAAGGAATATTAGACACGTTAGGTTTTGCGCCCAACCAGCGTATATGAGTAATCTTAATGCTTAGCAAGACCACATTACGATTTACGACGGCGACTGTTAATAGAACTTCATGATTCCACGGTTGTTAGTCTTTTTCTTGTAAATTAAAAAACATAATAAATGCAATTTTATTATTAAATACATATTATTAAAATCAAATATTCTTAATTTGATTTCGTTTTTTTTCCGAAATGTCTTCAACAAGCGTACTTGATTATTTTGAGGTAGATTTTATAATTATTAGAATATTTGGAAAACATTTGACATTATTGTTGTTGTAAATTAGCATATTTTATCTGCTATAGATTCATATATCTATATATACCGGCTGACCATTCGGTAGAGCTTAAAAGCCTACATTAGTTAACGTTATTTTGATATATACATATATAAGTACTTGAAGTGTACAAGAATTTTCTTAAACTATATTATAAACGGTGTATGACTTGTATTTTATGATAGATAAATTATTGTTTCAAATAATATAAACAAATGTTATTGTCATTTAAAACGTCACACTGGGGTTCTAAAATAACTAAGAAGTTTAAGGTCAAAATTGATGTGGCTCAATTATAGAACTTGAAGGAATATATTAGGTATACATACTCGTATCTAATAACTTTGTACTTACGTACTCACAGTTATCTACGATAGATTTGACTTATCACCACTTGTATGAAAACTGGGCCAAATATCACCAAATTTTTACATTAATCGATGATATATTTTAATCTATTATATTGATTGCTATTATAATACTGGAAACATTTTTTACAATAAAGCAGTGAGATGCATGACGGCGTCAGGCCGATGGTTGCGCGTTGCGTGGGCACATCTTCTGGTCGGCAGTGTGGTACCCAAAGCCGGTAGGTCAACGACACAACAGTGTGAAAGTGTTATATCTTTCCTTCTGCACCCACACGGGTAGTGCTGGATGTATATTATAATTATTGGTATCATAACTTATTGATTTTAAAAATAAATTTGTTGAATACCTAGAATCCAGATATTGCTTCAAATATTCAGTCAAAGTGCAAGTGGTCTATTATTTTGAGTTAAATTTGAATAATTGTTCTAAAGTTGTTATTGCAAAAGAAATATACATATATCTTACAAAGATTATAAAAATAACATTCAATTGATAATTAAATCCTAAATTAAAGATTATGTAACTGATAATGTTTGTGTTTAAAAATGTTTAAATTTAAAGAAATATTAAAAACATCTAGATATGGATATTAGTGCATATAAAAAAGCGCGTAGGCATCAAACCGCTTATGGCGCCACTCGGTCTGCGCCCGCGTCATTCCCACGCCTCAGCATCTCCGCTCGGCAACCCTCTACGGCGCGGCGGTTAACGTACATCAAAGTCAAGTTTTATAAATAAATGCCTCAAAACTTTCACTGCCAATAGCTATACAAGTTTTTGGGAAACGTGTGAGTAACACACGTAAAAACGAGTTTAAAATGATAACCACAGAATATATTGTAAAAATTTCAATGTTATTGTATGCAATATTAATGTTTAGATGATTGTTATCGTATAATTATTATACATATATGATATTACTTACATATACACTAATTTCTAAGTCTTGAAATAAATATGTCGTATTTGATGTTTGGATTTTAGTAGAGCAATAAAATCTGTGCTAGCAACGGGTTTGAAGAATATTTTTTATAACCTATTGTACAGTTTAAGTCTTACTTGCATACCTTTGGTATAGTCACATTGTGTAAGCATCTGCGTGTTTAGATGTTCCGTGCATATGTTTATGTAACTATGTAGATGGTGTGTTGTTTACAAGCATTTCTCTCACGCACGAGTCTCGTTGGATTCTCCGGCAATATTTTAAAGATTAGGTATATTTAATTGAGTAATTTCTTCGAACCATTGTATAATTAAACGTGCTTTGAATTTTGATAAAATCATAATGATTTTTTTCTAATAAATTTCTTATGTATGAGAATACTTAAAGCATCAATAATGTAGCGCTCTTCTCAGTAGCTCTTCAAATTAGAGAAATAACTGCGAAAACAATATAGTAAAGCTGCTAAGTTGTTTAAATACATATTTGTAGGGTGATTAATGTAATAGTAATCCGAACCAGTCCTACCATAGAGTAAACTGAGTGAGCGGTCCACGCGCCAAGTTTTAAGCAGTGCTAATGAAAAATAAACTATTTATTACGCTTTTCGATAATCAGTTTGTAAGCACATGTTAGGCACATGCCTAGTATATGAATTAGCTTATATGTTGAGATGTACGTGAGTCGGGTTCAACTTTCATATTTGTGCAGATTTTTTTTTGAGATGGGACAGTGAGGTTAATTATTGTAAATACAAGAAAAGATTCTGTAGCTCTTTGATATAATAATCGGTATTTACAAATTAAAGAATTGTACAGGCAACAAGAAAATGGGTGAATTATATAAACATTTTTTTTATCCCAAATGATCAAAAAGTTGATTTAAGTAATAGAAACGTCAGAAATCACAAAAAGCTTTTCCATATATTTCGAAGGAACGTATACCTTACAGCTTCGGTAACTGTGTGTAATATAAGTACTAAAACAAAAAGAAAAACGAACTGAAAAGTGTATGTTTTTACAGAAATAAATTCCTAAAAAATATAAATATAATACAGGGTATACTTTTACTTGCAAGGAGACTTTAACGTATTTTGTTCGTATTAAGTGCTCAAAATAGTTTCACGGGTGGCATAGGCTTACTTTCTTTTCTACTGAGCGGATAACAACCCATTGTATTTGGATTTATTGCATACAAATAATCATTCATTCATTCATCATTGTTAGTCACTTTATCAATTCATGAACGTTGTCGTATTTCTGATAAACTTATTAGTCAAAATGATCTCATAAAGAAATCAAGAAGCGTACGATCAGGATTATGAGGTAGCCACGGAATAGGACCATGTATCCCGAATTGTTATTTGACGTTAGAACGCGTAAGAGGGCTATTGTATGGAGATGCACCATTATATTATAACGATACTTTTTGCGATTACTGCAGTGGTAAAATTTTCATTTTTTTGCTTCCAATTTTGCTCGCACAGAGACAGAAGTTACAAACAATAGAGTAACCACAGTTTTCTCTTCAAACCGAATGAAATAACTGTATATATTTCTTCCAATTTCTAAATTTAATTGTTTGTTATTTTTATCAGTAGCAGCGGCCATTCTAGTCATAATAAAAAGTGTAATTATGCTGCACAAAATAATCGAAGTCATGATTTTCTACGAAATGTATGAAAAGCTTTTTGTGTACTGTTACTAGTATTCAAACCTTACTAAGTTGAGGAGAATGTTTTAATCCTTAAAAATAACGGAATCATTTGATTTTTTTTATGGAAATTGCCCACACTCTTTTATTTCTTAAAACTTGTGAATGCATATCGTAATATCTAAAAAAATCAAGGATAAGTCTCCTAAGAACATTTTCTGTAGTTCAAACAGTTCAGGTAGTTGCCCTTATTTCGCCTTCTTACACTATCCCACCTAAATAGGGCCCGCACAACATGTTTTCCTTTTCCACTTTCCCCTGTCAGATGTCAGCTCAGTATTGACACCTTTTATACACATATCATTTTTCACAAAATCTATCCATACCTACCGTTTTCGGCCTTTCTCTACTCCTATATCCGTTTACCTTCATACCTAAAACTTATCTAGTTACTTGCCTTATTTTTCCTTACTGCCTTCTCCAAAAAAACCATCTTGCACATCAAGAGTAATCGAAAGAGCGTCATTATCTGATCTTTCTCCGTACTAAAATTTGTCTCGAGCATTAGCTGTAATCTTGAATAAAATGTTATGAAGCTTAAATAATTACATTGAGACAATAATGTCTCAAAATGTTAAATGTGTAGTTATAAAGTAAATAAACGAACATTTTAAAACCTCAGAAAATGGTTAATATTGAGGCAAAATTTTTAAAATCGTTTATAGAATAGTACCACACAATCTTCTTTCATTTGGATTTACCATGTAATTATCTATAAGTATAGTAAAACATTTGTAACTGAACAAATTCACAGTAACAATGTAGTTAACAATATAAAAAACATAAATCAACAAAACATGAGACACCAAAAATGCAATTTTCACTAACTTGAGTCTTGAGTAGCTTATGGCATGCATATGCATTATCTTAATAAGTAAATATACGTGGTATTTACTTACATAGTAAAACTAGAAGTTTTGGTTAGCCAC
The DNA here is from genome assembly GCA_035772565.1 of Antheraea assamensis. Taxonomy (NCBI): domain Eukaryota; kingdom Metazoa; phylum Arthropoda; class Insecta; order Lepidoptera; family Saturniidae; genus Antheraea; species Antheraea assamensis. The sequence continues at coordinate 3,182,364 of JAQQSE010000076.1, forward strand.
AATGCGTATAGTAAGAAATGGAAAGTTGTACTATGAAATCGGACAAATGTTTGCTTTACGCACCGATCGAAATAACGGGACAAATAAAAAAAAATTAAAATGGAAGTAATTTAAAATATAGTACCTATTCTATGTATAGGGTTAAATGCAATATTGGTAGATTAACATATAACTATAGTTGGTAAATAGGTAATCTAATGGAAAAAAGGATTTATTACTGTAATGTAATATTTATAGTTTGCGTCATATTGCAAATGACACTGATAAATCTCTTCATATTTAAATAATTGTTTTACTGTCTGTATGTAATTTTTGTATGTTAATTGCTTACTAATTTAAGCAGGTAGAAATAACATTGTCTCTATTCGGAGGAAAACATTGTTACCATATACGGTAACACCCCGTGTTTATTAATTGCGACATGTTCTCAAATACATGTAAATTAGCCGATGAAAGGGAATTTAGTCACACATTTTCGAAAGTTGATAATTCTGTAATTCTACCGTTAACGCACATTAACATTAAAAAGGCTTTTTGTTTCGTCTTTGATTTTTTCTGTTCTTATAAAATCTACGTATTGCATAACTTCAATAAATAGAGTTCCTTTGAATTTACGTCTAAACCAGTTAATGTAACGGCATAGGACCATTCGATGCTGAAGTTTTATTACATGGTTCTAGGTTTATTTTTTTGGATTCGATTGACTCTTTGGAGTTTTTTTAATAATCAACGAAGCGGACAGGAATCATCAAGCAAGCTATTATATATTTTCAATTTTCTTTTTGTGAGTTAGAATAACTAATGACGATATTCTCCGAATCCAAATATCAATGAAAACCAATTTTCAATGGGATCGGTTAGACAATATAGAAGTTGGTATGCTCTAGCACATTCTGGTAGTCAGCATTGTGGATGGGTTATCCAGTACGGTTTGCCCCACGGCTATGACACGGGGCTCTTGAAAAAAAGGGACTGCAACGCGCTCTACTAGGTCGGTAACGAAATAGTGATACCCCTATTGGTGCAGTTGTCCATGACCGTCGCTACCATTTAGGCCGTAACCAGTGACTATCAGGTGCCCACCTTCTGTCTACTTGCTATTCTCTGGCATAAAAAAATTGAGCAGTACATTTAATAAGTTGTTCTAACTAGTATGTAATGGAACTACAGTTCTAGCCAAAGTATATCGTTAATAGGTTGCTATTTCGAAAGACTAGATTTGAAACACCACGTGCGTTGCCAAACACATTTTTCAGACCGGAACACAGCAACGTGATCTCGGCTGTGTTGCGGAAGATACAAGTGTGAAGGTGTTGCTTCTGCAGTTGAACATTACTCATATTCTTTCACTTTTTTAGTCAACAATTTTGTTTTATCGTTATTAGATTTATATTTAGTACAAACTGTTAAATCTACGTGCTTTTTTCCTGACGTATAATTCGCGAAAATACGTTACTCAGTTCGCAACGATGTTGGTAATCGAAATTTTGTATAATCCATCTAACTATTTTTTTTGTTATGAAGCGTAGTCCAGTGAAACTATAGAGGCCTTGCCAGGTCAACAGTGTAGTCAGTTCAAAAAAAAAAATGAAGTTATAAACAGGTATGATACTAAAGTTAAATATTAACTGTAACTTATAGTTGTGTACAAAATAAACGACCTCAAAAGGACAACAGACTCGAAGGCAGTCAATATATGTGCATATGCAAGAGCACTGAGTTGGAACGGCTAGTAGGTATACCAGTGTGTGTTGCCAAACACATCTTTAGAATCAGAACAGCAGAGTAATATATAATTATATCAGCTGTGTTTAGTCGTAAATAGCATAAGCTGTACCATTCTTGTATAATATACTAAAAAGTAATATACTCTGTACATTATCTTAACAAAGGCTATAATATAGACCAATTCGTACATCTACATCTCCATAACTATTTATCGCTATTTCTTGGTACAGTATTTTACTCGCCTTCAAAAAAATTACAAACGTTTACTGAGCTTGTAAATAATAATTCTGAATGAGATATAAATATTAAAGAGCATAAGAGATAAGAGATCGTTTTATCCTATTATATGTAACTGCAGCCTACTGGCCTTGTCGGTCTTGTTGAAAAAGCATGTCGTGTTAGTAGATAATATCTACATATCACTTCAAACTAATGATACAGTTGTGTTATAATATTAAAAAAATAATAATGGTATGAACGAGTATTTTTAATAATTGACATGTAGAAAGATTAATTCATTTATATTGTTTAATCATTTCGCAAATATCTACTTATGATTATGATATTATTCACGCGTATTATTTTATAATTGCACTTTTAAAAACAGACTAATTTATTAATCATTATATTTTATTTAGTATTGTACTCTTTTAAGATTTTAATTCTATCGTCTAAAGTGCAGTTTAAATTCTACGTCAATCGTTCATAAATGGTTCTCAATAGTATACATCCATTTGCTAATTATTGTAAAATATTCAGGTAACACAATTTTGCGAATTTTGTGTGCAATACTGTTATGTATGGAAGAAACGTTTTCATTTGAAACTAAATTTAATTAACGTACAAACACCTCACGCCTTGGCTAGAAAAGAGTGAAAGGACAATCAAAAGAGGGCAAATTAGATGCAAAAAGTCTAAGTACGGTTCCTGGCCAGTAACGCATGTGTTAATAATTCTACGCACGTGCTGCTTTCACTGCGACCGCATACATCGTATCCTGGTAACAAACTCCTATACATATAACACCTTTATCATTCACGATTTTACGCGATAATGTAATAATATTTCATTGTATTCTTTTGAAACATATTTGCGACTTAGAATTAAGAAGTAATCGCAATAAGTGCGTAGACTCGGGCACGACGTACGTGGGCTTTTCACGAGGTACGTACGACTCATTCCCACACGTTGCGACCACTCATTCATTATGCGTTCACGCGATTTTATTTAACCACATAAAAAGAGGTTGATTTAGCGGGTCGGTATCTCGCTGAGCCTGCTTCCGAATGTTGATTTATATGATGGAGAGATAAAAACTAATCTTGATTATATAAGTCATATTATCTTCTGAAAATGTATTCCTAAATCCGAACTTGGAAGATTATATTAAATAATGGAAAAGTTATCTTATAGACAGGTTTTATAACAAAATTCCAAAACACATTACCGATTTGCCGGATACTAATTTTAAGCACCATGTCTAGCGGGTTTTCATTTCTAAAGGCTTATTGTAGGGTAGATCAATATATGAACGATAGTGGCGTCTGAAAATAGCGCCATTTCTAGTGCATGTACCAAAAACGAATGTAACTATCTATGTCTTGTCATCGTGTTACCCTTATCCCACCTAAGTAGGGTCGGCACAACATGTTTTCCTTTACCACTCTCCCCTGTCACTTGTCAGATGTTATCTTAGTAATCACACTTGTTATACACATATCATTTTTTACACAATCCATCCACACCTTTTTCGGTCTTTCTCTACTCCAATATCCGTCCAGTTTCAAACTCAAAACTTTTCTTGTTACGTGACTTTCATCTCTTCTCATAATATGGCCGTACCATACTAACCTATTACTCCTCAACTTCTCTATGTCTATAATAATATATATTCGTAAAAATATGTTGTTTTATATTATACATGATGAAAAGATAAACAAAATCAAGTTTCTTGCCGGTTATTCTCGATGATTGGGTTGTCTTCTGAACCAGCGCCGCGGTGGTAGCTTTGACGTTCATAAGCACCTTCTCAGGGCCTAAGCTGAATAAATTCTTTTTGATTTTGATAAACAGCGACCTACTACTACTACTGTAGACGTCCTGAAAGGTATTGCTTATATAATTTATGACTTACTATTTTTTTATTATATTAGATGCTATGTGAATGATTCTCTGCATAAAAATACACAAGCATGATTATTACGTTGCTACATGAAAACGTTCCTAAATATTTACGATAATTGTATTCATTACTACGAAGATTTATTTTTTGACAAAATGCACGGAAAACGTGAACCTTTTTTATAGTTTTGTATTGGTTTCAGGAAAGTTTAAAAAAAATGTCGGTTATAGTAGAGAACATCTGATTTTAGCATCTCATAAATAGATCTCATAAATAAATAGAGTCTAATACGCATAAACACTTGCACTACTTTGTACACTTGGTATTCCTGCGTCGAGACATGGTGATATAAAAATTAGATCTAAAATGTAAAATAAATAACGTCTTTAGACAATGTACACTGAGACATTTTAAATATTTTGAAGGGAGGGACCCTTTACGAACTATAAAACGTAACAAGCAGACAAACTCACTATCGCATTTATTATATTATTTAGGATTCAGGTACCAAGGTCCTTAAGGCTTAATTTCTAGAACTCGACACCACGCGTTTTGTGCGCTTATTTTACGTGATGGCGACTAGCTTCAGGTCTCCGTATCGATATAGTATGTTAACTAATTAATGTTTGGATTTTTCTAAGTACCTTTGTCCATTACGCAGAATAGACTCCAAATTTGACTTGATCGGTTGACATATATCAATATTAGAATGGATAGTCTTTCTCTCTCTGTATCTATTGTATAAATAATCGGTTTTCTAATATATATTTTTTAAGATTATATATTTTGTAGTGTTTAAAGTGGTGTACTTAAGCTTACGTGGGTGAGCATTGACCTGTTCATGAGAGGAATCTGCACCTAAGTACATTATATTCATTGGTTAAGAGATTCGCGATTGCTTGTCAGAATGTTAGCATAATCTTTGTAACAAGGTTAAAAAATCATGTTTAAAACCACTCTATCGTGTAGGTCAAAAACCTCGATTTAAGATGTTACAGTGAAAAATTAAACGAAATGATAATGTGTCATTAGAACCACCATACACATATGGCAAAACATGTTTATGGGAGTCCTTACGCTAAGACTTGTATTGATATTTGCTGATCGGCATGATGATGTGATTGGTGTACCACTTTAATTTTGGACAAAATAGGAATCATAGTACCGTTGTTAATATACCAAATTAAGATAATATATTAATATAAATACCGTTTCATAAACTATACATAAGTAATCTTAATTGGAGTATATACTCCAGATACTTTGGAGTTTGGTCGAGTACTGACATGAAACAAATACCTATATTTAACTTAAGTTTTACGAACGGTTAATGAGGTCGAATATTTCTCTTTAGTACTTATATGAACAAAAAGGATGGTTAAAATAAAAAAAATGCTGGTTTTTCATCCTGTTTACGGCCAGGCATCTTAATGAGCACCTCTCGAAAGCGCTCTAATTGGACGAAAACCAAGCCGCACGCTGACTACCAAAGTTAAATTATACAAAATGTAACAATACATGTAATTTATCGCGATATTAATATATAAAATTGTAATAAATTAAAATAAAACACTTTATTTTTGTGAACTACCTAACGTTCATCAATTAACAATCAATTAAAAGTAGTTCATGATTATTTAGTCAAATGAATCAAAATATATTTCATAACTTAGATTATTTATATAACATAAATATTTAATTTTTATATTGTTATAAGGAAAGCACAGGTCCTAATATATTTCAGAAAATTAGGCTATATGAAAAAACGTACAAATTAGTTTCTTAAATATTGACAATCTTTAATAAGTTATCCAACTGTAGCTTACATTTCGTACAAAGCTTTTAATTAAATTATTTGTTTCAGATACATATAAACGCACTCGAGTTGTTGTTGCTGTTAATGGTTGCGGTTACAAATTCTCATCGATCAGCAAAACATGGCTTAGATTTATTGCCTATCAGAAATTCTGTCAATTTAACTTGTAAGTTTAGTTACAACCCAAAAAGAACAAATAACTCCTCTAGCCTGCTAGCAATATAATATGTAAATATACACCTCATATAAAAATAGCCTACAAATATAATAAAGACAAAGCAATAAATATAGATTCAAGTGTTTATTATACGAGAATGTAATTTAAATTTATGATCTGATCTTTATTTCAGATGCAACAGAAAACCAGAATCCAAGCGGTTTGGCATCCATATTCTCTCCTCGTATGGATTTCGAACAATGGAAGCCGTTGACGGGCCGTGGTGATCCGTTGCGTAATGATCCTACTTATGATTACGAACCACCCGTTCTCGAACGAGTCCATTATTGGGCAGATGACACAAAAACTCAACATTACCCGGAAAAAAGAATGAAGTGCTAATGCTTGGTATTTCATCACGTAAACCAAGTATAACATCACGTCCACCACCTCCGCCTCCACCTCCATCAAGAAGGCAACAACTGAAACCGACGCCACCCAAATATGAAGATTTTGCATACAAGCTGAGCGAACATTACCCGATGACTATTTTAGTTCCACCGCCACCTCCTCCTCCGGGACATCAACCACAACTTTTTATCCTTACGGACGATAAGATATTACCTAATCATCAATTGACCTCAAATATAAAATTAACAAGTCCACCAAAATTATCAGATCAAAATACAACCCAACCTCCAAGCACTTTAACAACTGAATACGCATTACAAGAAGCTAATTTAATATACCAATCATCCACAACTAATCAACATTGGATTGTTGGTGTAAATGATACAAAGTATATGCTAAACAATCCAGTAAGCAGTGATTATGCTGGTTGGGGTCCAACAACACCCATTAAAGAGATTGATTCTGAAAATGACACTCATAATCTTATATCTGAAGAACATATAAAATTAGTAAGTCAACCATATTCGTTTTATAAACCTACGTTATCTGAAGGCTCTCTAGCACCAGCAATGACTACTAACCCATTACTATTACCCGCTTTTCTGCCTACGGTATTACCGCCAATACATTACGCAGAACAATCTTCAGTAGCATTTACACCAGTTACCTTGCCTACAGAAGTATCTACTTTCGAAACTACAACAGATACGATCGATAATCATGAATACCATGAGGAAACGACAACTGAAAGACAAACTACTTTATTATCTAGGCCAACTACAGTTTCATATGGGCAAAATTCCAGACCAAATCCAGAGGTTAGTATCTTTGATATGTTAGGTCCGATGATGTCGATGCCTTTAGTCAATGGTCCAGAAAGGCCTGAAGATAACCTTTATGCTCATGCATCTGAACATAAACAAATTATTCACAAACAAAAAGTCGAAGAAATGAAACTTGAAACAATGCAGACCATGCAACCACCTCCACCACACTCCAAATTTACTGGAAGTACAATGGCTCCAAAGGATAATTCCCATGTATTTACTTACGATCCATACTTAAATATGCGCTATACTACGCCATCACCAGTTACAGCTTCGATAAATAATTCTGAACATTTTAAATCTACTTCAGATGTACCAATGTACTTAATAATACAAGGACATTCTAAAGTGAAAACGTATAGTTCTAAACAAAAACCAATTGATAATGATCACACAATTAACAATGAGATACCAAAACCCAACGAAACCAATGAAGTAAAACATTTACACCCAATTAAAGATAAGAATATTAAAAAACCATCAAATATGAATAGAACTAGTCGATTTCAAAATTTAAAATCATTGGTCGACAATGGTCTTGGATCTATAGAAATTCAGGAAGCAGATATCGGTATAAAATACGACGTAAGTGATGGTAGTGAAGTTCCTCTAGAAGTGTATAGAAAAGGTGTAGTTGACAGTGGTGAGAGTAGTAATTATTCATCTAAAGAACTACGACCTAAAAGACAAATAAGCCTTGAAGATATTCTACCGTTTGATGAGGATTCTATACAGGAGTATGTTTATAGCTTTTTAAAAGGGAAATCGAAATGAAACCAGTTTAACTGGGCTTATTGCACAAGCAATTACAAGTGAGACCAGTGCTGCTGTAGATGATCTTAGCGATGACGATGATAATAGCGATTCAGAAGATGAAGACAGGTGAACTTTTAAAACTCAAAATATAAATTAAATATGAGTATCTGTGGAACAACTAGAAATGTGATATTTCTCCCAACTTTTGGGAAATATTACTTATAGCATATAAGGATCGCCCAAAATTTGATTTTTTAAAGTGTTAAAATTAATATAACCCCACCGGCTGGTATCAATCAGCTCTCGTCGTACTTTTAATTTTCTATTTATTCACAAAAATAATGGGATTCATTCATAGTATAATTTTTATTAAGTCATCTGATAAAATGTATTAAGCTAGTAAGTCTTATGGTAGTCGTTGTATTCACTTTATTGTACGTATAATCTTATTTATTAAAATTTTGTACCTTTAATTTCATATTAGGAATAGTTTTATATAACGAGTTTGTTTACAATAAAAACATAACTGTAAATCTGTATTTATCTTCTTCATTAATAATAATTTTATATTGGTACTCCATGATAATTTTAAAGAGAACATTTCTTTTGCTTTCGAATGCATTTCCAGTGATAATTTTCCATTTTTCTAATTATGTAGGTATAGATTGTATGTCTATAAAAAAAAACACGATCGACGCAGCGAACCTGAGAACACAGCGGACGCGGCCCACTGACACAGACATTTCTTACCATCCTTTTCGTAGAAATAGACAGAAGCACCTTAGATAAAGTGAAAGCTGCTTATAAGTCCGTAAAGTGACATTTATTGCGATCCTTTGCCGTGTGAATATGGAGTCAACATTGTTGAAGGGTTTATATTTTAAGTATTGTTAATATATATTCATATTATAATAACGGAGTAATAATGTATCGGTTATCTATTTACTTAATGAGTATAATGTATCTATATACATTATTTACGTATGTAATAACAGGTTTCATTATTTTTAGTAGAAATGCAATACGATACGGTTGAATGTTGGACGCTGAATTGCACCAGTCCGCTTTACATAGACAGACTTTATATTCCGCTTCAGCGAGTCTGAAATTAAAAAACTGATTTAGAACTTAGAAATTGAACTTATAAATAAAATTATGTGACATTTATTAACATAATGACATCAGACTTTTCACAGACTGCACATTGACTATGTTGAAATAAAATACGTAGGAAAATAAATAATAAGTTACAGTCTTAAAAAGCTTAAGTAGTACTAATTAAGATGAAATTTAAAAAATATTTATTTTTTATTTATTTATTTAACCTTTATTGTACACCATTACAAATAAACACTATGAAACATTACAATTATGTGATTAGTACAAAGGGCGGCCTTATTGCTAATAGCAATCTCTTCAGGCAACCTTTGGATGGATATGTTCCGTGGAGTGGAATAGGGGGTATTTAGGGTGACAAATACACAAAACTAGTAAATACCACATAATTAGCAGCACGTACACTGAAACATGCATATATACAAATAATATACAAAATAAAGTATTTATTAAAAGTTAGCGTTAATGTCTAAGTAATAATATTTATATCCTAAGAAGCATTATAATTTCCCTTAGAAAGGCGAAATAGTATTGATAAAATACATTAAAAAAAAACTAGAATACAGGTTATACAGCAATACGCTTCAATTTATGAGGGTAAACCGTTTAAGATAATTATACATATCATTGAAAAATTTTAATACAAGTCGAAGTTAAAACCGGCTTGAATTTTACGTGAAGTATGCACGATTAATATCTTTTGTTTGTCAGCAACAATATCATCATACAAAATCATTTACTATCTTCATTTTTATATTTTACGGCATTATAATTATAAACTGGTTTCAAACGAAGCCGGTAAAATTTAAGACAGATAATGAACGCACACTTCTTTAAATTGAGATGTACATATTCCTATTCCTTATACTTTACCAGGAATATGATTAATTTAATTTTAGTTATTTATTTACCAATATTTCATACTTAGACTACTAATGAATAAAAATAATTATCTCGCGTTCCTATTATAATGTGAATAGCAATGTGAATATTATGTTAATTGGCATATCCAACTACATCAAAGAATTTATAGGTAAACAACTTACTTATAAATTCCTTGAACTACATATATACGAAATTTATTTAGTAACTTTCGCCCTCGTAATATTAGTTTTTTAAAAGTAATATGTGTAAAAAGTGAATTTATCAGGTTATAAAACACTTAGGAACATTACTTATATTACGATTTTGTATACAAAACTTATAATTTCTTATTTATGATCTTTTTCAAGTATCCACGCACAGAAGTTACGAATTTCCATACAACATTTAAAACCTTTGTAACTAAGATGCATATAAGTATATAGCCAACCTATCATGTTTACAAGTCATTGACCGTGTAGGGATTGCCATGCTTCTTGGTAATGGGTCGTCATCGGAAGGTTGATAACAACCTCGCTGTACTATCCACGAATGGCGAGAACGCGCAGACCATGATCTCACAAAACACATCGCATTATCTGTCAAAATAAAAACATATATAATGTAGGTATAGCTAAAATGATTGGGAGGGATTCCTTACACAAGGTTCACTAAATGTAGAGGCGTAACATAGTAGAGTATAGTAACCAGCACTGATTACAAAAAATATATAATTGAAATATGTTTAAAATCTAAAGAAGAAAATAATACCTAATACGCTAACGTATGTACAGTCGTTGTCAATCTTTTTGTCCGCTCTGAATATAGTCGAACGTTCGAGCTCGCGAATAATACAGAGTTTTGTACAAAATAAAGTTATTTATATTGTGCGCAACTATCTTCAGAGCGATCGAAAAGCTTGGCGACGACCATACCTGCGTGCATGTATCGTCTATAATGATATTCCTTCATTCATCGCCTACAGTATAATCTATAGAATATACTTCAGCCTAGTCAACATAATTTAGTTAATAATTACATCATTATGAAGGTATCATCATCCTTTGAAACAATATATTTCATCAAATGATTCCTAAGCTTTGAATAATACACAATTTTTTAACTTTAGTAGTTATATAAAACAGCAGTAAACAGTTACCGTACCTCCAGTGCAATTAATTAAATAATTCCTAGTATTATTGAAAATCAAGATAGAGGGCACAAAATCTCCCTCACAGCCATTCCACTCGTGATTGGTCGATGAACAATTGTAGCAATATAACGCCGTACATATTTTAAAATAACAGATTAATATGAAACAACTTTTCGACATTTTTACCCATAAGTCAAATAGAGCCTAAGTTCATATCATTGTATCAATTTATAAACTAAAATTATATTGAATTTAATATTTTCAATAGATCCTATAGATCAATATAAATGACAGCGTCATAAGTTTGTTGCATTATGAAAGAAGAATAAATATGGTTAATCGGGCAATACCATTCATTTCCAAGATTAGATACATACGAGTATACATTTAATTTTCACTCAACAATCATCGCTCAAAACCTTTTTAAACAGCTTAGAAAAACACTTTTGCACGATAATACTCTGTATTAAAATAACTTTGCGAGTTCTGTAAATGTCACAGAACTTATATTATAGATCAGGGCTGTCCAAAACACGGCCCGCGGGCCGCACGCGGCCCGCGGCATGAATTATTGCGGCCCGCAGAATCTTTTTTATCTTCTTTGTTTAAATACATTAAATGAGTAATTTATTTTTCTTGTGACGAAATTACTTGCGACGAATTAATACCTACCTCTGTGAAAGTGCATATTCAACAATGAAGTTTATAAAATCTAAATACAGGTCTTCATTGACTTCACTTAAACATGCACTGCATCTAGTTACTACTAATATTGAGGTTGATGTTGACAGAATTGTAAAAGACAAATTAATGAAAAAGTAGATAATAAGATAATGATACTTATTATACTTGTATTTTATTTTTACAAATATTTTGCGGCCCCCCAATGTATTGAGTCATTTTTGTTGGCCCTGGGTCCAATGTAGTTTGGACAGCCCTGTTATAGATGATCTGAGACAGCTATCTTTTTCTCTGTATATAAAATTCTGGCGCGTATTCGTATTTTTTCTCCTCCTAAGGGACTTGACCGATTTTTATATTTTTTTGTTGTGCTTATGGAGACACTTTTCTTCTTTGTTCTTATGTGTATTTGTACATGGTTGACGGTGCTGTTGTCGAGATCTACAATGGTTTTTTTATTATCTAAATGTTTTTTTATACTTCATTCGGATTTCTCCTAAAAAAATACATTGCTAAAGTTAATTTTTTTTTTTTCGGACTGTATAACATAAACTGATGACATTGGCAAGACGGCCCGCTTCACAGCTTCAATTCAATATATTATTATTTTTATAAGTCTTTGTATGGATTAACATACATGTTTGAACACAATTAACTCGAAATTTATACGTTATTTATATTTCAGATTTTTAAAAAACAACATTGTTTTACTGCTCAACATGAAAATAAGAACATCTAAAAGCTTTAACATGGAAATTTTTACTGATATGATTTTGTCACTAGATGACGCCAGTCTGTATTTTATTGTTATAAGGTTTATATTGTAATGTGATGCGAACGAAGTCGCAAAATGATTGACTGGTAAAATGTAAACAGTTACTTAAAATTTTGTCGTTGATAAGAACAATTTTAGAGTTAAAATAAGCTAGTATTTAAAAGGATGACTAAAATGGAATCTACGCGTTAAGAAGCAAGCTTTATCTATTGCACTTTAAGAATTGATAAGGTGTAGTTTACCAAATGTTTCAAAAACAAAGATGATTTTGTTCTACACAATATGCACAAAAGCTTACAAGCGGTTTTTTCGTTTTTTTACTTCCACTTATTCTAACTAATTTATTATCTAATACTTTCTCAACTACATATTCTAGGAGTTCGTAATTATATAATATAACCTTTTAAGAAAATGAGAAACACTGTAACAATCAATGTTATAATATCTTCAGTAGTATGACTATAGCTGTGTAAAATCCTAATTAAATAAATAGTAATATATATTTCTTACTAACCTGGACAGAGGACTGTCAACGAGCATCGCAGTTTTATAATTCTTTGACTAGGCGTAAACACACTACCGTATATAGGATCTTGTCCAAAGTTTTTATTTGTAAAAGTTCCATTATAACACAATAAAGATTCTATTTTAATTACCTCATTCATAAATAATATTATAAACAACAATATTTGTAAATCCATAAATTAAACATGTTATATCTACAACCAACTAGATATAATAAAAAATATTTTAAACAAAACAGTCATTTTTGTACATAAATATGTAACAATTAACATTTTTTTCATACAAGTTAATGTTTATGTGTTCGTCTATCATTCGTGCAGCAACCATCCAACTTATTCGAACTTTGTATATTTAATGTTCGCACTAGTATAAAGATTATTGATATAGTACCATCAAGATACAATAGGTGGCAGAGCTGTGTCAAAACAATAAGTACATTTCATACAGTTTAGCGACATAGCAGTCACCTTAGTCACCACGGAATGAAACGGAATAAGTTGAATATTTGCCATTTTAAATGTCGTTTCATACTTGTGAGCGTCCTTAGATTTCGAGGTCAAAGGTCATGAAAATCGGCCCTTTGATAATATCTCGATTAATTTGGTTCAAATCGCATTTAGTATAATAATTGTAGAGTATAAAATTTTCTACATATTTTATTTTGAGCTATTTTTTATAGATATAACCGTTTTTAAGATAGAGCCCGAAAAGTATGTAGCACTTCCGCCATACGTGTCATAGAACAAGGCCAATCGTAAACCCCAATTCATAATACATTTTTGAATTTATTAATTATATATCAGTTAACTATTTAATCAATTATATTTATAAATATTACTATAAATCTAGTACTCATTTAAGCATATGAAGAAGGTCAGTAATATTTAATTCACAAATATAGTTTATTGTACAGTTAAATTCACTTATATGATAACACCGTATTGTGGACTAGCATTCGAGATTGACCTTGCACTATGACATGTATGGCTGAGCGTTCAATCTTGAAAACGATTAAACGTATAACAAATTGTTTGTGACGAAATTTTTTGACAATTTTTAATACACTACAACTACAATAATAAGTGCAAATACGATTAGAGCCAAGCGAGATATTTTCAAAAAACTGATTTTCGCGACCTTTGATCTTGAATATGTAAAGACTCTCTAACACGTGACCTTTTGAGACTTTTTATACATTTAGAATACCAAAATAGAGGTTATACAAATATTCAATTTAATTGAAACGTTAGCATGGGGAAATCCTGCATGGACACATCACCCTCCCAGGGGAGAAACTAGGTAGTGTCAGACTCTTGCCGAATAGAGCCTCACGGTGTACATCTGCCACTTTTGTTGTGTCGGCAAGCGAGTGCCAACTTACGTTAGCCTAAGTAACGTAACAGTTAAAGTTTTTAGTCTAATATAATGGCATAACCCGAAGAAGGATCGATAAACCACAACATTACGTTTTTTTATGACTAAGCAAAAAAATTAACTTGTAGTCCAAATAGCCAGTATAGTTCTTGTAAAACATGAAAGGATTTTCACATGATCGCAGTTAGTCAGTAAATAAAAAACAAACATCTGCTTCAGTAATTTATTTCGTAGTTTCAATAAATTGATATCTATCCACTATCGGTGAGGTAACAACTCTATAGAACCGTCTTACGAGCTTGACTCCATATTCGCTATCTAACTAACTTATGGTGCATTCAAAACATTATAAGGCTTGCAATCAACAATTTCAATTACCATAATTTTATTGTAACAATAATTACTGTAAATTTATTATAATATAGCGAGATATTTAGGCACGATTTAATAACAAACAGAGACTAATAAAAATGTATTGAATGCACCATTTACGTACACATCACAGCGACGCAATACTCGTATCGAGCAAATTTTACCCCCCATCGTCTGTAGCCTAAATAAAGATTGTAACAACAAAACTCGACAAGTTGTAGCGTTTTGGACCCAGAAACTAAATACAAAACAACCTAAATCTACAATAAACACATCGTTGATTCACGCCGCAGCTCACGTATTATAAATTGGAAACATCTGTTTCTTTTATCAACATACAGTATATTAGCCATTTCACCAAATATTACCAACTATATAACGGTTATGAATAAGTATCGCAACATTAGGTATCACTTAGGTATATTTAAATTATGAATTAAACAGGGACCGAATGACAAATATTTAGACTAGAATATTATAACTACATAAACTTCAGAAAAGCACACATACCTTATTTTGGAAAACTTTCTACATTGTAAAATCTGTTTCGTCCTAATATAACAATTTACCACAAGGATATATTATAAATATCAAACGTTACAAATACAATATTTTCACAATGAAAACTTAGAATGTTGAATTTACCGAAATGGCAAATAAATGCAGAATTAATTTTTGACTCACTTTCAATTTACAAGCACAACTACACGCGACAAACCGTATACATCTGTTTGAGAGGTAGCAGTACTGCTTTACAGCAGAAAAGTGTGGATATGATGCATTTCCAGTTGAAGCAAGGATTGGTTAAGCAATTCTATAAATTATCATAAATGTAATTGATATCAACCTCATTTTAAAGAATTATCTGAAAAATTTGGGTAGGCATGAGTCTATAATAACACTCACCACTAATCTCTTTCCCAAAAGGTGCAAATAACTACATAATGTGAATCTTTCAATTAAACATTGTCACCTTATAATTTTGTTTCAGTAAATGCAAAAAACATATTATCACTTTATATACTACACAACAATTTTGTAAAAGTAATCAGGTACTTGGTGACTTCAATGTGAAGTAAATTTTGATCGCTACATTTTTATACCACATCGAAGTAACATGTACCTACATTATTAGTACTACTTTAATTATTCAACTGTCATCTAAATTTATATTACACTTTTATGTAGTACCACCATAAAACAAAAGCAAATTGAAGTCAAACAAGTTAATTTGATGTTAATTACTTGAACATCTAGTTTATTGTGCCTGTAAATGGCTTTACTATAAAAGCAAAAATTTATATGCTTTGTCACATAATTTAAAAATAGTTTAGAAAAACTATAGTGAAGTATATATGCCCAAGATAATATAATTAATTAATATAATTATATATTTTTATGTCAACAGAATATGTACAATCAAAATTTTAAAATTAAACTGGTTATTGTCAACATTTGGTTAAAAATTACAGGAGCTAGCGGCGGCAAGTTTACAACGAGAATACATACTGGCACAAAATTTTTAAACCTATGTTGACAACACTAAGTAACTGAACAATTATTAATTTATTTCAAATTAATGATTTAAATGTAAATAAAAACTAAAACGCAATAGTGCTTTAAATTTATGTAACAATTAAAAATGGAAAGGTACTATAGTTTCCAACATATCTGGCTAACATGGACGGCCAGGTATTATTCTCGTTGAATTTGTGGCAGAATGGCTATAGAAAACCTAGCTCACAGTCCAATCAAGTCCCCAGCGTTCAGATACTTTAAGCTGAGCAGCAGCTGCATCCTTCAACGAAAACAAGTGAGTCATCTCAAGTTCTGTTTTTGCTAATGATATAGCCTTTTCAAACAACTCTAACGACCTCTTGAGGTTACCTCTGAAAATAAACATTTCATAATTAAAGAAATAAATATTTAAAGTTTTATTTACAATCAAAGAGAATAAATTCATAAGTTTTTGAAAATAAGAAATAAATACATCGTAATTAGAAACAGTAATTTTCTATTTTTTAATGTAAAAAAAAAACTATGCCTTGATTCTACAAAAAATTACTTGTTGAATATGTCTTATAAAATTCTTATTGGCATACTACACTCAACCATATCGATTTGATTTTACATTTATAAATAACAATTTGAATGTAATCAAACCAATCATAATATTAATATACATATAAAAAGTACTATTAAATAATTTATAAAATTACATAACTTGATTTTTGTATTGTATTTGTTACTGAAAAGGATAGATCAGATTATAGAAGCATACCAATCATATCTTAAACTGTGTATTCACCTTGTGATAACTCATTGATAACATAATTGACAATGTGTTACAAAATACACTCCTGAGAAACAGTATTTGTATAGTATTACCTTGTTACTACAAATTGATGCTGCTATGTATAACTGTTATATTTAAAGTGAATAAAATTTCTATAACCAAATACCAAACATGTAGAAGTTTTCTATAAAAATACAGCTAAATAAAACCATAGTCTGCATTAAAATCTAAAAATAAGTTTTAATTTTGAAGGGTTATCTTACCTTTGTACTTCTATAGTACCTAACGTCTCATATGCAAAATCACATTTGTCATCCATTTCTATAGCACTGTTGATCAATTTCACAGCTTTATCAAAGTCTGTGCTCTTTTGCAGCTGTACCAGTCCCTTGTGGACATATAGAGTAGCATTGTTTGGATCAACTGCTAGAGCTGAATCAAATAGAGCTTCTGCACGTCCCCACTCCTGCTGATCTGACAATACCTGAGCATAGAGGATGTAGGCTTCAGCACAACGTGGGAATTGCTCTAATGCATGTTCAAAGTCTGCCCTGACTTGAGTCAGAGCACCAACATTCTTATTTATTTGAGCATGACGGTAATCAGCGTAACACTTTTGGATATATGCAATAGAGAAGTCTGGATTGAGTTGTACAGCTTTTGCGAACTCTGCTGTTGCTTCATCCATACGCTCTAATAGCATGTATACTTGTCCACGATGGTGATACACATCTGAATTATTTGGGTCCAATTGTGCAGCCTGAGCAAAGTCCTCCAAGCATAGGTCAGTGTTTTCCAGTTGTGTAAATAATGAAGCTCGTTTTATCAGAGCATTGACTCTTATTTTAGTATCAGCATTGCTTTCAATTACTCTGCCAAGATCTGCCTGAGCTTCTTCATGTCTTCCCAACAGCAAATAGAAGGTAGCACGTAAAAGCAATGCTTCATTTGTGTACATTCCATTTGAATCAAGTTCCGCTGTGCATTCATCAACTATTGATTCATAATCTTGGTTATCAAGAGCCTGTTTAGCTTTGGCAAAGCCACCTATAGCATCGTCTTCTAATTGGATATGAGTAATAGGATCTTCAGAGAATGCTGAAAAATATGTCTTGATAAAATGTTTTGAAGGCATAACCGGGCGACGTTTAGCCAGTGCTTCACGAGCATGTTGCCTTCCCAAAGCTTTTAATATACGATCAGCATTAACAAGAGAACTTTGTACTTGAAATTTTTCAAGTATGCATGCAGATGTTACATCCTCCAGTGCTAGGACTAGATCACCGCTTTTTTCAGCAGCGCGTGACCGCCGTAGGAATGCTTTCACATATTTCTCGTTAAGTTTCAGCGCAAAAGTACAATCCTCTTTGACTTGTTCCCACATCTCACGTTTCTCGTAACATGCAGAACGGTTTTGATAAAATGTTGCAAGATCCACCGAACGATCGGGAGGACAAGCTTCAATCGCTTCATTGTACAATGTGATGGCTTTATCATACTCCCCAGAGTGAAAAGCCCGGTTTCCGGCTGCCTTCAGCTTCATAGCACGATCGATAGCACTCTCCGCCGTTTTTGCGTTATTTTCCTCATTATCCAAAGAGATTGTTGCTTTTGCTTTTAAATCTGCTATCTTTTTCTTTTCGGGATCTTCTAATCTATTCCGTAAATATAAGTAACCTAAACCTATAGCCAAAGGTGCACTAAGAATAATGGCCAATTGCCATTTAGGAAAAGGTGTACTACCAGTAGATGCCATATCTTGGGTAAGACCTAAAAATTAATTAACGTAAATCGATCACCATTAACGTTGTATCTTCCTAGATATTTTATAGAACACAAATTTTGCTGTTACAATTTTCTTCCCATTTCACTGATGTCTACAATGTTGCCAGATGAATTTAAAAGAAACGATAAGAACGAATTCGAAAGAGACAACTGCAACATTGTACCAGTTCTATTCAGTGCTACCATGTTATGCTATATCAAATAGTAGGTATACCTATTCAATGTTTTCTAAAGTAAATGAAATATTCAACAATTCAGTATATGCTCATCCAAGACTAACTCAACTGAAATAATTTCGAAGTGAACTTTCCTATGGGAGGGCTTTGAAATTCTGATCCACAACCTTCTTGTGTGACAAAAAGTGGTGGAGGTAAATACAGTATCGGGTAGTGTTGAAAACACCGATTCTTGTTCGATCAGTGAACTTAAGCAAAGTCAGGTGTGGTCAGTACTCGGATTAGTCACCGCCTAGGAACTCCGCTTGACTTTGGCTTTTTGTTGTATTTTTATAAAGAAGTTTCCACTTCTTTTGTGTGGTCATAAGCACACAGATACTTCTTTATTCATTTGTCGTTTTGGACAAATGATTTGACTGGCGGAATATCGATTTGATGTCCGCAGATTCGAACTGCCACATGCACTCAATACAACATCGCGAATTTGATTCAATTAAGTTAGCTAAACCAATCATACATTGTATCTCTCCTGAGTGTGATCTACCGTCAGTATCAAGGCGAGTCCTCTCCTTTCCATAAGCGAACCACGCCCACTGGGATTCGTAAACATAGTTGTACGCTAAATTATATCTGGGCTAAATTATATTTGCCCTACTATGAAACTATTGAATAATCTTCCAGCCAAAGTGCTTCCTACTTCCTATAACATGGGACCTTCAATTGTATTGTGAAGAGATATTTATACTGGTCAGTATGACAGTGGCGACTGGCTATGGATGATTTGTTTCTGGTTTCTGGTGGTCACCGTTATTTTTGGATTGTACTGTGCTTACTATCAGGTTTAGTGCGGTCACTTTGCTATGTTACAACAAAAATAATGTCGAGGAAAAACTAACAGTAATAAGTTTAAATTGTTAAATCAATAATAGTCTGAATTATGTAAGTTTCATAATTTGTAAAGTAAAATTATTAATAGTGGTCTTGTTTTCACATCTATTGGCACTCCGAGAAATGATTCTAAACATTTTAAGCAGTTTATTAATTAATCAATGATGGGCTGCACAAGATTAATACAAAATATCAGTATTACATGTACACAGGCCGCTATACTACACATCGCTTGTCTGGTGCAAGAGCAATATGTCACGAGCATGTCGAAATCATAGGTGACGCGAACCTATAAGTTTTTACGCTATCAAAAATCGTTCAATGCAGCTAAAGAAGTTTTCACTTCCAAAATAATTACTTAGAGAGACACACACGCTTGGTATGTGTTTCTCTTCAACCCGAACCTGTATATATACCTACTGCGTATATGTACCTGTATGTGGGGTGATCTGTGTTATGTGTGTTGAGTTAGTAAACGAAAATTGTTCGGTTTCACTGTGTGACACTAGCAGCGTGTTCGAGGATTCCACTCCAGGAGATTGAATCTAGGGCCTGAGTCGCTGCCGAGGGGGGCCAAGATCATTTTGCTGGAGCAAAACTCACCGCCAGACCTTGGCGGCGTAATTTGTGGTCATGCGGATGTGAGCGTGCACACGCTCCGTTTGAAGAGTCGGACAGGTTCGGATCGTTCACTACCGTTATTTTATCGAGAGGATCGTAAAAGATGTTGTTCAGTCGTATTTCAAAGTAACTGATGGTGAAGGACTTTACGTACACCCAATTCGAGGGATACTACAGTTCCTTAAGAGATTAATCTTCTAGACGTACTATGGGCAACGACAAATTCTTTAGGAAACGATCTTATAAGATCTTCATCTTACGAAAGCGAGGTTCTGACTTATGATCGAAGACGGGACAACTGTCTGTCAGAATGTAGTGAACGCACGTCTTATAAAGCGTGAGCTTATTTCTGTGGAGCATTTTGCTATTCGAGGATACCAGGGGACGCAAACCACCTAAGACTTGGCGGTCTTGTTCCGTGCTCTATCCATATACGGTTGGAACGTGAATATCCTTATCGAAGGTGACACCTAAGAAATTGACTGCGGACGCTCATTTAATAGATACTCGGTATGGCCTAAAGGGCGAAAGAGTTAGCTTAAAGAGTTTACAACGATTTTTAAAAAGATCGATAAGTATCGCAATGTTGATTTTGACCCTCCATCTATGATACCATTTGCCGAAATCACAAGTGGCTCATTGGAGGTAGCTTTTAAGATTGGGTCTGTGTCTATCGAAGGCATAGATGACTATGATGATGATAGATCATCAGCGTAACAGTGTAGCTCAATCCCCAGTGATCGAGGTATGTCACCGAAGAACAAATTAAATAGTGAGGGTGCGAGAAGGACTCCGGAGTGCATCTGAGCAGGAATCGGGTCGGGACATTTCGCCTTCCACTTGGAAGCGGAAAATCCTATAAGAAATATAACCGTGATAGATATGCACTAACCTATCGGCTATCGAGCATGCGGAAGTGAGAGGGATTATAAAAGAGCCTGGTGCACCAAACGTTGTCAAAAGTTATGACAACGTCAAAGTATTGTTTGCAGGGCTAATATGGTGCATTTAGTTCTAAATTTTTTAGGGTTTGGTACGAAAATCAGGCTTTATTTAGTGTGATAGAATATGCTGTGTGAGGTATTGCACCTGATGCCTATAAGAATATTTGGCTCGAAAGCTGAACTGTTTTGGTGGCAAATGTGTAATTCGGAGGTAGTGGCTAGTCCAGACAGTTCAGAAGGAGCCGCCCATATACTTCACCTAAGATGTCTAAAAAACCATCAGGCGATAGCTACCGAGAAGCGTATCTCTCTTGCCTGGTTTATGAATTCCTATCATTACGGACTTTTTCCATACGGCTGGAATATGAACTTCACATATGGCAGCATTGAAAATCCAGACCAGAATTCTATGGTGTGATCGGGAAGAGGTTGAGCAGTTCATTCTTGATACTATAGGGACCTGGGGACTTCCTAAATTTCAGACACTTAATAGCAACAGAGACCTTGACGAACCCTTGACGAACTGTGGTACTCGCATCGGCACAATGCGCCTCCACCGCATGGGCCTGTGCAGCTTAAGTTGCCCGAGCAAAGGGACATGCCCGAGTCCATTGTCCATTATGTCGATCCCTGGGAAAACGATATCGACCCCTTGGTCGAGGCCTCTGTCGAGGGGAGCTTTAGAGTGTTGGTTTAATAAAGTTTTTGGGGTATTTGTTATTATATATAAGATAACACAGAGTTATGGATTTATTGTAGGTAGATGGTACATGTAATATTATAACAAATCAGTCTGTCGTTCACTGCCGAATTTCATTGATGATTCAATAGGCTGTCATAATGATTATATCTGTATCTCCCGCTCTTTAGCCAAGTGATGGGATTTTTGTATATTATAAAAACGTTGGTAAACAAAATATCTAACTTAAGATTTGACGGTATGGATTTAAAGATATAAGAGTTTTCACGAAGTACGACTTATTATAGTGATATTATTTATACTGTATATAGTCTAAGCTTGATTTTCTAAAGCTTCACAGAAAATTTATAGGTATCACAATTGAAATAATCAAAATGAGTTTTAGGTCCTGCTAGTTTATTTATAAAATTAGAAGTTTTGCGGTTTTTGTGATAGATTTAGGGGGACAGGGAAAGAATAGATCTGGCAATAGTGTCACATAACCTAAAAGATATTATGAAGTACATTTTTGTTGTAATGATTTTTCTCCGATAAAATAAGATTAATTCTTCACATACGTTTTTGCTATATGAGTAACACTAAGAATAAAGCCAGCTGATAAATAAACTGTTATTATGTTTGTTAATAGAATATTTAATTTAGTGAGTATAGTTCACTCGAGAAAAAAAGAATGAATTACAAAAGAAAAGACAAATAATATTTACATTGTTGTAACAAGATAAATGATTACACAATTTATTATAGAACACATTGATATAAGTGTCTTAACAAAGCATATTTTACCCAATTAATTATCTGCTCACAGTTTGAAAAATTCTTATCGTTTATTTTCAGATGAAATTACGACATTGCTCGAGTCCAAAAACAGTAACTTTATCTAAACCGCAGTCTCAACAAAATAGACATAAGACCGACTTATACGAACCAGATTATTTAATTGTACGTGAGTCTAATCATTTAATGTATTCAGTCGTGACACATCTATGCTTGTAACATTTTTATTATAGGCTAACAGTCATTTTGTGGGTCAGTTTACTCATTCAAACAATAAGATTTTTATTAGAGATCTACCGTTTTAGTGGTTTTTTTTACTTTCAGTCAAATATTCGGGAAATTGAGTATTCAACCTATTCTGTAATCAGCAAATAGTTTGATAAAATTAACAATGAATCATAATAAATTAGTTTATTGTATGTAATTTATTATTAATTGTGACTTGTTAAGGAAATCGAAAAAGGAATCATACTTTTCATGATATAAAATTATTGGGTTATTTTTATGGAATACCAACCAGTATCAAAGTTCGTATTGTCATAAATAGAGTAAAGCTGAATATAATGTGTGAAAACTGGATATCTAGTATTATAATAAAGAGCAAAGATTTGACCTTTTGTTTGTAATGGAAAACTCAAAAGTACCTAACCAATTTCAAAAATTCTTTTACCTGTAGAAATCTACATATCAGGGTGTAAAATAGATTTTTTCAGAATGTTTATTAATATGAGCAAGAACTAGTTATATCTATGGTTCTATTCCAATACCCGAGAATAAGAGTAACACAAATATAGAAAATGTGTTTTACAGTTTATATATATGTCAATAGGTGATGAATATTCAATGATTAGCCAGCAGAAAGAATAGACATTTAAAGTTGAATTTTTATAATTATGTTGATTATCCTTGTATCAGTTTTATATACAACCTTTTTATACAAAATTTTACCTTTCATAATTCCCATAAATTGTATTTGACATTGTATGGAATATGTATGTTGAGATATAAGATTATGTCAAAAATGTTTTAGAGTCTCGAACCAGATGAGCCAGTGTATGATTGTTTAAACCTTCAAATCAAAGGTTATGACTTCACACTGTTAGAAGCATATCAGAGCCAATTACACAGATATGCTGAAGTGATGGGTATACAAGTTGATGAGTGGTATGTTTTCCAAATGTTTATATTAAATTAGTAGTTAAATATTAATTGTTGGCTTTGTGTGCTTTATTTTTGTAACGCTATCTTCTTGAATCTTCTTGATCTTGAATTATTATTGCTAATGTTACTATGTGTGTGTGTTTACTTGTGGCTACTGTTCAGTAACTTACTATTTTTCAAATTTTAAATCATTATGTTTTGCAAATAGGATTGTCTCAGAATACCTTATGTATATGAAATACAGTGGTGTTTAGTAACCATACACCTTAGGATAATTAACAAGAATGAAAATTTAAAATATATAAAGTTATAGTATGCAATGTATAATGCAAACTAACGTTAAATGCCTGTTGCTATAATTAATCATTAAATTCCAACACTTTTTTAACTGATCTTATTGAAAGTTGGCAAATGAAGTGTTTTTTTTCATCTTTTCATTATAACTCGCCACTAGGTGGGGTTAGACTATATTATTGTTTTTGGTTAGTTATAGGTAGATGTCTTTGTTTATGTATTAAACAAGCAATCAAACACTCAAGGTACTAGTTAGCATTGTAAATGCTCTTAGAAAATGAGACTTACATGTCGTAAAATGTACCAACAGAAATTGTTCTGCAATATTACATCCCTGATCATAATACACTGGTTTATGTAGATGTTTTGTTTTCTTCGACATTAAAGAATTTTTTATAATTAAAAAAGAATCGATTATCTAATTACTTTTGTTTTGTAGTTTGGCAAACACTTATATTGGACTTGGAGAAAAACAAATAACAATAAAGATCATACGCTTATATTATGTATTTATGTTTCTCAATTAATTATTACCAAAAAAAGCCTCAAGTTAGTTAACCTTCAACTATTTCAAAAAAAGTATTGTATAAACTTGATTGTAATCTATACATGTAATAAGAATGTAAATCCAACATGTCTGTACTTTTTTGATTTTTGAGAAAAAAATTGTTGCAGGTGTCTAGGAATAAGTAATAAAATCTATTTCGAGCATTTTTAGAAATGTCTGTTTGTTTGAACAGGCATCACTGGTAAAGTACTAGGTTTCTAATAAAACTCCAGCAAGGAAATAATCAAGCATATTCCGGAGCAACATGATTTTTTTGTTTCATTAAAATCGGTTAACTCTAACAGAAGTTATTGTAATTTTAAGGACGACGGGAGTTAAGTACGAGAGAAAAATAGATAAGTAAATGGACTTTATCTTCATCCAAGAACCAGGGTACTTTATAATATAAATACACATTACCACAGTATTACATTACTAAGACATAGAACGAAAGAAAAATGGTTAATATTTTATTTTCAATAAATAAACATTAATAACCTAAGAAGTTCAGTAATTAATTAATATACATTATTGCAAATAGATGGCGCTGAACCGCCATTTTCTAAATTTATTACTACTATATATACATTCTAAAAATTGGCCAATTACTTATATTGCATATTTCTATAAATTGAATAATTTACTTTGTACTTTGTATAAGTAAAATGTGATTTTTATTTTTCGATCGCAAAATGTTTATGATTAAATTTATAAATTTCTAATTAGTTTGGTGTTGTTAATATTACAAGTTATTGAACCTTATCACTTCTTATGAAATTTTTTTATTATAATAAAAAAGTAAAGAGACTAAAATTGTTCATTGAAAATAAATATAAGAAAAAATCGTCTTTAGAAGCAATAAAAGACTACATTTTTGTCGACAACAAATGGCGCTAAACTTATAATTTTATTGGTTTACTGTGGTAAAAATATTATTGCAAGGAAGAGTATAGATAACAACAATGAGATAATTTCTGTGTTTTTTAGGTTTACTTCGAATTATATTTTTCATAAATATACCTTGATTCTAATGTCTTAATTACGCTTTAAATTAATGAATACTTTTTGGATTATACATTAGGGAGCTTGCATTTTCTCCAGCGTATACCGTGGAGAAAAAAGACTGTAGGCAGTGCAAATAAAAGAAAGGATATCATAAAAATAATAATAAGAATGAGATATGTGAAGTATATATGAATGAATATTATAAGCCCTCGACTGATTTTTTAAGACACCGATCTCAAAAGGGCAGATTATGTTTTTAATTATTTTTTAATTTCACTACATCGTACATGGTAAATTTCATGGTGTAGTAAAAAAAAGTTCGTACAAATGAAAAATTATTTAATGATACATTTTACATGAAAATTATTATTTTACAATTCATCATTTATTATTTTTCAAAGCTTTGCAATAATTCAGGTATTTTTTAAGCGTATGCTGCCAACAGTCTATTGACCTATGCCTCAGGTTTACATTCGTTTGTATAGTACTTAAATATTTATGGTTTTGGACAGTCCAAGGGTTAATATTGTTTTGACAGTTGTAAAATTAGAATATTAGTGCTGTGCTACTCCTATACCTGCGTGTATCGTCACGAAAGTTTTGTCCATGTTCGCAATAACTTTAGGTATGGGAACACATTACCGTCGTGTGGTACGAACTATCTAACTGTATGACGATAGATGCAGCACGATAGCATGGCTTACGGTTTTTACACACATCAAAGTAACATGAAAGTCCTAATTTTGAGTTATTATTGAAGTGACAAAGGGGTGTGACCATTATCAGTTTATAGCCTGATACTATACATTACAAATATACAAGATATACAGATATAAATTCAGATTGTTTCATTAATCACTGTGTTTTGTATTCCTGTTCCACGCGGACGAAGTCGCGCACACAGCTAGTGAAAATAAATTAAATATCTGTAATTTTTTGGCATTATTAACCATTAATTAAGACAACAATGAGATTTTATTTGTGTGCACTCATGATTACTACTTTCAGTGATCATGATCACCTACATCAAAAAATAAAACTTGTTGATGGTCAAGTACATGTACAATTTAATTATAGAATCCAAATAATATAAAAGTCAAAGTTTTTTTTTATGTAGTGGCAGCAAAGGAGTTTGCAGTCTATTTCTTATTAAATTACAATTGCATACCATAGTCTTGAATAGTCAATTTAAGGATTAAGGATAAATAAAGGCTTGGGAATTTTATTACTTAAAGATCATTGATACGCACATTTAGGTTAGAATGCGTATTGTGTTTCTTTTGTTAACACTATTTTTTTTAAGGAAAAAGTGACACCAAGGATGTGGCAATCGAATCCCCCAAAGTTTATGTACACCAATAATTATATATGTACATTTTATAGTCATCTTTTAAACTTTAGTTAATTGTTAAACATTTACATATTGTATACAGTTGGGCAACTCCAGCACAACAGCTCAAGGTGCAGCGCTACAAACCAGGCGGCACTGTCGTCGACACCGAGTATCTCCTTAACGTTTATGAGCGAAATGTTCAGGTAAAACTTACTATTTACTTTGCATTGTGTTTTTTCGTTATTCTATTTCATAACAGCTGATGTCCTCGACTTCGTTCATGGTTAATTGCATACGAGACGTACATATCTTATCTAGATGAAATGTTGGCTTTTTGTTTTATTGTCATTTTTATTACTATTTACTGCATATGAAGAAGCGATCTTTCATTCGTTTTATTTATATATCAATCTGCAAAATTAGAATGGATTACAAGTACAGTAGTTTACAATTAGGGTCCAATCTAAAGAAACAGATACTGAGTATATACATTTTTTTGGCTATGCCTTATGGGTTTTCTCGCGTTACATATCTGCACACCTGACTAGGTGCGTAGCATGTTGTTATGTTATGTTATAGTCCAGAAACATCTATACATATAATAAGAATGTAAATCCAATGTGTCTGTACTTTTTGATTTTTGAGAAAAAAATTGTTGCAGGTGTCTAGGAATAAGTAATAGATTCCATTTCGATCATTTTTAGAAATGTCTGTCTGTCTGTCTGTTTGTTTGAACAGGCATCACTGGTAAAGTACTAGGTTTCTGATATAACTCCAGCAAGGAAATAATCAAGCATATTCCGGAGCAACATTATTTTTTTGTTTCATTAAAATCGGTTAACTCTATCTAAAGTTATTGTAATTTTAATGACAACCGGAATGACGACGAGAGAAAAATGGATATAAAGTCCATTTACTCGACTTTAGCCTCATCTAAAATACCAGGGTATTTTGTAACATAAATAAACATTGCCACAATATTACATTACTAATGCCCGGTTTCTGAAGCCGTCAGTTAAACTATCAATAGCTATTGATTCAATAAAGTTATCCATAAGATAAGTGGCTTTTAACTGTCAATGCGTTTCTGAATACACAGCGAGACGTCAAATAACTATCAAACCAATAACTAGTTTTTTGATGTTCACTAGATGGCTCTTTTTACAAAGTGGTGTATTAAATTGGTTTTATCATTTCAATTCGTCATTAATTGTTGTTCTATTGTAACAGTTTTTTTGCCAATTTAGATTCGGGGCTTTTTTAAATTTTAGTTATAAAGTTTGTATGATGATTTGTTACACAGCTGTTTCTCAAAGACTGACTCTCATTCCCAAAATGTCGAATATTATAAAAACTTTGGTTTTGTTATTGCTTGAATGGTATTATTATCATGCATAGTAGTATATTTTTTGTTGATTCAGTTAGATTTTATACTCAGCAATCCTGTTGAAATCATTATTTGTATGTATTTTTTAAATATATAAAAAAATGAAACACGAAAACAAATATTAAAATATTCTATAGTTGCTAAAGAATTTGTGTCGACAAAAAATAAACATAAAATGATTTTGAAGTACAGAGATTAGAAATTATCTACAGTATTTTTATACTGAATTACGATGAATTTTCGGATCCTTATTCATATTATGGAACATAATAAACAATAATTTAAACAACATTTGTGATAAAATTAGTAGACCGACACAAAGAAAAAAGGGTTTCAGGTCAGTTTTGGCAGATGAAACGTCCAATAAAACTTATCGAATAGATAAACGCCCAAAATTGGCCAGTTAAGTTGAACCGAGGTTAACTGACATATGTCGTATGATTGTGTGTTCAGAAACTCAATTTGACAAGTTATTGAACAGATAGCGCTATTGAACAGATAAACTACAGTTAAAAATGCTTCAGAAACCGGAAGACATAGAACGAAAAATGGTTAATATTTTATTTTCAAATAAATACATATTAATACCCTAATAGATGGCGTTCAACCGCCATTTTCTAAATCTATTACTACTATAATATACAATCTAAAAATTGGCCAATTATAAATATTACATATTTCTATAAATTGAATAACTTACTTTGTACTTTGTATAAGTAAAATATGATTTTTATTTTTCAATCGCATAAGGTTTATGATTAAATTTGTAAATTTCTAATTAATTTTGTGTTGTAAATATCACAAATTATTAAACCCAATCACTTTTTAGGACATTTTTTTATTATAATAAAAAATAAAGAGACTAAAGTTGTTCATTGAACATAAATGTAAGTAAAAATCGTCTTTAGAAGCAATAATAGAATACATTTTTGACTACAACAGATGGCGCTAAAATTATATTTTTATTGGTTTACTGTCGCAAGAACATTATTGCAAAGAAGAGTAACAATGAGATTATTTCTGTGTTTGTTAGGTTTATTTCGAATTATAATTTTCATAAATTTACCTTGATTTTAATGTCTTAATTACGCTTTGAATTAATGAATAACTTTTGGTTTATGCATTAGCGTTTATGAAGCGATGATGGCTCAGTTGGTAGTTTTTTTCGGACACAGCGTTGAAAGACGTAGGTTCGAATCTAAGCAATTGATTCGAAGCTTTCGGTGAAAGAAAACATCGTGATGAAACCATAGCATGGTGGTAGGGCTTTTTCTAAGTCCGTCTGGCTAACTAACACCCTCAAGTTGAAAATCTGTCACCATGCACCTGTTGGTGTGTTCCGGCAGCTGCACTTGAGAACCAGTCTCCCTCTAGGTTAGGCGTGACTTACCATCTTAGACCACATCATCATTTAATATCAGATGGGATTGTGGTCGAAACGTTTACCTATAAAGTATAAAAAAAAAAAATGAGGAAGTCGCATTTTCTTCCAGCGGTACCGTGGAGAAAAAAGACTGCAGACAGTGCAAATAAATAAAAGGATAACATAAAAATAATAATAAGAATGAGCTTTGAGCTATGTGAAGTATATATGAATGAATATTATAAGCCCTCGGCTGATTTTTTAAGACTCAGATCTCAAAATGGCAGATTATGTTTTCAATTATTTTTTTAATTTCACTACATCGTACATTGTACATTGTAACTTTCATGGTTTAGTAAAAAAAAGTTCGTACAAATGAAAAAGATATTTAAATATACACTTTACAAGAAAATTATTATTTTACAATTCATCATTTGTTATTTTTCAAAGTTTTGTAATAAATCAGGTACTTTTAAGCGTATGCTGCTAACAGTCTATTGACCTATGCCTCATGAGGTCTACATTCGTTTGTATAGAAGTTAAATCTTTATGGTTTTGGACAGTCCAAGGGTTAATATTGTTTTTACAGTTGTTAAATTAGAATATTAGTGTTATGTTACTCCTATACCTGCGTGTATCGTCACGGAGTTTTGTCCATGTTCGCAATAAATTTAGATGTAGGCAGACATTACCATTGTGTGCTACGAACTATCTGTTTGTATGACTATAGATGTAGCACTATAGCTAGGCCCACGGTTTTTACACATATCAAAGGAACTTGAAAACCCTAATTTTGAGTTATAATTGAAGTGACAAAGGGGTACGACCATTATTAGTTTTTTAGCCTGACACATTACATTACAAATATACAAGATATAAATTCAGATTGTTTCATTAATCACTGTGTTTTGTATTCCGTTCCATGCGGACGAAGTCACGGGCACAGCTAGTACATAATAAACTAGAACTAAAACTAGTCCGGTGAATCTGTAGAGGCCAAAGTGCCAACAGGGTTCATCAGTTCGAAAAAAAAAAGAATACATCATGTTATTATATATAATACATGCATATTTACAATTAGCCTGATTAGATAAATATTAGGTACATTAGTTACACTTAGTGAAAATCGAACCCACAACATACAATGATGTGTCTTGAACACTAAGCTAGTGTGTGATATATGTTTATTATGATTTCTTACATAGATTGGATTATAATATTTAATGATTCTATGCTTAGTTGCTTATAATTTTTAATCAACATTCTGTTGTCACGGATTTTAATAAATAGGTATTTTGTAATACTTTGAATATATTTAAATATATTTAGTTTCATAAAGGCTGTGACACACATGTATTTACTTTGCTCATAAGCGTGCCAGGTGCGCAACACAAGCAAGCGCAATATACAGTCCTGTACATCTTTTTGATCACTCTCGATATTAATGCCCAGAACACAAATTTAGGTATAAATATGTATTATTGTAAATGTATAACATCGAGGCAACTTAAGGATAAATCAGTGCTAATTTTAGTTACCTATAACAATATTTTAACATTGTGTTATATACAATTCTTGAGTGTACTATGTACAAACTCACACTCATAGCGGCCAAAAAGATTGACGAAGACTGTACCAACACGTATATCAACAATTCTGCAAATATCTAGTAATCGGTGATTTCAAGTCGTTAGTGTTTCCTCTGACAAGTGGAATTTCCAGAAACGTTTCTAGAAAATTGAACGTAAGCTACAACCTGTGTGTCACGAGCTTAAATTACGATTATTTGTAACGTCTTCAAAATATTATCACGAGTGAATTAATCGGTAGGTGAAAGTTTATCCTTTATCTTATATTACAACACAGTTTTATTACAATTTTGTTTTGCGACATTTATTAAACGATTTGCTAAATAAAAATCTTTGTTTTTTTGTTTACTTTGTTAAATATTAAAATCTATATAAATAAAAAGATGTAGGCCTACTATTGTGCGCGCATTACGCAAACATTACTGTATAGATTTTGACCTTTATTAATCGTACTTCTTAGATACTTAGTTCTTATCTAAAAAATATCACGATAAAGTTGTTAAACTTTTTTTTTTAATACGATTTTTATAAACTGTATCCGTAAGAAATTTTGTTACTATTTACTTTTTGGTTCTAATTTTTTCTTGGTTTTTCGGTACATAAATTAAATTTTAAGATCATCAACAACGCAGACGAAGTTGTGGGTATCAGTTACCTACTTAATTATAAATAAGCATAGATGGCTATGTTTCCGCAAGTACTAATATGGCATTTTAAATATATTTTATTCATTAGTAGTAAAAGTCATTAAACTAACAGGATCTATATAACTTTTACATCATTTATGTTGTAATAAAATCTTATCCGACTCAACCTAAGCAACTTCTAAAAAAATGCACCACAACGTGATCACAAGTAGATATCTACCGAATCTAAGATTATTATAAACCAATCAATATTTCAGGAGTTCACTGGTGTATCTCCGTAATCTAAGGTCCAATAATAATAAAATTAAAATGGGACTTTGAAAATATCTCCTTTACCATAATACAATAATTTTCCAAATCGCTTTACAAGTGATAAAGTTATAATATGGTTTGCTAATAGTACTCTAAATAGATCTCCCATTGTTACTGGTAACAGGAGTACGTTCCGGAAATATGCCTCTTAGCAACACGTTTTTAAAAATAATCAACTAAAAAGTAAAAAATAATTCTTAGCATAAGAATAAAATTACTGATGAGAAAATTAATATCACTATTATAAAAGCGTGGGGTGATTTGTATGTCATTTTTAAAAGAACTCTGCGTTTCGTGACCAATAGATCTGGTAGTTAGTTTAAAAATTATATACAAATCACCCCCGTTTTTATAATAGTGACATTAATTTTCTCATCAATAATTTTATCTTATGCTAAGAATTCTTTTTTTATTTTTAGTTTGATTATTTTTAAAAGCGTGTATTTAATTAATTTTTTTTAACTATAATTTATTTTCAAGATGTAGCATTTAAAAGAACATCATTATGGTGTACAGAACGTAATTAGAATGACCACCACAATAATTATTAATTACATCATTGGCATGACTTATATTATGTATAAGCCCGAACTTACGGCAATATTCAAAGCGGTCAAAAATATTGACAAAGTCTTACATAAATGCTTTGTAGGTTAATGATGTGCCGGCTTGGGCGTTGGGAACATTGCTGCGAGTTGCTCGAGCCTCACTACCCGAAGGATGCACTTTGAACGTACACGAGCACTCCATAGAACACGAAGAAATTCGTTATGTGCCCGATAACCAGCTCATTGACTTGAAACAACAACTTCAGGATATGGGCGGTAGCCGAGCTGAAGTCAAGAAAAAAAGGAGATAAGAAACGATAATAATGTATATTAGTATGTACATATATTTTTAGAAATAATGAAAATGTTCTTATATGAAATAAACTATTTGATTTTTAAAATGTATTCTTTCTTTTTATTTGTCATTATAAAAATCATATTATATTAAAAGGGTTTAATTACTCAATATTTTTTATTTCAACACTCTCTCCGTAATAGGTCTGTCTGATCTTAATGTATAACTGAGTGATCTTATATTTCATACATATTTTTACAAACCTTCACCCTCTTAAGATTGTATATAATAATTCATTACTAATAGTTAATGTTCAGATTATTAAGTAGATATCTTATATTTTAGCTTACATTTACTTCATTCCCTTTATGAGTGATTATCAAACGATAAATCATAATTTTGATGTGTAGATAGATTCAGATTCAGTCGATTTTTCGTCTTTATCGTCTAAACTTAAGACGTTTTACGCATTTTCATCTCTAAAAGTACTTCTTTAAAAAAATCAATGCTTTGATTTTTTATTTAAAAATAACCTGTTACTCATATATGACAGTTCTATCTCAAGTACCTGCTTAGTTTCGATAAATACTTCCTAAATACCTATCAAGACAAGGTAATCATTTATCAAATACGGAAAATCGTGACTGATATATGTACAAAATATTTGTAAGTTGAACTAATAGTAAATCATAATTAATTTTATCATGGCCAAGTACATTCTGTAAAAGAACAGACATTACTACAGCGGCCTCCATTCACTACTAACATCAATTACAAAATCTAAATACTGCATAGCATGTATCTACTTATTGATGATGTCCAATTACTAAAACATCAGTAATAATTATAATACTAGCGTAGACATGAAACCCGTTCTCGGAATAAATTGTTGGATATAATACCGTTTAGGATTGAAAACATGGAAAACGACGCGACACGATGCTATTTCACAATGATTAATCTAACAATAGCTTCTCTTCTATATAGCAAAGTAATATGAATTACTATTTACGGTCGCTCGACGCTTAAACTCCAAACGTTTCTGTTCCCTGTTGTTTTTTTTTGTTTCAAAATGTGCAAAAAATGTGTCATATTCATTTGTTTAAACCTTTTCCATCCAAAATATTTTGTTTCCCAATAATTCGTTATCAGTAGAGTTAGCGCATATCTAAACAAGTAATATCTGTATACTACATAATTTTGTTAATGCAAGTCTGTAATAGTTTGTATAGTAAATACTTAACTACGTCGTCATAATTTATTTATTACGATCCATTACCATACATCACTTCATTCATTCATTATCCATTTAAGGGTGATTTCGGTATATACCAACGGAGTGGAGCCACAACTTAAGAAATAATTGAATTATAAGTATATATTATAAATAATAATAACTAAACATATAAATTCCTTTGTGGTTATCTAAATAAAAAAAAATTCAATAATAGAAGAAATTATAAATAACAAACAAAATCAAATAAAGCATTGAAATTGTATGCCACAATAGAAAGATGAATGTGAATATTGCCCTTAAATTTCCTTATTTTATATGAGAAAGTTCCTGATAGTTAATCATATGTGAGTTATAATCTAATGAACGGTGTATAATCTATTTTATACACGTGAGGTGTAAGCAGTATTATTTTAATATATGTACTTGGCTCTGCATAGTATTTTCAAAGACGTTTGTAACGTTCGCAATATAAAACTCAATTAAGTCGTAAATTACTTCACAGTTTTTGGTAGTGACGCATGAATACCTAAAAAGCTTAACAAATAAAGACGCTAGTTTTCAGATACTATTACAAATCGCTTTGTACTATAATTTATTTGCAACGTCTAATGTGCTCTCGTGCTCGCCTGCCAGCCAACGTGAGAATTGTGTGCAATTCTTAATGCATGTACTGCGTGAATGAAATTGGGTTATAGTTTATAATTAACCAAAGTTCTTAACATGAAACTTTTGTATTATTGCATTACAAGAGATGTTACATGTTATCATATGCATTATATTTTCAAAGTTACGTTAGAAAAAATACTATCATTAGATGTATTGTTTATCGGACCTCACATCGTCTTATATGGTAACCACTAGGTGCCCAAAGAAGACCAATCTACCAATCTTTGTTCCGTTTAGAAGAGTCTTACTGAACTCTGTAAAAACCGAAGCTTGACTTTTCACGAATAGCAACTTAACAGTTACTGATTTCATAAGACAGCAGTCATGTGTGGAGGTGATTATAAATAGCCGTAAGGGCTGTAATGTTCACTTAGTATCAAGCGGATTGCATAGTTTTTTTTTTTAAACAAGAGACCATCGAGGCATCTTCAATTCATCGGCAGTAGGCGCTATCATGCCGGCCTGCTAGCCCTCTTGGATATAAATAAAAATTTTAAATACTTTATTCAATTTAGGCCCTGAGAAGGGGCTTATGAACGCCCAAATTGCCACCGGTTCGGAAAATATATATAAATAGTCATCGAGATAAACCGGCATGAAACTCGATCTGGTTTATCTTTTCGACGTACACATTTTTATAAAAATACATTATAGTTACATTCGTCTTTTACTATTTATAACAACAAATACATCGGCAACTATGGGCACACCTTGTATATTATAAAAATGTTTACAAACTGCTAATTGAATGTTTTCTTTTCCCTTTCTTTATATCTGCACTTTGTACAATAACTTTTATTTTTGACCACAATACTGCTGGTTAGCTGAAACATAATATCTTGTGGCATTAAACTCGCCAGTGTATAAACTAAAAAGTACAATAAAGTATTCACTCATTGTAAAATTTGAACACTCATAGAATGTTCCTTCATTGATAATAAGCTGTTTATGTAAATGTAAAATGACCAAGAATTCTGCAAATAGACAATCTATAAAATGATTGATTGTAATAAACAGAATTATCAATTGCAATAGCTGTTGATTGATGCTTAAAATCAGTGTTAGTATGGACGACAATAGTTTTAAATAAGTAGGTACACACATTCAAATTTAACCTTGCAATTTAACTGTACAGTCTGATGAATCGGACGTCCACGCAATCTACACACGTCTTAACTTAAAATTGCGCAATCTACCAGTTTTATTCTCTTAGTTAACATTGATTATTATTTTCCTCTTTAACAGTCTCTTTATTTCTATAAGAATCTTTGTCGCGTACCTTTAAAATGAGCTTCTCTGACAAGATGATAATACTCTTCTTGTTCTAGTTTCCCGTACCAAAGACATTGAGGCATAGTTGTATTAATTCTTGCAACTCTTCAGTTTGACTACACACTGTAGTCAACGAATATTCGTAAACGCGAAGACCAAAAATTGCATTTTACGCTCGCTACCAAAAAATTACCAAAACTGCGCACTTTCTCTCGTACAAGCTCTCTGTTTGAACTATGAAGTTCTATAGGTATAGTTTTATCTAATGAGACCCATGTTAATTACAGCTCAGTTAAACACAACATATGCTTAACTGTTGGCTCTATTACCCAACCGAACGATTTATTTGTACATTTCGACTGTACAATTATAACCGAAGGTATTTAGAGACCTCAATATTACTTTAATTTTCCCTATAGTGTAGCGGTTATCTTGAGTTCTGTGTTATTATCATCCATAAGTAATTATCTTATTGCGAATAAACTACGCTATATCTTGGATGCCTTTTGCCCAACGCAGCATATTATGAAAGGTATAAATCTGTGCAATCTAATACAATCGTGTACTTTAAGTAAAGTGTAGTTACTGTCCAATCATTTCTCAATGCAGTAAAATGTTTATTACATCGTGATTCACAATATTATGTTACAGATTTTAAAGAAGCAGATTGAGAACATATAGTTTGCGGACTCGATTAAGGTTTCGTAATGAACAGCAACAAAGTTAAATGTACAATTATAAATTATTATCAAGCAACGTTCATGGTCTATGGCGGTGAGCAAAGTATACAATTTGCTGTTTAGTCACATCTGCGTTACTACATAAATATTCAGGACGCGCACAGGGAGCCATCGAGTATGGCATCTTCTCAGTTTCTTAGTACTTTTTACTATTGCGTTACCGACACCCTGCATAGTTAACTAAATATTCTTTGATCGTTTCAATTATTAAATTCACAAAGACATTGGATGTGATCTCAATAATAGTACCGTTGTTAGTATGTTCCTTATAATTACCTACTTGAAACGTTACTAACATGTCTTTATTTCTTTAGACTATGGCTATACTCCATTACGATTTCCCGTATATAAGATAACCTTAAACGAATAACAGAACTCGAACAAAATTTGAAATGATAAATTGTTTTGTTCAAATGCATTATGCTTCAGAGTTTTTTACACTTGCAAAACGATTAAATTAACTGGGTGATGCTAGTGGTATGAATTTAAATGTATGCTATTTAAGTTCTTTTAATTTTGCGTAATGTGTATAAACAATTAAAATTATCGTTCATCAACTTTTATTTTAGCTGACCGTCACTTTGCGTAATTACCGTTTTCTTAGATGTTACAGTTGTTACCACAGACCGAATTGTTACGCGGTTGTAATTTGTGAAGTTGAAAGCAACATTTATTTATTACAAAAATTATACCTAACACGTTATGGTTACGAATTATAACAAGAAAAGTGAATACCATGATTGTTTCTGAAGACGATGAACGGGTTGTAACATTTTTAACCGGCTTCAAAAAAGGCGATTCTGTATTCGACCCGTATGTATATATGTATGTTTGTATGTGTCCGCGATTTTCTCAAAAACTACTGGTCTGATTTCGATGGAATTTTCGTTGTTGGATGCCTATTTTTTCAGAGAATGTTTTAATATCTAAAACATTAGGATCTGATGTGTCGACTTAAAAAAAAATGTAATTGGTTTTATTATAATTTTGTAATTGTATTTTTGAAACTAAGACAAAGTATTATGTAAAATGCAGTGAATGAAATATTATTTTACACTTTTGAGTCGCGTTTTTGTTAAAGGCAGTTCGTTTTTATTTGGAAAAAAATATCTTCTTCTACGTATAGGTATTAACGCGAAGTTTGATGACATAAGTCCGGTGAAACTGTGAAGGGCCATCAGGCCAAAGGCCTCGAACGGCTTGTAAAAAACGGTAGATGACATACAAAAGATATTATAACATAACTAATAAAAAGATTAATGCAATGGCAATTATTTATACCGTATCTCTAAGATACTGTTGTTACTCTTGCCTTATAGTATAACCGCCAATGTTATACTATATATTTATATTACATAAACATCCAAATGCATGCATGATTTTTACTTCTATTTTTTTATTTATGACTAAACACGTGCCCAATGACATTTACCATCCATAACAGTAGATGGTTACATATTATCAACCTTGTTAGGGAATTCATTTTCAGAAATCCTTTGTTAGTGCTCCTCCCTTTCATCGTTTGCCTCCCAGTTGGAATTTTTAAATTTTTTATCACCAAAAAAAAAAAAATGATCCATTACGGCAAATATGCCAACGCTCTTTTTTATCGAATGAAAGAAAAATTGCAGTTGATTTTGCCGAGTTGATCTCCAAATTTCGTTTTTTTTAATA
Source organism: Antheraea assamensis (assembly GCA_035772565.1). NCBI lineage: Eukaryota > Metazoa > Arthropoda > Insecta > Lepidoptera > Saturniidae > Antheraea > Antheraea assamensis. The sequence goes on from JAQQSE010000076.1 coordinate 3,221,292, forward strand.
ACAGTGAAAATATAAATAGAAGATAACTATTTTTTTTTCTTCGGGAAGTACTTTTAAGAGACGAAATTTAAAAAAAATGTCCCCATTTTTCAATTTTACAGGAAGGTATAGATAGCTATTTAAAAAAGAACCCTATTTTTACTTCATCACTTTGTCGGGTTTGGATAAAAAATTTGAAAATTTCCTGCGAAATGTTTTCAATGACGTAGAAAAGGAAAAAAAAGCAACCAAATCAAAAGGGGTCGGGATTACAAAAGATCAATTACACAAGGAATGCTCTCTACAAGTAAAGATTTATGTATCGTCAATTCATCACTTTTATCATTTAATTGTGTACTGATTGTGGCTATCGCATTATCGATTCAAAATTGCTAATGTCTGCCTCGGCATGTAACCATGTACCATCGAATTTATCTGAATTAGCATGTGCGCACTAATTTATATGGTGAAGCGTTTAAAAATCACAGAGTGAGAAAAATGTTCTTATAATATCGTAATTTATTAGGTAAGAATAAAGAACTACTGATTAGTAGTCGTATGTAAGTTCGAATATTTGCAATGGAGCCAGAGATTTCAATAAAGGTAAACATCTAGACAAAACCACGGCATGGTGGTAGGGCTTCCGGCAGCTGCACTTGAGATCCAATCCTCCTCTAGATTTAACATGTTAGCAACTTAGACCACATCGTCACTCACCATCGGGTGACATCAAACGCCATGTCAAATACCTATATATTATAGTACATGTGCATCATCTCATTTCGTAAACAGAATTTCTTTTTTAATTTATAAAATACCATACCTTGAAATTAGTTTCTATAACTATTATAATAACATAACAAATTGAAACTAATTAAAAACGTCTTACAATTATGAAATGAAAATTTTATTATCACTTTGATATTTAGTTCTTTAGGTCAACCGATTTATTACAGTTTGTTTTTAATTAAACGTAAAATAATCGAAAATTGTTTCGAATTATAGGTATAAGAGATCGCAAGAAAACTTCCTAATGCTATGAGAAAACAACGTTTAACCAAACATTGCCTCTCTATCTAAATCATGACTAATGCGTTCTTTACCTTGCATGTAATATTATTTAATTATTATGACCCTCAAATCACCAAACTCGGTACATTACGAAAGCTTTTATAGTCGAGATAAATCATTTGAAGTCATTCATCTGACCACATAACGTCTATGTTACAATTGGTTTCACTTATTGTGTAAAAAATTGAAGTGTTTTTTTTTTAATAGGTACACCTATATTTTTCGTTTCTTCTTCATATTGCATCGTTAGACGTGAGTTGGATTCTTGCATGAAGTTTTGAAGGAAAAACGTCTACATGGCATGATGTTAGGATATTTTTTAGTATTAACCTGGCTAGTCAACAATGCTAAGCTGAAAATGCATCACTTTACATCTATTCTACCAATATCATCCAAAAAAGGGTCAATTTCATTTCATGATTTGATGTTTACCATCTTCTACTAGGTCGTTAATTAACATCAGGAGATATTCTACTAAAACGCAAGCATATAAATCGCCTATAACTGTCACATGCAAGTAGATTACCATTAGTCATTATGCACTTGTAATGGTTACATTTTGTACTTGCCTATAGTTTTTGGTCGAACCAATCATTGTTATCATTTCGTAGTATAAAATTGAGCTACGTTTATGTAAACAATGCAAGTGTGATTTGTAACTTTTTGATGTTGAATTTAGTATCAAACTTACACTTCACACTCGGTGGTCAAGAAAAACATGCGTGAGGAAACCGACTTGATATGTATCAAATAAATATGATATATGTAAGGCTTGCAGAACGGCGATCTCTGTTGCGCAGTGCGCTACTTTTCATGCCGCAATGGACGCAGAAATACAAACGTAAAGGGATTATAAAATTTGTTGCTAAGATATCATTGCACACTCCAAAGCGGATATAACATTATTTTATATCCTGATACCTAAAATCGGGTTAACCATTAATTAAACAATTGGTTTATCTCTTATAATAATCAAGTGGACCTTTAAATATTGTAACATTACTATTAAACGCGTCTGTTGTACAAAGATAAAATGATACAAATGAAAAAAATATTACGTTACATTTTTAAGTTACACAATTTATAGATTATACAGATTAACGTTTCCCTTTTCTTATAAGGTTTTTTACAACATATTATGAATGCCCTCCCTCCATGGAGGAAAGCGTGCGGTTTATGTGGGACCGTACCACCTAAAAACCTCTTGATTGCTTACTCGGCGGTCGACGTCGGGTGCTTGTCCTGGAAAGAAATCTCTACTTAGATACCTATCACCGACCACAACCTCTGCTTACGTTGTGATTTTTTAAGAAATTTTCATCTTCGGTCATTTTTAAGGAGGTTTTGTTCCTCACGGCCGAAGCGGACGATCATGCTGCTGGAATTGTGAGGTAATCGACGTGAGTAAATAAGGAACAAGCCTCTCACTGCCTTGAGTCCGAGCGAGTAAGTAAGCGTCGAACCTACGTCTGCTTCAACTTATGTTTTCTGTGATGTTTAGAGGCGTGCTGACAGGAACACCAGCTGTCAAGGTATCAGCCGCTACCCAGAGTGGTCAACTATGCTCACAGAAATTATTGTGTCTATTTTAGTTATAAATTACAATTGTAAGTTGATACTACGTAATATTGAAATGCTTTTAGGAAAGTTTACCTGGCATTCGTTGGTATAAACTCAATAAAACTGTAATCACAAAATAATCTAAATATATATGCCTTATTATTGTTATATACTGACGTGTTTCCAGATATCCCTTAGCTTTCCGAATATAATAACGACAGGAATAATAAATATGGGGTATTCTTTGACAAGGATTATGTACACTTTGTACTGTGCGCCTTGTAACCGTACTTTTAAAGCTAAAAGTAACAAGGTTCGCCGATGACGCACACGTCAAGGAGGACATTATCATCATCATATGTATGTTGGAGTATGATAGACATTACATATACGTCCACACCAAATTAAGAAAATTATACAAATAATTGTGATATATATTGTCGAATTCAGAAAGCATCTTAGGCTGAAGTTCGTCTAAAAATAATAATAATTTCTTTCAGTGTTAAGTATAATTGATCTAGATATTCAATTAAAATGTGCAAAATATAGATATTTTGTCATATTGTACTCGAGCGTCTTTATATAAGCGTCATATAACGTTAGCAGAGAAAGGTGAAGTATGAGTAATGATCAATATGAAAGGCGATCTGCATGGGCAGTGAAGACTAATGTGCAATACAAATGAAACCACAAATAGGTCGTATGACCTGTACTTATTTAGATAATATTATAAAGCGAGAATAATGTTATTATATAAAAATAGTTTAAATAAATTACACTGCATTATTTTGTCTTTTGATAAATCATACTTTATTTTGTTTACATATAAACGGTTACTCTGAAACAGTTTTATAGCATTACCAATTTATTATGTATTATCACATAAATCTCTGTTCTCGCAAACTTTATTAGGAAGCTTTTGTATGAAGTAAAAATATTGTCGAGTTACTACTACCCGCAATGTAAGTTTACCATAAAGCAGTAATAAATCTTTGTCATCGCGGCTGCTGATATCACTACATATTATAAAACAAAGTCGTCCGCAGCGTCTGTCTGTCTGTCTGTCGGGATGTTCGCGATAAACTCAAAAACTACTGAACGGATTGTAATACGGTCTTCACCAACAGATAGAGTAATTCACGGGGAAGGTATATAATTTGTCAATGTTTTTTTTTTTTGTAAATTGGTCGAAATATAATGATAACTGTTGAAAGAATTGGAAAAAATCAAGCCGCCTTAAACGTTTCATGCACATAAGTATATATTTTTTATTATCAGGGCAGGACAACGTCCGCCAGGCCTGCTAGTTATGTATATATATTTGGTATATAGATGATTGAGAAAAATATATAACCTATACAGTTTAAATTATTTTATATTGAAAGCTATTTTTATAGGTGTTTACCTTTGATTACAATCAGACCTGATGGTATATGACGATATGGCTCAACATGGTAAACACGCTAAACCTAGAGTAACTGGCTCTCAAGTAAGGGTGGTTGCTGGCCAAGCAAGCTTAGAAAAAATCTCACCACCTTGCTATGGTTTTATCATGATGTTTTCCTTCACCGACAGTTTCAACTCATTCGCATAAATTCGAACCTACGTAGACCGACGCGGTTTTTGAACATATTTACCACTGAGCAAACATCACTTCAAAAGCTTCAACCTATAATATACTTCAACACTATTGACAGTTTATATTCTTTCAACTTTGGTTGTCTGTAATGTCTTTAGAGATTAGCTATATATAAATCTTTGTAATTAGTTTTCCGACAAACCGCAATCTTTTTACAGGATCTTCTATGTCAACTGACGTCTTGTAAGGCCATATTATGGTTTCAAAGTTAACTCAAGATATTTATCCAGAATATCTACATACTCTTACATGTGCAAAAAGAATTGTATGAAATTTATATTTACATAATTTAATAAATAACGTATGCCCTACGTCCCTTTATTAATAAGATATAGGGGTACAAAGGGGTAAAATTGATTAAATTATTGTGCCGCATTTTGGGAAAATATAAAATGTGAGAAAAGCTTTAATGATTATCTTAGGTGGATCGATTATGTAGATGCCGTTGCACAGACGCAATAAAAAATATAAGTGCAAATAATATGAACGAGCTCAATGATGACACTTCTGTGTGTGCTGCCCCCCACTTGAAATTGCAGTTTGTGTGCCTAGATAGCTTGCATGCCCGCACCTACCGGTTAGCTACTTAAGAAGACAAATAACTCAGTGTAAATGTCAAAACATAAAAGTGCACAGAATACTTATAGCATAGTGATAGATATGTATAGAATTCTTATCACGCTTGTATGTTCCTTAACTTACGAAATCTGTACTTAACTGCACCTTGCATAAATAATGAACTATCTTTGTAGTATTATTCTATTCATGCAACGTCTACGAGTATTCATATAAATAGCATGGGTCGTAGAATTAAGTAATCAATAAATATAAAGGAGTAAATATTGCAGTAAATAATTTATTAGGGCTTAAATTGTACACACAAATATATTGCTTAATTATATCGTAGGTGGATTTATATTTCGAAATGTAAACAATTACGCCGACACTATAAAATTGCGAATATAAATTTAATCCTTTTGGTTTAGAACCGAATTTAATGACAACATTGAACTGTTGAACAAGATTTAGCAATTATAATAAAACATAAAAAAATGGTACTGCCTGATGGTAGGATTTTTTCTAAATCAGCTTGACTAGTTACCTCAAGATGTAAATCTGCCACTAAGCACCACAGGAGTCTACACTTTACAGTGCCCTCCCCCGAAAGTTTAGGCTGTTCATCACCTTACACCACATCGTCATTTAACATTAAATGAGATTGTGGTCAATGGCAAAAAACTATAAAGTATTAAAAAAATGGATACACACAAAGAAGGAAATCAATTTATATATTTTATATGATTATTAATGTGACTTCTGACTTTTGACCCAAGACTTATTTAGATCAGTGCCAAGCGCTTCTTAACATTGAGCTGTCTTAGAATGCAGTTTTTACTTTACAATCATATACAGTTTATTTACCCGCATCTGCTCTTTTTGTGCATTTATAAATATTCTAATAATTAGAATTGAATATTTACAGTGATAAATATTTGCAATATAAAACCTATTACAATGTCAAATATATCTCCTAAACGTTACAAACGTAAAAAAACCTAAATGTTTGTTCTTAAATGAAACCTTAACTGCGGCATCGAAATGCTTGACATAGAAATTCATTACATTATGTTATTGACGGGGAAAATTAATATAGGTACATGTAAAAAATCAAGTGGCTAATAGCCATTACCTGATGGCATAAAAATAGTAGCTTGTAGAGTATTAAATAATAAACCATTGTAGTTAATTTGGATAATCAATGGATTATACATCAATGTTGTTTTAAAAACAATGTTTTAACATAAATATTTATTGGTTTTACCTGGACAGTATTGAATTATTAATAAAAAAAATGTCGGATTGTGTCACACTACCGGGAAATAACATAAAGATATTTTGTGCAGTATAAAGGTTATAGGTGGTAGAGCTACACTGAAACTATTACTGGTTTCAGAATGAATGGGTCGGCTCGCCCGGGGTAGTACCACCCTCTCACAGAAAGTCGACGTGAAGTAACAGTGCCTGCACTGTTGCGTTTCGTTCGGTCAGTGAGAGCGCCGGAGGCCCACATATATTAAAAGGCCGGCAACGCATTTGCGACTCCCCTGGTGTTGCTAGTGTCTATGGACGGTGGTGATCACTTACCATCAGGTGACCCACCTGTTCGTTTGCCCCCTATAATATAAAAAAAAAAAAAAAATTAAACTTAAAATAAAATAAGACACTTAAAAGCAGACATATGAAAGTATTCGCTTCACTAAAAAACTAATTATATCGTTACAATTTAAACGTGATTTCGGGTATATTATCGAATAAAGTGTAAGGTCGTGTAGAAGTCCAATTTCTAATCACTTTATAAATCATTTTATGCCCCTATATTCTCAATTGTGCGGTAAATTTTGAATTGCATGTGGTTCTAAGTCTATTGTTAATTGACGTAAACTAACAACTACAGATATCTCCATAGAAGGGTAAGACCACCAAAATTATCAGTTTTGGATGGTGTGGTGATATTACATCAACATAAATTTCCAGAGAAACTCAAACATAACTCTCCCGATGATTGGGAATCTGCAAAGTGATTAATTCGCTAGCTTTTCCAAATCATAGACTGTACTTAATAAGTCTATTTAATAGAAATATAAACAGAAATGCCAGTTTGAACTCCCAACTTTAGGCATAAATAAAGTATCGTTCATTGACATAAAATTTTATAACTAAGATTTATTTTTTTAAGTTTGACAAATCTAACGTTAACACCACATTCGGTATAAGATAACTAACTTCAGTTATAAGTAAAAGTGTTGCGAAAATATTGAATATTTTATGTTCTTTACAGAATATATCATATTTTTTTGCTTTTGTGTTATCAAATTTTGTGCTACAAATTTTATACGTATTTATATGAAGCAAGCTTTACAGAATAATTGGGTTACTTTTGTGTATTGTTTGTTTTAAACGTGAGAATTTTAGTGGCCTTAGCCAGAAACCCGACCACGAGTTTTCGATAAACTATCATGGAGGTTTAGCTCATAGATTATACGAAATTATGTGTTCATCGCATATTGTCCGTAATAAATTGACGTTATCGCACTGTTTTATAGACACTAATACTCTTCCCGTATAACCGCATCTCATGAACGACGGTGATTACAGTATGTTTGGCGTGATTTTCAAAATAAGGCACAATTCTGGTGTAAGCATATTCTAGGAAAAATTACAAAGCATAAAGAGTACAAAAATCATCTATCAGTTATCACTAGAAATGGTGGGGATAATTTGAAAATACAATACCTCTACAATAGGCTTTACAAGTGATAAGATATAACAACTTTAAGTTATTAGGTGCTACAATACATTTTAAAAATAATTATCAAACACATTCCACAATCATGTGCGCTATGTTTACATGATGTACATCCATGAGGTCATTTGATCATCATCATCATCTTGTTATCCTTATCCCACCCAACTAGGCACAACATGTTTTTTTACAGTCTCCTTTGTCAGATGTCATCTCAGTATTCACACCTTTGACACACATATCATTTTGCACACAATTTATCCATAACTTTTTCAATCTTCCTCTTCTCCTATATCCGTCCATATTCATACACAAAACTTTGTTTCAAAACCATACGTAATTTTTTTTCAAACGTCTCTTTTGTATACCAACAGTTGAATCCATATTTTTCTTTTTATTTCGAACTGACTACACCGTTCATCTGGCAAGGCCTCTACAGTTTCACCGGACTACTAAGGGGAGCGCTTAAGGCACTCACCCAATTGTATATAGGCAACCATCACAAGGGCGAACAGCGCGCTTCGGCTTGAACTGTCGCCGAATATCCCGAATCTAGTAGAAGTAGCTAAGCTAAAGTAAGTTAACTGTTCTTTCATAATTATATCAATTCGTGAAATATACATGTGTACCAAGCATGTATGTTTCACGAACTTATATATGTAGGGTATCTTGAATTTAACTACTTTTTTTTTTATAAACGTGGGGAAATCCCTTATGGATACCCATCCTCCTGGGGGAGAGAATAAGTTATGTCCGACTCTCACGGACTAAAACCACACGGTGTACCGGTCACCGCTTTAAATTAGGGCGGCATGGGACCGTGCTAGGTTATCACCATGCCGCCCCCAGGGGTCAGCCCGGCGAAAGATGGCCGCCGGGCTCCGTCCTTATAGGGAGGTACACTGGGTACACGACCAGCTACCTCCCCTCATCCGCCGAACCTGTGCAATGAGGAGATGGGCCCCCCGACCCATCCCCTTAGGTCCGGCTACGAAGGTGGAAGGATTGAAATCAAACCCTACCACTATGTGTACCTACATTTGTGTATGTGTACTTGTGTAGGGTGATCGGTGTTGTATTATAAAAACTAGTGTTTGTAAATTTATTCAGTGTCACCGTATTCGCGCAAGCAACGTGCTCGAGGGCTCCATTGCGGAGGATCGGACCTTGGCGCGAGCCGCTGCCGAGGGGGGCCTACACTTGGATCCATATAACATGACTGGTCTTATAGTTTTATACGTCTTCCCCTAGTGTTTCAAGGCATTCTTAGGTCACAAAAAAACATACAAATCATATGAGGTCATTTGATCAAAAATGATTAACACATATCCGTACCGCCGCTATTGTCTCACAAATTGACCTTAGCAATAGCGTACCAATATTTGACCTAAAAGATGATGATTGTTTTGGTACTTACAAAATCGTTCGAACTTCACACTTGGATCTTTCATTAGAATTTAATTTAATGCAATATTTACGATTACAAAATGTGACTATCAAGTATGGGTATGTATAACGCAGAAGTGTAGATACACTTCTATGAATACTATAAAGTGGTTTTATTAAATGCGCAGTTTTCCCGTTTTAACGATTACATATACTTAATAGGCGGTAACCTTTTTGAGTGTTATAATGATTATTTATTTAATGAGAATACGTACGATTGAACATTGAAGAAATGTACGTACATTACTAATTATTTTAGTTAACATATTGTTATCTTGATCATCGCCGTATACTGTTAATTAAACTACTCTAATATAAATTATCAAAATGGTAGTATATTTATTTTTATATGAAATTTCACCGGCTGATAGTATTCTAATAATATTTGGCATAGAAGTCGATAACATTGTGAAACAGAGCATAGAATCTTTTTTATTAATTTTCACTAATGTTTAATGTACAGCCATCGAAGCAGTCGATTAACTATAAAAATAAACAAAACACAGTAAGCAAACCTTGTGAACAATTTTGTACAATGTATATATTTATTTACGTAATTGACTATGGACGTTTAATCCGTATGAAGAATAGCATAACGACATATTATTGAAACCTTCAATTCCTGTTATAAAAATATAAACTTGATAAAATTCTGGTTATGTTACACGTAAGACTATTAGGTAAGCTAGACTATAATGTTACACGGAAATATCTCAGTTGACTTATGCTCTCAGTGAAGGGTGACATGAGATGTGATGTAATTTGTAAAATTAAGTATTAGTTAGCATTATGATATATGTGTAATTCATATACTATAAAATTAATAACCAATCAAAGGTTAAAAATCTATTATCAGATATAGCAGTGAGTCTTATGAAAGATTAATGTCCGGGAGTGGACAAGTACAAATGGGTAATTATAAAATTATACAGCCACGATGTAAGGACATTGTAAACCATTCGATTCCATAAGGATCTCAGGGAGTGGAAAAATAATTAATCAAATGATATAATAATGAACTCGTAAGAAAATATACAAAAATGATGCATTAGTATGATAATAAATATTGTGTATACGTCTAGGTTTTTCTAACTGAACTCAAGATATGTCAAATGTCACCAAATCGTTTAAACTTCGACTAGTAAATAGTAAAATATCTCTAACATCGTAGGTGAATGGTTGCTCTACTGGCGTTCAATCAACTTGTTACGCAACTGTTATACCTACTCACTTTATCCCAATTTCATAATAAAACTTTACTAGTTATATTGTACATCCTGGTCATCAATATTTAGCTAAAAATTATATTGTGATATTCTTATAATTGTCATAAGACCCATTCTTTTTCGATAGATACACATCCAAAAAAAAAAGGAATTTGAAATATTCAAAGTCTTAACTCCAGAAGTGACCTATAGCTTATTAAATTTTATATTACGTATTTGTTTAAAATATGTACACGTGCATATGTGATAAATAAATTAAACATATCAGTGATGAAACTAAAAACTAAATTTTAATATTACGATCATATGTGGTTCCAAAAACGAAACAAATGATATCAATATATGTCATTAACTACCACGAATACTACAGTTTTTATTTGAGGTTTTTGGATACCACTTTACATATTTTTACTTACATACGTTGGCACCCCTACCGTTTGCCACGCTATGGACTGACACGGAATCGAACAAGCAAGCACCACGCCACCCTGGCGACAAGGCCCAGCGCGAACGCCCTGGTCACGACAACAGCCCGGTCAAGCTACCTACCCGTCTACCGAACCAATGTGCAATGGAAGTTCAGGTCCCCAGCCCTTCCCTCCTTGGTCCGGCTTGGCAGTCAAGGGATCACCCCTTCCAACCGCCACCACCTGTAACTTTTTAAAGTGATTTTCTCTCACGGTGACTTTTTAACGAAGTTTTCTCCTTCCCACCGCCTCAAGATAATACGTTGGTACCCCTATGTTAACTTACAACCACATCATATACGAGTATATTCAGAATAGTAATCTTGCTTAGTTGTTAAGTGCCCATTACACCATTAATAGATAGTTCATTTATTAAAGAAGAGTCTATCACGACCTCAATAAAGGTACTCAGGAAACATAAATAACATTTTTTTAAAGTCATAAATCATATGGTTTCGTCATGTAAATAGACTATGAAAGCATCTTCATTGTAAGATATTTAAATTTGCTATATAAAATAATAGGTTAGGTACGCTATAATTTCATACGATTATATTTTGTAAGATTTGTACAATAACATATTGTATTATATCTGGAAAGTAACACCGATTGTATAATTGTTTTCGCTTTCGTTGAAAATATTTGTAGGATATCTACAGTGCAAGGGAATGTATGAATGAATATGGTTTTATTTATTTTTGTGCTATTATAACAAACTTGAGAAATCCAATGAATGGCAGTCCTATTTTAACGAACCGTGGCTTAGACTTGATAGTGGCGCCCCTCTCTCCAGTGTTTGAGATAAATTCACAAATATATAATGGTTGGTATTTTTCGTGAATAGTATAATAAGAACCCTTTAATAAATTTGTACTCTTTATTATCAATTAGCTAATAGCTTTTTCATTTGTATGCCATGAAATTATTTACCCGGGAAAAAAGAGAGAGTCAGTAAAAAGACGTCAATTGTTGACAAGGCAAATCTCAAATCAGCATCTCGAATACACCGTTCACATGTTGTGTGGGAGTGTATGGCACTTTTTTCATATACGTCTACGATGAGTAAACCAGGCTTCCGAATGCTTTGTGGAGCAAGTTTTTTTTTAAACCATATTATGTTATGGTTTTGGTACCCCTGAAATTGCCACCCGAAATGGGGGATGGGTGCCCCGGTCCTCCCCCCCTCCACCCTAGATCTGGGGTTGATGTATGGATTGTTGGTTAGATTATTTATTTTGCTCCAGCTAGATTTTGTGGTATTAAGTAAAATATTAAATTAGGAATTGGTATATCAAAGGGAAGTTAACATTAGCACCAATGATAGGTTAGTGGAGTATGAGCATGTTATCAGAAGGAATACAATATACAAAACTACAAGAGTTTTAAGTATGAAGGTGAGTAGACATAGGAGTAGAGGAAGCCCGAAAAAGATATAAATGAATTGTGCGAGGAATTATTTGGGTATTAAAGTTGGGAATGATAAGATGATGATTGATAGCCAAGTGTGAAAACGTCTTTTATTGACCCCACAAAGCGTAAGTTAAGAACAAGTTTATAGGACATATATTTTTTGCATTGCACATTGCATCACTGTTATTTTGATTACCTATCGATAAAAATTTAAAGTCATTTGCATTGACTCTTTTTTTTTTGTTATGATAAATATTTAATTTTAAGCATTGAGTTAATTCATGTAAAAATATGCGGAATACGAAATTAATTTAAGAAATCTAATACTTAATACAATAAATATTTTGTATATTAAAAACTCAGAATTTTACATTAGTACCGATAATTTATAGTTGGAATATTGATAACTAAAATTATTACCATTTTATTTATTTTCATATCAGTACCTGATTAGTTTTTCATTTATTTTAAAGGGATGATATTCGACTTTTTCGAGCGGTGTCTATAGTTTATAGTTTTATGCTACTACCATACCTGCGTGATGAAGCTTCAGTTACTTATCGCGCTAAAAACTAAATTAAAAAGTAATTTCTATACAGAAAAAAGTTCACACACCCTTGTCATTCCAGTAATAACTCGAAATTAGCGTTTCCAAGTTCCTTTTATATGTTCCTTTTATTAATGTTTTTTTCGTTCAGAGAACATTATTGGTCTGACAGGCCTATACAGCTTCACCGAACTAACTTTGATATGTGTAAAAACCGCTGGGCCCACTTATCGCGCTGCGCCTGTCGCCACGTAGCCCGATAGTTCATAACGCATGAGGATAATTTATTCCCACGCCTGCATTTATTACGATTATAGCCAAAACTTCGTAACGATACACGCAAGTATGAGAGTAGCATTATTATTCTTCTTATTTTTTCAACCAACTCCACTATCATTGATTAGGAGGTACTGCCATTATCAAGTGGATTACACTTACAAAATCGTGTCTTGTGATGACTTCAGTGTTGTAGCAAAATAGAAGGTACAACTTTATTACAATTTTCTAAGAGTTTTTTTGCCATCTTAGAATTCATGCATCGTGTTGCTATTTCCAATCTACTCTACGTGTGTATCACACTTAAACTATATATTATGCAAAATATCACAAATATTCTATATTTACATAACACAAGATAATGATTAAAAAATAAAAACCACTATGTGACAAATGATCCCGCTAATAACTCTCAAGCATATAATCACGCGTTGATTAGTCGCGGGACGTAACTGTTACGTTACTCGCAACAGTAAAGTATGATATTTGTTGAGTTAAATTTACAATAAAGAAATACAAAACTTGAAAGGCGTGAAAGCACTCCAGTACCACCAGTAGCCGTAGAGTCGTTGAGACTCCATCGACAATGGTCTCCATCATACCGGTCTATAAAAACGACAGCGAAAGCCACAAATACATGGGTGCACATATGGTAATGAAGAAGACCGACACACCGTAGTAACTCATAATAACATATCTCTTACTGTGGAGCGACTCATATGTACATGAGTATGTTGATACAATATAAATGTATTAGGTATATACGCAAGGAAACAGAAGTGAGACCCTGAAAAAGTCCAGTACTCTGTGTATAAAGTTAGTCCGAGTTAGTATAAAGTTAGATTAGTCGGATAAAGTACATACTTGGAGTATGCAAAGAACAAATAGCATACCATCTACAACTACCACTCATCGCGGCTTCATTTTGTTTTTTCCATTTATTTTATCACTTCTCTTCATAGTTTGCTACTTATTGTTTCTACTAATTTTAAGAAATAAGAAAGGTATAGAGGTGAACTGAAGTGATGATGATTCGTTAGAATTCTGCAAAGCACTTGATATCTTAGTGAAGGGAATCATAGTTATGAAACCATGGCATGATGGTAAAGTGTTTTCTATTGTTTAGCAGGCTACGGTCATCAATTTGAAAATATGTTGTCAAGAATTTATAAGCATGTTGTTTCATACTTGCCAGCCAGTATTTCTAGACTAAGCGTGTCACCATCTGCGGCTACTTTGTCAATTAACATTAGGTCAATCTGTGGTCAAAAGACTTAACTAGAATAATTTCAAAAATGAAAAACAATATGAAAAAGTCGTGTATGTCGAACAATAGGCGATTAAAGAATAGTTTAAAGTGTTTTAAATAGGAAACGTGATGTATTTAAGTAACAAATTTTTCGTCACGTTATTATTTTATTTTTATAGTGAATGCTAATTTATGCCTTTATCTCCATCATGGTTACTAATGTCTATGGCAATTACTTCATCGCAAGTATTAAAGTGTGAACTGCATATTGGTTCACATTTGAACGGCATGCTTCTACTGTCAGTATCATTATGCGAAAACCCTGAAATACGTGACGACAAAATCAATTTCGCAGTGCATTAACAAATCGCATGCATTTTAATGCCCTAATAAAATGATGTTACACTCACTAATAATATATACAATAAACGGAATATAATCATTTAGATGTATCATAGTGTAGTAGGTATATATACTTCTAAAAAGAAGCTTTACCTACGGTTTCGTTTCAATTTATAAGTATTTTTAAATTCGAATGTATTAGTATTGTTATTTTATACAAAAACTAAATTTTAGTTTGTTCGTTTAGTTGTTAGTTAGTTTTGCTCGCAACTTCACTCAACTTCACTCGCTTTATTGTACATCAATCTATCCCTGGGAAACAGTACATTTTTCTGGATGAAAAGTCCTTTTCTATACCTCTGACAAGGTATTTGCAAAATTTTATGATGATCGTTAGAGTAGTAACAAACTCACATTTATAATATTAATTAAAATAGTTAGGATAATGTTTGTAACACTTATCTATTCTATATTTATCATTATAAAGAGGTAGATAGTCTCTGGAAGTACTGGTCCGATTCTAAAAATGATTTTATTGCGATCAAACCAGAGGAAGGATCTAGATTTCATATATTTAATTACACTTTTCATGAAGTTTAAACAGGAATGTTAAAATTACAATTATATAAATGAAATATGGTAACCTATTAATCAAAGAAACACACGTAGTCCTCGTGAAAAGCCAAAAACCATTCACGTGAAGAAAGTCGCGGGTATGATCTAGTATATAATATTTGAATGTATTTGATACATAATTTCAATCTAGTCAAGCAGATTAAATATCATTCCGCGTTCCTATTCCGCGAGAACTGAGTCGTGGGTAAATTAATAATATAACAATACAGCAACTTCTACTATAAAGAAATTAATCATAAATGACAGTAATTATGCAAATAATAATTAAAATTGTCGGAAGTAATATGCATTGCGATCATTGTTAACGTTTTTGTTTCATAACTAATAGTTTGGCATCCAATATAGGAACCTCTTTTGATCAGTTTATTTCCTCGAACATGTTATAGACTTATATAGTCAAAAAGAGAACCGAAATCTCAGACCGTACACCAAACGCCGTGGCATTTCAAAGCATGGACAGTTATATAACAAATCATAATTTTAGTCATGAACCCAGTTTATCAGAAATAGCCGTAAAATGTACCTATGTATAGAATTATGCGCAATAGTAATTACATGAATTATTTTTAGGATTGGAAGTAAAAAATTTCACCATAAACATCTGTCCATGTCCATATGTCACGGTCTCTTAATTTTTACATTTTACTACTGAGACGAATGAGAAAACGATATTTTAAGTTACGCAAAACTATTCAATGAAATCCTAACAACATTTAGGATACTTACATGTAACTAACTACACTTTATTTTTGTGTTAAGGTTTTCTAGAATTTGGTTATTTTGTAAGGGTTGAATGTGACTATAAACGTCCATAATTTATTATTTTTATCAGTTTAAACCCACAGGATATGTAATTTCTTGTATTATGGCTGTAATTGGTGATAATATTGACAACCGGTGAAAATTGTCTAGATGTCGTGTTTTCGATCAATTAGTACAGGATCGGCAAACCGCGGCTGACGAGCCAGCTGCATGTGGCTTCTTCACTCCTCGACTTCGGTTTTCCCACAAAATGTTTAATGTAGACACAGAATATTGTTTATTAAGTTGTCTTGTAAGAGACGAATATACATTTTGGAAAGCCAAGCCTAGAGAAAAGCGACAATTTTTTAGGAAGCAAAAGTAATATGACTAGTAGCTCGCAAAAAAAGACATATTTAGCAAAGGTAAACTGGAGAGTATAATTAATAAAATATTTAAGCTTCATTTAATTTTAATTTCATTAAAATATCTCTGCTAAAGCAAAGCTTAAGTTTAAACAAGGTTCTTTGAATAAACTTCTATTTTATATTCTTTATATTTGGCCCTTTTGGATGACGAGTTTGCCGACCACTGAACTATTACATTGACTTGCGATATAGTGTCTGTATGGTTATGAACTATAAATGGAACCTGCTTACAATATGCAACATTCGTATCCTTTCTATAATAAAGAATGTCTCGGGGTCTTGGGGTAATCTTTATTTTATGCGTATCTGCAAGTACTGGTCAATGCAAAAATATTAATCAAATTAGGAAGCTATCAATCGACTCTGCTCTCGGTTTTAATATGGACTTTTCAATAATTTACAACTGAAATTCGACATTGAGGTCATTTGTCATGCAGACATGATTTATAATTTTGTTTATAACATAAATCTTTTTAGCGATTGTGTCTAATATAGATTATGTGTAGTATATGTTCAGGTAATAATATGTAACTTTTAACCTATATGTACATATGATATAATACAGTTATTTTGGGGATCAATAATGTCAAAATTACTGAACGTATCGGCATAGGACTATGTCGCTGTGGATTTTTTCGTAGATCTTTTTAAGTTACTTATTTTTTGCATTCGATATATCATTTGCCATTTGCCAATGCCTAACGAAGCGGACGGGAATCCGCTTGTTATTTGAACAATATCTTTTCACTATCACATACTACGATTATTAATCCAATATTCATACATTCATTTAACATCATTCCTTTCAAACCGTTAAACACCATGTTTTTCTGTAATTTGTTCTGTAAGTTGTGATAAAATCATAATTATAGATAAATTAAAAAACATATTATAATTCTTTTTTTTTTCATAGAACATTCCCAGGGAGTTACGAGCCTAAATGAGAATAGTCACAATGGATTACATCACGTTGGCCGCGGAACAGCTTCCGCTCGCCTCTTCACGACTCTCAACGGCCGCGAACGAACTTCAGCGAGTGGGAGAACCCACATCACATATATAATGCGATACCGTCGACCCCTTAGCAAGCAGTAAACACACAGCTTCAACATGAAGGTAATATTACTTTAATCTGAAGGCAGTTGCTTTTTACCACATTAATAACATCATTAGTCGCCGGATCCCATTGAGTTTTGACCATCCTTAACATTTGTGCATACTCGGTTCCATAAGCTAGTTTATTTTATTTACAAAATATATGGCATGTAGGTATTTAATCATTATGCATAGATAATTATTATACTAATATAAATACGTATTATTTGCACTTTATCATATGTATAAGTTTGATACAAGATCAAAAATATCTCCTTACAGAGTTGAAGTAAGTTTTCTAATACAAAGTCAGTTATAAAAAGAAGCTTCTTATTCATAAAAATTGTATATTTTCGTGAATATTATTAATAGGTATATAAAATATTTTTTATGATCAAGTACTGCGTAACATTTTAAATTTGAATATATAAATTTTAGTATATTGTGCCGAACCATAAACATTGCTATTCCTTAACAATTCGTTCTATACAGAGTAATGAATCAAGCAAAAAAAGAAATTTATGTATTTAAAACGACTTTAATATCTAAGTAATAGTAATAGATACTTAATGTGTATATATATGTTTTCCGAGCGTAAGGAAATTGCGAAGTCTTAGGGCTTTTCGCAATATGGTTCTACTTAACAAGATTCCCGATAACCTTAAATGTCCTATCTAATATTCCTTTCATTTATGAATTATGAAGTAAGGAAACCAAACCATAAAACTGCACTTTCGTTTTTTTTGCGTTATTGTTACTCAGTACACAACTAGCGATGATTGTAAGTAAGATTGTCAGTAATTGCACCAATTGCCATAATCACAATCTAGGATGACGCATGCTTCCAATATTGTCTAAATAGAATACCTCTTTTTCAATTTCGTTGTAAGGTAACCGTTTATTTAGGTACTTAAAAAAAGTAAGGTTAATAACTATATGACAATGTTGTTTTCATTGTGTACAGGTATTCGTCTGTCTGTTAGCGCTGGCTGTAGCCACTCAAGCCGGTTTTATCGGTGGTGGTAGCGGCGGTTGGTCAGGTGGCGGTGGCGGCGGTGGATACGGCGGTGGATACGGAGGCGGTGGCGGTGGATGGAAACTCGGCGGAGGTAGCGGAGGTTGGTCCAGCGGTGGAAGCAGCGGTTGGTCAGGTAGCAGCGGCGGTGGCTGGTCAGGCGGCGGCGGCGGTTTTGGTGGTGGCCACGGCGGCGGCGGCGGTTCACGTAAGTACATATTAATGTATTATGTCTGTGGTAATTGAGCTATCTAATATTGTGTATTGAATATCTTTTCTATAAACCATCAAGGAACCCTTGTCATAACTGTGGATATGTTACGGATACAATAGATATAGAAAAAGAGATGCAATATTCATGAAATTCCGAATTATCGTCATATTCTATATATTTACTAACTTTATGAGATTAATCTTGTTTCTTTGTAATTCTCACAGAAGTTAAAATCATCAAAATCATAAGCTCTGGCGGCAGCGGCGGCGGAGGTGGTTATGGTAAGTTTAGAACTTTAGTCACGGACTATAAGTCACAAAATTCTTTTAAGTTATGTACAAATATAATCTGCAGCATATATAACATAGGTAGCACACATCAATATTCACAGTTCTTGGATAATACATGCTATTTATTTATTACACACAAGAAAAAAAATTTTTTTTTCATTAAAATTATTGCCCAATAATTTTTTATACGTATTCTACCGTAGAACAGAGAAAGTAAAACATAAATCGCAGAGTTAAACGATGTTTTAACAGAAACGCTAAAGAAATATTAAAACTAGAATGTTGCTTCCCGTTTTTAAATGTCATGTGTGTATGACGTATTTTTATTTGTCAATAGGTAGATTTATTGTTCAATCGTGATAGTAATTAAATATTTAAAGTAAGAAGTAATCAATGCAACAAGCATTTACATCGATCTTATCTAATGTTTACGAGGTCGAAAATCTTTCAAGGGTCATCCGTTCGCTCGCCGCGCAGTGAATTGTCTGCAACATCTAAAAATTTCGTAACACTATAAACCGTCATTAAGTTTGACCCAGCTAACGTTGTGGTTACCTTTATTATTCCGACTTTGAGAAATAATTATCTTAGTACAAATTCGACATAACACAACACGTCAAATAATCATATATGTAGATGCTTTAAATAACTTTTTCTCCCATTTAAGGGTACTACAACATTATATAATTAAAAAGTTAATTATGTTACTTTTATAAATCCATAACGATTATGATAATTGGTACACTTATTCTTGATGTTGTCATTCAGAAAATTGAGTAAAAATAGTAATATATCCACCCATAAATCATAATTTGTAGTCGGGGCTTTAAACAGTCGGTTCTGTGGAATTTTAATCGACTTCAAAATGGAGGTGGTTCTCAATTTGGTTGTATTTTTTCAATTTATATAGATAATTATTTTTTTTTTAACCATTTTGGATTGCGAAAATATAGAAGGTAACTCCTTACAATCAAATAAGAAATTATTATTGAGATATCGGTAGGTTTATGACTATCTGAGACTAGCTAACTATGGTCAAAGACGTTCTGGTGCTTTTTTTTAGAGTAGTAGATACTTTAAAAGTTAGTTTTATTTTTTGTTAATTGTTTTTAAATTGTATGCTAAGTAATAAGGATTATACCATAAAAAAGTGTTAACACAGCATTTTAATTACCACTATCAGGTGGTGGTCACGGAGGCTGGTCCGGTGGTAGCGGCGGATTCGGTGGTGGCAGTGGCTGGAAGTCTGGCGGCGGCGGCGGTTACGGTGGCGGCAGCGGTTGGAAGCTCGGAGGCGGAGGCGGAGGCGGCGGCGGTTGGTCCAGCGGTGGTTCTTCCGGCTGGTGGTGATCTTCTCTTAATACGCTTAGTACAAATTAAAACAATACACTGATACCTCCTTATTTTGACGTTTTTATTTCATCTTATTCAAATACGACAGCAAACAAATATGATGAAAAACTGCAAAGGAAAAATGAATGTTTTTTTTTTATTAAGAAGAATACCCACACACTTAGGATCTCGTATGTAAGATGTAGGTAGTTGTAAACGTACAAGTAATGGATAAAATGTACACCCAAAACTTAGAACAAAAATTTGTGGATCAAACAAATAGGTAATGTTCCTGTGTTGGGTTCAAACACACAACATTCAGCGCGATGTCAGCTGCGAGACGACTGTTTAATACACTGCACCATTCTTGCAGTCTTGCTGTATTGGAAATGAAAAACAAGAAAAATAATAATAGTTCATATATTGGCACCGGAAAAAATATAAGTATTTTGATTATAATGCTACACTAAGCATTATTATAATTAAGATAAATGGATATAAAACTTGCCTAATATTTTAAATATGGCTATAACTTGTCATTACGAGTGATCTTTACTTACAAGAGAAATGTATAAAAAAGTTAAACGGTCTATCCCTCATATATTCTAAATGCCAATGTGAGTTTGTTTGTTACGTTTTCATACCATAACCAATCGACTGGTTATCATGAAATTTTGCATACACGTTGTCAGATGTACAGAAAAGGACATTAGGTACTTTACACCCAAAAAATAAGTACTGTTCACGAGAGATAAGTCAAACCTACATTATTTCCTTTATATTCAATTTCATTTGAATTTCATAAAAGCGCATTTGTAATTGCAACGCATAGAAAATATGTACTTTGCGGTAATATACATTGTTAAAGACAAACATTTTCATTACAAAGTAATAAGTATGTAGTTACTTTAGAAGTAAATCATTAAAAACACAAAGTGATTTATAAACTATGTATTTGTAAAATAAAAACCACATTAAAATTAAACAAACAACAACAATATGTGTGACATTAGCTTTTAAACAAACTGTAATTTGGTATAACAATTCGCCTTATAGTACGCGTGCAAGTCATTGACTACTCGTTATGAAAGTGACTACCAGAATAGGTACCCAGTTGACTAATAATACGATGCATACGTTATACCATACTACTTTAGCGACATAGTGGTGAGGAAATACTAAACGAAAATACATATACACAACGAGCAAGCAATCTATATACTATAATAAAACTGTGGAACCTTTGTGTCCTGTTTGGACTTTGAAAATATTTTCCAAAATGTTAATTTCTAAAATTACTAGATCAATTCATGGAGAATTCACACGCAATTTAAGTGTACTTTGGGGTACTATATTATAATCCTTATTTAATAAGAATTGGCTTACAAAAAAATCTTAATATGAAGATTTTTTTTTCGAACTGACTACATTGGCTTGTTAAGGCCGCTACAGTTTCACCGGACTTACTTACTTACTGAAGATTAGTTTAAAAAAGCTTCATAAAGATGTAAAAAAGTTATAATTAGTTGATTTTTTTTAAAACTCTCATTGAATGTTTATCTTAGTTATACGATCTTTACGTCGTAAGAACAGGATCTACGGCATTTTTAGTGTTCTATCAAAGTACCCAAAAGATATTTCACGAAAATTATCATCGCTGAACGCGTAGTTGTTATAAAAATTGTGATTTTAAAACCTTCAATAAATGTATTTTAAATGAAGCTATCTTGATCATTTTCATAGATAAGGGCCAAGTAAAACAAAAAAAAAAGAACTATATCCAATAACATTTGCGTGATACGCGCACAATGACAGGCTTCTATCATTTTATTTATATAAGAAGAAAAGAAAAATGTACTTAAATAAAACAAATGTTACACTCAATCGATTTTAATACAATTTTGTACACGGGAAGTATACGTCATCTCAATTATGGGAAGCTTTTTAAAATTTTCATAAAAAAATACATTTAATTCTCAAGCGATGTCAATCATATTTTGTACAGAGAAATTGTACGTTATTTCGAAATTTCATATAATTATAATATCATTTTCATTATAGCTGCACGGCGCCTTGCAACTTAACGCAGTTTTGAGTTTAAGCCTATAACAGAAATGGTAACACTGAATGGTGGACAGCGAGGTAAGTTGCAAATACCTTTATATCTCTATAGTGTCGCGCCTATCACATACTTATTGTATAACCAGGACTTGCGCGCGCACTGTAAATTATCTTAAATGTAAACATATCTGCATCAAGATGACTACATAATTACTAAAACGTTTTTATACTTCAGTCGTATGCATTGAGGTATATATTTATAACTACTTTGGTCAAAAGATAAGGCGAATGCGAATTTAGACTCTTACGCTTCTTAAATGAGATTTTTGATTTTATTTAAAAATTATTAACATATACGTTACCGCTAAAGCTCGAAAGCCGTTAATGTGCACATTACCTACCTATTCTGTACATTACCTAGCTATTCTCCACATAAACTTATTTGCCTAATTAACTGACGGAATCAAGAGTTTACCTGGCGTTTACTAGCATAACTGTTCCCGTTTCTTGTAACCACAGGTCCAAATAAACAAATCCAGCACGTTGCTCTTGGGGCGTGTGTCCACACCATCCGCATAAGAACAAAAAAAAATTTTTGACACTATTCTAGACCGCCTTAGTTTATCTGCATATAGATATTCTGTAGAGTAATTAATGCCTGTACTTTAGCGGTAACTATATATCATACCTACATACATTTCCTACCTTAATTATTATAAAGTTTGGGAGTATATAAAACATGGAAAGTACTGTTTACTAAGAAAATGGAGTATTTTATAATTAGTCCAAAAATAAAACTTTTAAATTACAAATAAATTAAAGCTTAAATTAGAATCGATATAATAATACATAGTGTAATGCGTAACTTTGACCCAATATAAAGTTATTTCGAATAAAACAAATTACCTATACATAAACAAGTGACGACAAAACAGTTCAGTGCCATTTTCTCCTTTGTTTGTTAACAAATTTTCTTTATTATTTTTTATTCGGTTTACTCTAAAGTAGTTTTTTACACCATCGACGAATCGATTATCTATAAGTCTCTATTCGTCATACTTCACGATCCTTATAATATTATATTTGCAATTTTTTTCTCTGTAGTTGAGAGCCAGTCTCTTTATTAGGGTGAGCGTGTTACAATTTCTGGCAACATCGCACTTAACATTAGACGAGATTGTGGTCAAATTCTAACCTATAATTAAAAATAACGCCCTAGTAATCATTTCATACATACAGACAATAACTACATCTATTTTCTATAAAAGAAAATATTAAAAACTAAACAATATAAATACAATATTAAAAAGTAAACAAATGCAACAACATGTAACAGTAACAATAAATCTTGAAAGCCCCTAAAGTAATAATAAAAATGTGTCCATCACTTTTTATAGCATGTCTTTTTTGTGTTTTTTAATCTTTTTGATCTGTTTGGATCAAAATTTTCTTTGTCTGATGAATTAGAGCTGTCCGGTGTGTCACCGCGCGGTCGTCGCCTCGGCCTATGCATATGTTCCTCAATGTTGTCTATTTCAGTAAGGATGTCGTATTCACTGTAAACGAATTATAACAATCATAGATTTTATAAAACGAGCGGAACATGCATTTTGGAGCAATGAAGGCTCCATAAAGTGTTATCAACATTTTAATCTACATCATACACTGCATCATTTACCCGCCTATCCAAATTTTCCGTCTAAAGCCTTAGATCTAGTCACAAGTGAACATGACAGCAATAATCCTTAAAGAGTACTATGATGCCAAGATAGAAAAAAAAACATTTTAATATTATCTATGCTATTATGTATTTATTAGAAGTATTTGTATCTAATATATATCTTTAAATACCTTATTATTTTTCATTTAGTCTATAGAGGACAATTCGGTTAGTCCAAATGGGTTTAAGCATGTGCTGATCATAATTTTACCTGCTGTTAAAGATATTACTATTATCCTAGACAAGAGCTGACTCTTCAATGCAACTACCAGAACACAAGTGTTTAGCCACACAATTTTAAGTTGACGGTGGTAGTTAATGAAGCAGGCATTAGAGGTAGGCCTACCAATATGCTATGATTTCACCATAATGTTCTCATTCACCGAAAATTGTGGCTCATTGTAGGATCCTAACCTACATCAATCGATCACAACACATACACTTCATTCGCTACACAAAATGTTATCGATAATAAGAATTTGATACATATAATCTATATACGTGTTGCACAATCCATATCATACCAGAAGATTTGAAAAAATGAAAAATAAATTCTTTCCTCAGTTTTGTGATATGGTTTGGTACCCCTCTAACTAGCCCTCCTGGTAAATGTGAACTGATAATACATCATTTTCTTAATCCTATTTCTATGTGAATATATCCATTTTAAATTTTTATACACAGTAATGACAGTGTGCTAATCAGATCTCTACAAAAAAAAAATATTTGCAGGAAAAGCTTAAGAATATTATATGTGGCTAAACTTACATAATAATTCAGAAATAATATATGAATACAACAAAATATTTACTAAATTTCGATAGGAACCTCCTCCATTCAATAGAATATCAGGACAAGGCTACATTCACATTCACTAAATGAACATATTTTCAAAGCTATAAAAATCACCAGAATTTACAAGCTTAATGCACACTACACCTAATTAGTTCTTCAACCCCAATTTCATTTTTCTGTGATATAGAACAAACCAAAATGAAAATATCTATTCAGTACATTACTTTGTTCCATGATAATATTTCTATCTTATAGTAAAACTAGATGTATTTTTACATGTTACCAAGACTTTTAATAAACATAACTTACAATTGCTCACATGATCTATGAATATCTGCTGTCACCTCCAACACTCTTGAGTCTTCGATATCTTCACTACTATCAGATTCTTCTATTATGATATATTTCTCTTTCTCAAACTCTGTATTAAAGTCATTAAAAATATTTTTATTATTATTATCAGGTACTTCTTGAGTCGTAAAAAGCTCTTGACTCTTTATATCCATTGATTTTGTATCTAATAGGGGCTTATTATGGAGGTTAATGTTATTTAAAGGACATTTTTCCACTTTTTTGTCACTATTACTAATATCAACAATATCAGTTTGTACAGGTATGGATATCTTCTCAACATTTCTTTTAATATTTTCAACATTAGTTGTGACTGTAATAGAAGCTGTGAAGCTATTATTTTCTATTGTGACACATACATCTTTAACCAAATCTGTGGATCTATATTTAGTTATATTTTGAACATGTGTATTTTTACAACACAAATAACAGTTTTCTTGGAGGTAACTCATTTTATAATATGGCACTTTGTACTGCTGATAAAATTCATTACGGATAAAAATTTCATTTGGTTCCTTCATTTTCACTTCATTTGGAGGTGTTCTGTTCACAACAGAGTCCTCCTCATTTTTAGAAGCTTTCAAAACTTGTAATAATGCATTCTTGTCTTTATCTACTGTTCTATTAAAAAAAGTTTTCTCATAATCTACTGAGGACTGAGAATCTTCTATGAAAATAAAACTGTCATCATCAATAACAATACCACTTTCATCCTTTTCTTGAACATTACCTATTTTTTTTATTTCTGTTGTATAAGATTCATTATCGTTTTTTATAGGAACATCTTCAAAATCTTTTTTCAATTTAGCATATACAAATTTGTCCAAAGTATTTTGACTAGCCACCAATGCAGTAGCTGTTTTATAAGATCTTTTCCTGTATTTTCTTTGATTGTTCTCATTATCCTTTATATTTAATGAAGAATTAATTTTTGTATTTTGAGTTCCTAGCTTAAGATTTCTATTAGCATGTTCTACATTTATATCTGCTAAAGGTTTTCTCTTCCGACTACTATCATTTTTATTGAGCCAATTTTTAACATAATTAACAGAACTCTCCATTTTATTAATCTTCACAGGTGATATATTTTCTCCAAAGAACTTAATATGGCAATTTTCTTTTCCTGTATACAACTTATTCAAACTTTTCCTTTTATTATAATATGTTTGTGGAGCTTGGATGCATTGTGGAAATAATTCTTTTTCTATCTTCAAATATTCTGATATTCTTTTCCTTTCATAAACTGTAATCAAAAAAACATTAAGCATTAAAAACTATTATATTCCTCTTAAATAGACTAACATGAAATTACTAATAGAAACCGAAAGTCAAAACAATTTTCTGTAATATATCAACCCAGCATACCAGTCTTTGAGACATAATACCAATAAAAAATACAGAAATATATTACAATCTAATTAAATAAGTACCATCTATATTGAAGGTTTCTTGGAATGCATTAATAAGCCGAGATACAGTCTTTACTTGCTGAGTAAGTACAGCATCATATTCTGGTTTAGTAGAGGCAGATTGTTCTGGATGTGTGAGACAAACGTAGCAATCAAGTGATGAGCGAATACAGTTTTCACATAATGAGTGCCCACAGGAAAAGCGCATGCGGGGTATGGCAGGCTTATCACTGTAAAAATTAAAATTACAACTAAATACACATATCAGACTTGATTGTAGAGGTATAGTAATAAAGTATGTCAAATTTTTTCATTGTTACTCACCATACAAGACAACAAATGTTCTCATATATATTTTTTACATACTCAACTGCTACATCTATATTAAATTCAAATAAATTAAACATTATAGAATGACCATTTTTTAAAGTTATACCATATGCAAAAATTGAACTTAGAACAACAAACTTCAAAAAATGAAATCACTATTACATACGTTTGAATCTTTTGCAACAGGATTCGCACTGTATCGTGTAAACAATGCAACTTGTTTTTATGAAAAACTTGCTACAGACATCTACCACCAATTTTCTATTGTTGACAGTATACAAAAGTAAGTTTGGAACAGAAACACGAAATTAAGTCCATGCGAAAAACCCAAACACGTAAGAAAGCAAAAAGCACAGAATATATATAATCTCATAGGCGAAAACATTAAACATAGACCACAAACAATTATTGTATACCTATATGAACAGAAATAAAGAGGGTAGAATAAACTGTTGGACTGCCTATATAATGTAGTCTGTGGTTATGCGTCAGTATCTTTTAATAGTCTGTGGTGATTATATTATCAACCGGCGAAATCTAACATTGTAATTTTATTCAAAATAATGTTATTACAGTTTATAAATAAATCAATAATGTGAAGTGAAAAAATGACGGCCATATCAGAATATAAACATTTCTTTCCTATAGACAGTATACAGAAAGTATGTAATCTGTTCGAAGAGCAACTACGCAGCACTAAGGACGCCGATCTTGCATTACTTTCTATTATTTTAGGGGCTGTTGAAAACAACTTGACAAATGTTAAAAACAGTGATAAAGAAGTGAACCTACACTCGAACAAATTTGTTAAGATAAATTTTCCATCAGTAGAATGGGACGAGGTGCGATTACTTCACGAGCGTTTTGTTTCCTTAATGCGAACCGGTGTCGATGTAAAGTTACTAAACGGCACGTATGCCACGCGGGATCTGGTGAAACGAGTGGCTGATGTGGTGTGGAATTCACTGACACGCAGTTACTACAAAGATCGTGCACATTTGCAATCTATCTACAGTTTCCTAACTGGAAATAAACTGGACTGTTTTGGTGTTGCTTTTGCGGTCACTGCAGGTTGTCAAGTACTTGGAAAGCAGGATGTGCATCTTGCTTTATCAGAGGATCATGCATGGGTTGTTTTTGGAAAGGAGGGAACAGAAACGGCAGAAGTAATTTATTCTATTTCCTAATATGCAATACTAAAATTTTTTATATGATTATTCTTATATTTTAGTGTTGTAATGAATAAACTACTATTTTTAAATGTGGAAAACATTTAAATACTTAAGAAACATATGTATATGTGGAGATATATTCATTATATTATAATTGATTTTATTATTATGGAGTAATAATATAAGATAATCTTCTGTAGGTAACATGGCATGGGAAAGGAAATGAAGATAAGAGAGGTCGTTCAGTTGGGGATGGTGTTTTGGCAAGGTCTTGGCTATATGTAGCTGGTAAGCCAGTGGTGTGTACTAGGGTTATGGAATTAGCAGCAATGGTTTCATCCATTAATCCTACACTCACATCTACTGTTGATGTTCATGAAGTAGCACAGATGCAACACAGCCTTCTCTGGATGCTCTATGATAATGGTACTTATATTTGTACATAAAATACAATACAATTTAAGCTTTTTTTTCGAACTGACTACACTGTTGGCTTGTTAAGGCTGCTACAGTTTCACCGGACAACACAATTTAAGTATTAATATGTTGGAAGTGGGACTATCATGTTATAGATATAGGTGTAGAAATTTTACAGTTATAATGCTACTGTCTGTTTTGTGTTTTTGAACTATAAAGAGACCTTAAATTTGATTGTTAACAAGTAATGAAATAGGGACTGAGATCTTTTATTCTATTTCTGAGATTAATAAACAATTAAATTTAAAAGTATACAATTTTTATTTCTCTCAGATTACAATTAGTATCAGCAACCTGCTCCCATTTTGCATGGGTGCAATGTACAAATCATATATATCATAAGTGTAAATCATTTGGCACAATTGTTTGCTTTTTTCATGTTTACGTTTTATAAAATTCTTAGAAGTTATATATAAAACTTCACACAATTTTTTTTTGTGTATAAGGCACTTTTGACCTACATTAAAGGTATCTAAAATATAAAATAAAGATTATTATTATTAGTTATCCTTAGGAAATAAGACTTATACTAAAAAAATATTATTATCAGTCATCCTAAGGAGATAGACCATAGTATAAACTATGGATATATCTCTATGTATTTTCGAAAAAAAAATACAATTCTGTACTACACTGTGTTTAAAGTATCTTGTAAGGTTTAGCCAGTTTTATTCATTAAATCTATCTGAAAACTCCATTTCTGGCTACATTTTAAGACATGGGCTTTCTTGGCTATATGTAAATGTATTATATATATTATATACATAAACCTTCTAGAATACATTTTTAAACAATAGTGAAAACCATGTCAAAATATCTTTGCATAATTTAGAGGAACTGTTCCACACAAAAAGTGACTTTGTTTTACAATATTTATAGATAATGTAAAAAGTATAATATAATTGGGTATAGACAGTGGCTTTGAAGTTATCATTTTATTTTCAGGACATTTAGATGCTTATCCTATGGCATTAGGGAATTTGGGTGATCTGGATGAATATATGAGAATTTCCAATGTTTCTGGGGATAATGATCATTCATTATCCACAGCGGTTATAACTTGCACTCGACCTGATGGTACCACAAGGCCGGACTCAGCTGCATTATATTCTCAAGCTATACGTTCCTCTAGAACACATTATGAAGATAGACATGTCTACCCATACACATTCCAAGGTGGATATTATCATCGACATAAGATGTACAAAGAGGCTTTCCATGCATGGGCCTGTGCTGGTGATGTTATACGACAGTTTGTACCATTTACATCATATAATTTTAGTGTTTGCTTCTGTCTTCATACTTAATTATTATTTATAGCCTGTGAAATACTTGGACTAAATAATACAAGAACTTCTAGTAAATTTTTAAGTTTTAGTTAAGAGTTATTTAAAAAAATATATATTTCATTAACATTTTATACAAAGGTTGCTTCTACATCATTATGTATACGTATAATAAGAATGTAAATCTAACATGTCTGTACTTTTTGATAAAAATTGTTGCAGTAGTCTAAAAATTAGTAATGGAATATATTTCAAACATTTTTAGAAATGTTTGTCTGTCTGTCTGTTTGTTTGAACTGGCATCACTGCTAAAGTACTAAATTTGTGACAAAACATCAGCAAGAAAATCAGTAATCATATTCTTGGGCAACATTTAGTCTTTGTTTCATTAAAATCCGTTCACTCTTGTTTCATTAAAATCGGTTCACTCTATCAAAAGTTACCGTAATTTTAATGACGTAAGTACGAGAGAAAAGTAGATACGTAAATAGACTTCAGTCTCATCCGAAAACCAGTGTATTTTATAAAATAAATGAACATTACTACAATATTGCATTATTAAGACATTGAATGAAAGAAAAATGGTTAATATTTTATTCTCATACAATATATAAATAAATATTAATACTATAAGAAGTTCAGTAATTAATTAATATGTGTTAATGCTAATAGATGGCGTTCAACAGACATTTTCCAAACCTGTTACTACTATATAATCCACAAATTTACAAATTACATATATTATACATTTCTATAAATTGAAAAGTTACTTTGTATAAATAAAATGTATTTTATATTTTTCGATGCATATAAGTGTTATGTTTAAATTTCTATTTAATTTTGTATTGTAAATATTTTCATAGTTTTTGAGATTTTTGTTCTCCTGTGGGTTTATTTATACGCGTATCACGCAAAAACTACTCAACCGATTTTGATAACATTTGGTATGGCCATATTTATATTCTATAGTAACATATAAGATAGTGCATAAAATGTTTGATAATCACAAATGTTTACATGCATTATAGATATATTGTGGACTGAATCGAAATGAAATATAACTAATCCGAATGATTTTGTTTTCACATGCTGATAATTAAAATGAATAACAAACATGATTTTTACAACAACAGATGGCACTAAATTTATCGTTTTTATTGGTTTACTGTTCTAAAAATATTACAAGGAAGAGTATAGATAACAACACTCAATGGGTATAAGATTCGGTCTGTTGGATGGAACTTGAATTTCGCAATAAAACAACTAGACTCTTATTAGTTATTAATATTTCTGAAAAATATCGGTTAAAATCTATAATTATTTTATTTTGTTATTCTTTCGACGGATTGTGTTACGAATTAGTTTTTCTTAAATTTTGCTAGTAAGTTTCACATTCGAACAGTATTGCATTGATATTTGGTTTTGAGTAAGGGTCTGGTATAAATGGACGAGTAATTCTGAGATGAGATTAGGTGACAGTAAAATGGTTCTGTGAGACTTGCTACCGAATGAGACCATCAAAATAATTTACTTGCCTTGAAAATTTGATTATTACTTTAAATTCATAGTTTCGAAGACATGCATGTCGATCATATATAAATAAGCAGGTGTCTGAAGCACAGCTAACTGTTGCTTTGAGTACCACTTTATA
The DNA here is from genome assembly GCA_035772565.1 of Antheraea assamensis. Taxonomy (NCBI): domain Eukaryota; kingdom Metazoa; phylum Arthropoda; class Insecta; order Lepidoptera; family Saturniidae; genus Antheraea; species Antheraea assamensis. The sequence continues at coordinate 3,252,811 of JAQQSE010000076.1, forward strand.
ACCATTCAGATTGTTTTTTAATCACTGCGGTTTTGTATTCGGTTCCACGCGGACGAAGTCGCGGGCACAACTAGTGTTATAATAAAGTTGAAATCATTTCATCGAATACTGTAGTAAAAGAAAATAGTGGCATATTTCAGTTGGTTGTTTGTAGAATGTGTAATGCTGTTTCCACTCATTGCATCCTTATTAATCTAGTACAAATACCATTGTTGATTACTGAACTTCAGTAAATGCATTATACTAGAAGATAGGAACAATTGTATTAGTGATACTATTTTAAATATTAATTTTTTTTTTCAGTAAATAAAACTATCAATACGTTTTTACAGTACTTGTGTCAGGTTGAAGTTAGAAATTGCAACGAGAGCTAATACTTATTTGTAATGTTGAACTGGGCTAAATTACATTTCATATTATATATATTTTTACCGTTAACATGTTTTTTTTATTTTATTTGAATAATATTTTTCTATTTTATAACTAGTATTTGAGATTTATTAAATAACATTACTTTTTTTTTAATTATATAATATTAATGAAAATTATTCCCATAAGATTGTATTGTAACACCAACTTACGTATTACACTTTTAGTTACAATTACTCAAGAGATGATGAAGAAATATATAAAGAATTTTCAGAAATTGCTAACGAACTAATCCCACAACTAATGAAGGCAGAGAGCTCCGGTCATTCTGCAAGATCTATATTAAAGGATCCAGAGTGCTTTGCTTCATTGTTAAGGTGAATTTCTCCATTTTAAATAAGTAATAACTATAAACATCAGTTAAATTCTGAGTAAATATTAATTATTCTAAGATCAATATCATACATATGTATTCAATATCCAATTCTAACCTTTACAATAATTTATTTTAGGTTTTATGATGGTATATGTAAATGGGAAGAAGGAAGTCAAACTCCGATTCTTCATATTGGTTGGGCCAAGCCTTTGGTTAGCACTATATCGAAATTTGATGCTGAAGTTAGGGCACAAGTGAATATAATATGCCGCCCTAACTCAGATGAAAACTTAGATCAGACGAATGAATGCAATAGCCCGGATAAAAAAGTAGACAAAGAAAATGATAACGATAAATGGAATAACAATGCTGAGAACACCGAAATGAGTGTGCGGGAACAATTAACAGCAGCTGTTAATAGTCGTCCACGAGTTACTTTATACAGTCATAAAATGGCTGCACTGAAACCTTTACTTTTAGCTGAGAGACTCAACACTCATGCTTTACAACTTCAGTTAACTGCTCAGAGTCAACTACAACGACCACAAGCTCCATCGAAGAGGCGAGACGATGATGATCAGAACCCTGTACCTACTGCACTTACGGCGCGGGCTAAAAGAGCTCGACGAGAACGCTAAAAGGTATTAAAAACCGTTAGTTTAGTACATACATGTGTATGTATATTAGGGTGCGTTTTTTTTTGAGGTCCTGAAGCAAAATTTTGTTGAAGACGTATAAAAAAAATTGTCTCAAAATTTAAGTCCTGATAAGTACTCTCCCAGAGCGTGAGTAGATTTCCCATATAAAATAAACATAAACTTTGATTATTATTTTTTTTACTTTTATAACTCGGCGATAATGTGCTATGGTTCGAACTCAAAAGTTACTTAGGTTTGAACATTACAATAGAAAAATTGTTCTACAAAAAAGTAATGTCGAAATATCTATCTCAAAAATTTAGTTTAAAAGATTTTTTGTAGAAACATAAATTTCCTTCCAAATTTGTCATTAACATATTTCCTGTGGGTTCAGCCATCAACAAAAAAAAAACAAGAAATTTTTATCTGTACTGCATCACTGATGTGATTTACAGTTAGTCGCAATAGGCACTATTGTAGCGCGCTCTATCCTCAGTTCGAACGGTATTATAGTACAAACTGCTATTGAGTTATTAAAATAAAAAAAAAAGTAATAATCAAAGTTTACGTGTATTTTATATGGGAAATCGTCTCACGCTCTGGGATAGTACTTAGAGTTAATATTATGGACTCATATTGACAAGCATTTTTTTTTATCTATTTCCAACAAAATTTAACCTCGGAACCAAAATAAATTGTTGTTTAAAAAAGGATTGTAATATAAATATTAGGGTGGCTCTTATTTTGGGTATTTTGACATTTTTCACCATAGTCAAAAATCGATTCCAAATCTTTATAAATAAATTGTTACAGCTCGTAATTCTGTTATGAACCCGGCACCTACGGGACCAAATATTTTAAACTGAAATAATATGTGAAAAGTTCATCTTGTTCTTTATAATAACATATTCAAACTTATCTAAATACATACAGCTATAAAAACGTATGTTTTTATAGAAAATTGTGACGTTTTATAAAAATGACATTATAAATATATTACAGATTTTTGTGGGCATTATTCTAACTGCAATATATATTTTAATTAGTTAAACATCATAAAGAGCTGTTTTCTGACTTTTGAACACGGTTAATATGTAATAAAGAGGTAATTTGGAGTAGATTATATGAAAAAAATAAACATCAAAATTTATCGCAATATTTGTGCTCAATTTTTTAATACCTAATTATTTTTGTAGTATAAGGCCAACTGTTAAACAATTAACTTTATTCAATTTTGAACAAAATACATTTTTCAACCTACTTTAACGAGCTGAGTTGTCCTAATGACAAGTATGTTAGTTACATTTTAATAGAACGCCATAAAACAGCAGAATGAAGGATATCTTAATTTTGACCTTGAATATCTTTTAAGAGGGATGAGTGCCTTCAACACTGCCCTTAGTACTTGATGAAACTGTAGAGACCTGTCAGGCAAATAGCTTAGACAGTTCGAAAAATAAAATCTTTTGAATAGATAGCTAAAAATCATAACAGAACTTTTTAATAGAGCATTAAATTTCTTATTAAAAGTAAACATAGTATGCAGCTGTACGCATTTATGTAAGCAACTTGCAAAGTACAAGATGAACCTTTCATGTGTTTTCTTAAACATTTGAATGCCGCAGGGGCCAGGATAATATTCAAATTACAAGCTGTATTTTGGTAGGATTTGTTCTTATTTATTTGGGCTTGATTTAGCAGTATCATTTTTTCCGAAGTACTCAAAATAAGAATCATCCTTGTATATATTTGGTAGACTTGGATCTTTATCACTTAAATAGTACAGTACAGTAAATCAGGACGTATTCTTAGTAAGTAGATATGTATATATTTTAATTGTTAATTGTACACTTTGTGTACCTAATTTTGTGATGTATTTTTAGAGAAAAGATATAATCTTGTTGAGTTGTTAATTAGATGTCATTAAAGTAACTTTAATTAAACTAATATTGAATTAGAAAAGTAACAATATAAATTACCTTTTTTTATTTTGTAGCTGTTACTATTTTAAAAGACAGTTTTACCTGAAATATATTTGTTTTTGAGTGTTTTCATATGCACTTTACACAAGGAGCATAGACTGATTACATACTTATAGTTGTTTATGAATAGTTTATATTGGTTTATGTTTCAAACACACAATTTGCTTAGAGATGCCTTTTATAATGGAAACAATCTGTAATTTTACCATTTAAATGGATTCACCAAAAAAATTGTGAAATTTACTGATGATTTTCCCAAAGTTGTGGAACCCCATGCCTACTTAAAAAAATTGTAAACAACCAGTTTTTTGGTTGTGTTTTAGTTAAAACTGTACTTTATATACAAAACAAAAAAGGCAAGTTGATAGACGATATAATTATTATATTTGTAATTTTAATTTTTACTTTATTAACACTTTGAAATGGTCATGGACTGTTTGTGCATTTATTTATAATTATTAGATTTTAGAAACAACATATGTTTTGAATTTGAAATAAAATATTAAAGTAATTAACAAAAGGAGATATGCAATTATGTAGTATTTATGTTATGTTTATAGTTAAGAACAGACATTGTTTTAACCACCTTACTGTATTATTTTGTACTTAAGAGATAACTATTTCAATGAGACATAGGTTCTCAAATTTGAAACCTCACTGAATATTACTGACAGGTTCAGTATAAGTTTATATTATTATTATCAACTTTTACTGGGGTAGTTTATAAGAGTGAAATAAGATTTAATAATTATTTTAAAGATTCTACCTTTGTGATTGCATACCACTTTTGCATTTATATTTTATATATGCAGGTCCTTTATAAAAGGAATAGTCAATAATGTAGTGCTTGTTTGCTTATAATATCCACCTATTTTTATATTTTTACATATTTATACATGTTTATTAATGTTATGCAAGATTAGAAGGAGATATCATATCCTACTACTAATCACAGAAATAATTATGATGACTGACCCAGTTTGTACATGGCTATATGTATATGTTTGCTATAGTTAAGTTTTATACAGAGAAAAATGACTTTGGGTATATTGTATTAATTTTTATCAATAATATTAAAATAATGATGTATTTATTAAATACAAAAAGTGTATGTTTTATAAAATTCAGAGAAAGAAGAAAGAAACATTCGTATTTCATATTTTGCATCCTGATCTTTTATTGCACAGGCTTTGCAAACTATTTTCAACCTGCGAGTTTGAAGTGAGAAACCAAGATGTTATATGTATATGGTAAAATATGTATTGTGTAGAAACTGTGTGAATGACAGAAATATCCGCCGCTTATTATTATGAAAAGGCAATAATTACAACTATAGATTTTTTATAAGGTATTACTAAAGATTCGCTTTTAATCACAATATCATTAGTTCTCAAGAACAGCTAAATATACGAATAGACGACAACGCATTTAATGTGACAGTTTGACAATCAAGTAGAATATGTCTTACTAGTGTACTAAGAGTTCACATGGTTTCACTACACAATCATTTAACCCTTATTGTTTGAAATTTGAAATGTATTTTCGGTTGACGTTGATAAAATATCTAATTTTTATAAATGTTGGTCAATAGCATAATTAAGTTAGCTTGATATATATAAAACAATCCATTTGTGTGATATTTTATAGGAAATTAGTATTAATTGGAGTACTAATCTAAGTACCTATTTCATAAATACATTTTTAAATGAATTATGGCTTTTTTTTATTCCACCCATTTATTCGCATAATATATTATTATTGTTACTTTTTCTTATGCAATTATACTTTGATTTTAAAACGCTTATATTGTTATACAGCATTCGTTAATATATACCAAAAATAGTTGATCGTCGCCCGTATCGTTGGGCCTTAAAAAAGTGGCGAAAAGTCATTGGAATCTAAAATATAAAAATAAGTATCCTAGCACAATCGACGAAACATTCCACATCGTTTAGTAGTTTTGCTGTGATTGAATCTCAAATATTTTTTTATTTTTCGAACTGACTACATTACTGACCTGGCAAGGCTTCAACAGTTTCACCGGACTACTAAGGGGAGCGCTTAAGGCTCAACCAATTGTATATAGGAACCTGAAAGAAACTATTTTAGTTATAGATACAGATAAACAAGTGTAAGACTTTCTGGTTTTACGCTAAATCGAACGGTTTGAATTTTTTTTATTTCCTTAATTTTGTGATATGTTTTAGTGCTCCTCAATATTCTACCTAGTAATTTAGATATTTTTTTGATTACTCATTCAAGATACTAAAATGAAAATCTGCGTTTTTGTTTTTTTTTTTCCATAACATTAGTAGAATGATGGTGCCTTTCCTTATTATGGCGATTTTTATGGTAGCTAGCGGTACCGCAACAGTTTGGATTCATATATTTTTTATACATGCTAAATTCGTGAAATTATGTTACAATAATTCGCAACCGTGCCAATGTGAACATATGCTAATTTTGTTTAATGTAACCTTTGTCGAAATAAAAATATAAATAAGATAAATTTATTTAAAAAGATTTTGATTACCTATCCAGAGGGAGAAACATATATATAACATAGCAATCGTAAAATTTAATATCATTTATTGATAAACTAAGACAGGGCTGTCCAAACTACATGGGACCCAGGGCCAACAAAAATGACTCAATACATTGGGGGGCCGCAAAATATTTATAAAAATAAAATACAAGTATAATAAGTATCATTATTTTATTATCTACTTTTTCATTAATTTGTCTTTTACAATTCTGTCAACATCAATCAATAGTGTTGTGTGCGACATAATCGAATACATATCCAAAACATTTGAATTTCGTCGCAAGAAAAATAATTTACTCATTTAATGTATTTAAACAAAGAAGATAAAAAAGATTCTGCGGGCCGCAATAATTCATGCCGCGGGCCGCATGCGGCCCGCGGGCCGTGGTTTGGACAGCCCTGAACTAAGAATAACGAAAAAAAATTAAATGTACCGAGCATCACCAATAATAATCGGTGACATCTGTAATAATTACTTTGTGGTGTAATATGTCAAGTGACATTTCGTAATTCGTAGCGTTATTTCTTTTTTATGAAGATTCTACAGTTCTCCCGATCATATATTCTTCAATTGTTCGAGAAACAGATTCTCCCTGTATGATATCCTCCCTGCTTATATTCCCCGTCCCATTAACCTTATGTGTCTCTTAGCTTTAGTGAATAATAACCCAATTTTACATGCCTTTTCCTTATTTATTCAAATTAACAAAATCAAATTTTAATCTGATTATCTATATTTCAATCGTTATATATTTAATTTTGGCTATTTTTTTTTACAATAACTCCGTCCGAATATAAATTACATTTTTAATTGCTCTCCTTCTTTATACCACTATCTGCCACAGACAGTGCTTATTCTGTACCTACGTGACATTGGCTGAATTGTGTATTACCACAAACTACTAAGAAGATACTACGTATGTGTATTACCTACACACGGCGCTAGATGATTCTATAGTACCTATTTCTTCAGTATACTATTCTAATCTATGGTACCTATGTTTATATTACAGGTGTAGACGTTAAAGTATTGGAGGGTTATTAATAAATGTTCATTAATATCTGGTCCACAGCAAAATACTATGAACACTGAAAATGAAAATCATAATAAACGATATCAGGAAAAATATAAATTTATAAAGTTGAGAATAAAGAACATGATTTTGGTGAGTTTTATATTAAGCACAAAGTGAATATTTGTTATTTTATCACGAAATATTAAGTTTTTTTAAACCTATTTTCTCTATAAGTATGTGATGGTATTGAAACTGAGGTAAATGTAGCATCACTGGCTACATGTCATATGATAAAATTCCAAATATTACTTTACTTAATACCCATATGATAAGAGTGATTTTAACCATATTAATAGATACTTACAATTATCTTTATTAGATGGAGTCAGTTATTATCTCTAAATTTATAATAGTATTACATATCACATGTTTTAAATGAAAAATATAATTATTTTCTTTGACAACACTTTAAAATGATCCTCTTAAAGCCCTAGAATTAAAAAAGAGTTAAAAAAAGTTCACCTAATAAGCTCTTTTAAGATAATCAGCTTTATAATCATGTTTTTTAAATCAACTAAATAGATTGTTTATGATATAGTAATAATTGTAAATCATATATATCACCTTTATTCAAAATAAGAAGTAATTCAAAAATTCAATAGTCTGAGAAAATGCATTTCAAGTTTGACCATGTTTACATGATTAACTTCAAATTAAATGATGCGCTTTAAATTAATTGTAAAAGTAGAGTAAGTAGCATAATTATCTTTCTATCTGGTTTGTTGTAGAAAGTATAACCATTTGTAACAGAAATATGTTTAAATAAGCATTTACAAACCAGTTTGTACTTAGGTCACTTTTTTACAAAACAGATAGTGTAACAGCAAAAGTTATAGTTTTATACTAAAATCAAATTCAAATATCATCAACTTAAAGTGACATCATGATACACTAGGATAATTGGCATAAAACTGAATTAAGTCCAGTGTCACCAATAAAAACGATGTAAATTAAAAAAAAAGACATCTGAAGTAATGCATTTTTTAAATAAGTTCAAGTGAATAACATAATCACTTTATATTAAATCACTGACACATTTCATTTTACTTCAGTATATTTTCAGAGATTTTACCTGAAGCAAAACCTTTAGCATCTTTAAATTTAACCACTTCATTAGTACTAAGTTTTTCACACCTTTAAATCTGAAAGAGAATGACATGAAATCGTAGTTTTGATTGTATTGAAGTGCCTGTTCAATTGGACATATTCTTTTTGCAATATTATTTTAATTTCTGGTGCAAACTGGGAAAACACACATTTTGATTTTTTTTATTTATTGAAGGTATCATCATATCTCATAATGTCCTAAACCTACAAAATCTCAAAGAATTATTTTGTCTTAAATTTTCAGTGGTAATGATTATATCTGTTACTAGAGTTCATGAATATAGTGGATTACAACATTCGTTTTTCAGCATCAGGGATAATCTTCATAACATAGTCATATTGAGTCTCATTACAAATAAATGGCTTATTTGATCCTATGATATATATAAATTGCCGTTTCACTTCCACTATTGTTCAATAAAAACTATATTCATATTTATAATAAACTAGCAGCTACCCACGACTTAGTCTGCTTTTGTATTTTTATAAATGATTGTATAAGATACTATATGACTGGTGAACTTCGTATCACTTACATTTGTGTAAAATATGGCCAAAACTTAATACAACATTTTTATTTACATTATAAATGCAACACAGTTATGGATTTAATCAATTTAAAATTTTCAGATGTATTATACTTTTTGTCTTTTTTTGCAGGTTCGTAAATATATAAAGATGTTGTTTTCCCGATTCGAGAACATGTGGCATATAATTGCCAATTTGTGAGATAGAGAAACTCCAAGTAGATTCTATAAACTTCCAGAAAGTTCAATTGATTTTTGTTTATGTTTCTTACCCTTTAAACCTTCCCTGAACTTCCATAAATATTTCAAGATTAAAATTATCCAAATCAGTCCAGCCATTCTCGAGTTTTAGAGAAACAAACGAACAGCCATTAATTTTTATATATATAGATTTCTTTACTAAGGTCGTATTATAATGAATTCTTAATTACTCTTTCCTTGACGCTTTTTAATTTTTAACTTTAATTATGGAAATTACCATTTCCATAATTGTCTTCCTGTTATACAGCTTACCCATTTTTATGTTTTTTTTTTTTACTTATGGGTTTAATTGTAATTTTATTTTAGGATAAAATTATTTTGGAATGCTTATATTTTTTACATAAACATAATCTTAAATTTTTAGGCATGCAGGGCTTTTTTTTTATTCAATGTGACAAACCAGCCTCAGCCTACCAGGTCCATTAAATAATGGTATGTTGTTCAAATCATTTTCTAGGAAAATGCGGCACTTTGCGATGAAGTAGCAAAAGTACAGGAAAGTATTATGATTGTAAAAGAGGAAAGAAAATTTTTGCTTCACAAAATTTTAGAATATGAAAATGACCCAGATATATCACAACCATATGCCAAGAATGAGGCAATGAACTCTTCAAATGGACCTAAAGTGAAGTTAAAGAAGAGGCAAAGTCTTGAAGATAATAAATAAATATAAAAAAATGTATTAAGTTGAATTTGATCTCGATTATAAAAAAATGTGTGTATCAAAATTTTATTATTAATAAATTGTTTACAAATACATGGTTTATAATTTTCGATTCATTTTATTAGACATCATCGTCTTCATCTCCAAAGGACAACAATTGTTTTTTATTACTATTTTTATCTTTAGAGTTATTTTTCAGTTTACGTTTTTTTGTTCCTGGTGTAGAATCTGTAGTACTCTTTGATTTAAAAATTATTCTTTCACTCAGGTCTGCTTTCTTTATAGACTCCAGGTTTTCTATTTTCTTTCTTTCTTCTTCAGCTTCCTCTGCTGTTAAGTCTCCCACGTTTAATACTACAACTTGTGGTTGTTCACTTTCACCATCATCCACAAAATCGTTTTCAGAGTTGTCAAGTTCATCAAACTTATGATTCCTATCATCATAGCCAGCTTGCCTTTTTAAAACCTTAAGAAATTCTGGATCTTCAGGCTTTATATAAGCTACATTTCTTTTTCTGTTCATTATTCTATTTTCGGAAAGTAAGCTAAAAATCGAAATTACGTCTCCACTGAAATGTAGCTTTGTCTACATCAGGAACTTATACGAATTATAAACACACAATTATAGAAGTCGATATGAACGATAAAAGTAAGAAAAGATAATCATACACAAATTCAGTAACCACTTTTTCAGAACATTTTACAAAGTTACCCAATAAGTTGCTCATAAATTCGCATTTTAATCTTAGTTTTCGTTTTAAATATTTCGATCCCCCAAATGCCAAAAAATCTACCACATTCCCTAACAATATACTATAATTTTCACTAATAATCGTTTATTGCATACCGTCATTAATATGTGTTATTCATAATACACAATTACACAAAAAATAGCACGGACAAACAAGCACAAAAATTAACAAATAATAAATTTTTCTTTTTATCACGCTCTCTATGTTCTTGATCTAGGGCTGTTCGATGTATATCGATATTTGTTTCGATATATCAGATCATTCTATATAGGTATAAATCGAAACATTTTATTGACATATTGAAATCTAACGTTTTCTCAACGATTCCACCCTAGACTTGCTGTTTTACTTGCAGAAACAAAGCAGTCGATCAGAGTTGAGAAAATTGTAAACGATGGTTTGAGGTTTTTGTGTTCGACATATAAAATTATGTTTTCATTCAAATTTTGATCTTTGAACTAAACAACACTAGTTGTTTCAGTGAGAAAAACAAATAACCAGCGCTGGTTTTAGTAATTTAGTCACCCTATACAAAGACACATCCCATACCCCTCTAATTATATATTTTAAATATTGATATTCTGAGTTAATTAATACATTTATATGTTAAAACATTTATATATTTAGAAAGAGGCATAGAATATAACATAATCAAGCTTCAAAATATTGTAAAAATTATATAATGTTTGAAATTAGAGACAAGTTATAAATATTTATAACTTTTTATAATCTGACAGCTAACATATCGTTCCTAAATTTTGGCGCCTTAATAAATTTGCAAGTAGAGTTATTTGACTCAAAGAGGGCGCTACGCTAACGAGAGTGAATCACATTTGTCAATTATAATAATAAAATTAGAATCTAGTCCCCAAAGTTGTACTAAATAGTACTTACAAAATTTTAATGATAGTGGTTAATACCTCATCAGTAGTATTTTTATCTCGATAAACTATCAAAGTATAAGTTAAAAGTCAATAAAATACACTCATGGACATATTTTGAGGGACACAATAAAAAAGGGCAAATAAATATCAAAACTAACTTATTTGTACATTATAAGCTTTTGAAATTTATTGAATAAAACCAATTAATAAAATTAACATTTTTGAATACATAAAATGAGACTAAGCTAAATAAAAATAAATAAGAGAATAAATTAGTAAGCTCAGTATTTTAATTGCAAGGAATTCTGACATAATATAAGAATAATTAAGTATTGTTCTAAAGACATTTTTTTTCATAATAAGTGATAAAATCAATATTTAGCATTGCTTCCTTTCGCTGACAAAACTACCTGCATCCGCCTGTGCATATTTTTTGTTAAATTTTCTATGAAACTTTGTGCTATTAGTTTCCATTTAGATTAGTTCGTGCTGAATTTCTTTGCTTACTTTGTTTTCCTTGTTTATTCCAAACATACTCTATCGGATAATGGATTTCAACCTCAGTAAGGTATTCCGATACTATCGCTGCAGTCTGAAGACGAACATTGATGTGCATTAAAAGTGATAATAATCCGTGATGCCAAAAGGCACCACAATCTGCTCTAAAATGTCTGTTACGTACCTGGCTGCACTCCGGGTTCAATTTTCTATGATGCGTAGGTCCGTACGTGCTCCTAAGCAAATACCACCCCCATAAATTTACTGCCCTCCCCCATGCCACACCATGTGTTCTTCCAACAATGTTACACTCAGCATATGTTTTTTCCGGCTCGTTTCCGTACTTTAACCCTTCCATCGTTTAATTTAAGACAGAATTTGGAACAGAAATTATAATTAAATAGAACTTTGCCCCAAGCGTCATCATTCCAATTTCGGGTCCTACATGCAAAGTTGGACTGAGTTACTCGAAGACCTGTAGAGAACAAAAAACCTCTGGCGAGCAAGTACTTCCCTATAGCAGCTGTCTCTAGTATTCTTTTGGTCGGTTAGGTACTATTTGTCACTTGTCGAACTTCCTGCAGCTTGTTTTGTACCTCGGAAAAAGTGGAAAGTGCGGTTTCTGAGTACACTGTTTACAATAAATCTGTCATCTCTCTCTGTTTTTACTCTTTTGCGACATTTTTCTTTACGTTTTGTATGCTCTGTAGTCTGCTTGTGTCGTTTAACCTTGCAAAAATCACAGAATTGGACACTCGAAATGTTATTGTAATTGTAACCATTTTCATCCAATGTTACAACTGGAGACCCCTCACCAATGCTGCTATCCCGTATTATTCCTCAAATTCATGTAATAAAATTACCCTCATTCAATAATAACAAGTTAAAAAAAAAGAAATAATGTAATGTTTATTAAAACAAAAAGTAAACCTGCAAAAGAAATTAACAGACAGTAAAAAAAAACAAATGAAATTTAAATTCTGTTCAAGAACGTCTTTTTTCAAATTAGATTTTATTAGTATATATGGTTAGTATGAAATAGGAAAAAAATCTGTAATTCTACCCTTTTTCTTTATTCCTCGAAATTATGTCCAAGATTGTAATATTTAGGGAATATTTAAATACTTAATATCAAGAATTATCAAAAAATTTCATTAGTTTTTTTTATACATTATAGGTTAGTGTTTAACCACAATCTCATTTGACGTTAAATGATGCGGTGATAGTCACGCTAAGCCTAGAGGGAGACTGGTTCTCAAATGCCGCTGCCGGAACACACCAACAGGTGCTTGTTGACAGATTTTCAATTTGAAGGTGGTAGCTAGCCAGGCGGACTTAGAAAAAGCCCTACCACTAATGCTATAGTTTTATCACGATGTTTTCGTTCATCGAAAGCTCCGACTTAGTTGCTAGTATGCGAACCTACGACGCTGTGTCTGAACACACTACCAATGAGCCATTGTTTCTTCTAATTCGCTTCGTTTTTCTATTACTGATTGCATTTTATTTTTTAATAAAGGTTTTTGATTTTTTTTCAATTTACCTTTTGGTATCGAGTCATGAAATATGTACTCTTTACAATATATTGAAAACATCGACATTTGGTTCGCCCTCATAAATAAATTTACTAACTGCGCTCCAGATAATGAGATGTGGTTCCGGCTTGCATCTCATTGATCGAGTACGAAGCGTGCAGACGCTTTGGTAGAACCACAATATTCGCTGTTATTTCAAAAATTTTGAAAATATGTCCCTATTATTAGAAAATTATTGACAACGCAAATATATACCGCTAACATATTTTTCGCTTTGAACAGCTATTTATCGGAGAAAATTACACTACGAAAACCCGCAACAATACCATATATTACGCATTGGGTATTGCAAACCAAATTATTGGATTAATTGCCGCTAGGAGTGAGATTCCTGAGACGCCGCTGCTTCGTACGAGGTGCTGAGTTTGCAGATTAGTTCACGACTTGTATTTGGGTCCTTGTTTATTATATTTATTTATAGGTCGCTCCACGTTCTCTCTTCCTTTCACGCATTTTTTTATATATTTTTACTTCACCGTGTCTCATCCTGGTGGGACCTATTTACACGGTCCCATCAGCCCCTCTATTGTTTCTTCGAGCCGGATAATTTCCACGCTATAATATCACCGCATACATAAGTTTTTCTTTATTTATTCGGATATATGTATCTCAAGCTCTAAATTTTCCGCTTTCACAATGGTTTTGATTCTCCATATTCGGTATAATTTACTAATATAAGATTCACGTAATTATAATTGGTGAATTATATTTATATTTACGCTCTTTGCCATTATTTCCTGCTTCACTATATTTTAAAATGTCTATAAATTCGCATTCATTAGCATATAAAAATTTTTGATAACGCCATACTTTCAAAATCTGTGTCTTCATTTACCGCATTAGCCACGAACGACTTAATTCATAAAATTCGGCAACCAGAGAAATTACCAAAGACGCAGCCACTATCGTCAGAAAAGATGGCGTTTAAAAAATATATTTTCTTCATCAATTACTTGTAAAATAATAATTGTGTATGTATCTCCGTTAGGCAATATTCCAGCGGTTATCTTTAAAGCGTCATGCGTTAACTTACCTATGAGCAATTGTGAGATTCGCAGAGAGTACAATACCTCATAGGTAAGTTAACGCATGACGCTTTAAAGATAACCGCTGGAATATTGCCTGACGGTGATACATATAAAATAATTTGCGACAATTTGGTAAAAAAATACCAAGACAAACGTGCGTTAGGTACGCATTATTTACACATCATTTTTAGATATAGAATATTGTTCAGCTACATCAAAAAATGTAGACCATTTCATAGAACATTACGTCCTCCGTGTCTGCTCTTAAATTATTTGACATATCGAATTTGACAGACTTCATATAATTTCATTCCGCATTGAGAAAAATAGCTATTCAAACTGCACAAGCATTTGAAATGTCAGTTCGTAGTGTCGAAATTCTGACTACTGAACACTTAATTAATTTGGTTCGAGATCAAATTAACATCTTGGAACAATCAAGTTAACATCTTGTAACGATCAATCACGGTTCACTCACACTTCAATACGAAGAATGTATATAGTGAACCAAATAATAAATTACCCGCAAAATTAAACGAACCACATAACTTAACATACTTTTAAGACTTTCTTCGCGAGTGACAATGCGTTTATCTCGGTACCTCTGTGTACGTTTTATCCCCGCTCCCACTTCCACTCGTGCTCCCGCTTCTGCTACCGCGCTCACTTTGCGGTCATTATGTACTTTTTGCAAGAATAATAATCACCTTCATCTTTACCGTTGTATTCAGTTACAGAATTCATCTACGTCTAAAGAAAGAATTAATTTTATTAAATGTAAACACAGATGTATTAATTGTTTAAGTATTTTCCATACCTCATCGAAATGTTAATCGTCGTCTTTTTGCAAAATATGCAATAAACGACATCACAGCCTTTCATATTTTGATAATGACGTTCCTACAAAAACGCATATTTTTTACATTTTTACTTTCACTCATCCCCTGGTGGGACCTATTTACACGGTCCCACCAGCCCCTTCAAAATTTATGTCGATATTTTGGTTAACATGGATTTAACGTTTCATTATTTCGAGTCAATAAAAATGTTGATATTTTTTTTAGGAGGAACATCCCTATCTTGTTCGTATAAAATGACTACCATAGACTTTTAGCTGTACAGGTATAGGCAATATGTGTCAGCACAAACTTTTGCCAGTGTCACATGTAAAAGGTTTTACTTTTTATTTTTCTTTGATAAAACAGAATCCAGTGAGAAAATTTTTGTTAATTTCTTGTTTAAACACAGTTAAAGTCTTGTGGTACCTACCACAGGTAAATATAAAGGATTTCCTACATATTGTTGATGCAATAAATATTCGTATATTTTTAGACATACACATTTCCATTCGATACCATGGAATAGACAAGTAGAGGTGACTCGTCAATCATAATTAAGGGTAGTTCCCTACACTTGTAGTCAATTTTTGTACTTACTCCAATTTTAACATCACGACAGAGCGGTTGTATGTACTGATTTTATGTGATTCGTATAAATCCTTCTGTAATTGTTTATTATTCAGTTAAGAATTTGAAATAACAGTAGAAATCAAATTAAAGGTTTGCCTTTGAAGCCTTTTAGTGAAAAGGGCTACTAATCAGCGAGACAAGATTTTTGTCACAGTAAATTGTAGCGAATTTCTAAAATATTCATATGCTCGTGATGTACTGCCACTTACCTCTTTGTTCCGTAATTTTGTGAAAATGTCAAAAATTCTTTACAATTTGCTTATTGTAAAATTAAATATGAGATACTAAATCAGTAAAGAAACGAAATTTGTAGGTATTATAAATTGTATGAAACTTGATATTGAACTATTAAGTCCTAACCTATAAAATTGTCGTACTAAAAAAACCAAACAATTTGTTAATGTAGAATATATAAGTATTGAATTGTTGGAAGTATAAGGTATTATTATCAATACTCTTTTGCAATTTTAATGGAAGGTCATTGGTTTATCTACTATATAAGATCTGGGAACAGGATTTGATATACTGTTTAAAGCCATTTTTCACTGGCTCATAGAATTTCAGAAAAGTTATCCAAATTTGTAAAAATCGACATCATTTCGTGCAAGGTTTCCTAAGTATGATAGATTATAGAGAATTTCCAGTCGTAACTTCTGTAATTTTTAGTGGATACGTTGTGTGGTGTGAGAAAGAGTGTCATGAAGAGAGCGTAGACTAGAACAAAAAAAAAAGTTTTGACAGCGAGTATGTCCATGTAGGTAATTGTTGTCACACACCTTAAAACTGTAATGATTACCAGTTCACCATACACTCACAAGTAGCTTCTTATAACCCAATTTGCGTTGAAAAGGTGGTTTGTCTGGCTACCCTGTATCCAATCAATGTAATGGATATTTTCGATTATCATATAGGGTCCACTTTTCATCATAAGTAACAATCTGAGTCAGAAGCCCCTCGTTTGGTATACCTAGTTAATTTATGGTATATGTAAATATGTAATTTATTTACTTACTTATTAAATCTCTATTCATATTATTTAATTTTGTCATTCGAACCTTTAACTCTGTACAAAACGATTGAAATTTATAAAAAACTTCGGTACTAATGTTCGCGTTGAAGAAGTATAACTTCTCACACGCGTACATAAGTATATACACTTATTTTTGTATTTATGTTGTGTATAAATTTTCCAAAAATTTATTTGGCGTGTTAGCTTTAAAATGCCGATGCACAATTTAGTTGATAGGTAATATGCAAATATTTAAATTATTTTGATACTAATATTTAACACTACGGCGACGTCAATTGAAGAATAGAACTCATTAAAAAATATTTTGTAAAATTGATTTATTACAATCAGGATTTTCATATCTTAAAAATATTTAAGATAATAGTACAAAAATGATTTAATTTAACCAAGTAAATAAACTGTTTCGAAATGGCGGCCAAATGGTTCACTTGGGTTTGTTTTCAAATAGAATTTTCCAAACGCGGTCCTGCTTACGCCTTCGCCCATAAAATCGTAATATCCACAGCGATTGGCTAAGTAATCGGTCCAATTCTCACAATGAAATGCAGGGAACGCTTTTGGTGCTCTAATGGATTCTGCAAAATAATTATATGATCTGCTATGACTGCAGGCTTCTGGAATAAAGAAATATAATTAAAATTAGAAGTACATATTGTTAGTGTATTTTATCTAATTTAATATAAAATGTTATTATAATACGAACCCATAATTCTCTGAATACTATCACAACCTGGCTGTGGTGCTTTGCCGCTATTAGGGAAAAAATCTACCGTACCAACAACCGTTTCAATGCCGAGCAATCCTCCACACGTGTGAATGATGTCCACAAATTTTGCATCAGTGGAATCTAATCTCTCTGAATTATCCCGATTTGGAATTTCAAAAAGAGGTCTCGCCGGATCCAGTCCTGAAGTAACATAAATTAATGTAATAATATTTCATATTAGTCTTTTATATTCTTTAATAAGCAATTATCTTCTGGGGAGATCGACAGTAACACTATAAAGCGGGTAATATTTACAGTATCTGTTGTGACGACTTCACGGTGGCTCTCTTGCAAAAATTTTCTAAAGAGGTTTTGTGACATCTCCGAATTCATATTATTATGTTATGCTATGATTTATATCCATAAATAATACTTACCTGTAATCCGATCAATTTTTAATTTTGAATAAGAAGCTGCGATGCCCATGATGTGTGCTCCCAAACTATGACCGATAAGATGAATTTGATCACCGTTGACATTATAATATTTCTTCAATCCATTCAGAAATTCAGCAAATTGCTTCCCAACGGATGTCGTTTGGTTTGCGACCCAGTTATAAAAAATTGAATAGGATGTGTAACTCCAATCGACGGTTATAACGTTAACGTCTTGTACTAGTAAATAGGCATCTTTTATATCTTTAACACATGGCTTATCAGCCGTTGACCTCCATCCGTGAGTCACTATCTTCAAGGGAACGTTTGACAACATTGGTTTGGTTGTATTGTCATATAGTGGTATTGCATGGATCGTTCAAAATTATGAAGTTTTTTTTGTTGTTTCTGTGAATCAAATTTATATGCATACGATAATGAATAAATTTAAACCCTATTATATATGTATTCCGCTAGCTATATTGCAGAACCAATTGACTTTGTAAGCTATCCGTAGAATCAGCATATATCCTGAATAAAAAAAGGGACTGGTCTACATGGCACGCAAAACCTACTGTATAGATTTCAAGCAAACTGTTTGTTTTACTTACAAAAAAAAAATCATGGTAACTTCGTTTTGTAGAAGGTTATTGAATTTTAAGAAACTAAACTACGATTTTTATAAATACCTACGACGCGATCAGCAATGTGTTTTTTCGCCGTAGAGAAGTGTGTAAACAAGGTGGTAGTGGTTCAGGAGAGAAGTCAACAGATAATATTATTAAAAAATATATCTTGTAAGCATTGTATATTTTTGTTTTTAGTTTTTATTACTTTTTTCTATAAGGGCTAAGAAGTGATGATAAAATTTAACAGTAGTAATTTAAAACCCGGAATTGTATCGTATGGGTGAAATAATACTGAAAAAAATACAGTTAAAAAGACCTACAATTAATCCGCATAAAACACATTCTTTATAGAAACTGAATAACCGCTCTTGCGATTGTCCAGAGGGGTAAGGCCTTTTTTATGAAATGGCTACGTCACTCGACTCGAGGTTTCAAGATCATAAACACCAATGATAAAAATAGAGCATAAAGAGATTTTCGTTTTAGCATTAGTTAGGGTAATATATAGTCTTTGAAAAGATAAAGTCCTTGATGTATTTTAGCTAACTTGAAGTCGATAAAAGATATTGGTGAGATACTAGGTGGTAGAGCTACGCTGAAACTATTACTGGTTTCAGAATGAATGGGTCGGCTCGCCCGGGGTAGTACCACCCTCTCACAGAAAGCCGACGTGAAGTAACAGTGCTTGTACTGTTGCGTTTCGTTCGGTCAGTGAGAGCGCCGGAGGCCCACATATATTAAAAGGCCGGCAACGCACTTGCGACTCCCCTGGTGTTGCTAGTGTCTATGGACGGCGGTGATCACTTACCATCAGGTGAGCCACCTGTTCGTTTGCCCCCTATAATATAAAAAAAAAACACTTTGGATCCATGTACTTGGAACACGCAATACATCATATATATACATAACACAATATATGTAGTTAGGTACCTTGTATACAATTTGTATTCAATGTAACTACGTTCTCTAGCAATAGAATGATTTAACGAAGCGCTTAAGTTAACAAAATGAGGTTTGCCATCACCATCAGGAAAATATATCCAATCCTTGCCGTAACCATCGCCATATTTGTTTTTGTCCAATACTGTTGAGAAACCTGTAAAAAATTGAATATGTATTTTATTACCTATTTATTTAAATTGATTGCTCGAAATTGTTCTGTAATATAGATGGAAATAAAAACTGGCTTATTTTTGTTGTATGTACAATAGTTTTTATATGAGCGATTTATATATAGTATGTACATTAGATACAATACAAGTTTTAAATGCATTTTTATTACCTACTTAATGAATATGAAACTGGACTGATTCATTCAACGAGGATATCGTAAACAGTCAATTCGTAATTCCATTATAGTAAAAATTGTATAACCTATAGTGCTATGATTTTTGATAATAATACAACTTTGAATAACGGATACTAATTTCAAGCACCATGTCAAGCAGGTTTTAATATCTAAAGGCTACAGGCTACAGGCTACAGGCTAAAGGCTACAGGGTGGATCAATATGTGAACGACGGTGACGTCTGGAAATGACGCCCTCTCTGTGCATCCACCAAAACCGAATGTAATTATTTATAACTATGTTTTAAAAACGTGAGTTATAATATGTTAATGAAAAGATAAACCAGATCGAGTTTCTTGCCGGTTCTTCTCGATGACTGGGTTGTTTTCCGAACCGGTGGTAACTTTGACGTTCATAAACGCCTTCTCAGGGCCTAAACTGAATAAAGTATTTTTGATTTTTTGATTGAATTTGCAGTAAAGTTAAATTAAGGACTCAATTTTTATTCGGTTCAAAAATATTGTAGATTTCAACTTACCCGTTACAAAATATGCTAATAGAAATATAAATGTAACATTGATTCGAATAATTAATAAATCCATAACTTTTGCAGACTAATTTAGTATTGACTCAGTAATGTTTAATTTTTTCTAAAACTTTATATATTTTTTAAGCAATATAAGCTTAAATGACGTTCTTTACTATTAAGAAATAACATATTTTTATATCGACATCCTTTTTAAATATTTGAAGCAAGTGTGTTATACCTAATTGAACAATTGTAACGAAAACTAATTTATCATTTAATATCAGTTATGTGGTATAAGTTTCATATATTTTATTTCACAATATATTGTCAGAATTCAGTTTTATTGTACTCTGAAAATTTGAACTCTCGTTTTATTGATTATACGAGTATAAACGAGCCACAGATCGACCAATGACAGCCGGGAGTCTGGCACTTTAAAAGATGGTCGCAAAATATCCATATCGATTCCAGTGATAAAATAACGCAAGCAAACGATTTGTGATCCTTCAAACAGAGCCCACACTTTCGTATCCATAAATGACGCTGCCTGGTCTGGCGGTGAATTTCGCTCCTTCAAACTCGATACGGGCTCCTTCGCCAACGTTACTGTGTAGCCCTTGAGCACGCTGCTATCACGATACAGTGACATTGCATTAATTACTTTTCAGATACACCACAGTGCATTCACTACTTTCCACACACACCTTACTTCAACTCACACTCGTACACATTAGGGTGTACGTTATTTCCCAAGTTGGCTTTTTGACTTGGGTATTGTTCAAATCGTTAGTTTATAGCCTAAAAACACTTAAACAACCTTTTTTTTCCGATGCCGTTTAACCGTGCCTAAATGACGATACTTTTCCCATTCATTTAACATGGGGTTTTTTCACTTTTTAGAAATTCATTTTTATCTTGTTACCTCGCAATAGGAAACGACGGAGTTCAACCCGATCTCGCTCTCGACCATCTTACGGACTGACGATCAAGAGCGAGAAATACGGGCCAATGGCTGCGACAAGCTCGCGGCATGGCATGTCCCATGGCGGGACATGGTGATGGAAGAAAACAACCTAAGCCGTGGTTCCGGCACTTTAGCACCCTTGCGCTAGTTGTTATCTAGGATATTTCATCAGCTAGTTCAGTGAAGTTATGAACAACATTCAGTTGAATAGCGTGTAGTTAATTCGAAATAAAACCATTGATTATTATATCTTCGATATTCACGGGTATACTAGTTGTGAAAGCCGGTAGAAATCTACAAGAGGCCAACTGCAATTAAGAACACCTGTATTAATAATATTTGTATATTGCATACTGTCGTCCACAGAAATTAATTGTGCGTAGCGAAATAAATATTATTTTAATCACAAAACTGGCATTATGCTTGAAATATACATAACGATCTATTAGTATTCCTCAGGGTACCTACACTTTAAAAGAAATCCTAGATAGCATTATTCGATTAAAAGCTGTGTGAGGTTTTAAAAAAGTTTAGTAAATAGGTTTTAACTTAAGTGAAAGGACTATCAAAAATTTTGGAGGCACTGAAGTCATCTGAAAGACGGTGGTTTGGTCACAATAATTTACGTGGCGATAAGGCATGCTACGGTAAAATTTTCAAAAAAAAATTAAAAAGCCTAAAGCAAAACAACAATAATTTTTGTAACTTTCGGTATTTGAAATTAATAAATTGATGGCGTACAATATAAACAAAAATTATTGAAATTATAATCTTATTATAATATACCTAATATACACATGCAATGCTCTTAATCACTTAACAATATATTTTGTCTAATAAGTCAACAAAGAATCACTAGCAATTTTAATTACAGTTTAACAAATAGCCTAAACCTACACTCAGTCATTGTAACGGTAAAATATTTTTCAAAATGTGATCATTACTTTCAGTAATTTCGCTATGTACCAAAATAGTACCGAAGCTAATTGAAAATTTACAGAAAGACTGAGTTACGTTACTAAGATATTTTCAAAAGATTTCTAACTCTTAAACGATTACTTTCAATGTGTAAATGGTTTATTTTTATAACTTAATTGATACTGTACATATCTAAGAACTGAAGGTTTTGTAGTTGTACATTTTTCATCGTAGTAACCTTGAATAATCTTTCGAAAATTATAAAGTTTTCTAATCGTTGATTTCCAGAATGCGGGTTTGAAGTACTAGAATAATTAATTGTTATTCATAGGGGTACGCATACCGATCTACGAATAAGAATTATCACGACATGGACGTAGATAAGCAAAGGTACAATTTATAGGTGGTAGAGCTACGCTGAAACTATTACTGGTTTCAGAATGAATGGGTCGGCTCGTCCGGGGTAGTACCACCCTCTCACAGAAAGCCGACATGAAGTAACAGTGTTTGCACTGTTGCGTTTCGTTCGGTCAGTGAGAGCGGCGGAGGCCCACATATATTAAAGGGCCGGCAACGCACTTGCGACTCCCCTGGTGTTGCTAGTGTCTATGGACGGCGGTGATCACTTACCATCAGGTGACCCCTGTTCGTTTGCCTCCTATAATATAAAAAAAAAGGTAAGGTGCAGTTGCCTTCTCGTCTAAGTTATGAATGAGCTCGTACTGGAGTGTTTCCGAAAATAAAAGAAAATTGTAAACAATATTACATATTGAATGATTAAAAATTAATTTTATTGAGCATAGCTGTGCCGCGACTACGTCCGCGTGGAATCTTAATGCAAAAAAACTGTGAATCATATAACCATCTGAATGTATATCTGTTTATCTTGTATATTTGTAATCCGACTCTCGAGATACGTGTGGTACTCAAAACAACAGTTAGTCCGTGCTTCAGACACCTGTTTATATTTATATGATCGACATGCAAGCTCTCGAAACTATTAAATGAAACATATAAATGAGCGGTTTTCTGTAAAACACAGAAATAATCTCATTGTTATCTATACTTTTCATTTCAATAATATTCAGTAACCAATAAAAAGATAATTTTTGCGACATCTGTTGTGAAAAAGTGTAGTCTGTTGTTATCTATACCATAGATATCTATACTCTTCATTGCAATAATATTCTTAACGACAGTAAACCAATAAAACGATAAACTTAGCGACATCTGTTGTGCAAAAATTAAGTCTGCTATTGCTTCTAAAGACGATTTTTCGTAACATTTATGTTCAATTAACAATTTTAGTCTCTTCATTTTTATATTATAACAAATAATATAGGTATAATTGTCCTAAAATGTGATAAGAATCAATAACTTGTAATATTTACAATACACAATTAATTAGAAATGTACAAATTTAATCATAAACCTTATGTGATCGAAAAATAAAAATCATATTTTACTTATTCAAAGTACAAAGTAAGTTATTCAATTTATAGAAATATGTAATATTTGTAATTGGCCAAATTTAGATTGTATATTATAGTAGCAATAGATTTAGAAAATGGTGGTTGAAAGCCATCTATTAGCAATTATGCATATTAATTAATTACTGAACATCTTAGGTTATTAATATTTATTTATGTGAAAAAAAAAATATTAAGCATTTTTCTTTTTGTTCTATGTCTTAGTAATATAATACTGTGGCAATGTTTATTTATGATATAAAATACCCTGGTTTTTAGATGACACTAAAGTCCATTTACTTACCTATTTTTCTCGCGTACTTAACTCCTGTCGTCATTAAAATTACAATAACTTTTGACAGAGTTAACCGATTTTAATGAAACAAAAATTTTATGTTGCTCCAGAATATGCTTGATTATTTTCTTGCTCGTGTTTTATCAGAAACCTAGTACTTTACCAATGATGCCTGTTCAAACAAACTAGACAGACAGACAGACATTTCTAAAAATGATCGAAATGGATTCTATTACTTATTCCTAGACTCCTGCAACATTTTTTTTCTCAAAAATCAAAAAAGTACAGAGACGTTGGATTTACATTCTTATTATATGTATATATTGAGCATGTGAAATCAAACGGTAAGTCGGCGATGCACATTATGTATTGTACTTGTGCCAATTCTGAAAGTATCAATATCATTCGGAACGTGAGGTTGGCATATCTCTTTTCTTGCTATATTTGCATAATGGCATTACGGTGGTAGGTGGAGTTTATTTACCAAAACTGGGAGTGTTTTATACGTTGCAACTATTCTAACATACAGTGATCTAGTGGACTTCCAAATTTCGTGCTTCGATTTCAAATTCATCAGATTTTGATACAAGTGTAAGCTTCTCCTTTTAGATAAACAGATAGTTCACCTACTTTCTCAAGGAAGAATAACTGGAACTCTGATTTATTGGAGTTGCAAACTTTACCACATACCATACAATTTCGTGAGGGCATTAACTTTTCATTATCATACTGCTACATCTTTCTGAGATAGCGTTGTTTGGGTCTACCTTCAAAATGAAATGCATATAACTCTATATCATTGCTCCTTTAATACATTCGACGCATGGCCACGTAACCTACCCCTAGGGGTATTGTATTAACAGAGAGTGGGTTATATCCGAGTCACACTGACTAAAATCCTATGGTGTACCGACCGCCGTTTTGGTTGGGGCGACATGGGACCGAAAACGAAGTTTTTGCCCTAACTGTCACAAATCCTGATTACACTCATAATTTTGAGATACTTACTTTTTTGTAATACTAGTAGTTGCCCGGAATTCCATGAAAAAACACTTAAAATTAATGGAACTATACGCAGTGTCCTCTTAGTAGTTTGTAGCGGAATTATACCGTTATGTTTAAATCTCGCAAGTAATACGTTGCTCCTATTACCAAGCTGGCAGACTGTAACTATCCCATTATATACTTGTTTTATACAGTTTCAAACTGAATCGTTATAAAATTGTATTATAATTTAATAACATATTTTTAATAGTATACTAATAAATTATTTTATTTTAGACAAGCAAATGGAGAAGGAATTTAAACATATGAAGTTAAAATTTAGGAATAGCAAAACATTGTTTCCTTGTATAACCCAACCACTGGGCATTTATTACTTTTAAGTTTACATTTAATCCACATGAATGACTTGTATAAAAGACTAAATACTATATACTACATGTTTAAAGATTTGGAAATATCTTACAATTTTTTTTTCACTTAGTTACTTTTAAATTTAATTTCGGTATTTATATTATAGCTACATTTAAGAGTTCATTGATATTTTGTTCATTTAACGTTTTCTATAAGTACAACGCTTTTTAAAACAAACAATAATGTAAGATATAAAAAAGTGAAAACTTGCTTGTAATAAGTCTCATAGACAGGTTTAACATGCACTGTTTTTTGTTTCAATATGTTACCGTAGCGAAAGAACAGACAAACAACATCTGCAGCTGCAAAGCAATCCTAAAACATTAGATACCAATAATTATTTCTTACTAGACTGATTACTTAGATTTTGCACCTAATAGAGATGACAAAATAATAAAAATAGTAAAATGACCAAATTTAATGGTGTGCGAAATCGATTATCAATAATTAATTATTAACATAATTTCAATTTATTACCATTTAGATAGTCGATTACAATAGATTATTGGAAGAAAACCATTAAAGTTATGGTAACCCTACATACAAAGGAATATAATTCAGACAAAGGATCAGAAGCGGCACTACGAAAGTCCGAAATTAGTCGGATTAAGATTGCACGCGAAGAGCATGTAAACAAATAACAACATATTACACCTTACATACCTGGGTATGTCAGGAAAATTTTTGAAAAAGGTCTTCATTCGAAAGTACTATAATTTGAGTGTCTACCCTGTAAATTTCATAAGGAAATTCGCAATATTATAGCGTTATATAACTGACCGGGTAAGCAACGAATAATGGTCGGGGCGTAGGTAGACGCGGCTTTTGTCATCTGTTAGAATATATTAATATATGATCCAGGTGTTCCCGCCCCTTTTTGAATCGACGTATTTATGTCCCTTTATAAAGTAGTAGTATGTTCTGAGAAGTTGGTAGGGTTTAGGTATACGCCTTTCATGACGCTTAGTGCACATTCGTTCACTGATCGTTGAGACGAACTGTTGTATTGAAATTGATTGCTGTTAGTGCGGAAATATTATAAAAATGGAACGACGAAAGGGTTCGCGAGAGGATCATCAGTCTGGAAAACTCAGAAAAGATGTGAGAAAGAAGAGGAAGCTGCCATTAAATCAACATCAAGCGGAAAAAGAAGAAATGAGAACGAAAAAATAAACCAGTTATCCCATTGTGAAGTGTAATCAATACTTCAAATGCGTTTTACTCGAAACAGTATTTTCAAAATCGGTACCAGAAATATCCCCACAACTACTGGACTGATCGGGATAAAATTTTACACAGTTATGCTGCATACAATTATCTAGTCTTATCGAGCTGTTTTATCGATATCTGGCATAGTTTTTTTTTGGCCAATTACTTGATAAATTTGAGGTGAAAAATCGCCACTTTTATTCAAATGATTGCTACGATCCGAAAAAATCGAATTTTCAAATTCCGGATCGATAAGTACTAGTTCTGTTTCTCTACTTGAACATAAAAATTTTTTTTTAGATAATATTTGGCGGAGTTACGTCTGGCACCGCAAACACTGTCGCCAAAAAACACACCCAGAAAAACAACCATAACTTTTTTACCGTTCCGAAATTTTACAACCCAATTTTCACACAATTTAGATTAAATGCCATACTTCAAAATGTATATCATGGTTTTTCAAAAATATGCAGTTTTATACAAGAAAAAAAATCTGAAACATGAGCGTATTTTTATGTGCTCAGGTATATGTTGCTATATGTTAGCTCTTAAAAATATATCATGCATCTCAGCCACCTCTGTTCCGTCGAAGAGATTTTTTTCCAAACCAGGTCAATTGACAAATTTAAGAAGTAGCAGTCTGCTGCCAAAGCATCTCGATTACATTTTTTTAATGCTGACAGGACACTGATTGGTAATTGATTGATTTCTTTGATTTTTAATATATAATATTGTTTTTAGTAAATGTTTTAAATCTGTTATTTTTATTTCATTTATTCTGGAGGTAAAACAATGCTATATCAAATTAATACTCAATTTAAATCAATAAATAATTAGTAAGTTTTGTTTGCAATGTCGATTTATCGATTACATAAAAAATCGAATCTGCACACCATTAGCCTCATTTAGTTAACTGTTTTTACCCCACGTAGAGGGATTTTGGAAAAAAAAGTTAATTGTTTATACGATAAAATTTAAACAGTTGGGCTGATTCGCCATCAGATCGTTGTTTAGGTGTCGTTGTATTAAAAATATATAGTTATGAAATATCAAAGTTTCATTTATTGTAAACGTTACAATTCGTTTTACCATAACGATAATAAATCGAATTAAAAAAACTTATAACAACGGATCCGTACATTTAACTTGGTTGCCTTTCATTTATAGTCACATATTACTCCTAGCGGAGTTTATAGTTGTCTCTCGTTGCCATCAGAGATCAGGTAAATTCAAATAAGTTGCCAGCACAAATAAAGAGATAGCGTTGCCATAGATACAATACACTACGATATACTGTTTTAGTAATTTCAATTTATTTTTGGATGTTACAAATTTTAATTATAGATATGAAAATAGCTATAAAAAGAAATGTCTAAAAAATTTGTTGTAAAGACTTATTTTTAAGAAGTTTGTTAACTAACTCCGATAATTTCAGTTTAACATATATAACAGAGTTTCCGGTTTAAGAATAATATGTAAAGTGTATAATATATGTAATAATTATGAATATTTGACAATCACACTAAATACTTGACACAGTTTTCATTTTAATCTTAGGTTATATTTATGTTCATTTTTTTTGGTGTCAGTGAAGTTTAGATTTGAAAATTACTCAAAGAATGAAAGGAAGTAGAAAAAACGGCAATGAAACTACAAAGGCTTGGGAATAAAACAACGCAATACTAATTTATTATTGGTTGATTATGGTCGACTTTAATGTCTGTCTAATATTTTTTGAAAAAGGTGTAAATGTATATATAAATTTAATTAAACCTTACCAAATGTTATCCACATGGGTGTTTTAGTTTATTTTAAAGTATTATTATTATATAAATTCCATATTATTTTAAAATCTTATAGTTGTACATAGTAGTCAAACTATCTTCAATTTATTCAGAAAATAGATCAGAAAATTCTCTTTTCAAAACGAAATATAATTTCTTCTCATACCTATTGTGATAGAAAATAAGATTTAGCAAATTAGCAGAATTTTAAAACATAAGAAAATACATAAATCTAAAACAGTGTGATAAGTGACACAAAAATATTAACAGTTATTTAGTTCTTTTAAGGGTGGCGACTTCAATGTTCTAATAAAATATTGGTCTCACTGTTATAACTTTCCAGGAAGTTTTTGTCACATCTCAGAATTTCTTTTTCAGTTAATATTTTTTATTCTCTCCCTGTATGTATAATAAATAATTATATAAAAGAAGATGCCAACAGTGAAATAGGGTAAAATAAAGAAAATATATAAAAAAAAGCTACCAAATCCAACCAAAAACTTTTCTGTAATATAACTTGATTGTGACAATAGGATTCATCTGCCTTGCCCCTATTTTTGTGTAAGTCGATTTTATTGTTTATCAGTAATTTTGTAAAAGTACATACAAAGATTTTATTTTATATTTTTTTAGAATATTATAAAAGTTTGTATGTCAAATAAAATATTGATAATTTATATTAAATTATTATTCATAATGTGTAATTATTCATAGAATGGAAACACCAAAGCCATTTTTTTATAAATTTTACAGTCTTTGAGTTTTCGTTTCAGTAATCTCGTATTTGTATGTAATATAAAACTTAATATGTACGATCCTATTTAAAATAATAAGATAATTATTTCAAAGTATTAAATGTTCATTAGGCTAAAAAGGTTTTCAAGAAAAAAATATCATAAGACATAACTTAGGTGTCCAAATGGGCATAGATTATGAGTGGATCTGTGTTACAAACCTTCTAGAATCTAGATTTTATACAGGCATAGACAACATTATGTACTTCTAAGCTTTTCAAGCTTCATGAAAACAACGGATTAGTATGTATGGTAGTGCGTTAGATTGATTGCGCCGCAAATTAATTTCTCGGGTAAGTTGTTGTATTTAATATTTATATCGCTTTGTCTCTTTCTTAATCTTCAAGAGAACTTGGCTTCACTTTAATCCCAAAATCAATTCGTTTCACACTCGATTCATAAACTACACTGTTGACAATTTATACGGGGTGTGTGCTCTATATTTTCGTTTAGGTACAATAAGAAAGTTATAATTTATATACTATAAAAACAGTTGTTAGTTTCTAAAGGACGTCATGTGAAAAAAAATCATTACAAAATTTAGTATTAATGGTTGTTTCGTCAACGTTATGTGAAAGAGGTTAGTTCATTAGTCTTTCTTCACTAATTTCAGCTTTATGTTTTTTCAGTATTTTGTAAGGTGAGGAATGAATGTGAACAAACCAAATTAAATTTGCTTTTCATTAAAGGGAACAAATTTGAAATAAGTTACTGCAAAGTCAGAATGGCAACTTTGGAGCAGCAGGCTTCAAAACTTTTGGATTTTAACCAAAAATTAGACATCACTTTATTGGATAATATTGTTGGATGTTTATATTCAAGTGTTGGGGAACAGCAGCGTATTGCTCAAGATATATTGACAGCTCTCAAAGAACACCCCGATGCTTGGACTCGAGTTGATACAATTTTGGAATATTCTCAGAATCAGGAAACAAAATACTATGCATTACAAATATTAGAACAAGTCATACAAACACGATGGAAAATTTTACCTAGAAACCAATGTGAAGGTATTAAAAAATATATTGTTGGCCTCATCATCAAAAATTCATCTGACCCAACTTCAATGGATAATAATAAAGTTTACTTGAAGAAATTAAACATGATTCTTATTCAAGTGTTAAAGAGGGAATGGCCTCATAATTGGGAATCATTATAAGTGATATTGTTGGTGCATCAAAAACAAATGAGAGCCTATGCCAAAACAATATGGTGATCCTGAAGTTACTAAGTGAAGAAGTGTTTATCTTTAGTATAGGACAACTCACACAAACAAAAGCAAAACATCTTAAGGACACTATGTGTGCAGAGTTTAGTCAAATATTTCAACTATGTCAATTTGTTCTTGAAAATTCACAAAATGCACCATTAGTTGATGCAACTCTACACACCCTTTTGAGATTTTTAAACTGGATCCCACTTGGTTATATATTTGAAATGAAGTTGATTAGCACTTTAATTTTCAAATTCTTGAATGTTCCAATGTTCCGTAATGTAACATTGAGCTGTTTGACAGAAATTGCTGGTGTGACAGTGACTAATTATGAAGAACAACTTGTGGCTTTGCTAGTACAAACTATGGAGCAACTAGAGGCTATGCTTCCACTTACCACTAATATACGAGAGGCCTATGCTGCAGGTCGAGATCAAGAGCAAGTGTTTATACAAAACCTGGCTTTATTTCTCTGCACTTATTTAAAGGAACATGGGCCACTGATTGAAAGGAGAGGTCTGACAAATACATTAATGAATGCACTTAGATATTTAGTGTTGATATCTGAAGTGGATGATGTAGAGGTATTCAAGATTTGCTTAGAGTTTTGGAATGCCTTAGCCAGTGATTTGTATAAAATAGCACCATGCTCTAATTCTTCAAGTTTATATACACTTGGGAAAAATGTCAGCAGAAAGGCTTTGTATGCTGATGTGCTAAGTAGTATACGTTATATCATGATATCCAGAATGGCAAAGCCTGAAGAAGTTTTAGTTGTGGAAAACGAGAATGGTGAAGTTGTTAGGGAGTTTATGAAGGATACAGATACAATAAATTTGTATAAGAACATGAAAGAAACATTAGTTTATTTGACTCATGTAGATTATCAAGACACTGAACGTATTATGACAGAGAAACTCCAAAACCAAGTTAATGGTTCTGAATGGTCTTGGAAAAATCTTAACACACTTTGTTGGGCTATTGGATCAATTTCTGGTGCAATGACTGAGGAAGATGAAAAACGTTTTCTTGTTGTTGTCATTAAAGAACTTTTGGGTTTGTGTGAACAGAAGAAAGGTAAAGATAATAAAGCAATTATTGCTAGTAATATAATGTATGTTGTTGGCCAATATCCAAGATTTTTGAGAGCACACTGGAAGTTTTTGAAGACAGTTGTGAATAAACTATTTGAATTCATGCATGAGACTCATGATGGTGTCCAGGACATGGCATGTGACACTTTCATTAAAATAGCACTTAAGTGTCGTCGTCATTTTGTTACAACTCAAGTTGGTGAAGCTTGTCCATTTATAGAAGAAATTTTAAGCACTATCAGTTCCATTATCTGTGATCTACAGACATTACAAGTTCACACATTTTATGAGGCTGTGGGTTACATGATCAGTGCTCAAGTGGATCAAGTGGCCCAAGAACAACTTATTGAAAAGTACATGCTTTTACCTAATCAGGTTTGGGATGACATTATATCTCAGGCGTCCCACAATGTTGATATACTTAAAGATCCAGAGGCAGTTAAACAACTTGTGAGCATTCTTAAAACAAATGTACGTGCTTGTCGAGCATTGGGTCATCCATATGTTGTACAACTGGGGAGAATATATTTGGATATGTTAAATGTTTACAAAGTGATGTCAGAAAACATAAGCCAAGCCATTGCTTTGAATGGTGTTGCTGTTACCAAGCAACCACTTATTAAAAATATGAGAATAATTAAAAAAGAAACCCTGAAATTAATTGCTAGTTGGGTATCAAGATCCACAGATAATAGTATGGTTTTAGAAAACTTTATCCCACCACTTCTAGATGCCGTCCTTTTGGATTATCAAAGGACAGCAGTGCCAGATGCAAGGGAACCTGAGGTATTGTCCTGTATGGGTGCAATTGTTCACAAATTAGGAGGTAATATCACATCAGAAGTACCAAAGATATTTGACGCTGTTTTTGAATGTACTCTTGAGATGATCAACAAAGATTTTGAAGAGTACCCTGAGCACAGGACAGAGTTTTTCCTGTTACTACAGGCAGTGAATACAAATTGTTTTAAAGCATTCCTAAGTATACCACCAGCACAATTCAAGTTGGTATTGGACTCTATAATTTGGGCATTTAAACATACTATGAGGAATGTGGCTGATACAGGTCTTCAGATCATGTATAGATTGCTGCAGAATGTTGAACAACATCCTCAAGCAGCACAAGGCTTCTACCAAACATATTTATGTGATATTTTGGAGCATGTTTTCAGTGTAGTTACTGACACATCTCATGGTGCAGGACTTACAATGCATGCAACTATTCTAGCTTACATATTCTCTTTGGTGGAAACTGGCAGAGTCACTGTACCTCTTGGACCTACACCAGACAATATTCTTTACATTCAGGTATGGTATATAAATTAAAATCTAAATAATTTATGTATTGGAACTATTTTATTTATACTTATTATTTGACTATTTTCAGGAATATGTGGCAAATCTCTTAAAAACTGCATTCCCTCACATAACAGATAATCAAGTTAAAATCACAGTACAAGGGCTCTTTAACCTGGATCAAGATATCCCAGCTTTTAAGGATCATTTGAGAGACTTTTTAGTACAAATAAGAGTAAGTTATTATCAATAATAATTTTATATAATACTCATAATGCTTAAAAAATCTCTTAGTATGTTGTTATATATGTACATACTGATTCTTAGGGGGTTATGATAACTTCGTAATTAAACATTACCTAATGTATATACATACATAAAGAGAAAATATGCTTAAAATACCATCCTGGGATAAGATTAAAAGAATAATTGTGCTCATATTTGTAATATATTATATCCAGACTTTTGTTACAATATTTAAATTTGTAGTGATTGAAATGGTCATCATTTATATGCAAATATATATTTAAATATTTACAGCAACTCCAACTGGTTAAATATGCATATTAAAGTAGTTTTTAATTTAATAACTAACTTATTTTGTTGACAAATTTCACTACTCAGGACAAATAAATTTATAGTAATTCTCATTAATCTGATTAAGACTTTTTAATGTAGTCTCTTGCCACCATAACATGGTGTAGTTTAGTAGTAGAAGATCTGTTCACCGTGTTGTTGAAAATTGTTAATAAAACATTTTTCCAGCCGGAACAAGGATAAACATTAAAAATTCTATATATTTTACACTTTCTGCAGTTGATATACTGCAAGGTTTAAAATATACTACCAATTATATACCATAAATGATGTTGCATTATTTTATTTACATGAACTAAAATAATACTATTTAATCATAAGCATATCTTACTAATAGGGTAATTAGAAAAGTATTGAAAAATTAACTGTAAAAAAATTATTAACTTTGTATTGCATGAAATATAGTTATTGTTTTTAAAGAAGTTATTTTGAATGTTGTTGCATTTCCCTTCACATGCAGCAGATTGATTCAAAACTTGTGTTCCAAAAATAACATTATATTTATCAATACTATAATATATGTAATATGTATATGAAATGTAATAAACATTTTCAAGTAACACATTTTATTTTAATGTTGATGTACATGTGTTGTATCTATATTTTAACTGGTTTTTAATTGTTGTATTAAAGTTGAGCCCTGGCGTTATTGTCAAATAATTAGTTACCCTACTTTCATCACTGGTAGGTTGCATGAATTAAAATAGTTATTTGCTTGATAATATTGTTAATATTTATATACAAATAAAACCAACTTTGATATGACATTATGTATGTCACATTTTCATAAATATCGATAATATAGTCTGCCTATGATGTCAAATTAATATCAATTTTTTACTGGAAAATGATGTAATGTTTTCATATAAATATATTGCTCTGTATGGAGTACAGAGCCATAATGAATTTATGTATATGATAAGAAAAATAAAAAAAAAATGTTTAAAAAAATTGTTGTTCCATTAGTTCGTTTTGGTTTCTCACTTAATATTTAATGAAAATTAATAACATTTTAGTCTACATACCATATAATTATTTTTTCAGGAATACACAGGTGCCGATGATAGTGATTTGTATTTGGAAGAGCGTTTGCTTGCATTACGTCAAGCACAAGAGGAGAAGAGAAGAGTACAGATGTCAGTGCCGGGCATTCTAAATCCGCATGAGTTGCCGGAAGAGATGCAAGATTGAGTATAAAAATAAGACGAAAATGATATATTATGGTAACAGTTCACATAACTGAAATGCTTGATATAAATCAATTCTAAGGTATAAAGCGGTTCTAAGAGTAATTTTCTATTATGTTTTACACTTGTTTTAATTCGCGCTTACTACTCGTGTTGATTGTGCTTCGTATGATCATTATCCAATGCATAATAGGTACAGTTTACTTACTTCATATTATGCACCACAGTTTGTTAGTCTACGGTGAGATAGCTTTACGGGCCTATGTAGTAAAAGCACATAATGTTTGAAACTCAAAGTTATAAAGGGTATTTATTACTTGAATAAAATTATTTCCATAAATATGTACAGATAATTGGTTAATAAATTACCTTTTTGGATTTTTTGGAAGTTGGTGTAGTAAAAAGGTTTGGTAACTATGCTATAAACATTATTACTATATATAATAAAGAATTTGATATGTTAACAAATATTCTGATTAATATGGTAACGTAACATTTATTTTCATAATTTTTTGAATTATGTTCGTAATCATTTTAGGGACTGATGCGATAATGATCAATATGGTTTAGCAAAAAATGTAACTCCATCTCAACTGTTTTATGTCGTAATGAAATGTACAAACGTCCAGCTTATTTGTGGCGTATATGCCTAAACACAAACTTATAATACAAGTCAATGTTTTACTAATAAAATAATAATAGAAATAATATAACATCGCATACCTAGTGTTGACAAGAAAGCATTATACAATCATTTAGGAAATATTTTCAAACTTACATTACAAAATACAGAGCGTAGTGCTTGTACTTGGTATTATAATAGCTTGTCGGCTATATTTCGCATAGCATAGCATTATCATAAATGTCACAAACATACCAACTCATGCATTTAAGAAGCCATTTTTGTTATTAAGAAGAAGAAATTCCTTAAATAACGTGTTATTGTGCGAACCAAGTGTCGATTGTTAATGAAAATTTAATTTATTTTCGAGTCACACAACAAATACATAAATTGTTACTGGTTTATTGGTACAAAAAAGGATTTTATTGCTCCTAAATCTTATTCTTATGTGGTGGAAATATATTTTTTAAATTGTTATGACATGAATATTAACTAAAAATCAGAGCCATAAACGTACTTAATAAAATGAGTTCTCACCTTCCAGACAACAGAAGATATAACCTATTAATTTTCTCCCTTAAAGAAGCAGTTATATATGTGCATATTAAATTATATTTCCGGATAATGTTTTACTTTGCACTGTTATAATAATTCTTATAATATATGTTTTAATTTATTTTATGTTGTAGGATAGCATTTATTCCTAGATCCATAGACTCGATCAACAGCGTCGAAATAATCAGTAGGTACTTAAGATATGTAAGTACATAAGTGTCTGATTTGTAAATAGTTTGTAACAAGAATGCCTTAGTTTAGTAAAAATAAAGGTTTGGATAATTTTGTCCTATGGGCTTCTAAAATATGTATAATAATATTTAATAATTATTTTATACGTATTTTAGATGCGATTACTATTAATACTAACGGACTAGTTTAAGTTATAACTTTTATGTGATCTGTTGCCATTATGAATTTCTTATCTTGTGCTCATAAAATAATATCTACTTTGTCAGTTTGTATAAAGGTCTGCATGGTAAATGCAAGGCGATGAATGTAAGTGAAAGAGATACAATCCCTTTGGTATGTTTTGCAAGCACAAGATAGTGTTGAGCCTTTATTAATATAATAGGCAGGAAATCAAGCATAAATTACAATGCTTGAGTAATATAAAGTTTCTAAGTAACCTTCAAATGTAGGTAATGAAATCTCTGTGATGGAAACCAGTGTTGGATGTTAACATGCGTGCAACAGAATCTGAGTATTACATGTAGATTCTAGATAAACTTTATGAAGTAAATTGCTGTTAGTAATATTTTTTATGTTTTGTTTAATGATATCAGAACTAATTTCATTAAGATTTCGGAATCTAATCTTATATGATAGGTTTCTGAATGCATTTGGGTCCGATTAACTGTCAGTTTTTCAATTTTGTGTTTTAAATAAATAAATAAATAAATATTAGTAGATTTGTTTGATTTTTATTTGCCATGCCGTATCGTGAATAGATTGAAAATATTCAGGTGATCAGTCAAATTCGCCATTTAACAATGTATGTCTGAGTAACATTATAATATTAGGATTCGCACACTAAAACTGTGGTGTGGAGGTTAAACTCTATTGTATTATACATTCGTATGATTCGGCAGTTAACAAATATTGCTAATGTTAGGTCAGTGTGCTTACTCTTACAGTTTAATGTTCTTACTATGGATTTGTGGTAACTACTACCTACAATAGTAATTGTACCTACTACATTGACAGGCAGTTCGAGCAACTTTTGACTTTGGAATTCGCAAAACACTGAATAACATGTTTAATGGAATTAATACCTTAATCATACCCTTGCTTATATTCCCAAATATAAGGAATAAGTTAAACGAGATCCGACCTGTAGTCACACTATTTCAATACTGGAGACATATCATATAAGTTTTTTAGGTTAGATCATAGAAATAGTTCCTATTTTCCATACAATCATGATTCGTACATATAGAGGTGAGTCATTCTGTACATGCACTAGAAATTACAATAAACGGAAAAATATATTTATTAAGCTAAAAAATAATGACATTCCCAATAGAGTTCCTATTTTTATAAGATGGCCACATGTGTGTTTGCGCAATTCCACCATTGCCACGTGGATAGAATCATAAACGGAAGGGATTGTGTCAAACATCAATTGTTTTTATATCAATGTTATCCCCACCGTACTATCTGTAAAAAAAAATCACAAGTGTAGTCCGGGTCAAACTAGCTGATCTGAATATAGCTTTAACTTTGATTTTGCGCATAGTACAGTCAAGAGGTTAATGCAAAACAATGTCAAAATATTATTACAGGAATTTAAAATTGGCATTTATTAATCTTTAAGTTGTTTCGATATCATACGTACAGTATAATATGTTTTAATTAATTATGACCCATGAAGATATTTGCCTATTATATTAAGTAAAATGGATGTGGCAGTACCACGTTGTATGTTGCTGCTTTCAGAAGACTTTATATGTGAAGTGAAGTTGAAACAACTAA
Source organism: Antheraea assamensis (assembly GCA_035772565.1). Classification (NCBI taxonomy): domain Eukaryota; kingdom Metazoa; phylum Arthropoda; class Insecta; order Lepidoptera; family Saturniidae; genus Antheraea; species Antheraea assamensis. Next base: position 3,290,585 of record JAQQSE010000076.1, read on the forward strand.
TTTACGAAAACTTGTTCATTTAAATTGAACGGTCATATACATAGAAACAAAATATACATATAGATTATTTGAAAATTACAGTTGCAGAGAAAAATGAACAGATACTATTAATTAAATAATTGTTGGAGTAATAAAAATCAAACTGGAAATGGACATCATTAGCTGAATAATAAAGTAATAGACAGAGCACCTTAATTACATTTCACCACATTATGTACTTGTCAGTTATAATTAGCGCCAGATAAAATTTGATTATTTGGTGCTTGCGTACTTGAAATAAATGATCCGCCTTATACAGTATTTGCTTCTGTCAGTAGGTTATATCTTGCAGGTATTATGTATGTCGCTACAATAGGGTTATTGTAGATGAAATACATTCGTATTAAATGAATATTTTGTAATAAAAAAAAGGTGTGTGTGCGATTCACACACGATAGAAGTGAAACTTTAGTAAATCGACAAAAGAATGAGATGAATATATATAACAAGGTTAGGATAATTACAAAGTTTATTTGTATAAAAATGGAAGTATTTTGATTAATTTTAAATGATTTTTTTCATGAATCACTCCACTAGGGAGTGCTCCTGCACCCCAGAGTCCACCGAGCTTCCCAGCTGCGTCCTCTGCGAGCAATCGGGTCACAACGCGAACTATCACGGGTGTTTCCGCGCGCCCCGCTCGACCCGTCCCTGCCACGACAGGCGTGTGTCCCCGTCCAGGGCGCATGTCCCGCCATCCCGGTCGAAACCACCTCCTCCTCCGCCCGTACAACGACAGAAGGCTTTTCCTGTCCTGCCGGGTACCCTCAGTGCACCAGCAGCACCCACACCAGCGCCGAGCGCGCTCTCTTGGCGCGTAAGGCCGTCCCCGTCAGCTCCCTCGGCTCCTAAAGCCAAATCCCAGCCTCACAAGGCCCAGTCCACTCCTGCACCACCTACCGCGTATTTAGTATCGACCACCGGTATCGACTTGATAGCTCAACTCTTTTTAGTATACGATGTACAAGAAATACTCGCGTTCAACGCGCTCGTCAATAGTACGTCTGAGCTCGGGCTCTTAAACGCGATCTCAGCTTTTCCGGCCGTTGCGAATACGTTACAACGTCTAACCCGCGCCGCCCATAAATAAATTCGCGATAATCAAAATATCAGTTCGAACCCGCGTGTTCATATACATTAGACCGATACATTAGGAACTCGTACGTAATTGTATAGTTAAGTTGACACCGCGCAATTATTCTTTATTTTTTCGCACTATGTCCTCTTAAAAGATGCATATTTGCGCCCACGCCCGCGACTCTCTCCGCTCACGCCGCCGTGAGCGGGGGGTGAAGTTACGATCCCGCACACTTATCGCGATTTTTCTTGTAACAACTCGACCCTAGGTTTGTCCCTCGATGTAGAGCCCTCAAGTATGTTACTCGAGCGAATACAGTGACTCACGCTAGTTTTTCATTTACACAGATCACACCACACACGTGCACACCTAGGTACACATAGTGGTGGGCTATTTTTTTGCCCTTTACGGACTGAAATAGGTCACACAACTTAGTAGTCAGATGCAAAATATACACATATACATTCGTGAAACATGCATGGTCACACATGCATTTTTCACGAATTCATATCTGTATGAAATGGATAGTTAGCTTAGCTTAGTCAGATCGGGAAATTCAGCAACAGTTCAAGCCGAGGCGCACCGAGTGCCCTTGCGTTGATTCCTTAAACAAATCGGGTGAGTACCTTAAGCGCTCCCCTTAGTAGTCCTGTGTAACTGTAGAGGCCTGACGAAGCCAACAGTGTACGTCAGATCGAAAAAAAAAGCGCTGGACGGGCGCTTTAATGGTAACGAATGTCAATAAACAACAATAAAGAGAAAAAATATCCACAAGAAAAATAAAAGTATGAAAATAGCAATAATAAAATAATTGACAACAACAAAACTATTCTGAATGCGACTATACTGCAACTATCACGTGTCACGACGGGTACAATAGGGAGAGAACGCGCTCGGGCGAGCGCTGCTTCGCCTTCACTTTTTCACTTCTCTTCGATACCAAAATTTGTGTTCTGCGCATTTACTTCAGAGCGGTCATAAATTTTGACGCAAACTATAAATTATACTTAAAGCATGAATGTTCAATTACAAATATGCACAGTAAAAATATGACAATAAAGTAAAGAATGACAAAAATGTAGTTTAATTTTGATGAATTTAGGACAATCGCTCTACAATTGAGTTATTGTCAGGCACAAGTATTAAGAGATACATAATGTAAGTAGGATGAGCAATAGAAGAAAGTAAAACAACATCGAGAGTAAAACTATTCCTGGCACAATGAAAGAATATGTTACCAGGCGATTCTCTAAGTTACGTTAATAAAAAGAGTGACTTCTAATCCTTGATTTAGCCTGATGAACTGGTGTCAAGCTTGACCATGCAAGAGAAGACAAACGGCGAAGGTGTTAGTTTTGCTAACATCTATAAAAAAAAACACCGCTTTAAGAGCCTTCTAATTTTTATAAAAATGTCATCTGTCTTGCCATGCATTAAAAAGCAATCCGGTGCCAAAGAAAATTAATATGATTCCGTAGTATAAATCTTGTAATGGTTCATGGACCTAAACTGAACTATAAATTTAACACAGGTCTATAGATTAATTGCCTGAGATACCAGTGACTCGGAATTCAGGCAAGGACTGTGCCAAGACCTAAAGTACCGTAAGGCTTAAACACTAGGGGTGTGCAAATATTCGAACTAAGAATGGTTCGTATGCAAATCGAACCGAAACCGAATAGAAAGCACATTTTTATTAAATATTTTCACTAATGGGACTTTATTATTGTATTAAAATTGTTTTTCAAATGCATATAAATATTTTTTTAAATGATTGTTTTTTAGTCGTTAACTATTTTTCTGAAATTTGAATTATTAAAATAGAGAAAAATATAGCATATTTTCCTATAACTAATAATTTAATAATTCTTATTTGTTTTAAAAATATTCGAATGTTTGAATTATTGCATTTGTTCAAATTATTCGGATAGTTCGATTATTTAATTCGGATCGAACATCATTTTTCAATTCACTTCGAACATTATTCGCATACCCCTAATAAAGACCTAATATCACATGATGATTTCTAATTGGTAACTTTTAGAATTACCGGATATCTTACTTTAGACCTGTAAAAGGTAAGAGAATCGTAGTCCGGTGAAACTGGCAAGGCCTTGCCAGGCTAACAGTGTGGGTCAGTTCGAAAAAAAGGTAAGAGAATCGCTTGAAAGCAATTCTTGCTGTCAGGGAAGATAATCGACCTGTTTAATTTGTGAGCATTTATAAATAACATAGCTTCAGGAATAGCGATAGCTTGCCCAGTAAACACTATTGTAACATAACGACATTTTAACCTTCTATTAGTGCAGATAAAGGTCTATAAACAATTAAATTTAAAACATACCGAAGGCATATGCGGAATTTTGGTAATAGTACCTTAATTGTCAATATTTCACCATATTTGGCTAATAACAGTGCATAGCAAAAGAAATATTCCCTAATTTAATGAAAATAAGCAAAGTTTAAATCAGGCTGCAGAAGTAGTCATAGAAATTATCGATCTATTTTTGTACGTTCGTCGTTGAGTAAAATTTGCTGACATGATGATGCTTTTTGTAGACAATACTTAATTTTAAAGGGAAAAGAATAGATTCGCACAAAGGATAGGTAGAAGTTGGGCATGTGAATAATATTTTAAAATAAATTTCTCATTGTTTGGGTTAATTCTTATTGCTAAATGCACATGAAACGGAATGTAAGAGACCTTGCCTTATTAATGTTCCACGGGTTCCCAGTAGAATCAAGATCGACGGCAATTTAGTGGGGTTAGTTGACAATACTGTATTCTTGGGTATCACACTTGATTCTAAATTACAATGCAGTCCTAAAAAATTGGCGAGACGATTATGTTCTGCTGCATTCGCAGTACATAAGATTACCTGGTAACAGATTAACAGATATTGCCACTGCTAGGTTAGTCTACTTCAGTTTACTTCTATAGCTTAATGTCTTATGCTATTTTGCCACTTTGCAGGCTCTTAGCCAGTTTCAAGACACATGTTGTACATTTGCATTTAGGATGTGCAAATCCATCAATAATGTCAAAGGTCTTGCTTCACAGTGTGTCGGGCAGATATGGCTTGGATCTGTGAAAGTAATGCTCTGGCCTTTATTCTGGAAGGACAATAGATAAGGCTAGCAATCTGCTAGTGTGCATCCCGAGATGCAGCGATAATCGTGCCAATTAAGACGAATGACATCGTGATGTTAGTCATATCGGTTTGAATTGGCTTTAATAAGATTGCGTGATATCTTGAATGGGCTCGAGTAGAGTTGAAATCGAAGGATAAAAGGGTTGCCATGGTACAACCCAAGGTATTCTGAAGCAACCTCCAAATAAAGGGAATGGGCGTCGATCCTAGAAAATTTGTCAGCCACTCTTTTTGACATTTGTCTTTACTCTTGATGTACTGGAGCTTTACGTTGAAACGAAGGATAAACTCCATCTGTCTGACTTGTCTTGGTGATGTATCAAAGCACATGTTAACGACTTGTGAAAACTGTACTAAGAAGTGTTTATTAGACTCATACTTACATGCGGAAACTTATAAATGGGCATAATTTATGTCTAAATACATTATTTAAATTTTTTATTTAGCTGTATGTTTTCCTAAGAGTTTAAAATAAAATAAATTGCGAGCAATGCAAAGTCGTATGTTAGGTTGCGACTTCAAACGTATATGTGCTTCTTCAAGTAAAGTACAAGGAGTTCATAAAAACCACCTGGTTGTTGTTGTTTTAGGCCAGTTGCAATTGCCATGTTGATAACGATGTGACGTCTATCCTAAGAGCTAACGGGGCGTTTGGCCAGAAGAATGTAGTGCTCACTGCAGAAGCGATGTTGTCCATGCAATGCTCAAAGGTCATTTCCACTAGTTATATACGAGCGTCCTTCTGGCCGCGAGTACTGAATTCTTAGTTCGTATATTTAATTGTATCTTTTTTCTCTAAAAAGCCTATGTGCCATTCAAAAGGGTTGACAGCCCACTTGCGGTCTTTGAGTCGATTTGAGTATGAATTCTCAAGCCTTTCGATAATGTATGGATTAAGCGGTAAGAAATATGTTTGCTTTTCTGGCAGCTTTGAGTTCGAAATCTTGGGTTTTTTGTACTGGCAACATTGAGGGGCACATGTCAAAATTTTTGATCAGAAAAGAAAAGGTTGACTCAGGAATTTTCTATGTAGCGGTTGATAAGATATTATTTATTAAAAAATAATAATTAATCGATATGTCGTCAAGTGAAGAGGTGCCAGCGGCACAATCAAAGAAAGATACCAGTGAACAATCCGTCGCCCTTATTGGAACAAGTGCTGTTTCTGCTGATGATAATGTCGATGTAAGTTTTTTTAGGATAAAATTAGTGTTCAGAAAATGCCATTGTTTAAAATTTCAAGTAAGGCTTCAGTTTCAGGAAAACAATAATTTTTTACATAACCTTTATATTGTGTTTAATCTTGACCTACTTTGATTTTTTTATTTGCTTTGGCTTTTACAGACCAATACACAAGCTGAAGCAGAGCGTCATGGAACACAACCAACTAAATTAGAATCTTTTTTTGCTATTACTAAATCACTTATCATAAGAGCTTTAGTGGTTTATTTTATTACATCAATGTTTCGACAACCATCAGCTCCAAAGACAGATGTAAATAATCCAGCTGGAACACCTCAGGTGGCTGCCATTAACATGTTTGCCAATGGGACTATATTAGACATGTATTGTTATTTATCAGAAAAAGAAGTTTTCGGAGATTTTGACAATGCCAATTTGATATGGAAACAAAATAATTTGGTGTATGGTGATTGGTATGCAGGACCAAATAAAGATGGCTCTTTTACTTTTGAAACAAACATCACATCTTCTGATTCATTGAGAAACAATGGATCAATATATCTACATGTGTTTGTAGTTCAGTCTGGTAAATCACCAGATCCCAAAAACCAAAATAATTATGGTGGACCCTATGTTTCATATGGGAAGAAAATGTTAAACAAATACAAGAAACTTCGCTACCAAAAAACTCACAATTTGTTAACAGGACAAACTGAAAAATCTGAGGAAGAAATAATAAAAGCAGAAACTTTAAAAGAAGAAATTGTTTCACATTGGCATCCTAATTTGACTATAAACATGGTTACTGATCAAACCAACTGGTTGCGTGGTAGTGTACCTCCACCATTAGATGAGTTTATATACTTTTTACCTGATGGGAAACAATATAAACCAGCTGTTTTCCTGAATGACTATTGGAATATGATGCGTGATTATGTTCCTATTAACAAAACTACGACAACTCTTGCTTTACAGCTTACATTTCAGCCACTAAGTCTTTTCAAATGGCAGTTGTATACAGCACAAGCAATGAGGGATAAATTAAGTATGTTCTCAGCTTTAGGTGCAGAAGAACAAGATGAAGAACAAGATACTGTAAAAGAATTATTATTAGAGACATCTCCATATCTGTTAGCCTTAACATTCTCCGTCTCAGTGTTGCACTCAATATTTGAACTCTTAGCTTTTAAAAATGATATACAATTTTGGAATAACAGACAGTCACTAGAAGGCTTATCTGTTCGATCAGTGTTCTTTAATGTCTTTCAATCAACTGTGGTTCTGTTATATGTATTAGATAATGAAACCAATGTTATGGTTAGAATTTCTTGCTTCATTGGTTTAATTATTGAAATATGGAAGATAAACAAAGTTATGGATGTTAAAATAAATCGTGAGCAACGAATATTTGGAATTCCAAAACTTACATTCACTGATAAAGGTTCTTATGTTGCATCTAGTACCAAAGAATATGATATGTTGGCTTTCCAATACCTAAGTTGGGCTTGTTTTCCTCTCCTAATTGGATATGGAGTTTACTCCTTGTTATATCAAGAGCATAAGGGATGGTACTCATTTATTCTAAACATGATGTATGGTTATTTACTAACCTTTGGATTTATCATGATGACTCCACAATTGTTCATAAATTACAAATTAAAGTCTGTTGCTCATCTTCCATGGCGTATGATGACATACAAATTCCTTAACACATTCATAGATGATATATTTGCATTTGTAATAAAAATGCCTACGATGTACAGGTTAGGATGCTTTAGAGATGGTAAGTTTGTTTTTTACAATTTGTTAATTTCGCGTTACATAAGACAGTGCTAAAAATTTTCTTTGTATTACAGATATAGTCTTCTTTATCTTTTTGTACCAACGTTGGATCTACAAGGTGGACCATAAGCGGGTGAATGAATTTGGCTTCTCTGGTGAAATGGAAGAACAGCAAAACCAAGGGAACACTGATACACTGTCTATTACTGACACTGCAAAGGATTCTGGTGACAAGAAGAATGATTAAATTCTTTGTTTACGACCTCAGAATTACTGTTTATTAATGTTACAGTGAACTATACATTATCAGTTGATATCACAAACATGATGATACTTAGTACAAATCTAATAATGAAAATAAGTAAAAAATTTGCATACAGTAATTTTGTGATGGTCTGATGGATCAGGTGTAAGACACTTTCACCAAGGTAAGGTGTATATGTGATTTTAAACATAAGTTCAGTGGAATTATTTCAATCCTAAGACATTAGTAAATTATCAAATAATGAATAGTTAACCAAATTTAATGTTGTATATGTGTAATATAGTTAGAATGTTCTTAGCATTTGATTTTAGATGTACAGATTTGACCCTTTGATCCTTATAAGTTACTACCAATGTTATCAATATCTATTGCTTATCTACCTGCCCATCTATGTCCCATATATTTATGTTATTTATTCAGTTGATAACTGGCTAACCTTATTTGGATAATTTACTTAAGAAGACATTCCATCAATGCCTTAATTATAGGTAACATATTAGACTTTGATTATCCAAGAAATTTTTGGTGTATATGGGATAAATTAGTTTCTATGACTATATAGTGACACTATTAAATGCAATAAAATTTGTTGGATTTCAAGCTTGGGAAGGGAATTAGATTCACCCGAGCCATGCTTTTGCTAAAGATTACTAATGAAACTATCCTATAGTGTTTCTGAAGATCACTTGATTGATCATTATTCTCAAATTATAAATGTATTGATTATAATATTCACATATTCTGATAGTTGCATTGAGAGCCAGTTTCCATTGTAAAGAATTTATGATTGGTGTATTAACATACATCTTTGATATTATCACCTAAGTTATCACGTTATCTTATCAAAATTAGAATTAAATACAAATGACTTGGCAAACTTCAATGACAACAATATTTATATCCACATGCGATTGTGCTATTTGTTGTACTATACAATTAATTGTGAACATTAGTTGATAGTGTCATATAATTATGTTGTTAGAACATCAGTTGAATAGCCAAGTAAACTAGACGCCTGCGATATATAATAGCGAATTAGTAATGAATAACTACAATACATTACATGTAACTTGTTTAAAATGGTCATATAAAATGTCGTATCAATAATTTAGCATTACTAAATCAGGTAGTCCGGTGAATTTGTAGAGGCCCCAGGGTCAACAAGGAATGTCAGTTCGGAAAAAAAAATGTTATTAAATCAGTGATGTATAGGAATTCGAAATAATCGTCTGTTAATTCTGCAGTTATAACAAATGTTTAAATGGTGTTGGTTAGTTATATGCAAATTTTTCTTTAAATCCTATGGGTTTGGGTAAGTAAACGTTCATGTTTCTGAATATTGTATCTATTTATATGTGTTATCTAAAAAAGATAAGTAATTCTTATATGATCTACATTCGCCAACATAACTTTCCATATATTTGGTTACATGTATTTAATGACTCAAAAGTTTAAAATGATTCATTTATTTTAGAAGACATTTTGTTTATAGGAATTACTAATTATGAAATGTCATTAATATCGAGTTTTTCATTGATTAGTAATCATATCCAGCCTAATCCTAATTTTTACCTATCATGAGCTTGGTGTTTGGCTTATTTATATTTAGTTTGATCTCAAAGTTTTGCGTGGCTTACCTATTGTAGTCTCAAATAGTATAACACAAACTGTTTGTCAAGTGCAACATCTACTTTACAACGATAACATCAGCTTACAGATTTATTTGCGATGTTAAACATCCAAAAAATTACAGTGGCTCGTTGTCACCATATTCATTGTAAATTAAATGTAGTCTCAAATTAAATGCTTCCATTTTACAGTTATGTTACGATTGCCTTTTCTATATTAAACTTATAAAACAGGAAAACTCCCGGTATAATATTTAGTCGACTTGAATGTTTATGAAAAATATATATCCCAGTATAAATTGACTTTAATTGGAAATCGCTCATAGATTATACGTCTTATTTATATAGATGTGGCACTTCTGTGATGTAAGGTCGTGTGTTATTTCGATACTCTTGGGAAACATGATGTTAGTATTTTATTGTGAGCATATTTTAATTCATATTAAGATATTGTTGGTGATGTTTCACTGTAAATATTTATTAAACAATTAATTCATATTGTTGTGATTCTTCTTAGTAGAATAATAAATTGAAATTTATATTTTTTTGCTGTTTCTATATGTACTAACTAATAATGTGTAACTCGAATGATATCAATTTGAAATTCATGCTTTACAGATATTGGAAAAGTAAATATACTATTTTTATTATAATTAATTTTTATAATGTATGCATTTTAATAATAATATAGTTTATCATATTCAATTTATTGTGATTAAGTTTGCCTGTGTATATGGAATTTGACAAGATTATTTTGTTAAAAATTGATGATTGGCTCAGACTATTTAATGATATTGCGTATATATGTAGGAAAATCTAGTAAAGAAAATGAATTATATTCGGCTTTGTATGCTTGGATACTATTAAGCGTAAGATGGTAATCACCTCAATAAAAATTGTAATAGTCAAAAGAAGAGATGTAGTGTTTCTGCAAGCTATATAACCTTCAAGTCAATAATAAAATTTATATTTGATGACAAACTTTCGTTCCTTTTGTGGACTATTAGTTAAACGATTATGTCAGTCCCATTTTACTCTATCCTAGGTCTCTAGGATTAGTTAGGAAATTTAACAGTAGATAGCATTAATAAGTCATCTTGAGCATCATCCGAAACAACGATTTTGCTGAAATGCTGTTATATATCTTTATTCTGACAGCTGAAAATTGATGACATAGATATTTAATTCATTTTCCTAATAATTTATAACTATTTTCTGTATTTATTAGATTTAAAAGTTATAATTATTTTAATCGATGGATACAATGCTAATTCAGTTTCTTTTGGGATTCCAGAACCACAAACTTGTGTAAGAAATATCTTTTTACAGATACTATAGTCCTTCGTCACTTTTTGGCCGCTTTGAATATATCTGTAAGTTTGGTCTTGCGGGTAATATAGTCAAGAGTTTAATATAAAACGAGGTTGAAATATTATTATAAGAATCAAAATTTGGTATTTATTTTATCTTAAACTTTCGATGCTTTACATATTGTATTTATTTATACGTAACTTATGTGTCCTACGCAACTATTATCAGAGCGGTCGAAAATTTCGGAGAGGACTGTACTGCTATTAAATTACATTACCTCAAAATTATTAAAATATACATTCTTCGCGACATAACGTTAACAAATTAGAAAACGCTGATTTGTCCTGTTATGTCGTGTGAATTAGCTTTTTTTTTGGTATTTCATAACATATATTAAATTCACAAAGACATGATTATATTTCATAATCATAAGCTGTTGTAATAAAGTTATTTTTTTTTCTCTATATCAGCAATTATTTAAATTATATTATTAGTACTTCATCGTTAATGGATAATTATAACCGGTATTTTAAAACTCTTGTTCAAATATTGTATATTAACTATTTTGTTTTTTTTTTTCTTTAAGGCACAGTAATACAAGCTTTTGGCGCAAACATTGCATATGGATTTTTTTAATTTACTTTATACCCTTGCGTATATTGGGTATTAACAGTATTTATTGTAGTTCAATATTATTTTATCTATAATAGAACTTGAGTTTCCTGATTATTGTTATTCTGAATAATTGAATAAATTATAAGTGTGATTATTTGTTTTTATGAATATTTTTCCACTACATATTCCCTGATTATATGCATTACAAAGTGAATACTTTATATAGGGATAGTTTAGTGGTCTACTTTATTTCTATGAAACAATGTTTATTTAAGAAGTCTAATCCTTATCATAGACGCTCTGTATCTGATACAATAACATATGTATGTTTGTTTTTTTTCATTGTCGTAAAGACACGATAGAAGTGAAACTTTTGTAGTACTGACCGCGCCTGATGTTACTTAATCTCGGTGTTCTGACGAGAATCGGAGTTTTCAATACTAGCCGACATAGTATTTACCGCAGCTTTTTGTCACACAGAAATGCGATTTTTATTAAGCATTGATTTGTCGTAATATTTTGTAGATATATCGTCCAGCGACAAAGTGCGATAACGAATAAATCGCATTTATTCAGTGAGTGTTAAATTTAGCGTTGAAAGTTAAGTTACCCTACAATTTTAATTTCTACGATCAATAACAACACACAAAATGACTTCGTTATAATGATTATATTTTAGAGAAAACTTTAGTAATTGAAATGCTGTGTGTGTGTTACAAAATTTTATTTCATATTTTACAAGTCTTGTAATTCAATTATATGTAATGTTTTTATTTTGACAAGTTAATTATGTGAAGGGACATCCCGGAGCCCAGTGACCTCGTGCGCCACATCTGAAACATCTGCCGTATCCACCGTAGTAGGCACCTGGTCGCCCGTCGATGTACTCGTTACGTCCTGACGTTGTTACCGTTCTCCTCCGTGTTACCTACAATACTTACTAATATTATAAAATTTAGTATACACGTCACATGGGTGCATAAAAGGCCCCTTCATATAGAAAAAGTGAGTACTGTTTCCGAGGGATATATAACACCTATATTACGCGTGTAAATCCGCGAGCATAAGGTAGCATAAAATATTTAGGACATTACAAAATACAATCCAATTTGGAACGCGTAAGTAGTGTAATCAATAAGTAATGAGAGAAGTAAAAAATAAAGATTAGTGTAGAGTTTAATGCCTTTATTAGGGGAACTCCCATCCCATCTAGAAATCTCGAGCACTGAATAATTCGATGTCAAATTGTCGCTCCCTCGAATAGCAAAAGTTGTAGTATATACGAATTAAGTATACGAATTAAGTTTAAGTTTTCTTGTTTTTGCTTCAAATAGCATCGCAATAGAATTTGCCAGTGTCAGTGTTCCATTTTATTAATTATATTTTACTGTGAACAATTTACTCTCATATATTTCAATCTTTCTTGTTCACTTACACTAAATATAGTGAAACCCATTACAATTAAGAACTATTACGAAGCTACCATATAATCACTTTTATAATATTTATGTGACAGCGTCAATTTCGCGTTTTTTTAAATCTGATATTTTTTACCTAAAAGGCATATTATTAATAATATTGTAAAAATATTGATATAACCATTAATAGATTTTATATACTATAATATACTGTAATACAATTTCTTATAATCACATAACTTTAGTCAAATTCAAATTATATTAAATTGTAAAAGAGATCACCTGAATTGGTAGAATTATCTGGACCGGTTCCAATGTCGTGCTCGTCGTAATCGGTATCATCGTCAGATCCACTATCGGTATAGAATGAGCCGTAGTATCGTGACCATGCTCTGTATGTACGGAACTCGACGCTGCAAGTGTTACCAGACTCAAATTAATACTATTACTATTATGACCTTACCTATGAAGCTACTGCTAGCTAGCGTGAGGATCGATATCTTTCATTCTATTGAAAATTAGAAGTTCAAAACAGGTTTATCTAAAAAAAAAAAAACGTTAATTATATTATATTTCTTTGATATAGATATATTTCTTTGTATAACAATAGCGTAATTTGCGGCTTATTTTGTAATATAAATTATCTAATATGATATATGATAAATCAAATATGAATAAGAGATATATTAAGAGAATTACACTCGGAATGTTGTGATGAAAAATGGACCCTGTATGATATTCATAAAATATCGTATAAGTTGGACGGAAGACAGGAACAGGGCAGGGGCGGCAGACATACCATGTCCTAAATAGTGGGTAAAATTTGAACTCACTGAAAAACAATAACAATATCGCGTTGCCATAACTTGTCTGTTATTAATGGTTTGAAATTTTATCTCATACCCATCATCGGAGTCCTCCTCCTCTTCCGTCTCCTCGAGGCCACTGGAGTCGTACGAGTCATAGTAATCTCTTCTAAAAATAAAAACGGTACTCAAATAATTATTTTATCTTTGTTTTATTCTATTATACTGGTTGGTCCACGGGAGTTCCTTCTAATGGAAATAGCTTTGTTGTTTCTTTGTAATTACATCTCATCTGGTCTTATTGTAAGCTATTTTTTATTATAAATTTATCAATACTACCTAACATCTACAACTTTTTTACACTTAATATTCAATTACTTTTCTGAAATTTTATTATATTCCGAAAAATATTCTGTCAGTAAAAATTTTACCAAAAAAAGTTTAGTCGCTTCACAGATTAGTGTGGTCGAATTCAAAATACTTAAATTTTACTAATAGATTAAAACTATTAGTAAAATTAAATTTTAAATTAAAATCTAGATTAAAACTAGAAGCAATGGTGTTCTTCCAAGGATAGTCCATCTCGAAATTAGTCGAATATTTCGAATAATGATGACAGAGATCCAGTTTTCGAACCTCTTGTATTGAAAGGTATATAAAGCTCGCCGCGGTGTGCTTCAGCAGAGTTCTATTCGGGTCATAAGCGAATAGGAAGAGAAACAAGGAAACGTTCATCAAGAGTACTGCGACTACACTATTATAAATTGTAATTCTGTGTGATTCTAATGCAATTGTGTGGTAGTGAGGCTATAAATTTGTCCGTACCAGGTATAAATGGATTGCTCTCAAAGCAAACGGCATTTAATGTAGCCACTGGGCGTATCATTATTTTTAATTAAATAAGAATAAGCGTACCGACGCATTCCCTCGTTGCGTTGATGTGTGAAATTTGACATGAGTTCTGTGGACAATACAGCTTCATATAGGTACTTTGTACGTGTTTATTTAATATATACCCGAGGACTGGATTAATGAATAAATTTACATAGATATGTAGAAGTTAAATAAGAATCTCAAATGTATTTATCGCATTACCTATATTTGACATACACACGTGAAAGAAACCTCATGGTTATGGAAAATGTTGTTTTAGTAGCTTCAAATTTGTTTTACTTTTATTGAAATAACTTTTCATTTTATTATCACAATATTTTTTCATTCTTATTCATGGGCCTAAAACCTACCTAAATAACAAATTTTCGACCACATCTGCTGTGTGTGGAAATAATGAGTGGTGATGGATATTCAACCCTAGCTGTAAACCTATTGAGTTTCCAATGTATATATTAAATACAAAATACTTGTAGTCCTTGACAAATGTATGCTATGTGCTGAAGAACAAATATTGCTCTCAAAACAACGTTTACATAGAATAATTTCCGTCCGATTTATTACTCTGAAGCTTCTCTGATCATGTATATATTCTCTTGATACATTTTACATATAAATGACAAACTGTTTAAATATCTACATAGAGTTATAAACATATGTCGAGTACACCATTATTCTACTGTGACTATCCATTGTCCATTATTAATATTGACAATGACAATAGTCGGCTGGTGTTAACGAAATATGTGAACAACTAGGCATTATATATCAACCAATAGGTGAGAAAGAGCACTTCGGGTTGTTCACACTCAAAGTCACAATATAGATATTGAATATCAATGCCATCTTTGGGCTATTGTTAGAAATTACAATACTGTATACACGAATACACAGTATACACTGTATACGAAACAACATACAACAATTGTTGTACATCACATCAGCATAGTTCATTATTATAAACCTTCACACTTGAGAATTTTTAAAAATTCTCAATTTTCACAATTGAAACTATGGTCTACATTCATTTTTAACTTCTCCAGTAAGTTGATTTGAAACCGAGCTTACTAAATATACACGGGATAAACAAATTGATCGAAAACATTCAACTATACTTCTGTTAAAAGTAGTAACTAGTAAATTTTTAATTGAAAGCCAATTTAGCACCTAGATCTCTTTTATTCCTGATCAAAATAGATACTACCGCTATTTGGTTAGGAATGGTGGATTATAGTCAATTTTCTTAATAGTAAAGAAAAATGTTTAACTCAATAGACAAGAATATAAGCACAAAATACATGCACCATTTGATATTACTTACATACAAATAATACAACACTAAAATGAAGCTGAATTGTTCACAAAACTAAATTAGATAGTAATACAAATATACACTACCTTGTCTAGATTTAAGCATTTCCTCCCTTTTTATTTTCATTTCTTGAGTGAGACTATGAACCATTTTCTCAATAAAGGAATCTAGCACTAAGCTTCTACATTCATTTGTTATTTTAGCTCTGAAAAAAAAAGAGATCTTAAAATATTTATTGCAATTTTAATTAATTATTATGCATCCTGGATTCCAGTAGCTTTCTTTGAATATATACAAATCAGTTTATTTTACCTTTTAAATGTGAACAAGGAAGAACATAAATTGTCACGGGTTGTAAATAAATTATATATAATCAATAGCGCCATCTATCGGATCCACACATAACTGTGAGCCTATATTAATTGTTTATTTTGGTCACCAAGAAGACGTATATTTTTAAAGTAATTTCAAATAACTAAAATTTTGTATAGAATAAAATAATAAATATGGTATTTGTTAGTTATGACTACAGCGTCATCTATCGCATGTTAGTATAGCTATGAAACATTGCTTGGAGAATTTTACTTAAGTTATTGACAGACTCAACAGTGACACATAATTAAAACTTATAACTTCATATTATATTAAGGTATCGGGATATTCTTTTTTTTAAGATAAGCACTAAGTGTCTAAGAAATAAAAACTAAAAAAAATTTCCAGCACATCGCTATGATTTTATTTATATATATAGCTAAAGACTAATTGTATAACTAATTTAAATTTAAAGCACCATACCTGCAAATAGGACACTCTTTCTTTTTATTCTTCCACTTTGTAATACAATATTTGCAGAAAGTATGTGAACAGTTCAAAGTTGTAGCTTCCACAAACAATTCTGCACAAATGCTACACTGAAGCTCACTCTCCATCAGTTCACCGACTTCGGTCAACACACTTTGTTTTGAAGACCCTTCACCCACTGGGTTATGTGTAACCATATTTTGTATAAGTGTACTTTTCTCGTTTTCTACATTTTGAAGCTGGTTTTTAACCTGGAAATAGAGAGTTCGAATTCTTTAGAAGTAATCTTTGTTTTGAAATACTTCAAAAACTTCAAGTTGAAAATCAGATCTCAACTACCTTTTCCTATTTGCCCACTGATATATTAGACAGCAAGTTTCTATTCTAGGATAATTTTTATGTTCCTAATATTTTCGATCAGATGGTCGTATCACATTAGTCCGTTAAAGAAGCAGTAGAACAGATATTGAGCTTAAATACTAATAATTACGAATTGATACATCTTTACATAGTATAAAGTGAAGTCACTTCCACTGTCTGTTTGATTAGATCTTTTAAACTATTAGACAGATTTTAATGCAGTTCTCAGCAATAGATAGAGTGATTCAAGAGGAAGGTTTATATGTATAATACATAAATATTATAGTACAGAAAAGTCGTAAAATTCAAAGAGTAATAATGTGATGTCGTAACAAACATTTTTATACGTCTAAAGCGCAAACACTAGCCAACCTTACGAGATAGATCAAATTAATGTACTACGGAATTGTATACCTTAAAAAGATCGATAAAAAATGCAGTGATGGTATATATTTATCTCTAAGAGATAACTCACAGTAACCATTTTTATTATTTACATATTACAAAAAATATATGTTATTTACCAAGCTATTTTGCACAATACAGTACTATTCCTTATCCAATTAAATACATTACATACGTTATACATGTAATGTAGATCAAAACTACGCGTAACAGCATTTCATTAAAGTGAATACATATCTTAGAAGATATGAGAGTTTTAAAACGCGGAGGCACAGCGGCTGGCAGGCCGTTACCTTTTCAAATTAAACGCCTGCATTTTCCCGTAAAGCTATCTTTTGCAAAGACCATTAATAAGTCACAGGGTCAAACATTCAATGTTGCAGACTTAGATTTGAGCGATCGAGTGTTTCTCACACGGCCCGTTATATGTCGCGCTTTCAAAAATAGCCTCCAAAGAAAACATGTTTGTACTATCTCATGTATTTAAATATTGTATACAAAGACATCCTGTAGTACAGACTAATCAAAATTTATTTGCTAAATTCCATGTGGACGGCTAGTATATAATACAATTCTAGAACTATTTCGTTTTGGAATTAGTATTAACGTTAACCAAAGTCGCCTTATTTATTATTAATTAGTTATAATACACATTTATCTTACTTTCTCTAGCTGTTCCTGAAGGTTTTGAATGACTCCACTGGATTGTTCAACTTGTTGTTGTATTCTTTCTGCAGCTAAAACGGCCAATTCTGTTTCTCTTACTGTTACGCGAGCCTGTAAACGTCATATATTACATAATTGAATAAGGTAAACTGTTGTTTTACAAAAACTAGTTATCGAAAGTGAAAATATAATAGATGTTTAATGAAATTGAAGAATTAAGTACAGCCATAAAAGACATAATATGTTTTTAACTTTCTTATTTATAACTCTAACTGTCAATCTTTTTCAATTTTAATGTTTCATGTGACATAATACCATGAAAAATTGTCTCAACAGTTGTTAATAGAAATCTATGATCTGTAAATATATTACTAACTTTCAAATCTTCTAGGGATTTTGCTGCAGTCTCCTGTGCTTCACTAAGCTTTATTTGTATCACTTCTCTCTCTTGAATCTAAAATTCATCAACAATAGATCAAAAGTCAAAATGGAACAAATATGTTCAAAACAAGTAATGTTTTATATGAATATATAGATTAACAATGTTTTTCTAAAATTCGAATTAATTTATCACTCTATATATATATATATATATAGAGTGATATAATAGTAAAAGAAAAAACAGTGTGTATGTACATTATGAGGGAATGAAACTTCTTTGGCTTATATATACTAAATTATATATATGAGAATGCCCATAAACTATTTACTATCAGACCCAGAAATATACTTATACATAAACAGAAATACGTACCTATCTTATGTTTATATCGTAACAATGATTTCTCCATACCATGCCATAAGAAGTTTCACATCAAAAATAGTACTGCTAAAATTTATCAATGTTAAGGAATGAAATAATAAAGAAACCTGTACATTATGTGTGAGAATATTAGAACTAAACAAATTATTGGCTAATGAATTGAATAATTCGATCCAAAGTTTGAATTAATATTCAAATGTTTTGAACTATTTACAATTTATTTTAATCAATTTATTCAAATCATGTCAATACATTGAATAATTATATTATGATAATATAATTATTAAATTCGTAACCACTGAATAATAGTACATTATTTGAATGGTTTTTATACATTGGAATCAAATAATTTAATATTTGATTCTAGAACTATTTACATACTTTTAATATACATAATGACAACAAACCAGTTGTTCCATCTTCATTTTCTCTAGATCGTTATGTTTCTTCATTTGCACAATTTGTTCGTTGAGTTGTTGTTCATTTAAACGTCCCTGTTCTTCAGTCTGTTTTACTTGCTCTTGTAAATTTTTCTTGATATTATCAAGTTCTTTTTGTAATTCTATTTCACGCAATCGTTTTTCTTCTGCCAATTCTCTTAATTCCTGAAAACAAAATTAATTAATTTTATATATCAATCGCTCATTCAAAACAAATCAGCTTAAATTAATAATATTAGCAGATGGCAATAATGCAAGCCTTCTATAATCTTAAGAGACATAAGTGTTATTTCAAAATAACTTATTTACCCATTGTTTTTTTAATTAAGTAAATGTATTGACGTAAAACAAATATGATACCATTATTATTCAGGATTGTCTTACCATGATACATTTTACATGTCCATGAAAGAGTGACTAGGTTTATTGCATAATAATTTATAACTGTTCATGGTATATTTTACACCAGCTTTTGGCCGTGACTTCGCTCGTGTCAATATAGATTTGACGTGACCTTCATACTCTTGTTGTTCTGGATTAAATATACCCTATGCCTTTTTCTGTAACTCTATATGTATAAAACATTTCAGTTTGATCGGTTAAGTAATTAAGGTGCGAGAGTGTAACAAACAAACTCACTTCCGCATTTATATTAGTAAGGTATATTGCATAGTAATTTTACTATATTTAATAGGAAACTAAACAAGAGCAAGTTTATTATCATACGGGAAAAAAGGATACAAAAGAAAAATTAGCATTTTAAACTAACTTTTTCCTTTGCTAGTCTTAGTTCTTCAGTCTCTTTTCTAAGCATTTCTTCAAACTCACGTTTCTCCTTCAATCGGACTTCTTCTTGTTCACATATTTTAGCTTCTAGCTTTTCAAGCATGTCTTGTTTTGATGAGCTCTCCCTACTTAATTCACTAAGAAATTCCTCCCTCTCTTTTAAAAGTTTTTCTTTTAATAAATTATTTTCTGCTAAAAGTTCAGATTCTGTCAAATTGTGTTTTTCAATTTGCTCCTGTAAGAAATAAATGCTGTAACTAGCACATTAGGTGTAAATTAGAATTGAAATGATATCAAAATCTATTATATTTGGCAAAATTATAATAAACAATGTATATTGTAACACAAATTTGTTTTATGTGTGGTATTCTTATTTAATTATTAATCCGTCATCAAATTCTGATAGGGTTTTCACTATCACCGGAAGGTTTATATCTATAATATGTGCATATTATGTTTATAAACAGTAAATGTAAATTCCTGTTTAAGTTATGCTATGATTTTCAATGGATTTTTATTGATTTTATTATATGTAACATTCAGATACTTCTACACCAATAGGTACTTAGATATATCACATATATTAAAATTATTAAATATACCTTAAGGTCTAAGATTTTTCCTTCCATTTCTTTTTTAAGAGATGCAAGTTGTACATCTCTTTCTTGTATAAGTAGTAACTTCTGCCTTTCTACCTCATCTTTTTCTCCCTTTAAATTTTCGATTTGTTGTGCATAACAATTTTCTAATTGTTGTGTCTTTCTATTCATGTCCAGTTGTAATTGATGCTTTAAATTTTTCGATGCGGAGAGCATTTGCTGTGTATTTTGTATCTTATCCTCAATATGTTTTAATTCATAATTCTGAGATTCTGCAAATTTGATTTTCATGTTCATAACAATATTTTTGTCTATCATCGATGGTTCCATTTTACACCTTTTATTTGGTATTTGATAATCATCTTCTGAAGGCATAATAAATTTGTAAATAAATTCTGAGCATGGCTCAAGTGATATAATGTCATTATGTGAAATTTTGCTTTGAGATCCTTTTCCAAGTTTAGTGCCATTGATCTGTATACCAAATGTACTGTTGTCTTCTATTATCCATTCACCACCTTTTATTTTTCTAAAGAGGCAGTGATTTCTGGATATAGATGGATAGGGTATGATAATCCCATTTTGTGTTCCACGACCCAGCGTGAGCTGAAAGGAAAAGAGTAAATTATTATTATTTACAAATGATAACTATTTTTTATTATTTAAATATAACTAACATTGCATTTGTGTTATTCTGTATAATTAGATACTTAGTTTTTGTTATCAAAAAGTAGTATACATAGTATGTGTCATAGAACAAAATCATCTAATTCCACTTTGATCTCAACTAATATGTTTTATTAATAATTAATAGTTTTGTGCCACCACTGCATTGGTTTATCGAGAAATTACGTCTTCTAATGCACTTATGAATATGGTAGAATATCTGAAATAAGCTAATTTTGTTTTGTATCTTTTCACATGCTTTTACATAGTCAATTGATACGCAAAAAGAGTTTAAAATGTAAATAACAGGCTACATAGACACATTTATAAATATCAATTTGTTTTATTCATACAATGCCGCTCTAAAGTCAACGTCTAAAATTTCCACACAATGGAAAAGTTGAAACTCAAGTGTATGAGTACAAGTGTAAGTGTACGAATGGAAATATATCAAGGATGGTATAGGAGTAAATAATTTCATTAGCATTAATTAAATAAAGGTTATATAGCCGTAAACCTCAAATATGGACAAATAAAAGAACAGCTTACTTCATTCGACGTTAAGAATATCTTGTTTACATCTTTAAATTCTGATTGCAATGGTTTACTCGATACTAAATATGGAACTTGTTCCGATTCATCATTAGCCATATTTATTTAGTTTGAATGTACATTTTCAAAAAATAACATAAATAAAAAACTTTTTTTGTACTATTCTGTACTAGTGCTGCCAGGTGATACTTGTAAAAATTAACAGAAAACTAAAAAAAAATATCTGTAGACGAAGAAAATAATCAGTAGATTTATTAAATACAGTTAGGAGGGGTAGCATTGATAGTGAAAATAACAAAATGTTTCCTATGCCAATGCAAATGATTAGTCATTGTTAAACATGTTTTCATGAGAACAAGAAACCCATAAAACAGAAGAGTTAATTTCATACTGGAAAATGGCAGTAATAGTCCTCGAAGAGGACTGGGTTGCAAAGATTGAAAAGAAAAAAAGGAATGGAATGTTTCGATTTTTTTACTGTGCATCACCTAAGTGCTGCCAAAAGATATTTTTACTTATAAACACATCATAAATATCATATCACTATAGAATAAAGTAAGTGTCAAAAGTCATTCTGAAAACTCTATTGTTATTTTTTTATTTGGAAGCAATGCTACGTAAATTAATTAGTCGGTGAACATTTTCTTCTATGGGAAATTAGTAGGTTAATAGACAAATTAGATATGTATACGACAGCTGCTATAATGTATACAGTATAATTTGTTCTTAGCGCGTCATTATTATCAAAGGATTGTCGTTTTGATATAATGAAAAAAATACTTGATCAGAAACATTAAGCTAAAGCTGGTCCTTATGGAAACCGTTGAACCATTGAAACACGTATGTCGTTCATAAGCACTGTTATTGATCTCCACTCCTTCTCTAGTGTCGCCATACCCTGAGAAAAGTCACATCAATTCTCATTACAAAAAAGATATAACATCCTTAATTTAGTAAATTTTCATTAGTTTTTCATATTCATGCAGTAGTTCATTTTGAATATACTCTCATAATGTTGTACGTGGACGGATATAATCACTTGACATTAAAATGTATATTCCGTATTCCAAAATAAACATCAAATTCAAGTCACTATTTCACTAATATTTCTACGCTCAAATATTCCTAAGTATTATCAATTTTAGTGGTCGTGACAAATATACATCCTAATAGGTAGTGAATAACAGATCATAATTGCCTAAACAGCAAATATTAATTTCTTATTACTATTTTACAAAATTGTATACTTTCGGTGCATGATCAATAGAGGATCTATGTCACAGTAAAAAGTTCGTTTTTACGGGTTACGACAACCTCAAATCCGTCATCAATAAAATATTATTCATTTTGTTTATCAATTACTCTACAGTATAATGTGATTACTACTCAAACCTAGGAATTCAGTCAAGCTATTTGAATTTGTCCAATAAAATCTTTATCTCAGCTTTTACTATATAATGCCATGGGCTTAAAATAATACAGGTACGTACATAATGCACACGAAAATTTTCTGGAACTGGTCACTTACACTGAGAATATCTAAAAATGAATAACGAAATTTGAAAATGGAACTCTTTGACTTTACAATGAAGTTTGTTTCATCTATTTGTCGCTTGTTTATACATTTTGTTTAAGTGTGGTTAGACGTCTCAGCAGAGTGTCGTTCTCCTTCATTGTGCTTTTTGTAATTAAGCACAATGTAAGTAGACTGCTTATAGCTGTTTTGCAGAATCCCAAGAGGGCCGTGTTAATCTCAGTTACTAATCTCGTGATAGTCGTCCATCTACTGCTGTGAACAATGAAAACATCGATGCTGTACGACGTACGAGTAAAAGAGACGGGCATGTGCCCTACTATGAAATTAGTTTTTTTTCGAACTGACTACACTGTTGACCTAGCAAGGCCTCTACAGTTTTTACCGGACTACAAATGAAATTCGGGCATCCTTAGACAGACATCAATCAATCCTTTTTGTTGAAGTTTATTATTGCTATTATTAAGTGGGTAACTATTACTAGTATCTAGTGAAGACTTAAATTTATCTTGTTCTAATAAGATAGTGCCACCTTGTTAGTACTTTCCAGGTGATTTTTTGTTACATCTCAGAATTCATGCCCCATGTTATTATGTCCTATCGACTTCACTTGTGGAAAGAATCCAAGATATATTACGCAAGATGTCACTAATATTATGAAACAAAGGGTCAAATAACCTGAGATTATAAATAAAAAATAAGAACTAAACAAAAACAAAGATGACAACGATCCCGCCAGGTTTTTTTTTATAAAATAAGATCTCTTCATACTTCAACATATACAAAATGATATCGTTTATGACATGACACCTTGTCGTAATTAATTTAACTTAAAAATATTGTGTACTAGTTTTTCTTGCCGTTTAGTTCATGTTAATGTAAATTTGACCCATTTCTCGGGAACAGTAAGAACCATATTTTTTTGGATAAAAGGAACCCTTTGTGCTTTGATGTACCCGTGACAACATGTACCTATGCTAAACTTACTGATAATTGGTTGAATAGTTAAGATGCGAAAGCATAACAAACAAAGCCACATTCTCATTTATAGTTCTAGTTAGGATATATGCACCACCACTTCAGCTGCTACATATGCAATTAAACGCGATAAACTGACGGCGAATGGCTGGTATCTTAAAGGTAACTTATGAATCGAATCGCTTATATAATTCAATTGTCCTTGTGAAAGTTCTCTTTACAAAAGTTTCATCTCATTGTTTACAAAGTGTTCTGGAGTCGAACCGAGGCTATTTGTATTAATTATACTGTCTGATATTTACTATGGAATTATATCGATTATAACTGATTAGATAAATAACACTGTTTTATAGTAAATATATGATAGAAGAACCATTGTAGCGCAAATATATATACGAGTATAGGGGAAACAAGGTAGTTCGATACATTGATACAAGGGGTGCATTTACGTACAATATGCCAATATTACAAAAATCTTATTAATGGCACGACGATATTAGAACGTGCGTAAACATGTCTCAGTACCAAAGTTGTAACCGCGCTGCCCGTTGCTTAGCCATTGGCGCTGAATGAGAGTAGATGTGCATTAGCTTGGCTACTTTGATTATATACAGGGCTAGATTCCTAGTTCAGCATGTCAAATGCGTGCCGTATCAGATACTGTTAAACTACATTACTCTTTGTCAGTACTCTTAATGATTTATTTCTAGAGTATAGACATATTTTGAACAAGTTAGTGAACATTATAGTGAACTAGCTTTCGTTTGCGATAATTTAGATTTGATATATCCCTCGGCAATAGAATTTTTTGTTTCGAGATGAAAAGTACTTTGTGCTCTTTTCTGTACTCCTGACAGTCAATGTCATGATGATAGGTTAAGTAATTAAGATTTGAAAGCATAATAAGCAAACAAATTCACTTTCTTATATATAATATTGGTATGGTTATATCGATATAAATGAAATTTGATTAATCAAGATAAGTTTTGACATAGAAATAAACTGATTTATTGTTTATAGAAAATTCCCAAATCACTTTCTAATTTCCATGAATATACAATCTGATGAGCATAACCTATGCGGTTTAACATTGCGCCATTATGGAATTTTAGTAACTACTTTAGGAGTATATATATATATATTGATTAGCTACTTACTGTCATCGTCGCGACGATTCTAATGAGTCCAAATTTGATGGTTTAATGTTGACGCATACTGAAATTCCACCTTCAAAGTTCGTTATGAGACGTTCTATCTATTAACCAATTATTCGTAACTATGATGGATATAACACACTCGAAGTGCTTGTATTTTTTTGTTGTAGTGTGTATTCCTGTAGCAATCTTCGAGTTCTATCATAATGTGACCTCCGTGACGCGTAGGCATAACGCTTAAAATACCATCATATCCGCAATGCGTAGCGAAATGGTTTTCCCATCATACCAGGATTTACACTTAAATATATTTAAAATTATTTTTTTCGATAACTTTCTTCTTTGTTTATTAATACCAAATTTTTCCAATTCACAAGCAAAGTGCAACACATTATGTTTTATTGTGCCTAATGTGTGGGGGGGAGTACTTTGATACAAACAAAATTTTTATTAAATTAATTATATTTTGTTTATTATTTAACTTTAACTGTTCCTATGATTTCTTATAATATTGATAAGATAAAGCGCGTAAGTAATAAACATTATAAATATTTAGAAATAAAATAATATAAATATTTACTAATGTTCTAAGCATAAAACATAACATTGAATTTTTCTCTATGAACTGCCCCACTTCTTTCTATACATATTTATGTCGTTGTAACTAGCTACGCTGACGACTCGCACGCATTTATACACAGTAATTATTTATAAAGATGAACATTACTAACATAACTATTTACGACTACGGAGTGCTTTAATTTGATGAGATACTTAGTTTTACAGGTCAAAAGTCTACTTAAACCAAATATAACATTATTAATCATCATTAGGGCATGGAGATAATTTTGGCATGCACACACAAAATCGAATACAATAGAAAGAGATACAGATAGAATAAGTCGCGTTGAACATAACGCTTTTATCTTACGTGACGATTTTTACCAGTCAACTACTACCGCAAGACGCGTTTAAGAAGTTCTTACCAAAAACAGTAATTTCGCCCGTGTAATTAATATTAGATAGAAGTTTAAAAATCTCTTACATTACACAAGAATAATAGAACTAAAAAATTGTACATATAAAACGAGACTTATACTTTATAAATGATGTAACATAGAGATAGTTTAGCACACAAACATGTGCACACAATTTACATAGAAAGAAACCGCCACGGACCGATTTTACGTTGAAGAGACGCCGAGAGTGAAAGCATATTTCAAGCCAGATAAAACGAATAGATAGAGGTCTTTAATATAAACGAAGCAGACTTTAGTACTCTCGAAAAGTGCAAGCATGGCGGCTGGAGACATACTGAATTTTTAAAGTGCGGGTTACCTCAAACACTACCTTACTTAACTACCCCAAACTTTGTCGGTCTTCAGTTTAGATCTTCGCTGTGGAATTTTATTTTTCATAAATACTTCCGTAACATTTTTCTGCTGAATGTAGGACTGTTATGAAATGTTTTATGTTACTACAAACGAATATTGATTTTTTTAAATACTTTTTGATCTCAATCCTATTTGATGTTGAGTGTCTATGTAGCCTGTAGCCTTAGATAGTAACATTGGTATGAGAAAGTTTAACTGCACCCACCTATAGGTATTTGGCGAAAGATTTGGAAGTTGGGAATGGTAGCTAACCACGTGGGATATATTATTACCTTGGTTATATTAATTTATATCACGATGTTTTAAATGATCTGATTAATGTACAATTAAAATACACACCAATAAACGCAGCAACAGCACATGTTACCACTGAACCACCCCAGCCTTAAAAAAGATATTGGAAGTGCAGATTGCAATTTATATAGTTATTTTTTGTAATGTGATATCGCTGCGTATTAAAACTTAAGTACCTAATTAACCTAAGTTAATGATTCCTCTATTTTCCCTTTATTATGCTTGCCTTTTTTCACCATACCAGTAATGGTGAATCAGTAATGATTCATTTTATGTATTATGATTTACGAGTTTTTTAAATTAAGGTCCTATAAAATAAATTACTTTCTTTCTAGGAAAAGAGATTTTAATATTGAGTTTCTAGGTTAATGGTACTCGTCATGAACCCTGTATAAATTATACACTAATTTTCCCTTGATTCGTGGCTGAAAAAGTGAAAAGTGTTCAGACTTAGTGAGAATACAGATGTTTCATACTGTTAGACGCAAGGATCGATATGATGTGTGTTAACAATATTTTGCTCCTTATGCACACATATGTCAATACACCCATGCAGCATTTCACATGAGCAGATCGCGAAAAAAAGTGAGGTTCTGAAATTCGTTCCTTTCGGCCTAATTGCACTTCTGGTAGGTATGAAATGTGAAACAATTTTTTTGTGAGGTATGCATTTGTCAAGTTATAGGTTTCTAAAGAACATTTTTCTGCATTTTAGGAAGTCGTTTTTCGTATTGAACGAAAGCAATAGAGGCATAAGTATAATGTATCGGGCCCTGAAATATATTTAAATGGTCTTAAGGGGTTTTATAATACGCACAATAGTAGGCAACATTTTTCTAGAAGCTATTAGTAGCCCCGAAAACATTAAAAAAGTAAATCAATCAGTGCGATTAATCATAAGTAAAATTCTCTTTTCTGTCTGTCTGTTTACATATTTTTTTTCTCGAACAGAAATAAATGAGTGTTTTGAAACTTTTAAGATCTTATTATATTGGTAGTGCCTATATGATATCTCCTAAGTAGCGCTTAAATATATTTCTATATTTATGGCCTTTAAATTAAACTATTTTAACGTTGCGATTTCTATAGACAAAAAAATAAAACCTCAAAGTAAATTTTTTTTTTTATATATTATAGGGGGCAAACGAACAGGTGGGTCACCTGATGGTAAGTGATCACCGCCGTCCATAGACACTAGCAACACCCGAGGAGTCGCAAGTGCGTTGCCGGCCTTTTAAATATGTGGGCCTCCGGCGCTCTCACTGACCGAACGAAACGCAATAGTGCAAGCACTGTTACTTCAAGTCGGTTTTCTGTGAGAGGGTGGTACTACCCCGGACGAGCCGACCCATTCATGCTGTAACCAGTAATAGCTTCTGCGTAGCTCTACCACTTAAAAAAAGGCAGAACATTTAAGTTATTTCTACTAAAACTACTTCCGAAAACCCCGGTGTTTATTCATATTTTATTTAATTATTTAACAGTTATATTGAAAGTTTATATATAATTTCACAGTAATTTATATGTATTCTACTTGACATGTAATTTGGGATATAATCTGTCACTAAAACAAAAGTTATTGAAATATATTACGACGTCTACACAAAAGAGATTTTTATTATAGTTCTAAATACATGAAACTATACTAAATGCTTAATATTTTCTTTAGTACGGAATTAACATGATGCCATTTGCAATAATCACGCTATTTACAGTTATTTTAATATGTCTAGAAAGTCGTGATTTTCTTTTCACGTTAGATCACAGGTGATAAATCTCAGCAAGCTATATTTTAGAGATACCGATAAATAGTATTATAATCACCCCAAGGTTTGACCATGACAAATAGACTGCAAGACAAAATAAAAAAAAAAAAATTTTTCTGCGAATGCAGCGTAAACATGCATGTATGATTTTAAATTACGGTAACGTAATATGTAACAGGTTATATTGATGTATATAATGTAACTTGCTATATAACCAGTGGCACGTGATTTGTTTCCCACCTATATCACAAAGGACTTTTCCCGTAAACTTCAGTGAGTGTGTATTTGAAGGTAAAGATTATTATTTGTTAATTACCTACTGTTTTATTACGAAACTGAGCGTTTCGTGAAATAAATAAAAGGCACTAGTTGAAAATCTTGTTGTTGATATTTATTGATATTACATTCGCTTTTATTATATAGAATCATAACAGTGTTTCGCAAAAACTACTAAAAGGTTCATGCTGCAAAAAGTTAAGTAAAATAAAGAAAATAAATAACATGATCGAAATGTGGTAACGCAAAACAAATATTTCATATACCATTTGTCAAAACAGCTAAGTTTTTTCAAAATAAATGGTTGGCATCGTCGATATACGAGTCGAAAGCGCAGTTTGGTCAAAGTCTAACATCGGCCCTCAATATATCAACGTGGACAGGACGAAAATTGGACTGGACCCTTGTTAATGTACCGTGCTTAGGCCCTTCCGCTCCTGTTTCTGATTATTTATTTAAGACCTATTGATACGTACCCTTCGGAGTTAAAAATAACAACTTACAAAATAACAAAAAGCACTTTCTGTATTGAGTTTAAGTAAGCGTCTTTACATAAATAAAATGATTTTTTGTTGTTGTGTTTCTTATTCAAAGATTTGGTTTTTATTTCTTTTATAAAATGTGTAAAGTGTGTTATTAAGAATTATAGAAACTTGAGATAATGGTACAATAACTTTGCATTGATTAGAGTACGATGAATCGCGTATGATAATTTATTTTTTATGTGTACTTCAAACGAGTACCTGATTGAAAACTAACCTATT
Organism: Antheraea assamensis; assembly: GCA_035772565.1. Classification (NCBI taxonomy): domain Eukaryota; kingdom Metazoa; phylum Arthropoda; class Insecta; order Lepidoptera; family Saturniidae; genus Antheraea; species Antheraea assamensis. The sequence goes on from JAQQSE010000076.1 coordinate 3,320,262, forward strand.
GGTGAATGATAGTCAACTTTTTGACAGTAAATTTTCTGCATATCTAGAACCTCGCCATTATACTACGACGAAATTGAAAGATTTGAATTAAATAAAAGGCATGTTACCTTTTTTTTGTATACAAGACAAAATATTATTAACTATATAGACGTATTCGTTTGGCAATATAGAACAGTTATCCGAATAACTTTATTATTATTCCATTTATATAACAATTAAACTTTTCAAAATACTGTCTTATACGATACTCGTATAAAATGAGAAATTTACGAGAGAGTCGCTCAAAGTTTTGATTATCAACTGAAAGTTTCTCTGTATGAGAAACACTAGCAAAAGTTTAACATTGATGCTACAAATTTCCGGGAATTAGTTAGAATGTATATAAACACAATTCTTAATTAAAACTGTAACTGTTCAATCTTCCGAGGCCTTGTCAAGTGACTCGAGTTACGGAAAGCTCGTTTCTAGTTATTCAAATTTTGCTATGTTTGTTGTTAAAATACATCTATATATGTATATAAATAAATTGCTGTTCGTTTGTCTCGCTAAAACTCGAGAATGGCTGGACCGATTTGGCTAATTTTGATCTTGAAATATTTACGGTTGTTCAGGGAATGTTTAAGCGGTGAGAAACATAATAAGTAAAGGAAAATACTAAAAAAGACATTTATTTTCCAATTACAAAATGTTCCTAGCTATGAAACATTTGATGTTTTTTGTCATTTTAGAAATAAAAAATTGTCATTCGTTTGTCATTTATTTATGGATATATTCAGAAATTGTCTGTTTCATAGCTGTAATACGAGAACCGATCTCATTGGTCTATTTTGTTGGAAAACAAAACAGTTTTCTTTTAGAAATAAAAATAGTATATGAGAAAGATATACATTGATTAAGTGCATAACTGTGTTGCAATTATAATGTAAATAATTTTTTTTTATTAAGTTTTGACCGCATTTTACACAAATATATATAAGTGATACGAAGTTCACCGGGTCATCTAGTAATAAATAAAATTTTGGATGTTCATATCAGATACGTATTCCCTAATCCTTTATCTGACAACTATAATGAATAGGGTCTTATTAATAGTGTGTAACACGCTATTATCGCTTAAAATAACAATGAATTCTAGTTTCATTTGGTTAAATAAGCGCTTGTGTTTTGACTTTAAATAATATATTGTTACAGTCATTATGTTATGCTTTTTAAATCGGTTGCGTGACGAATAACGTGTACACATAGCCTGATACAATATAATTTGATTCAATATCATTCAACCGAATTATTACTAAGTGGAATTAGAATAGTTAAAATAAATAAAAGTATCACATCAAAAAACTTCTATTATAGTACTGTGGAAATAATTCGTTATTTCTTTGAAGTAGCCCTTGAAATTTCAGCCTAGTTTTTGTAAACGTACGATAGTCAACTTTTTTATAATTTTGTTGACTCATACTTACAATAATATTTTACATGGACGAATTCCCGGATATCAGCCAATCATACATATCGATCACGACGATCACCCACATATTCTGTTTCGAATGTAACATGTCAAAGTAATTTAAATCAATTATATTGAAAAAGTAATATCGCTAATGACAAACATGTGTCACATATTCTAAGCTTAAATTAATGATATTTTATAACTTAGTCATGAAGAGGTCATAAGTACTGTAGAGTATCTCAGAATTAATGTGGCGAGGGAGTCTCGTTCGAGCAGCGGTCGAGTGCACACGTGCGCTTGCTCGCAGTTCTGACGGTCCGTTCGGTTCGCGCTCGGCTATCTTCGATCATTTCCGGGTCGCCGCGCTCGCCTATTTGCGCCATATGTGCACCAGATATTGGCATTCCAACGATTTCGCCACTGCCCATCCCGCATTGTTGCTGAGTGAGTCATCGTCCGGTGCTTTTGTGTTCGAGCTTGTGAAATTCGAAGACAGAAAACATCTGCTGCGAAGCCGCACTTTAGTGTGTTTATTCGGCTATTGTCAATCAACACGCTCTTTTCAGAGCGACGGTGCACCTCCTTTAGTGTACCACATAAACCACACTTTTCGGTGCGAAGCCGTGCACACTGTGCATTGCGTCGTTTCGCCGTGCTACGCGTCGTGCTTCGTGCTGCGCTTCGAGAGTCGTGCAGCGCGTCGTATGCCATACAGAGCGTCGTTTTTCGCGCCGCGCCGTGTGCAGATACGAAGAGAGAATATTTCGCGTCGCGTCTCCCTTTGCCCCAGAGACTGATTGTCCATTAAATTTTAATTAGGCGCACCCCCCTGCCCATCAGGCAGGGAGGTTAGTCATGTCTATCTCGAGCCCCCGCGTGCCCATCCGGCCTTTGAAGATGTCGCCCACATCGAAAAACTACTTCGTTTTCATATGTTCGTCGAAACGGAAGACCCTCTATTCGTCTCCGAGTACAATAGATTTCGGAATGTCTTCGTGCGCAATCCTTCCGGCCGTAAGCCGCGTTGTTTCTCCGAGAACCCGTTCACGAATCTCTCGGACGTCGACTCCGACATGGACCTCGACGCTGTTCCCGTGACCGTGCCTGCGCCCGTGACCGTGCAGACGCCCGCGACCACGCCCGCCGATGACGACGGTTTCACAACCGTTACGCGCCTCGGTAATCGCCCACGCGCCGCGAATCCGTCCGATAGTGACTCGGCTGCGGGACTTTCCGCCCCAAAACAGTCCAATATAGGTGGCGCTCGGGTGCCCCGAGCCTGTCCCGCGCCCTCTGCCGCGAATTCGGCTAAAGCTCCGGCTGCGGAACCTCCCGTCTCCTTCCGTGACAAAGCCCGTTGGGTGGAGATCTCGGACGACCTTAAGTCGAAAGAGATTATCTACAAGTCCGCCATCAACACTGTTGCCGGTATCTATATATAGGGACTAACCCACGCCGCGCATAAATAAATTTGCGTTAATCAAAACGTCAGTTCGAACCCTCGTGTTCACATACAATAGACCGATACGTTAGGAACTCGTACGTAATTGTATAGTTAAGTCGGCACTGTGCCATTGTTGTTTATTTTTCGCTCGATGTCCTTTTAAAAGATGCGTGTATGCGCCCACGCCCGCGACTCCCTCTGCTCACGCCGCCGTGAGCGGGGGGTGAAGATACGATCCCGCACACTCGTCGCGATTTTTCTTGTAACAACTCGAGCCTAGGTTTGTCCCTCGGTGTGGAGCCCTCGAGTATGTTACTCGCGCGAATACAGTGACTCACGCTTGTTTTTCATTTACACGATCACCCCACACATATGCAATAATTAGATAGCTTAGTCAGATCGGGAAAGTCGGAGACAGCTCAAACCGAGGTGCATCGAGTGCCCTTGAGGAGATCGCCTAAAACAAATCGGGTGAGTGCCCTAAGCGCTCCCCTTAGTAGTCCGGTGGAACTGTAAAGGCCTTATTGGCTAGCAGTGTAGGTCAGTTCGAAAAAAAAAAAATTAATGTGTCTGCTCCCATATGTCTATTAAAACTTACCGTTAAACCCACCACTTGGCCTAGTAAGTAAGTTGTAGAAAGGAGATTTGTTACCGACAACAAATAAACGGTGTGCTGGGCCATGGTTGGCAATTTTCAATATGAAAATGTATAAAACATTTCCTTTGACGGGGTATAGGGCGGTATTCGTACTTTGTTATAAACCAATAAAACCTGAATTTATCAGAAATTTTATAAAACTCAAAATGACTGCTGTAGAAATACGGCGTCTCCGTTTCATACATTCAATTGCTTCAGCAGATTGCATTTGGTATAATTAATACGAAAGTAGGCTCGTTTGGTAGAGTTGAAGTAAACAATGTTTCAGTTATAGTTTTTTCTGTTATTAAGTAGCAAATAGTGTATCTGGTATTAAGTAGTCATTGCAGCCTACATCCATGTATGGCTGGCCTCAAGATGATGGTCCTATCGATTTCTACTGTTGAAGAATAAGTCGGAACCCGTCATATGCCAATATGTTGCAATCACACATTTCGAATCGGAACATAGCAGCACGAGCATTGCTGTTTTGCGTCTGTAATAGTTATAGCGGTGGCTTTTTAGCAGTTGAACCTTGTAAAGGCTCTTCTATTCGTGGTTTGATTTAAAAGAACTAAATACTTATTTTGGATATGCGAAACATTGAAGAATAAAATAATGCGAATCACAAAATGATGTATATTGAAATAGATGCCACAGTCGGTCAAGGGTACGTTATACGGATCAAAAGATGTTACGGTGTACTGGTAGGCAAAATAAGAAACTCTTGGATCAGATGTGAATACACGAATGTCTTCACGATTCTGTATAAAGCGAAAGAATTATTTAAGGAAATGGAATGACGAGGAAGCGAGTAGCAAGTGGTATGTTTTGAAATGCTGATGACTCAATGGTTACACTGTTCGGACATCGCGTCGATAAATGTAGGTTCAAATCATTGCGAATGAGCCGGAGCTTTCGGTGAAGGAAAACATCGTGACGAAACAATATTATGCTGGTAGGGCTTTTTCTAAATGTCGCCTGTCTAGTTACCATCCACAAGTCGGAAATGTATCGCAAAATAGCTAAGGTGTGTTCCAGTAGCAGCACTTAAGAGCCAGTTCCTCTAGGTTTAGCATGCTTATCATTTTGGATCACATCATAACTTAAAATCAGGTGAGATTGTGGTCAAACGTTAAAACCTATAAAGATAATGACCACTAAATAACACATTTTGAATAGATATGTGTACCTGCCTCAGATTTGGTACTTATGAGTTCTTTATCTGACCTTATTAAATGCGGCAGGAAGTCACTATTCCAATCACGTAGACAATTATTCGACTAAAGTGTGCGGGCTTGAATCACTAACCTCAGCGAACGGCCAACTTTTACAATAAATCCATCCTGGTCTCGACACTTAATCAGTCCTCCGATAAAAGCTTTAATCGAGAGTTAGAGGAGGTACCCGCAGTCGCAACTGATTTTATTCCAGCTTTAGTGAAATAAATTAAAAGAGGGAGCTCCCGCGATTACTAACTTCCCGAAGTTGTTATTCGGCGAAGCCAACTAAATTATTTAATTTATTGATCGTTGCCTCATTATATGGTTTCCGTGTATTGTTTGATTGTTCTTTCTACAACAAAACATTGGAAAAATACGTAAAATTCATTGTTTTCATTTATTACACATCCAGTATATTCGACTCAGTATTGAAGTTGTTTGAGACTTCAGCTTGAAATATTATACTGCTGACATTTATTCTCGCGTCTGCCGATTGCATAGTCTTAAATGTAAACGTGGTAAATATTTATTTAACGATTTTTTGCAATTTAACTTTGCACTTAGTTTAAAACTTGATTCATATAATTATTAGCGATTGAAACCCATAAATAATACCCAAATAATATTTTTTATATCTTATAAGTTTTATTGTTTAATCAACATTTAGTTAATGTTAAACGACAAAGTGGTTCAAGATGGTAAAACCGCTAAACCTAAAGGGGCTGGCTCTCAAATGTAACTGCCGTACACACCAATAGATGTTTGGTGACAGATCTCCAGTTTGTGGTTGGAATATAGCCAGATGGGTTTAGAAAAACCCTACTATCATGCTATGATTTCATTACAATGTTTTCCTAGTTCCGACTCATTCACAAGGATTCATACTTACGTCGATGTGCGCTGTGCCGAATACGCTAACCATTTAACTATTTTCGCTTCAAAACGAACTAGTTCGATCGTTAATATCACAGTTTTTACGTAACCTAATCTAGTGTGGTGGAGTGTTCTTCTACTAATTTAAAAACCCGACATATAATGAATGAGATTATTCAATCAAAATTAACGATGTCAGGAATTTCGCTTGTGGTCTTTTTGAGCTAACCACAGAGGCCCCACAATGTGTTGTGGTTTTATTTGCAAGTGGTAAAATATGAATTTCACATTGTGAATGACCCTATGAGACCGCAATTCGTTGTGGATATTTTTCTGTGAGCGAGTGTTTCTGTACATGTATACGATGTATATCCTATAGTTGTATTGGTTTTTTATTTTGAAAAAACATTATTATTTAACCATCGTTATGCATAATAATTATTATCTATATTAATAATGCTGTAGTTTTGTTCGTACATTTAAATGTGTGGTATGTGCCTATTCAACTAAAACGACTGATCACGAACATGACCTTAAATTTTCTTGTCTGTTTATGTATCTGAATTTAACTCAAAAACGACTTGATCGATGTTTATGAAAATTTGCACATAGGAAGCTTATTTGATATGGTACTATAATTGACAAATAATACTGTTATTGTGAAATTGATAGGCAATAATAATTATATATTTTTTTCATTACATAAAATAAATACTAAGCATTATAGATGTATCTAAATCCATCTTATATTCGGTATCTAGACAAGTAAGTAATTACAATATAGAAATCATGAATCATTTAAATAACGTGAAATAAAATAATCGAAAATACCAAACAATAGCACAAACATGTATGTGGAGCCAAGTGCAGAATGCTAGTCATTTATATTCAATCGTAATAATCGTAATAAATATTCAATTTTTATGTTTTAATTGCTAATGTTATTGCTAATGTTGATCAATATTTTACCGCATTATAAAAACAAATAATATTTAGTAAAAGTACTATGCTTATGAACCCCTGTATTTAATCTCGATTAAGTCTGTAATCCTCATTTGTACATAATAATGAGTATTACATGAGTAAACTATATTGAAAGCGTTCATTATGTATTTTCTGACATCAATTTGGACCGCGATTTATCTGAGGCATATTTTAATGACCAAACAAAAATCAACAATCCTCATCATATCATCATCATATCATCATCATAAAAACGTATAGGGGATAAACAATGAAACATTCATTTTATGTATTACTGAAGATTAAACTTTAGCTTTCGCAGCGTCCACAATTTATCAATTGAAATTGTTGAGCTCGTGGTAAATAAAAAAATGTGGATTGTAATTTGGTTTCAGAATGTTAGAACAAGACGCGTCTCACATGAACTTAAAAAACATTGACTACGTCAATCTGATTATAAATTCTACATCAATTTTAAGTTTCTCAAGTTTTATATGGAACCTTATCCGTTGAACATTGTTTATGAACAAAGCGAGATCTCGTTCAGTTTCCGATACCGGCACGGATCGAGTCTGCCGCCGGCTCGCCTACAACTTACTCGTCTTTGTTCCAACAACTATTGATGCTTCATGAAAGTTCTGTGCTTTTCTGTGTTTACAGGTAAGAGCTCTGTACTGGAATAATGATTATAGTTATTACGAAAATATATAAACACCCAAACACTACTTGGCTGCGTGCTTCGCAATTAATAGATTTTCCTTCATAATATGTTATCAAAATTATTAGCAGATTTAAATGAAATAAAATAAATGTATTTTTTTATCCTTAATTTTTTATTTGTATTGTATTGTACTGAACTGGTCTCTATTTTCCTAGTATGCTTATATGCAAGCGATTACTTCAGTATCTATGCGACTGATTTTAAAAATGGTTTTGCTGTGGCAGGTAATCTTATGTACCTTTGATGTATTAGTGACCTTACTTCCTTATTCCTAATTACACTTCCTCTCCTCCTTATTACTAATTATACTTCCTCCCTTCCTTATTACTAATTAAGCTTACATACTAATATGATAAATGTGATGTAAGTTTGTTTGTCTGTTACGTGTTCATCCCTTAACAGGGGTGAAGGAAATGACAGAGGGTATGTTTTATTCAGAAAAAATGTACTGTTCTTGAGGTATCGAGGGATACGTGAAAATTAAACTAACGCAAGCAAATCGGTGAACACGAGTTAGTGAAAATGTTGAGATATCATTATTTGTAAAGATTTATTGACGTAATAATTGTTTTTATTGTTGATAATTCGACTAAGTTCGTTTTACCATTTGTAATTTTCAATCTGCTACTTGTCAGATTAGTATAATTTACTTGTGAAAAACCAAAGTTGAACGTTAGTGATTTGCGATTAAAAGAAGTCTAGCGTTTCAGTTTATATCGTAGTCTTAATAAGGGTTATATATGATTTTTCAGAACATATTTTGTTAATTATATAAGGAAGGATAATTAATGTTTTGTTTTAAATTGTAATTAGTAAACAAGATATTATGATAGCCTTATGATAATATCAGAAAAATATATTCTTCAATTACTTGGTTATACAGGTTTGTAATGAATAGGTATCTACATGTTAGCAGCTAAAAACTGTAAATTTGAAGCGAATGCGGCTCAGTGTTCGGAGTATTCGGGGAAGGAAAACATCGCGATTAATCCATGGTATTGTGGTGGTTGGGCTGTCTTAAGCACGCTTGGCTAGTTATCATCCTCAAGCGAAAATCTATCGCCAAGCACTTATAAGTTTGTTCCGGTAACTGCACTTCAGAGCCAGTCGTCCTCTAGGTTTATCTTGTTTACCATCTTGGACTAAACGCTATAACCTGTAAAGTACAAAGAAAATGCATTATGCAAATAGACATCAAGCTGAAAACTTATTAATTCCATTTTATTATAAATTGCAAATGTTTTTACCCTTAAGTACTGAATCTATAAAGTTCGCATTGTTCAATTACTCCTTCTTCTTTAATCCGTGGATATTTAGGAAGGAATTAGATATATTTATAAATAAAATAAAATAATTCTTACAGGAATTTTCACAGTTATGTCCAAATATTTTTTCTGATCATATGAAGGCGAGCGATAGTTGATTTTTGTAGTTGGTTACGTTCTAATTTACTAATCTTTTAAACGCTACTTTCAAAATCAAGCAATAGTCTGAATTTAAATATAAATATATGTGGTTAAATATAAAAAGTATATTAATGTGTATAACTCAAACCTATGCCCCTTGCAATGTCGCGATTTCCTAGAAAGATAGACGTTTCAGCATACGAGAGTCGTGACTCAATTTATATGGCGTGATTGACGGATTACATAGTGCTAACGAATATTCGTATCTTTGTACCACTCCTGGTATAAACAATGGGCAGGATATGAAATAGTTACTGAATTGTATAACGATACCTAACACATTTCTCTAGTGTTCAGATCGTTTTTGTTTCTGATACTATCAGCTGATGGTATCCGGGTGGAGTATCCGGTGTGGTAGCCGTGGATATAAAGTATGATATATAACCACAGATGTAATTTTTTTTTTAATGTTTGCGTGTCTGTCTTCTCACATTAATCTCCAAAACTGTTGGATCGATTTTGAAAAGATTCTCACTATAAGATAACCGATGTTATAAGGAGTAACTTAGGCTTCCTTTATTTTAACCGAGATCCTACTCTTTCACGGAACTCAACGGGGCCCACCTCCTGGGGGCCACATAATGGTAGACGGCGTCCGTATTAGGGTCGGGGCCCAGATGAAATATCTGCTGCCGAGTGTGGTGAAGGCCATGCTCGGCAGCGAGTCTATGTGGAATATTGTTACCTCCTTCTGCGAGGAAGTCGTCTCGCAGAAAGAGGCGGCGGAGAGGGTCCGCTAGGCGGACCCTCTGAGCTGCCCTTTCCGCCAAAGGAGGGCTGGCGGAAGAAGGAGGCGCTATGCTCGCCTCATTCCGCCATCATAGTCAGGCCTGGGAAGGTGGGTCGGGGATCCATCTTTCCCTTGCACAGGTCTGGCGGACGGAGGAGTCGGTCGGTGTGGACGGACGGTCGTCTTCTGACAAGGACGGGGTCGGTGGCACTGTTTGTTGCCGCCGATGAATGCTGAAGAGATCTCGTGTCGCCCCAACAAAAGCGGCGGATGTACACGGTGGGGTTTTAGTGAGTAGGAGTCTCACACTAACCACCCTCTCCCCCGGGAGGGGGGGAATGTCCATGATGGATCTCCCCACGTTCTAAAAAAAAGGCTTCCTTTATTTTAGAAAAAAGAATTAGGGTTCCGCGCAAATATAATAAAATAAAGAGGCAGTGTCCAGAACCGCGCGAGTCACACGCGGTTGTTTATGCAGAACTAAATTTTTCTGCTAAATTCCATGCGGACGAAGTCGCGGATGACAGCTAATAAAGTATATAGAGATCAGAATTTATACTAAGTAGAATGTGAGTCTAAATCTTACACGAAAGACCACATTGCGTTGGCACAATGATAGATAGCTTACATCCTTCAGCATTCCAATTATCAAGTTGTCAAACTCTAACTAGATATGTATTTTAAATCAGCTGATCATCGCGAATTTGTTCTTATGGAACTGGTTTTCGTTATTTCATTGGAATCTGGCTTATTTGGGGTCTGTTTATTAATTTTTAGCGCAGACATACAACAGACATTTCACTCTTATTTATCTGGATAGATCATAGACTTCACGTATATTAATATTATGGGTACAATATAATATAAGGTTTCTAAATAAATGAAAATACCAATTCTGGTTTAACTTGTACTATGGCATATCTATATATTATGGTTTAAACTTAAGAAAGAAATATCTTTGGTAAGGACAAAAAATATAGACCATAGTTGAGACCCCGACGTTCAGCGCAGGACCACTAATGAAGGACTTACTCCATTCCCTAATGTCGGCTTACATGGCGAAAAGTGTAGTAACAAAAGTGGACGTACATATTGATTTTCAAAGCAAAATATTAATCAGTAGCCAGCTTATAACATGAATTTATTTTTTGAAAATTTTAAATTATGTTTGTGATCTATAAATGGAAATTATTATTTATTTTGTATGTAAATAATAAATTGTAGATTTATTATATATGTTTATTGAAAACATTACAAAACAAACATTAATGATAAAATGTAATAGGTTCGTCTTCAGAATTCTACGTTGGGTCTGTTATCGTTTGCTATCGAGTAAGTCAGGTTAAAACTAGTGAACCAGTTCTGATAAGTTTTTAATAAATACAAAGCTTAGGATTTTATTACAGTTAAGTTATTACTTCAATTTGATCATACTGAAGAATGATAAAAGGGAACTTTATTTAACTAGATCTAAAATAGGGAATTATAAATAAAATAAAAGACAATAAAATATCAATTCAATTTCGACACTAACAAAACAATAGACTAGAAAATATAATAGAAAAAGTCGCATGGAAGAAACATAAAGTTGTTTAATTATTCTTTAAGAAACGTCGTCCCAAAATATATGACTACAATAAATGTAGCAAATTCGACCTTAAGTAAACTGATCCTGATAACCGAACTGATGATAAACTGTATATGTTTGAGTACTCAAAATTTTGATCAGTAAACCAATTTATGTGATGAAATTTGTACAGCTGAAATATTTTGCTGAAGTTAATTTTAACTACGTGGATAGCGCAGTGACTTAAGCAGTCTTCTCGTAGCTGCTGACTATTGTAAGTTCGAAACTCACGCAGTTAAATTATTTGTGTGATCCAGAAATGACTGTACTGAGTTTGGATATTTTTGAGAGTCTTTATTGTTTGTTTTTAAAATCCCCCGTGATACAGGACTACATCGCTAGTAAAAAAACTGCCTGAAAAATACATTAATTGTACACATATTTGATTATATCACTACATATTATAAAAGAAAGTCGTCCGCCGCATCTGTCTGTTTGTCTGTTCGTGATAAACTCAAAACTACTGAACGGATCGTAATGTAATAGATAGTGTAATACATGAGGAAGGTTTAGGTATACAATTTGTCAAGATTATGTGTAAATTGGTTGAAACATATTAATAATTGTTGGAAGTGTTGCAAAAAGTCAAGCCGTTGTCTAATTCTTTTGAGATATAACAAAAAATGTGTAGTGAAATATTTTTCTTTTACATATCTACAAAAAAGTCTGTTATGGCATATACCTATACTTTAAGGATAGCTCTCTCTACCCAACTATCTTCAAAAAAATGGTAACATAAAATGAGGGGACTTAAAGGCTAATTAGACGGATACAGTAATCCTTATCAAATTAAATACATTAGTTAACTTAAACATTTGATGCACATAAGCATATATTTTTTATTATCCAGGCAGGACAGCGTCCACCGGGCCTGCTAGTACTGTATAAAATACTACTTGTTTGTGTTACGCTCTAAATACTTTCAGAAACGAGCTACAAGTAATTGTTGATTTATGGTATAGTTTAGGTATATTTAATTACCACTACTAAGTATAATAATAACCAGATAAAATATATTCACCTTTATAAACATAAAACAAATTTTAGGTTTTTATTTACTTTTAATTCTAACAAAATAAACATCTGCTGCTAGTATAAATATATTTAATACTAGCTGTGCCCGCGACTTCGTCCACGTGGAACGGAATACAAAACACAGTGATTAATGAAACAATCTGAATTTATATCTGTATATCTTGTATATATGTAATGTACAGTGTCAGGCTAAAAATTAATAATCGTCGTACCCCTTTGTCACTTCAATAATAGCTCAAAATTAGGGCTTCCAAGTTCCTTTAATGTGTGTAACAACCGTGGGCCTAGCTATCGTGCTGCATCTATCGTCATACAGTCAGATAGTTCGTAGCACACGATGGTAATGTGTGCCCACATCTAAATATATTGCGAACATGGACAAAACTTCGTGACGATACACGCAGGTATAGGAGTAATATAACACTAATATTCTAATTTAACAACTGTAAAAACAAAATTAACCTCTGGACTGTCCAAAACCATAAAGATTTAACTTCTATACAAACGAATGTAGACCTCATGCGGCATACATCATTAGACTGTTATCAGCATATGCTTAAAACATACCTGATTTATTACAAAACTTTGAAAAATAACAAATGATGAATTGTAAAATAATAATTTTCATGTAAAATGTATTTTTAAATAATTTTTTCATTTGTACGAACTTTTTTTACAAAAAAATTGACAATGTACGATGTAGTGAAATTAAAAATTTATGAAAATACAAACCTATACAAATGACCTAACAAACACAGAAATAATCTCCTTGTTATCTGTACTTTTCCTTGCAATAATATTCTTACGATAGTAAACCAATTTATACATATAATAAGAATGTAAATCCAACGTGTCTGTACTTTTTTGATTTTTGAGAAAAAAATTGTTGCAGGCATCTAGGAATAAGTAATAGAATCCATTTCGATCATTTTTAAAAATGTCTGTCTATCTGTCTGCCTGTCTGTTTGTTTGAACAGGCATCACTGGTAAAGTACTAGGTTTCTGATAAAATTCCAGCAAGAAAATTATCAAGCATATTCCGGATAGATTTAGGTCTGTTTATTTTTACTTTGGACCTGTTTATTTTCTATCTAATTATTTGCTATCATTGTAATTTACGGAGAACAATAACGGCCAGATTTAATTTTAAATCTTTTTTAAATATGCGTGTAGCTAGTAACCTAGTATCTGTTCAAATTTTATTGTTATAAAGTGTGTATGTAAACCAGTCTTTAAATGAAAGCGCTAATGAACCGTGCGAAGAACATCGTACTAAAGACTTTGGAGTGATCTTGGGGTGGAATTTTTGAGCGCACCTTCCCCTTGTTCATTAGTGTAATTAACTTATGCCTTGAGGGCATCTTTATTTTTTAGAATTCATTGCGAATTCTCATAATTAAATTACTATTAAACTATAGCAATACTCTTTAAAATTTACCTTCAGATAGATTTACCGATGCCTATAATATTTATAATAGATACACGAACACGTGGCACAGAATACATTTGCAATAATAAGACAAACGGGTTAATTTAAAAAAGTTTTGTGTTGGCCAATTAGGGGTGAACACAACAATAACTGATAAAAATATGAATATTTAAGATAGTTCCACATTGATGGATAATTAGTACAACAAAATACAAAATAGCGCGAAAAACCAACTGTCGTCAACATTTTTTTTTTCGAACTGACTATACGCTTTTAGCCTGAGGGGCTTTCACAGCTTCACCTGACTAACCTTTTGTCGAGTAATAGGAAAACGTACTTTGTATGTTCTTGAAGAATGCATTTAGTTACTTGTAAAATTTATTGATTATAGGATATAAGTTTATGCTATTTGCACATTCAAGTAATTAAATATGTGTAGTCGTTATGCTGGTTAAGCTTGAATTGTGAAAAATATGAATGCTCATAAAACAAATGTATTTGTCATACGAAAGGCGGTACGAAATAGTAAACGAAACATTCTATATCTATGAAACGGACGCAGCTTTTGTTTCTTCTGTCATGTTATCGGCAAAATGCCAACAAAGATTGGATCGATACGAACATTGTCATTTGTGTTCGGTGAACATGTATTGTGGTAAACCACATCTGTGCGATACGTAAATAATATATTGATATAATATATACCATCATACAATATTCTGATATATACAATTTTGGGTGTGCCTGTGATTTTGGTTCTTCTCTTCTTAAACGGCTTAACTGATTTTGATATTTTTTTTGGACGTACGAGGCGGGACTATTGTCGGGAAATACAATTTTTTCAGACCAATTTATTTTAGATTTTTCTAATACAAATATATGTAAGCTAAAAATTTCGGCGTTTTGATACTTACACAACCAATACTAACTTTTATATTCATGATTCTTTTAGGTTGGTCTCCATCGACCGTGTTCGCTAATTATCATATAAACTCGTTTATATGATATCCAGTTTATATGATAATTAGCGAACATATATGTATTGGCATATATAATAAATTATATACTTATATTATATTATATTATTTACTTTTACTTTATTCCGTTGAAGTAGTCGGGTGGATGACTCACTGACCAACGAAACCTACACGAGAACGCTGCTTTATTAGGCAATAATTTTCCAGTTAATTCCACGCTCATCGGTTGTAGAGCATAATTGTCTACAATAATTCAGGGTGACGTGTGCAGAGAATAGCTTTCGTCCGATATTTTAAAAGCTACTAATGAGAATATTAAACGTTTTTTTACTGATATTTCTTATTTACCCTCTAATAAACAGAATTGTATTGTATATTTTAGCTTGTAATCTGCTTGTTTGCTAGGATAAAAATCCTTTTCGTATAGATGATACTGAGCTGAACACTATCGTAGTAGGCAACATTACACAAGTTTGGGAAATGTACTTTATAATATAATCACGTTCCAAAGGCATTTTATGAAATAAGCAGACAACTCATCTGAATCACTTTCGTTAGCGTAACACCTGCTCTAGGGATAGACTACCTGCACGCACACTTCTCTGGTCGTCAAAGTTTGGGGCCGGTGTTTTAGGCGTTAGACCGTAAAAAGTTATATAGGTAAGAATTTGTGGCTTAGTACTAATAATTATTAATTAGTTTCTACTATTTTTTAATATCTGACTATCAATTTTATGCTATGTTTCTTTTTGAATTTGTGCATTTATTAAAATTGAAAATAAATAATAATTTTACTTTAATGAAGAATAATACATACAGTATTATTTAAAATATGCGTTAGGACTGGAATTTTGTCTTGTGGTAGGGGGTGGCGTAGTCGCTTAAAGCGAGCGTTAGTCATTTTTATTATTTTTTTTCAAATTTCACCGATTTCCGAAAGGAAATCCGATTAACAAACATTGTTTGTATTATCAAACCAAAGAGAACTTCAAGCATAGTTTACCAATGTCTCAAATCTGATCAAATACTTTATTTCTGCAAGTAAAATAGTGAGTAACGTTGTGCAGTAAACGTCCAATACTTGCTATGTTGGATAAAATACATCGATTCTTTACATCGATATTGAATTATTCGATATCTCAGATTAGTTAGATATATTCAGGACAAACATTAATTAGTATTTCATTCAACATCATATCGCATTAATTATCGCATTTTGTCATATCCATGACAAAATGAAATATCAAACACCTGTTGTGCCATTCTAAAACGGATAGCCAATTAATATTTTCAAAAGTCATAAACAATACTCATATTTATTTAAAAAAGATGAATAAGTTGAAAATAATTACTGCATAAAAACGTCTGTGGAGTGAAGGACAATTACTAGTACAATATATTACTATATCGGGCATGTGTACAAAAATATTTTGGACTTAATTTTTAAAGACGTGCTTTGAGGTGGACTCTCTATGGCATCCTTTGTAAATAAAAAAGACTCTCGCATAAAATTAATTAATAAATCCGCTGTGTGTGTCGAGAACACGCCAGTCTATGAAAAGCTTATTAGTAAGCTTATATAGCAATGAAAATGAGTTTCACGGAATAGAACATTTTTATTAATAATTTCCAATTTGTATAGACAGACATCTATAGACTATTACAGAGAATCATCACAGTAGAAAATACTTTGGTGCAAGTAATTTATGTAGAAATCATACTCGATTTACTTGTACTTAATTTTAGTAGATATGTTACTTCAATCCTGATAAAGCTCATTTGACCTAAACAAAATGACTTACGATTTGATAACAATAATAAATGTAACAGTTTATTGAAACATTTGTAATTAGCTGAGCAATTATTAATATTATTGTATAAATATATAAAAAGAACAATAGGACATAGGAAATAAATACAATATGATTATAACCAGTTACACTTTTTAGCACGCAACTCTGATCAGGTTCTTCACAATGTGCAGTCGTATCTATTAGCAACTGCTATTATAATGGTGACGGTACTAGGGGTTATTATTCCATCGTTGATACATCACAGAAGCCGCTTTTATTTATTTGTATCACTACATGAGAGTCAGGTAATATTCTAGATACAGATTGAAGAGGTAGACTCAGTGATATTCTGAATAGGTTATTACTCTTGATATGCTGAAATTTGGTAGTTTTTTGAGTAATTTGCATCCAAAAGCAACATCTGTAAAAAGAATGGCGCACCACCTCACCGAAAGTGTTCTATGTTTACTTCTATTTCACGATCTTCCCTAAGTATCACTAAAAACTATGTTCCCGCGATTATTCTTTTCATTTTATAAAATCTGCTATGAAGGACAGGGTTTCACTTTTCATTACATTTTTACGCATTTCGAAATTGCAATTTCCATTAATTTTGTTAAAAATAATATATATAAATTTCGTCTTTATATACATTTGTATAGTTATTAAATGTATTTTGAGTAATACGACAAAACTTCTCACTTGAATACCTAATACGATATGAAATTCCACGCAGTTTATACCGTCTTATAATAACTTCCTTTGCAGTAGAGCTGTGAGTGAGCTAGGGACAAGTAACTAGATGCGAGTATTTATGATTATTTCAGAAACACTCGAGAACACGTTGATGCGAAGTCACGCGTCTGATGCAAGCGTGCAAGCGCATGTTTCTGCAACGGGAACAGTCTTTGAGCGCGAGATGAACTAAGTATTTTATTAGGCACTAGCTGTTGCCCGCGGCTCCGCACGCGTTTTTTATTTATAATTGTAAATTACTTCTTATAAGATCAGCTATCTGCTACTGAAAGTTCCGTGAAAAATGGTTCAAACGTTTTAGAGATAGTACTGCAAACAAAGCCATGGGTAAAAGCTAGTCCAAAATAAAAAAAACTTTAATTACTTTTTATAACGTTAGCTATCTGTCAGTGAAAGTTCCATGAAAATAGGTCCAATCATTTTGGAGACGAAGCCACGGATGACAGCTAGTCTAAAATAAAGTAACATATGTCACCCGCTACCATTTTTACTATCCGTCAGTGAAATTTCTGTCAAAATCGGTCAAGCCGTTTCGGAGATTACCCGGAACAAACAGACAGACAAAAATCTTAAAAATTGTGTTTTTGTTATCAGTGTCGTGTTATACGTTCATATCCAATCAGTAAAAGTCGTTATTTTGATATTACATACAGACACTTCATTTTTATTATATGTATAGATTAGTAAATAAGTTAGCCGAATGAATTTGAAAATGTTTGGTATGGAAGGTTAAAGGAGTGAAATAAAATGACAAGCCCTGAATATTTTATTCAATTTAATAGTAATGTCTTTTAGATGGTAAATTGAGTTTGTATAGTTTTATCAGATGTTACTTCAAGAAAAGTTAAATTGTGGAAACTTAAACATACCATGATATGAATGATATCCATATTTATAGATTTACTGTATTTAGTGTAATAGTGAAAAATTAATAGTTTTTTTTTACTTTATAAATAATATCAGTAATATATTTAATAAAATTAGTTAAATGGTAATTGAATGTAATTAATAAATGAAAAAGTAAAATAGAACTAGCATAAAATATAAGTCATAAATTGAAATTACGGTCCTAGATAAATTCGCTTAGGAAAAGTATGTATATCATGGATAGAGAGGTTTTTAACTCTGGTATACACAATCCACTTGAAAAGTGATTTTCTTTGTAATGAAGTTTACATTAAGCCTTGGATAGTGAATCGGGTGTACGAAGCCTCGGAACAAACTACTTGGAAATAAAGGCACGTACACATATCTATGATATCGTCGCGTTCTGTTCGCCCACGGTTACGTTGTTTTTACGCCGGAACTGTGTATGAGTTACCGAGTCCGTCGTGTCGTATCCGGTAGCGCCTTTTATCATTTTGTATGTTTATAGTCAACGTATACATACATTCCTTAGACTAGGAACTTTACTACTGACCGTAAGTTGACAAGCTCATGCAGTGTTGAGAACAGTTAAAAGAAGGATTTATGGTAACTCATATTTGTTACATAGATAGTGGTACAATAAATATGTTAAGGCTGTTTTGCTTTGTATTATGTCCAACGAATATGCTCTTAGATATTTCAAATTTCTCTACGTAATATTTCTTCTGAGTACGTTAGTATGAATGAAGTGGAACTACATTTTTCTATCCTATTATAATCTGTTCTATTTTTTTATAACTTTCTTTTTTTCAGTCAGCATTTTCCGATTTGGACAATAAATGTAATAGACGGCCCGGTATTATTTGATTCTGTATTATTCTGGACTTAACCCAGTTACTTTAAACTATTAATTTAGGTAAAAAAGAAAAAAATACAAGAATATTATAGCGCTTTGATATAATGTAAAATTAAGTACTTTTGAGTAGTTGTTCGTAAATGTAGCCTAGTGGATTTTTATACAAATATTTGTAGTGGAAAAAGTTGCGGTAGGATTAAGTTTCCCCGTCGTAGATTATGAGAGTATCCCTGTTATATTTCACTAAGTGGCATGAATTATATGCCGTTGGACCGCGCTACTGTAAAGTTATTTTGATTTAAGATATATTAGAATACTTTCTATACGGAAGTAACACTTTTTGATTTTTATTATAACTTAAATATTCCTCGTGTAAGAAATTTTTCAATAAGTATCTGTTTTAGTATTCGTATTATTTGCCTAGTAGTATCACCGTATATGGGCAAAATATAGAACTATGATTTCTTAGTTTGAAATCGCCAATACCTGGTGGGTTGGCGTGGTGATAATGCCCACACATTCCTTCGGGAAGAGGACTGTGGCCCTGCAGTGAGTCTCTTAAGGACTGATGATGATAAATTTTTTATAGCAAATAATTTTATAACATTTGTAATACAATTTTCTTTGTTTGCAGTTTTTTTTTTAATACTAAGTATTAACAGTTGTTATTGTTAGGACGGCTTTCTAAATTTTTCTCTTTCCGCGGTTGCCGGTTTATTTGCATTTTTTTTTGCGTTAAAATGGTGATGTTCTCTTTATAGACTATTTGAGTTTCAACGAAGTAGCTTCCGGTAGAAATTAAGAAGTTAATTGAGACTCTTGCTCTTCTACGTTACTATGAATACATATATGTCAAATGTAGCTCTTTCTAACCTTTACTTATCGTTATTACTTATAAAAGTCTATACTATTATAATATACAAAATTTTCATGGCAAAAGAAGATTGTTATTATTCATATTTTACAATAATAAATAAATAATTTATATCTGTTTATTTGCATAATAATGGATTTGGGTGTACGTTGATGAAGGCAACGTTCATTTGTCAGTCTGTGGTATGTTTGAGTAATCTGTGACCGGATGTACGATGTTTTGTTCTGTTCTACTGTTGGTTATATAGCGCCGATTTTAAATACCTGGTATGGAAAATAAAGAAAAGCAAATAAATTGTATCATTAACCCATCGCGAATAGTAATTATAATGATTATAACACTATAGGTATGTGAAATCGATAATTGTCTAAGACCGTTTGACAAATAACTATTAAAGTCAGTAACCCGACGTGTTTCTCGGTAGTCCGGTGAAACTGTGGAGGCCTTGCCAGGTCAACAGTGTAGTCAGTTCGAAAAAAAAAACGTGTTTCTCCTTTGAGAAAAACTTTATGCTATTCATTTTACTATAATTCAACATTAGATGGCACTGCATCACACAAACTTCTATACAGATCAATGTATCAACATAAGAATTGATACATGTTGTTATTTGAATATAGAGTATATAATGCCTACTGCTTATTACAAAAATTGATAAGAAATGCGTGCGGAGCCACAGGAATATTAAGTAACTCATCAATTTGCCATTTCTTTACTAAAACTGTTTATAATCTTCAGTAAAAAATGCAAATTAATTTCGTTATTCGGCGAATGGCCAATAGGACGCTTTATATAGAAAACTTTTATGATGTTAGCCGTGTCACTTACTATCCGTTGGGACCCAAAACTCCTTGTTAAGCTTGGCAATGCTCTTAATTTAATATTATATAACTTTTTTTTTAAATAAAGTAACCCTAATATAGACTAAACGAATGTTCTGTTTGAAGATAAAATAGTCTAAATATATAAAGTATATTCACGATATATGATTTAAGGCATAGGCAGATGTAACATATCTACATATTATTTCTATTGTACTTTTTTATTTTACTACATTATTATTCAACACATACGTATGCTTGTTGTAAATCTCTCAATTAGAAATATCTTTCACTTCTATGAGATAAAACAAGACATTGTTTACTTGAATTCCGTTGTAAATTTTTATAATAAAAAGTCGTGGTGGTCCAGTGGTTTCGACCGGTGGAATATCAATTCCGATGTTCACAAGTTCGAACCCTGTCATATTCTAACGAATTTTTCGGAATTTGCGTACATTTACTAATATAAATAGGATACACTATAGGTTAACAGTGAAGAAAAACATCGTGAGGAAACTTGAACCTGCGAAATGTTCTTGTAGTAACACCGTATATGGGCAAAATATAGAACTGTGGAATTCTCAGTTTGAAACCGCCAATACCTGGTGCGCGGGCGTGGTGATTGTGCCCACACATTCCTTCGGGAAGAGGACTTTGGCCTTGCAGTGAGTCTCTTACGGGCTGATAATGATAAAATTTTTATAACAAGTAATTTTGTAACATTTGTAATACAATTTTCTTTGTTTACAGATTTTACATAGCAAGACTGGACAAAGAAATTCAACGTTTTCGTATATTATCAAAAAGGCAACCGGTGTCTAACTTATTTCCCATACAGCTAGTAACGAGTAATTACTTCTTGTTTTCCTCTTGTTCATTCGTTACTTTAACTTAGAAGCCGACTTCATTTTGTCTCAGATTTGTTTTCAAACCTTATTACAGTGATATAGGTTACGCGACTCCTGTACTAGCTGGCACAAAGGAGCTGAAGCTGTGATATAATCTTAAGAGTGACATTAAGTAAGATTATTACGAGCACTATTTCTCTTGTAGATAAGACCACGGAATTGTTTAATTTAATTTATTAGAACCTCTAAGAGCGATCTTTATGACGGCATAATTTATATAGGCTTGAAATGATGTTTCGTCAGAAATTAAACTGGCTTGTTGTAAAAAACAAAAAAAATAAATATATATGTATATTTTATTGATTTAATTTTGTACAATTTAATATTATGTTTACATTAAATTATTTGAAAACATTTGTTTGATTTCATAATTTATTTTTGTTTAATTACAATTGTTATATTTTTTTTAAGGATTATAAGGAGCAGTACGAAGTGCACAAACCGTAATATTGAGCAAGGATTGTTGATGCCATACGTTTGCACTGCTCAGAAGTAATCCGAAGTAATAGTGGAAAGGAAGTTTCATTTTATTTATTTTAGTTTCTAGCTCTAAAATTGTATTCGTATCAAGTGATTATTATTAGTTTTTATTTGAATATGTATTTTGTTACGATTATGATTAATTATATTTAGAGTATTACGTGTTGATCCCAAAGAGGGTTGATGACAGGCAGGCGGCCGATCGTAAAATTAAGCCAAAGCATACTTCACAACATGATAAGTATGCAAAGTGGACTAGGGTTACCTCAGGATAGGGTGCTAAGTAAGAAACGAATTCGTGATGTAAGATTGAGATTTGCAAGTTGGAATGTCGGGACAATGACTGGGAAGGGAAGAGAATTAGCGGATGTATTACAAAAAAGACGCATAAATGTGGCTTGTTTGCAAGAGACGAGATGGAAAGGGACGAAAGCGAGAGAGATTGGTGCTGGATATAAATTTTACTACTGTGGGAGTAACGGTAAGAGAAATGGTGTAGGGATTGTTTTAGACAGTGAGTTTAAGAAATGCGTAACGGATGTAAAAAGAGTGAATGATAGATTAATATTGGTGAAGTTATTGATAGGAAAGATAACGGTAAATATAATGAGTGTATATGCACCTCAAGCTGGATGTAGTGAAGTTTTAAAAGAGAAGTTTTGGGAAGACTTTGATGGGGTGATGATGGATATTACACAGGATGAGGATGTATATATCGGAGGTGATTTTAATGGGCATGTGGGAAAAGAGAATGGAGGTTATGAGAGAGTGCATGGAGGGTGGGGTTTTGGGAATAAAAACAAAGAGGGGGAAAGTATCGTAGAAGCTGCAATTGCTTTCGATCTTGCAATAGTTAACACTTTTTTCCAAAAAAGAGATCAGCACCTAATCACATATAACAGTGGTAATCACAGCACCCAAATTGATTACTTTCTACTACGAAGAAATAACATTAAAATAGTGAAAGATTGCAAGGTTTTGCCTGGAGAGGTATTAACTTCAACATAATTTGTTAGTGTTAGATTTAAAAATAAAATTACATCTGGATAAGTTCAGACCCCCAACCAGAATTAAATGGTGTTTGTTAGAATAAGATGAATATGCGAATGAGGTATATGATATGGCAGACTGTTGGCAAGGAATGTATTTGGTGAAACGAAAGGAAGAGGAAACATAGATAAGGACACTGTAACAATAAAAGAGGCTTTGAAAGGAATATCTCAAAATGCATTGTTTGCTATTGCTTATATCTCACAAGGATTAGGCATGTCAATCATTTTGACATAAGACTTGTGTTAAATTTAACATTAACACCTAAGATCCTCCTGACATGATATTACTCAATAGTCCTATCTGGGGTGAACAACCGCTTATGTCACATAGTCCGTTCAGTACTGTTTTTGAGATTTACTTCGCCAGAACAATACAGACACAGCACAGGCACGAGTACCTCGGCGGACGGGACTTTTGTTTGTATATAGTATGTTAGGTGATAATTAGGTTTGCATACAGGGATCAGCTTTAAGAGTCCTTATCTATTCCTTCTTGTCATGGATGCATAACATCAGACATCAGGAGGAAAGCACCTTGGTGTATGCTATTAGCTGATGATATTGTTCTGTTGGTGAAAATGCATGCCGAGGTCCAGATTAGGCCTGGAAAAATGGCAACCGAAACTGGAGAATTTTGGTTTAAAGGATTAGTGGGATGAAACTGAACATTGTTCGTGTGACTATCGGAGGTCTACCAGTTTTTGTCATATTACCTTAAACGGTGTATTCTTACCAAGCCTGCTCCAATTTTCGGTACCTCGGCTCATTAATCCAAAATGACGGTGGAGAGACAAGGGACGTGAGGAATAGGATAAATGCAGGGTGGATGAATTGGCGAAAGGTGTCTGGGGTGGTTTGTGACCCACGAATGCCGTTGAAACTCAAGGGGAAGGTGTATACAACTATAATAAGACCAGCCGTGTTATATGGATCCGAGTGCTGGCTACGAAAGAGACGGATGAGGAAAGATTACATGTGGCAGAAATGCGAATGTTAAGATGGATGTGTGGTGTAACACGGATTGATAAGATTAAGAATGAGTATATCAGAGGAAGTTTGAAAATAGCACCAGTGACAGAGAAGTTGAGGAGTAGTAGGTTAGCATGGTACGGGCATATTATGAGAAGAGATGAAAGTCATGTAACAAGAAAAGTTTTGAGTTTGAAAGTGGACGGATATAGGAGTAGAGGAAGACCGAAAAAGGTATGGATGGATTGTGTGAAAAACGATATGTGTATAAAAAGTGTGAATACTGAGATGACATCTGACAGAGGAGAGTGGAAAAGGAAAACATGTTGTGCCGACCCTATTTAGGTGGGATAAGGGTAAGATGATGATGATGATATTTTTTTTATCAAGCACTAGCAGGCCCGGCGGTCGTTGTCCTGCCCTGATAATAAAAAATATGTACTTATGTGCATAAAATGCTTAAGGTAACTAATGTATTTTAATTTGATAAGGATTAATACTGTATCCGTCTAAATAGCATTCCGATTACCTCATTATATGTGACCATTTTCATTAGATAGCCCACGTATAGTAAGTTATTCTTAAAAGATAGGTATATGATATGGCAGACTGTTGTAGATCTATAGAAGAGGAATATCTCATAATGCATTGTTTTGTTATATCTCAAAAGGATTACGCATTTCAATCATTTTACATAAGACTTTGATAAATTAACACCTAAATCCTCCTCATGAATTACTCCATCTATTGGTGAAAACCGCATTACAATCCATTCAGTAGTTTTTGAGTTTATCGCAAACACACAGACAGACAGACAGACGTGGCGGACGACTTTGTTTTATAATATGTAGTGATATTGTCAATATTTTAATTAGAAAAAATAATAAATACCTATGACCCATATTATTATATCTCTATATCACAGTGATAAATGATAATGTGTAACTTTATCTATACTTACTTATCTACTATAAAATAAGTTTAATTTTTTTAATCTATAATACTCATAATAATTCACTCATAGTAATTTTAATGTATATTTACATACATTATAAACACATACATTTTATCGTTTACCACTTTTATTTTCTTGAAGGTCGTATTATTAAAGAGTAAGGTAATATTAAGAAATCAAGCTTGGCAGGATACACACTGTACAAAAATATTTTTTTTAGTTATGAACTAAAGAGTAGGCATATAGTCACTATAGCCTGTAGCTATGTGCAGTGAATCTCAAAAAGATCGTATTATTGAGAGCAACAGGTGTAGCCATAATGCTTCTGCAGTCGACCCTCGCACAGGCTCTATTATCTTTTCTTTCGAATTAAAGACATAGAATATATGAGGATTTAATTCTTAACATAGATATTTAACGTCTAAATACATAAATGATGCGTATGCATATCGCATAAAAGCCAATCATGTGTGTGGCTCGAATCAGCTCTTGGCTTAATAATAATGCCTACTACAAATGCACCAAAAGTATTGTCAATTTTTAGAATATTATAAGTATTAAGCTTTCGTTATTATTATCGCTATTTGCAAATATACAAGTTGACGGTTGTTAATATCGGGAGTTGTTAGTTTGTAAAAAGTCTAGTAGTTTTTTTTTAGTGTCAGGAATCGCTCGTAATCTAGTTTCTTAACATTTTAATGCTAAACATTGTAGCTTCTTATTATCTTCAATCAATAGTTTTCAGTTAATGCTTCAGACTGAAGTTGTCAATTGAATATTAGCAGTTTGCATATTCTAAGATACAGAACGTGTCTAAAATTATATTTTTCAATACATTTACAATTCATGATAAAAATAACAGTAACTTTTTTTTTCGTAAAAATATTCCATGCAAATAAACGTATTTCTCATATGAATATATTTATTTATACACAAATATTATTCAACAGCAAGTCAGGAATACCGTCAGCAATAGGATGGAAATCTCGACTGTGGCTTATTCAGCCAGCATTTATTGGGTGTTTGCGCGACAAACCCCCGCAATTGCAACGACTATTTTAGGGTTTCGCAGAATGGATTCTTCTTATCCCGCCGATGTTACTGCCACTTGTACAAGCAGAGAGAATAGATAAAGCTATGTAAATATCATAAAACGTCGCTAAATCTCGTCACAGTATTGTGAAACCCAGCGATCACGTTTACAGTATTCTATTGTATTAAATATAAGCAGATACGTTATGAAAGTGTATTTTAGTATACATAAAATGAATGTTGAATACAATCCACACGTTTGAGCAACAAATTTAAATAACTAATATAAGACCCCCCCTACACTGAAATTATCCATGGTAAGTGGTATAGTGTAAGACGTATGTATGTATTGTATGTATGTATTGTATGCTATGTATGTATTGTATGTATTGTATGTATTGTATGTATTGTATGTATTGTATGTATTGTATGTATTGTATGTATTGTATGTATTGTAGTATTGTATGTATTGTATGTATTGTATGTATTGTATGTATTGTATGTATTGTATGTATGTAGTATTGTATTGTATGTATTGTATGTATTGTATGTATTGTATGTATTGTATGTATTGTATGTATTGTATGTATTGTATGTAGTGTATGTATTGTATGTATTGTATGTATGTATGTATTGTATGTATTGTATGTATTGTATGTATTGTATGTATTGTATGTATTGTATGTATTGTATGTATTGTATGTATTGTTGTATTGTATGTATTGTATGTATTGTATGTATTGTATGTATTGTAGTATTGTATGTATTGTATGTATTGTATGTATTGTATGTATTGTATGTATTGTATGTATTGTATGTATTGTATGTATTGTATGTATTGTATGTATTGTATGTATTGTATGTATTGTATGTATTGTATGTATTGTATGTATTGTATGTATGTATTGTATGTATTGTATGTATTGTATGTATTGTATGTATTGTATGTATTGTATGTATTGTATGTATTGTATGTATTGTATGTATTGTATGTATTGTATGTATTGTATGTATTGTATGTATTGTATGTATTGTATGTATTGTATGTATTGTATGTATTGTATGTATTGTATGTATTGTATGTATTGTATGTATTGTATGTATTGTATGTATTGTATGTATTGTATGTATTGTATGTATTGTATGTATTGTATGTATTGTATGTATTGTATGTATTGTATGTATTGTATGTATTGTATGTATTGTATGTATTGTATGTATTGTATGTACTGTATGTATGTATTGTATGTATTGTATGTATTGTATTGTATGTATTGTATGTATTGTATGTATTGTATGTATTGTATGTATTGTATGTATTGTATGTATTGTATGTATTGTATGTATTGTATGTATTGTATGTATTGTATGTATTGTATGTATTGTATGTATTGTATGTATTGTATGTATTGTATGGTATTGGATGTATTGTATGTATTGTATGTATGTAGTATTGTATGTATTTTGTAGTGTCTGTATGTATGTATTGTATTATTGTATGTATTGTATGTATTGTATGTTATTGTATGTCTGTATGTATTGTCTGTATTGTATGTATTTGTATGTCTTGTCTGTATATGTATGTATTGTATGTATTGTATGTATTGTATGTATTGTCTGTTATTGTATGTATTGTATTGTATTTGTATGTATTGTATGTATTGGTTATGGTATTGTATGTATTGTAGTATGTATGTATTGTATGTATTGTATGTATTGTATGTAGGTATGTATTGTATGTCTGTATGTATTGTATGCTTGTATGTATGTATGTATTGGATGTATTGGATGGCATTGGATGGTATTGATGTATTGTATGTCTTGTATGTACTTGTATGTATTGTATGTATTGTATGTATTGTATGTATTGTATGTATTGTATGTATTGCATGTTTTGTATGTATTGTATTATATGTATGTACTGTATGTATGTATGTATGTACGTATGAATGTATGTAATCGGTTCCAAACGGATAGCCAGATATGATCATAAATTTAATTTTAAACTTTCGTGACATTGGTTGGCATATTGCATGGTTTTATCAAGACCTAATAATATTGAGGAAGCCATGATCCTTTTCTAATTGTCAAGTCAGGGGCTTCCCTCTTTTTTAATAAGGTTATCTTGCCAGTAGATAATTCTTTTTGGTTTATGTTTGCTTTACTTAGCCCTTTTTAATTATTATTGTTTCTGTTTCATGTAAGTTTTTAAAGTTGTAATATTCTTTCTTCTTTATATATTATTATGGTCCTATATTATTTCCATTTATATAATAAGTTGGGGTTCTATGTGACCACTATAGAAATAAAAGCATCTATACAATTAAAATAACAACATTGTTTTCTCGCAATTTGTTTGAAAATGTATCAAAATGCGTATTATTTTTGTGAACCTTGAAGGTTTGAGTCTGTAATAGGAACAAAACAATTTAATATGATGTTGTTTACCCGCACACCGAGCTCCGTATAAGCCCGAGGGATTTTAGAGAGTTTGCTCAGATAATTAGGAGGGGCACTAAAGACGACGTTAATAGATCTGCAAGATTGATGGCGCAAGCACAAAAGAAAACACGAACTCATGCATCAATCTGACTCGACGTCTTTACGGAATTTTGCTACGTGTTTTTACCATTCGTAATGAAAAATTAAGAATAAATTCCCATGCAGAAAAATATTTCAATTATTACTAAGTTTGTAAACATTTCAATTGTTATTTTTGGTTGGCAACTGCCGAGTTTCGTACAACAATCACTTGATCGTAACTCAACAACTTCCATATTGTTTTTAAGGTCTTCTAATTTTAGCTTTTTTTTAACCTACATATTAGAAGGATCAGACGTAATTAATTTTATACGTCGACTAGCTAATGCTCACGGCTTCTCGCGTTGATGTGGATTTGACATATCTCTTACGAATAGTATTGTTATTGTGGTTGAAATTTCCTTTTTTTATATCCCTGACAAAATGTATGTATGTTGAGTAGCTAATGTCGGAAAGAGTAACAAACAAATAAGGATACTCACATTCGTTTTAATAATGTTAGTAACGATTTAATAATTTCATGTAATTGAAGTAGCTAACCGATGTGTCATAAATTACGAAGTCTGTGACATTTATGTCTGTCTATCTTATTAATGTAACTTTCACTGATACAGGCTATCAATATTAAAGACTAACTTCAAACGAATTCGATTTAAAGCATATTTAATATTAGGGACATGGCTGGTTGATACCTACTGCTATTTTACGGTGCATCAAAGTCACGCAATTACGATAACACGACCAAACACGGGTTCTATCTCATTCAAATTCTTAATAGATATTCTTGAACAGTGCCTACTCAAAACCAAGTTGTTTAACGATTCGTTCGAACGAGTTGTTCAACTGTTTGCCTTTTTAGCTTGATAGTCTTGACTTTGTACACCCGTGACTTTTGTTCTATAGTAATTTTTTTAGATATTTTTTAAAGTGAACCTTTTTTGCATCAATTCAATTTTTTTCATCCATCTATCGCATGTCGCGTTACAGCTGGCCGCGTAGTAGAGGTAAAGTAAAAGGCGCTCGGGAGTGTAGCCAAGGTCAATATGGCGGCGCCCATGGCTCAATTCAAAATGATTCAATTAAGGAAATAGATATTGTGCTCACTTTGTAAAATGCGTCTTTTATTTGAATGAGGGTATTTATTAAGTATTTCGTACTCTAACACGCAGATTGAAATTAAAATGTATAGTTGGATATCTTTCATTCCTATTATTACTACTATTGACTTATTCATCTACTATTGGTTTCTCATTATCATGTTCATTTTCTAATGATTAAGTTAAGATTAAAAACGCGATGTTGAATAGCCTAAATCGAATAATTTACCAAAAATTTTTAGTTACATGCCTACGATCCGAAAAAAACTTTCACTTGCATCGTGGTTTCATAAAACCATACAATTTTTTTATATTAATATTTCAGTTACGTAAAGCTACTTGCTTGTATTTATTCCAATTTAAACGTTATGATAAAGATAAGATTTGTTATCGATGAGTACTTTTTTAAAGAAATTAATAAGTAATTAATTGAATATCCGGTTGGCGTGTTCTGTAAGGGCGGTAGTCAAAGCAATTTGCGCTCTACTCAGCGACATAAATGAATTAGAGTTCAACCGTGTAGTATGTGTTCAAGACTTGTATTGAAACAGTAAACAAGGTTCCTAATTAATAAAGCAACAAGATACATAAAAAATTCATTAAGGCTACGACTTCCATAATCTGTTTTTCGTATGGAACTCTTAGATTTTCAATAGTAAACGGCTCATGTTTTACTATAAACACACCGTAAAATGTAATTAGCAATATATCGTTATAATGATCAATTCTTTATTTTTTATTTACGAATATTTTTAACAATACGGAATTATTATCTCTATCTTGGATTACAAACTGCCGATAGCCCGCTATGCGTAATCGAATTATTCCGGTTGGATGGGTTTTCAGAAATCGATCGTTTTTTTTTTGCAGATAAATCAAAAAAGTCTTTTAAAGTTAGTCGTATAGGCTTCGGTGACCAATTAAATCAAGTGGTCTGCACACTTATTTATTACTATATACTTCAAATACATATTATTTTTCTCTTTTAAAAGACTATTTATATCATATATATACCATATCTATCAAAAGAGTGGCATACATGTTGAAATGCTTAACTATGAAGTTTCGTTAAGATAACAAATTTTTTTTCAATCTTTGGGCCATAAGAAGATTTGTCATAATTTGTCTACGTAATAAATTTTGCCGTTCGCCAATTATTTATATTGTGACGGCTAACTGAGACTCGCTTCCCGAGAACGTCCTAATTTATGGACAATTTCTTGCTACCGATTTTCGTCTAGAAATTAATTTCAAGACTGTATTGTTGTACTGAGATAAATTTATTTGAAATATATGTTGAATATGTGATTATGCAAATAATTAAATTAAAATTTATACGAATGTAAACAATAATTTATTTACAAGATAAACAACGTATTTTAGTTTTTGTACTATGGTTTTTTGTTTGTTAATATATTGGCTGTAAGCTCCCATAATTATAGTTAGTCCAAACTCTTCTCAATGCAGAAGCATAAATAATTAATTAGAATTCACTGATGTTCTATCTAAGCAACAGAAAATCTATAATATAACGTTTCCTGTATTATGTAGGACTAGTTTAACGGTTAGTACTTCGTTAATTATTTATTTCAGTTTGTACACACCGGCTTGGTATGCTCTCTTTATTGCGTATACATAAACGGAACAGGGCTAAGTAAAGGTAATATTAAAAAACACAAAGTAAATAGTCCACTCAGAATGTGTTTAACAGAATAAAAATTGTAAGGTTTTTTATTACGGTAATAAACTATCGATGTGGCGAGACATTAAAAAATATATTATATATATTATACAGCGGATGTTTCCAAAGAGTCTCTTCTGTACGGATTATTGATTATAGTGAGCGAGTATAGTGCGGGTATGGATTGAATTCCGTCAATTTAACATCTTCCCGTACTATTTCGTTATTTTTATTATTCTCAAAAATAATAACATATTATGCTGTAATGCGCAAAGGCTTTTATTTTGTATTTTTTTATGCTTTGAAGGCATACACTTAGCATAACTACGCCGCGAGACGATTTCATACGAACGTAATGTTTTTTTACCTCATAATAACTTTCAATTTAAATAATACATTTTGATAACCATCAACAGCCAATTCTCATACAATTGCATATTAGTTTGCAGTATTTTAATATAAGCATTTTTATTCTCTACATAATGAAGCTGACTAACTTTTTGACTCGTCCTATCTCGTGATCAAGCGACATGCCATTTGTTCTGATTCATAGTACGTTCAAGTTCGCTATTTAAGTAAATACATTTTTTTATTATTTATTTCTTTATACTTTATAGGTTAGCGTGTGACCACAATCTAAGCTGATATTAAATGATGATGTGGTCTAAGATGGTAATAACGCTGAATCTAGAGGGAGACTGGCTCTTAAGTGCAACTGCCGGAACACGCCAACAGGTGCTTGGCGACAGATTTTCAACTTGAGGGTGGTAGCTAGCCAGGCGGACTTAGAAAAAACCCTACCACCATGCCATGGTTTCATCATGATGTTTTCCTTCACCGAAAGCTCCGACTCTGTTGCTAGGACTCAGATGTTAAATCAATATTTGTAAGAATAAAAAAGAACTGAATATGTTGGACCTAATAATGCCTAGATAGTAAGCGGCGCACCTAGCTCCTAAAACGGATAGCCGACGGGGTCGAATACTTCTCTATTGGATACTTTTACTAGAAGAGGCTACGAGGGCAGACCACTTACATGGTAGGCGGACATTTTAATTGTGTGAAGTCGTTGATTGCAAGCAATGTAGACTCTTCATAATGGCAATCTTAATGCAAAAATAGTAGGCGGCGCACCTAGATCCTAAAACGGATAGTCGACGGGGTCAAAAAAATTTGTATTGGGTACCGGAAGCGCAGCGAGGGTAAACCCGTTATGATATAGGCTGATATCTTGATTGCGAGAAGTCGCTGGTTGCAGATCCTTCATCATGACGATCTTGAATGATATGCCCAGCAGTGGTCGACTTTCGAAAGAACTTACACTAACTATCGAAGTTTTAGGATGTGTCTTCTTCACAGGAAGGTTATTAGAAAAGGGTTGCATTTTTTTTGTTATATTTCTTTTGTAACCACAGGTGCACAGTTGGGATTGTTTTTAGAAGGACACGTTACCGAATATCTAACATTTGCGGATAATCGTAACAGTGAATCTATTTATAGTGGGACTGTAAAGGGCGCGCTCCTTGCCCTGCCCATGCGGTACTTCATCGTGAAATTATGATTTTGGTACGTGCTTGATATTTTGAATGAGATAAAATGAAAATACATTTTTTATGCGTTTGTGTTAGAGAAAAATAAAATAAAAGAGAACGTTAATACAAAGGATGTGAATGTTCAACGCAGTACACTATGATATGATGAAGTTCTTTCTATATTAAAATATTTTTTATCTATATTTACAATCGTTAACAAAATAAAAAAATATATAACTATATACCTATAATAGCTATCGCAATTAATCTTCATGTTTATTTTCTTATACACTTTTAATATTTGGCAATAGGTTTATCTAATGATATTTTTTTAGAATTAATTCAGTAGTGGTTAAAGAACAAGCATGAATTCTTCACATGTAAAAATATACAAAGTAAATTAAGTATTATACAAAGAGTAAAAAGTTGAGTACATTTTTAAATGCATATTACTATTAGCTCATTTTAGTAATTATGTACACATATTTGTGTTGTCAGTGCCGTCTAAACCATGAGCTAAAGAGTTCAAGTCACCCGAACCCAGGGATTTACAAAGGGCAATTTAGCGTCCACGAACAAAAAATAAGTGACTGTTTTAGCAATTACATACTATATGAGAACAAATATTTATTTTTTAGGATCTAATGAGTCTAAAAATAATTATATTTTTAATTTTATTAGAGGGCGGAGAGCAGTTTTGTTTCAAAGTCGATTTTCGCACCCTTGCACTAATTTTGATATCAACCGGCAAAATTTTGTGACCAGCAAGCATTTCCTTCGGCTCGTTACCTTTTTATCGTTACCGTTCGTTAAATACTTCGCCAGTTTAAGGTAAAGCGACTTGGTTTGCTTGTAATTTTGTGAACACACGAATTGTTTTGATCTCTGCATTGATAATATTCGAAATGCTTCAAAAGTCACTATGCGCTGTCACAGACAAAATAAATAATAATTTAGTCTAGCTCAAGAAATTGGTAGTTTTGTTTCTTTCAATGCGCTAGTCACTGCAGATACCAGTTTGATTTGATAAAATATTTTTGCATTTTATTGCTTATTTATTGAGATATGTTATCGAATATTATACTATAAACGTTACAAGCGTAGCAACTACCATAAAAAGTGTAGGTTAGAAAGTACGCTAAGCGAGAATGAAGTTATTTGCACGAGCGGGTCGTAACGACAGTCGATATGTGTGTAGAGTATTATACAAAGATAACAAGGATGAAATCCTAGAGGACAGTTGGATTTACATAGAGTCATGATTAAAACTCTTTTTTCTTCCATATTATATCGAACGGTTCTTTATACAGTGTATTAAAATACTTTAAATATTCCAGTACTCGGCATACGATTTAACGAGTCATGGAGAATAGTGAGACGTTCGGCTAAGACCGGCTTGCTTGCTTTTGTAAGGCGTTCTCTCTATTGCACATTAAACCGATTGTTATAGACAAAGATAACGTTATACGATACCGAACTTAACCGCCTATCGCAGTCTTCTCTCCGACGTGCCAAATCAAATACCTGGTCCTGTACAGTAAACATGATATATATTTTAACAACGATGTAAACTGTTTAATTTAAATTTGTACTAAATAGCATTCGCTTTAAAATGTATTAATGAACAATGGAAACGATTAGTCTGTCAGAAAACAGACTCATGAAATATGATTTCATTTAAATGTTTCACCAGTTCACACAAGCCCATTGTTAGATTACCCATTAAGACCGATAAACGTACTTTAATATAAAAATTTAGTACAGTAATATTTTTATCGTCAATGTGTTGGCATTGGTTTGTTCTATTTTTGAAGTAGTTGTTACTCGCGAATTATATCAGGTGGAAATCCCCATATGTATACTAAGATAATTACGCACTTTATTTGCAAAATTTTATACCGATTTCAAATTACAGTTGATAAAGTTTATCACAAACATTTCAGTAGCTTACATATTACATGCAACTATAAAATAATGGTCTGATTAAGTCACCCTTACACAGTTACCACCAAGGGTAGGTAGGCTAGTGTTAAGTATATTGAGATTTTGCAAACGGGTCAGTCGACTGAAATATTCTTCTAATGAGAAAGAATTTTATAATTGAAAGGAATAAACTCGTAGTATGTATAAATTTTGGAATATAATTACTGTAGCGATGTAAATATATTTGTTATTTTTTTTTAATTGTTTATTTATTACGACTTCTTAGCTCTTACAAGCATAATATTATATAGCTTATGTGTATTGCGAACATGTAGTCAATGCTTTATTTTATTAATGTTCCAAAAACCTTGCCTGACCGAAAATTTATAAAGGGTTAAATTCAATAGTCGATGCAATAAATACTGGATTCTTGTGAATGAACCGAAGCTATTGGAGAAGAAAAACATAGTGACGAAATCATAGCATGATGATAGCGCTTTTTCTAAGCCCGCCTGGCTACCTATCACCCGCAAGTTTAAAATCTAACGTTAAACGCCATAAGCAACACAGTGTAAGATGTTTTTCAGTATGGGTCGGCTCGCCCGGGGTAGTACCACCCTCTCACAGAAAGCTGACGTGAAGTAACAGTGCTTGCACTGTTGCGTTTCGTTCGGTCAGTGAGAGCGCCGGAGGCCCACATATATTAAAAGGCCGGCAACGCATTTGCGACTCCCCTGGTGTTGTTAGTGTCTATGGACGGCGGTGATCACTTACCATCAGGTGATCCACCTGTTCGTTTGCTCCCTATAATATAAAAAAAAGCTGCATTTAAGATTTAAGAACAAGTCCTCCCTAGGTTTTATCATATCGTCATTCAACATCAGGTGAGATTGTGGTCAAACGGTGTGGTAAACAAAATCTATAAAGTATAAGAAAGAATAGTAAGTAACATTAAATTTATTGTAATTTATTCGTTTTTATCTAGTAATTAAATAATTTAACAATGGAAATAAAAAATCGCTAAAAGGATTAAATGGCTTAAGTAGTAAATATAAAAGCAAAATTAAAAAATATATATTTCACGTAAAACAACAAAATTGTTTTCGCGAAAAAAAAGGTGTGCGTACCAACTAGTAATGAATAGAAAAGATGCATTGTATAATAGAGAATATCTATAAATACTAAATATAATAACATCTAAGGTCAAAACGGAAAAAGGAAACCAAGAGCGCTATTGGGGGACTTTTGTGCATAAATATTTAATATATTCGTGCCATCCGTGTAAAACAGTAACTTGTTTAAAGATGATGCCAGTAAAACGGGATCGTCTTCGTTTACTGTTTAGTTTGTTTTGTGAATAAGTTAGATGACTGAAGAAAGGGCAGTGCCTTTGAACCGGCGGCGAGCCGTAAACAAGAGAATTTAATGGTTATGGAGCAGTCGGTGGCGCTAAGTGAAAATGAAAGTGATTCCCCGAGAGCCCGTTAACTCCTCGGCGTTATGACGAAGGTACTTGCGTTCACGTGTCTTCCGTAGTTTCTATCTGGCTACCGCTTTTACGATATTGTCACGTTCATCGCCCTTTTACATTACGGGAATGGACTCAATTGGCTTATTGTCACGCTATTTGTAAGGCAATTTTCGGTTGTAAAATATATGGCATAGGTACGTATATCATAACATTTTTTTAACCGAATTTCTGGGTTTGAGAAATTCTGGAGATTCTCAATTCAGTTGTATTTTTGTTATGTATGGCTAACTCAGAACTTTGTCATTAAGAAAACGATTTGGAAAATTATTTTGCAATAGAGACATTTCTTAAAATTTAATCAGAAATGTATAGTTATTGTAATAGTGATAAGTTTATGACATTCCAAAAATGGGCAAGGACGTTCTTATGGATTTTGTAAGAAAAATCAAGTCGCTTTTACTTATGAATTCATAAAAAAAATATTTTATGTAAAATAAGGCTTTTTTTTTTATATTATAGGGGGCAAACGAACAGGTGGGTCACCTGATGGTAAGTGATCACCGCCGTCCATAGACACTAGCAACACCAGGGGAGTCGCAAGTGCGTTGCCGGCCTTTTAATATATGTGGGCCTCCGGCACTCTCACTGACCGAACGAAACGCAACAGTGCAAGCACTGTTACTTCACGTCGGTTTTCTGTGTACTTTTTTCATGATAGTCACAAATTTTTTATCTATTATAAAGATGTGATAGTACATGATAGTTTTTTGTCATTTTTCCTTAATCGAAAGCTCCGGATAATTCGCAAGGATTCGAAACTATGTCGTTTGCTGCGGTGTCCGAACACGCTAATCACGGAGCAATCACCACTCTATGTAATATCAGGACGTATTCGTCCTATAGGTTAACTATTACAATAAGCGACTTAGGTTTTTGAATATGTTCTTAAGACGTAGTATAAGAACGAAGAAATGCGTTGCCGTTACGATTTCGAATATGTTTTCATAAAAACAATCTATTTCGTGTAAGCATGTAACAGTGTGAATATATCTATATCATGAGTATTGGATTTGATTTTAATTGGATAATATACAACTTCGTACTTACGTGACAGTTTGTAATACACAATACAGGGTCACGACTATCAAAAATGTATATAGAGTGATGGTGACAGTGGTCATGTTTTAAAACTACAATAAAATTTGATAAATTGTGAAAATATGTAGATGAGATTTTTAAATATGTTTTAAACATTGAATAAATCATATGGTTATGTAAATATAATAACCTAAGGATGTTTCAATAGTCACAAATATACATATTAATACACGGACTTGCTTTTATGCATAAAGCAGTGTTAATACGTTATTAATAAAATTATAATTGGGAATTTTGATATGATGATGGTATTGATATATATCGCCTTTTGAAAATCAGTGATTTAAGTCATTATTAAGGGAACATACCCATACTGTGTGACCCGTTCAGAGGTGGGAGGCCTTCAAATATCACGTTTCGTCATAAGGTGGAGAGGGAAAACCGTATTTATGAATTACTACATGAAAACTAGAGGGGGGGGGGTCTTCTTATATACTACGGATGGTAACCAAGAGGAAGGAAAGGGCTAAGTTATTGTCAAATATGAGTCATGTAGTATAGATACATACCCTAATGTTCATTACCGATGAGGGTAAGCGTAAGCTTAATCGAAATAAAAAACGTTTACCAGCTTCTGGTATCTAATTTCCCGTGTATCTCACGTAAGAAAATATTTTATTACATGCATTTCATGGCCTTATAAAGTTCAGTGTTACCTAAACTACTATAGTTTCATGTAAAGGAAGACTGTCAAGTTATTCCTTTTATTTTCTGCTAGCTGAACGAAATGCATGCACGAAAGGGGTGAATACGTAAAGTAGAAACGTGCCATCAGGACCGAGCATTGAAGTGATCTGACATTCTGTGGAAAATACGAACAATGACTAATGCGAGGACGTGCATAAGGACATACGTAGCTACAGCTTAATTTTGTATATAATTCGAACGTGACGGAAATAACGACGTAAGATGCTGATATTTCCTGCAAATCGAAATCGAACTCTTTTTAAGTTATATGTATTAATTTTTCTACTACTTTAAGTGTCATTATTGTCGCAGTTGCTATTATTTATTATCACCATTAATTTTAAAACGTTCTGTTCACTTCCTAATTAAATAAATACACAACACACACGTTTAATTTACTTTAATAAAAATAAATAAACAAAAACATTTACAACAATAACATATTTATACTAATAATAAGTAAGACGGGTTCGGAATCTGATATAATCTACCATTATCTAAGGCCAACTGTCGCGGCCATGATCGCCTTGATAATAACTTTGAAGGTTGCACATGCTGTGAAAGCCCTGGTACTTCGACGTGAAATGAATTTAAAATATATTCGCCTTTGTCCATAACTTTGTACGGTTATTTCAGCATCATAGCGTTGAAAATTGAGTAACACGGCATAAAAACTGCATAGTAAGTTTTTATAATGCATAGTTTTTGCATAGTAAGTTGTTTAAGCATTTTTGATTAATTATTTAAGTTTAGGCTTACTTTTTACATACACAAATAGAAATATATGAATTAAATGCCATTTACATTATATAAACTAATTTTGTTTTTTTTTTTTTCAACTGACCTACACTGTTGGCTTCGTCAGGCCTCTACAGTTCCACCGGACTACTAGTTCCACCCGACTACTTTAAATATGGATTTAGTTTTCTCTATTGCAGGTAAAACAAATGTCTGCTCGGCTACATAATTCCTAAAATATTTTTTACATTTTTTCATCGATAGCAGATATTTCACACTCAAAAATATAATTAAATGTTAAATATATATCATAACCAAAAACCAAGAAACTACAAGTTAAACCAACTCGAATAGATCAATTTAAGAGTACGAGCAATAAAAAAAATATTAAAGCATATTTGATAAGTAATTTTTCCACCCAAGACAAGAGTTACAAATTAGTTACGAGTGTTAAGACAAATGGAAGTAGAGCAATTATTTCTGCATATAAAAATTATTTAATGTTTATTAACCTGGATACTATGATAAGTGGTTATGATACTTGGTTATAACAAGAAATTGAGGTTTAATGGGTTTTTGAATATGTTTAAGTTTTCATCTCCAATTTTTTTTTTATTTGTTTGGAGGCAAACGAACGTACGGGTGACCTAATCGTAAGTAATCACCGCTGCCCATGGACTCACAGTAGACGACTTCCAACTATCGAGGTGAAACGGATGGAATTTAATTTTGAGGCGAGTCGTTCGGTAATGAACCTCAGCAGCAGCAGATCTCTAATTATAACGTAATATATAGCTAACTGATAAGACTTTGTCTGCGTGTTTTTGGTATATTTAAAAAGAAAAGTAACCAATTTCATCCTCTACTTCCACGATATCTCTATACAAAATGTAATTATGATCAGTTCAGGGCTCTAATTGTGAAATAAATATATAGACATACGGACAGAGTTACTTTCGTATTTATTTATAATATTAGCAAATAACAAATTCCCTGTCGTAGATATAGATTACCACTGGTAATAAATACCAAATAAGTACACCCTTCATACAAATTATATATTCGTTTTAGAGAGTCCCGATTGAGCCGCGCTAGAGTACGCACGTGCCTAATGCTTCTCTGTCAGGATCAACCGATTTTCGTGCGAGCGAGACAACTGTAAGTCTTTTTCGATAATAACTCTGCTTCTTACAGATTCCGGTTTGCCGTGCAGCGCTGTTGTCGGCGTCATCTGTAGTTAGGTTGTGTTGTAGATAGACACGTCTACAGAAAGTCAATCAATCGGCCGAGGTTTCGGTCGATACGTTCTTTTCAGAACGCACACTCAGTGAGCGTCACCTGGCACACTGAGTGTTGTACACTTCGGTGTTTAAACCGTACCTTTCGGTACGCGACGGGACTGCGAAAAAACTTCGTTGCAGAGCGTCTGAAGAGAGAAGAGAAGAGAGAAGTGGCAGGGACCTCCCCCTAGGCCTTGTAGGTTCTTCTGTGCGGCATTGCACATCGCCCACAGCTCTCTTGGTCCGGACTCGGGATAGTCCCGTAGTTTTCCGTTGGCGCGCCCCCCTGCCCTTCCGGCAGGGAGGTTGTTCGTGGCCCCCCCCGCCCCCGCGGTAAGAATCCACTATGGATTCAAGTACGTTGGATAGCTTTTTAGAGCATCTTTGTGCCGAACACCCGGCAATCCGGCAGACCGTTGCCACATTTTTAGAAAGGGTTAGTGCGCCAGCCGCGGCCCGCGTGCCTACCGCGAACTCTTTCGCCGCATTAGATTCGCCGCGTTCCCCGGAGAATGTCCTAGACCGGATCAGCCTGGTCGCACCCATCCCCAGCTCCAGCTCGGACGCTGGCTCCGATATGGAGCTGGATAGTTTAACCGCGCCCCCAAACGACGGCTTCACCGTCGTTAATAGGAAACGCGCCCGCACGCCGCCGATCCCCGCCGCGTCGCGCGCGTCAGATTCAGAGTCGGGTTCCGGACACCCGGCTCTGAAAACTCTTAGAGTAGATGGCGCCCGGGTGCCCGCGAAAAAGACAGCCAGTCGATCGCCTCGCTCGGGCAACGTAAGCCCCGCCCCCTCACCAGCCAAAGCTACGGGTTCCGTAGCTGCGGCTAAGAAGCCCCGTACCCCTCCTCCGGTCGTGATCCAGGATAAGTCCTCCTGGCTCGCGATCTCCACAAAGATGAATGAGTCCTCGATTCATTACACCTCAGCCCTAAACATCTCGCAAGGGATTCAGGTGAAGGTTCCCACCTCCACTGACCATCGCCAGCTGACCTCTCTTCTCCGAGAGAGGAAGCTGGCCTATTACACCCACGCGCTCGAAGAGGAGCGCCTCCTTCGCGCCGTTCTCAGGCGCGTCCCGGTGGAGCTATCCACCGAGGACATATCCTGCTCCCTTAAGGAGCAAAACTTCCCAGTGCGTGAAGTACATCGCATGTACCACCCCCGCACCAAAGCCCCATACCCTATGGCCCTGGTCATCCTTGACCGTTCCCTGGAAGGGAAGGCCATCTTCACTCTGACCTCCATCTGTGGCCTCACCGGCATCTCCGTGGAGCCGCCACGAAAGTCCCAAGCCCCGTCGCAGTGCCATAACTGCCAGAGTTATGGCCACTCTGCCCGCGGATGTCATCTGCGCCCCAGGTGCGTAAAGTGCCTGGGTGACCACTCCACGAAGGAGTGCGCACGCACTCCTGAGACCCCCGAGCCTCCTAGCTGCGTTCTGTGCGGCAATGCGGGTCACCCTGCGAGCTATCGCGGGTGTCCCCGTGCACCGCGCACGCAACGCTCACGCCAAGGAAGACAAGCCCGTAGGCCTCCGGCTGTCTCCGCCCGTCCTCCGCCTCCACCTCTCATGTCCGTGGAGGCCTTCCCGGGCCTGCCGGGCACCTCCCGTGCCCCGGCAGCGCCGGTCCAGGCGTCGAGCGTGGCACCTTCTGTGCCGCGCGCCCCCCAGTCCTGGCGGGCCCCTATGGCCCCCTGGGCTCCCAGGCCTCCTCAACCTCGGGCTTCCAAGCCTCAGGTGCAGGCCCGGCCTGTCGCTCCGAAAGCGTTGCCCGCCCAACCTGCCCAGCCATCTCATTTCTTTTCCTCTACTCGGTCGGGCATCGACTGGCTGTCTCAGGTGCTCGCTGAGCACAGTATCGAAGATATTATCGCGTTCAACACGATAGTGAACGGAAATAGTGATATCGGTTTACTTAACGCGGTCTCTGCCTTCCCAGGCATTGCCGCGACAATTCAGCGCCTCGCTCGCGAACCAGTAGGAACTAATAATAAATAAAATTCACTCCGCCGAGTAAAATTAAACCACGCGCTCTTTGTCTTTCGTTTTTCAACGCGAGAAGTCTCCGCACGCAACGCGATTTAGTAGCCGATTACTTACGCGATAGGCAGATAGATATATTATTAGTTCAGGAAACGCTCTTAAAGCCGAGCATGAATAATCCGCGAATCGCGAACTATAACTTAGTTAGAAACGACCGTGTCGCCCGCGGGGGTGGCACTCTAATTTATTATAAGCGTTGTTTATATTGCATGCCGATAGACCCGCCCGTTCTCACAAATATGGAAGTGTCAGTGTGCAGGTTAGGAATGACCGGTCACCCCGATATAACGTTAGTTTCCGCATACTTAAAGCCGAGTTTAGAGCTTCTCAGGTCCGACCTGGAGGCTTTGTTCGCGTTAAGTAACACTGTTATTATAGCCGGGGACCTCAACAGTGGGAGCGTCATTTGGAACAGTTCGAGTACTTCCCGCAACGGGGCGACACTCGACAAACTAAGTGGCGATCTCGCTTTTGACGTCATAGCCCCGCCGGAACCCACTCACTATCAGGATCACTGTCGACCGACAGTGTTAGATGTAGCTCTTTTGAAAAATGTCCAGCTTCCGGTGCGACTCATACAAGTCGTACATGAACTGGACTCAGATCACCGCCCCGTTATCTTGCAGCTAGGATCGGACTTCGATATACATTTTCAGCCCGTGCGCGCAGCTGATTATACGAAATTATGTAGTTATTTAAAAGACAATCCGTCCTCGGAGAGTCTGAATAGAATTCCGGACGTGTTGGTGTCTAAAGCCGACGCGGATCTGGCCATCGATTCCCTGGTCGAACACCTTCAGACCGCCGTCAGGGTGACCTCGAGAGAGGTCAAAGCGGTGAACGATCGCCACTTCATACTCCCTGACGACGTGAGGGCGTTGATCACGGAAAAGAACGCCGCGACTCGAGCCTGCGACACTTACCCGTCTGTAGATAATCGCGATCGTTTACGTACTTTACGGAAGTTAGTTAGGTCTCGTATTCAAGAAATCCGAGGCGCCAGGTGGGACAGACTCCTGGAGGATATCCAGCCGTCCCACGTGGCGTTTTGGACGTTCACGCGTAAGTTTAAATCAGAGCAGAGTGCATCGATGCCCCCGTTAGACAGAGGTCATGGGTTGCCTCCCGCGTTTGATAGTACAGACAAGGCGGAGTGTCTCGCCGCGAGTTTAGAGGAGCAATGTTCTCCAAACACTGCTAACACTGACCCTGTCCATATCGAATCGATAAAATCCGCGGTAGATAGCTTTCTCGCGTCTCCTCGCGCGGATACCCTAACCCCGGTTACTTTTGACGAAGTGACGGCCGCTATCAAGCGTCTGAAGCTTAGGAAGTCCCCAGGTCCCGATGGAATCAGGAACGAGGTACTGAAGCTCCTTCCTGACTTCATCATAGCTCTTTTGGTATGCATCTTCAATGCTGCCGTGTCCCAGGGTCACTTTCCAGCCGTCTGGAAAAAGGCCATAGTGATAGGCATTCACAAGCCCGGCAAAAAAGCTACGCTTCCCGCTAGCTATCGCCCTATCAGTTTATTGGATACACTAGGCAAGTTATACGAGCGGCTCCTTCTGAACCGCCTACAGACCACGATAACAAGGTTGAATCTGCTGCCGCCTGAGCAGTTCGGTTTCCGTGCACAACACTCGTGCACGAACCAAGTACACCGCCTCACGGAGTACATATTCTCTAAATTCAACGAAGACCCCCAGCCCCAGGTCAGTCCGGCCAAGCCTAAACCGAAACGTACAATAGCGGTCTTCTTTGACGTCGCCAAGGCCTTCGACAAGGTCTGGCACGACGGGCTAGTCTACAAACTGTTCAAGTCTAGTATTCCGGATAGTTTAGTTCACATCATCCGCGAATTTCTCACAGATAGGACCTTCCGCTATAGAGTGGATGGTGAGTTATCCCAGCCCCACCCGATACGTTCAGGAGTGCCCCAGGGGTCCATCCTCGCGCCCTCCCTCTTCAACCTGTTCATCAGTGACCTACCTCGGTCCCCGGGGTTCGAGGTAGGTTGTTACGCTGATGATACAGTAATCTACGCTTCCGATTGGCGGCCGTCGCATTTAGCTATCCGTATGAATAGGGCCATCGAGGAACTCGGCGAATGGTTTCTTCGATGGCGTATAGAGGTCAATCCCGAGAAAAGCGTTGCGATCTTTTTCGATCCGGTTCAGCGTCCGCGTCCGAGCAACATAGAATCCCTTAAATTGTATGACACCGAGATTCCTTGGGCCCTTACGGTCAAATATCTCGGTGTCACGTTAGATAGACGCCTCACGTTTAAGCAGCATGCAGTGAGAGTACGAAACAAAGCCGCTATGGTTTTGGGTCGTCTGCATCCGTTATTATGTGCTAAGAGCAAAATGTCCGTCAGACATAAGCTCACACTTTACAAAATGTGTATTCGTCCGATTTTGACGTATAGCTGTCCCGTTTTCGCGCATATGTCAAAAGCGAACTTCAAGATTTTACAAAAAATACAGAACCGTTTTCTACGAAAGGCGATCGGTGCCCCGTGGTACATCCGGAGAGTCGACCTCCATAGGGACCTGGAGATGCCGTCTATCTGGGAGTACGTTAAAACTCTCACAACTAGTTATTTCGATAGAGCCATGAATCATCCCAATCCGTTAGTGGTATCCGCCGCAACTTACGATACACTGCCAGGCGCGCCGCGTTATAAAAGACGTCCGCGTTACATTTTTACTGACCCTCCCGATGATATTACGTTAGGTAACTTAGATTACCCTCTCGTCACTCGTAGAACAGCGTGTGCGCGCCCACGCCCGCGTAATCACAGATCACGCCGCCGCGGTTTGGCTGTGA
This sequence comes from Antheraea assamensis, assembly GCA_035772565.1. Lineage (NCBI taxonomy): Eukaryota > Metazoa > Arthropoda > Insecta > Lepidoptera > Saturniidae > Antheraea > Antheraea assamensis. The sequence goes on from JAQQSE010000076.1 coordinate 3,365,193, forward strand.
ATTTTGCCCCAGCACACAATCCTAGGCCTCCCTCGGCAACTGCTCTAGCCGAGGTCCGATCCTCCGGTATGGAGCCCTCGAGCAGCTTGCATGCGCGAACAGAGTAACACCGATTTGATCAAACACTCGTCTACAACATAACACCGATCACCCCACTCACGTGCACACACACTCACTTGTAGGTACACATAGTGGTGGGCTATTTTTGTTTGTTTTTTTGCCCTTTCGAACTGAAATAGTTTAGAACTCAGATAGACAGATACAAAATACGTGTACGGGATCGTGAAACATACATGCTTGGTAACCATGTATATTTCACGAACCCATACAGGTATGATACGGATAGGCTTAGCTTAGTTTAGCTTAGCTAGTTAGATTCGGGTTTTCGACGACAGCCCAAGCCGAGGCGTGCCGTGCGCCCTTGTGCTAGTCGTCTATATAAAATCGGGTGAGTGCCTTAAGCGCTCCCCTTAGTAGTCCGGTGAAACTGTGAAAGCCTAAGAAGCTGGCAGTGTAGGTCAGTTCGAAAAAAAAAAAAAAAATTATATATTCAAAAGCTATCGTTGTATAAAATAAAGACATAAAAGCTAGTAAACTATACATACGTATCAGTATATAAGTAAAAGCAACGCGAAGCAGCTCCGGTAATGATATTTGTGAAAGGAAATTGTTGCAAATAAGGCTCTTGGGACGTTTAGTTGCTCTGTTTCGCTTCATATTGAGTTTCGATTTTAAAAGCTATGAAATGTTTGAGCATTTCGTATAACATCGTGTTAGAGATTACAATCTAAATTACCTTACAAAACGCTTCATGTTAATGTACAGCTCAAGAAGTGAGGTTATTAATTTATTATGCCTAAATACGTCTGACAGAAAATCGATAATTGTTTAACGATGCGATTGGATTTGAGTACAAATCGTATTTTATAAATTGAAGTACAAGATTATGGTTCTTGTTATTATGGAAAGTAATTTGTAAGTCTTAATTATGTCATTATTAAATAGAATAATATATTTCAAGTTTTGATTAACTTACTCTTTATAAATGTTGTTATAGGTTCATTAATCTACTGTTTTACTATAACATCCTGTATAACGACTGCAATATATATATATATTGGATAATGTAATTAAATAGCCAAATATAAATCCTTCTTTTTAAATAACCACCTTATATTATTTTTTTACACTAACATCTCATTTTCAAATGAAATATTAAGAATATACATATGTACCTATGTAATCTGTGTAGGTTTTTGCTTATGAGGATGACCCAAACCTCTTTTTCAATGTGTCAGAGGTACACTATACCCCTCACTTTAATTGCATGTTTATGCAAATCACACTTCCAACCCACTATCTGATGTGTTTAATATTGCGTTCCAGACATTTTTTGTCGAGCATGCATGTCTCGTATAACATACTGCAAGAGCCTCGTTTAGTACGAATATTTGTTCAAATGATATGATAAATGATATAAGGAAAGCCCATTAATTAGAATTAGAATAAAATGAGGGAGATATGTGAGGTAAAATATCACCAAATTTCATTTAAAGGAACCTGAGTTTTCAATGAAACGTCACATCTAATTACAATATATATACATATATTAAAATTAAATAATCCTCATGGGGTGAGTGAAGAATGAAGGAAGGAGGTAACGCTGGTTATTTTTAACCTTTATTGAAAGGGATTCATTCGTTATAAAGAAACCATTTTGCATCTTGAATGTAGAGATATTTTTCTCCCTTTATCGCACGGAAAAATAAATTGTACATAGAAGATAAACTATATACAGAAATATGTCAAATAAATTTTCACCAGACTTCGAACCGAACATATACATAGGATATGAATTTCTCGAAAGCAAATCGAACTTATCTACAAAAAATTACCTGTATTTAAATGAATCCGTGACCTTTCCGGAACTTAATACATCTGAAAGCTGTAATATTAAATTCTCGGAATGAATAGTAAAGACTCTGTCCTTGGTTAACGGTTATTTGAGGGAAGGAATATATATGTCAATAAATAAACATTATTCTATCATGTGAAATTATATTAAAATTATATAATGCATATTATAGGGTTGTTCAGTGTATCTATTTTTCTGAATTATTTGTAATACGATAGGAAAATGTTACGATACATGCAAATCCTCTTTTGATAATATATTTAATGATACAATAAATACATTAATAAGAAAATATGAAGAGTACTGTGTTATCAACCGATTTTCTTTTTTTTTCTGTTTGGTAACTATTGATGAGCTTTAGTATTATTATCAGATACAAACATTATGGAAATAGGTTTTTCTTTTCATAACATCGATACCTTTATTCATAAGTCTGTATTCTTCATACGTCACGATAGTTTGGTACGTTTAGTAATCTACAAAATTTGTACACTCTTTGACATAAAACCACAATCACATTGACACCTAAAAGATTAATGAATTATAGTTGAATTTTTACAACAGGACGACTACTAGTGCCATTAAAATAAATACATAGACCCAACAATACATTAATAATAGAACAAAATAATCAAAAGGCTAAGTAAATGAAAGTAAATTGAGAGGAAAAACAATATTAAACAAAGAAAGACAGACCATTATAAAAAAATGTAAATAAGGATAAACGTAAGAAGAAAAAATAAGAATGTGGTATAAATAATAAATGAGGTATTTTTATTGATAACGCTAAAGTTCTTGAATAGCTACTAAATAAAATAAGTAAAGACAATCGGTTGACAAAAAGACGAGGAAAAGTTACTTAACCTCTTTTTTCTTTGGCTATTTATGTTTGAGCTAATTTGTTTATGTAAGTAGTAATACCTGAATAAAAATGATAGTGTCGTAAACACATGATATATTTATTTGTCATTTTGTATGTTTATTTTACAATATATTACTTTACTACTACTATTTGTAATAAATCGATAGTTAGTTACACGTAAAAGAGATAAAATTTAAAATTTGTTAAGTTATTTACGTTTGATTTCTGTAAAGTAACACCCTCATCAACAAATACCACACCAGAATAATAATTACCAGATGAGTGGATCGTCGCATATTTGTAAATAGAAGTTTATATGAATACAATATGAGATACCGAGTAATGAGACAAAACTATAACAATGAGTTGATCTCAATATATAAGGAGATTAAATAATATATCCTAATGCTTGACTAAGATTTGATTTATGACAGTAAGTCACAAACTCACTAAGCTTAATTTTAAAACTTTACTAACACTACCAAAATATTTCTTATTGTTCGTATACTTTAGTGTTTGGCCACAATTTTAGCTGTTATTAATTGACGATATGGCCAAAGGTGATGACGTGCTAAGACTGGGAAGAAATGCTGAGAAGAAATGGCTTCAAATGTAGTTGACGGAATACACAAAGGACAAAAGGGAAGTCCCTAAGGACAGATTTGCAAATTGAGAGGTGTAGCTAATTAGGCGGGATTAAAAAAAACCTATCAGGATCAGGCATGCAGAAAAAGAAACTATAAAGTTGTAATATAACATACAAGCTTTTGCTCGCGGGTTCGCCAGCGTTAATGTATACTTACTGTATCCTTCAGGAACATTGGAATTTTTCTAGATGAAAGATTTGTGTCCTTTTCTGTACTCCTGACAACGTGTACGCAAAATTTCACAATAGTCGGTTGAGTAGTAAAGAGGATGAAATCACAACAAACAAACAAACTTCCTTGGGCATTTACAATATCAGTTAGGAAGTTAGGATAGTTTTACGCACTAATTCTAATCACGTCAATTTTAAATCCATTCTTTATAAGTTAGTTATCCAAAATCAAATTGAGTTACTGTATAATTATATAATTTTTCGTATACTTTAGATCTTATCTAGTAAAAGGAAAACTGGGACGGTCTTTATTAGGACGACTTGAAAAAATATGGCATTATAAGCTAGTGCATATTTGAATTTAAGTCGTGCTCTGAGTGTGGTTTAATCCCTACTTTATTAGAGTTAGTGTTATTGCGGTTCGTAAAGATGGCGGCGCTTACAGTTGGAGGAGCTTTTTGAAACATTATAGAAAACGGGATCTGAATATTCTACTGCAATTTTAGCTTTCCTTCGTTATGTGATGAAAAAGTTAGATGTGGACGCTCTTAAATGAATAAAACGTAAACATTTTGATTATTGCTTTTTATTTTTAGTATAGAAAGGTAGTATGGAGGTTTTGAAAGCAATGATGGTTTACTGTCGGTCAGCTGGAACATCTCGTCAATCGACCTAAGTTTATATCCTGTAATAAGCCGGAGTTTTAGGTAAAGGAAAACATAGTAATGAATCCAGCACGTTGCTGGCGTTTTTTCTACTGCCTGCTCGCCTAGTTACAGTAGCTACCATACACTACATGAAAATCTGCCGCCAACCACCTATAACGTGTATATTTAGTGTTACCATATTAAGTCCTATTGTCATTTAAAATCACGTGAGATTGTGGTCAAACACATATATAAAGTATTAAAAAAAGTTAGTTTCAAATAAATTATGAAATAGATATGTTGTTGGAAAAATCCGTTCTAGCGCCAAAGAGTGGTTGTATTAATACTACGCCCTACCTTCTAAAACGAAGCAAGCCCATAAAAGGCGTAGTAAATAAGGAACGAGGATCCCCATAGATCATGCTACCGTGGTCTAATGGTGAAGTTCGTTCCCGTTCACTCGCCGTGGGTCCCCTCGGTAGCGTCTCAAGACTAGGTCCGTTCCTTCGGAGTGGAGCGCTCAAGCACACTGCTAGCGTGATACAGTGACACTGCACTCATTATTTTTCACACATCACTCTGCGCCTCACTTACGTGAACACCATCACTGTAGGTACACATATAGAGGAAGGGCTTAATGTTTCGATTTTGTTTAGTTAGTTTTAGTCAAATTCTCATTTTCGAATTATATATACGTGTTGGTAAGGCATACATTCTGGTTCACACATGTGTTTCGTTAACGCATACATGTACGATTAGTTTAAACTAGCTTGCTTAGCTTAGATAACTCACGATTTTGTATCCAAGGCAACAACCCAAGCCAAAGTTCGGCGACTTTGTCACTCTAGTGTTTGTTGCCATATCGCCGAGTGCCCTAAGCGGTCGCCCAAAAAGCCTGTTGACGCTGTGAAGGCCTAAAGGGCCAACAGCGGTAAATCACTCTCACATGGACCGTCAGAATTTTCACGTCTATATGTATATATTCATAACTATATTGAGTAGTGGATTACTGTATCTGCTGCTAAGATAATATCGACATAGGATAACCTAATACTTTTATAAGTGCTCCTTCAACGGCATTTCAATAAATACAAAACAATACAAATAAATCATTGTGACATGTTGTATCAGCATTGTGTGCAAGCTACATTTTGGAAGGCACATAATATTACTTTTACAAAAAAAAACCGACTTCATTATTAAGAAACACTAAGGAAACAAGAAGGCACTAAAAATAAAAGAAAACTAAACTATTACATTAATCAAATTAAATAAAAAATATTAGTATAAACGCTACCTAATAATATATCTGAAGTCGGCGCCAGCGCACATTTGTAGTAGGTAGAAAAATATATATACCTGACGCAAGAGTGGATCTAAACTTTCTACGTATATGCAATGCATTCGGGTTGGCGCCGACTCCAGATATATTATTAGGTAGCGCATATACTATATAGCGCATATTCTATTTTGAAATGCATAAGGTTTCAATTCGTAACATTCCTCCACATCTAAATTGAAACTCCTCAAACAGTCGACGTAGGTGCTCGTGCTTGACATTAGCTTCTCCGTAGTTGAGGTGCATTGAAGAGGATGTGGATGATGGTAATGGATATACAGATAATGGTGATGAGGATGTGGACAGTAGTGAAAAGAATATTGCTAACGTGGTTGTAGATGGTATATTTGCAGATAAACTTGATAGCGGTAGATCGACAGAAAAATTTACTTTGCATTCGAGAGATTCTGCAAAGTTCGGAGATATTGTTGTAGGCGAAGTTCGAGTTCTAATATGATCAGTATGTTCTGGTTAGTTGTGTTTTTTATATAAGTATATTCACCTGGATCAGACATGTCCTAAGAAAATCTAGGACATGTGGGAATCCTCACGATGTTTCCCTTCACCGTCAAGAGATGGTAAATTGCTAGACTAGTACATATAAATCCACAAAATGAAATTTACATTGGTACCGCCACACCCGGCATCGAACCCGCAATCTCACGCATTACAGATCGCTTACTTTGCCACTCCACTATCACCAGTCATTTATATGGTAATATAGTTCATCAATAATACGCAAAGGTTTCTACCACCCACCCGGCTACCACCGCTTCAGACATAATACACCTTAAGTAATGCAATTAGAATGTTTGCGTCATGTTGCAATGCAGCAACGAACGCAAGCGCATTGCAATTTGATTACAAGCAGTTAGAAATTCTACCACAGATCACACCCTTGCTGTAAGCCGTTAAGAAGTTCCATTGATCATTATATTCGACTACGACAATTACTTGACCATAACAACGATACAGTAGGCGACTCAAATATCCGGATAGCGTATAAAAGATTCGGCTGAGTATCGTTAATTTGCTCCTAAGAATTGGAGAGTTTCGTTACTTTATCATGGATACCATAATCAGAACCTAACCAAACTCTCATCAAACTACCCTTGAAGTACATCCTTTCCAATAAAAAAATAATCATCGAAATTGGTTCTCGTGATATTCAGTTATTCGTTTATTTTTCGAATTAACTACACTTTTGACCTGGCAAGGACTCCACAGTTTCACCGGACTATAAACTACGAGTTATTCGTCCATTTGCCGCTCACATAATGCAAAATTAAGATTTGGATGGTTTTCTCATGGATGCCATTGTCAGAACTGAACCAAATTGAAATGGGACCAGATATGGGACCAAAGGTAAAGCAACAGCTTTGAAATAAAAAAAAATATCAAAATCGGTTTACCCAATCCAAAGTTATATGAGGTAACAAACATCCTCCTTTTTTGAAGTCGTTTAAAAATAGAAAGATATTACATGATATATTTTGAATTACTCGTAAAGAAGAAAGTTTCCATTTTGATTGGCAAATATCCACCTTTTTACCTCGTTGTTTATAAATACAGCTAGTATATTGTTTATGAAAAAGTTTATTTATTATGAAAAAAACAATGTTAAAATGGAGAGTCTTCTGAGAGTTTTTTTAGCAACTTTATAAAGATGGCAATAATTAAGCAAAGTTAATTAATCGTTCTTATATGAAACTTGCGTATAAGTTGACCTATGATAGCATTAGATATGTTTATAATTTCAAATATGAAAATAGGTTTCCTTGAATGATTGAATGAACCGTTAATGTGATATTATTATCATAACAATTCATACAATACAGTGAATTAAAATTATCTGAAGTAATTAAAATATCTTCTAGTAAGTTAAGAACCGAATTACTACTTCACTTCTCTTTACTAATTTGTCTCTTAAGTAGTCTGTCATTTCATGCAAATAAACAGCACCGCTTGATGATTAGAATGCCGTTATTAGTTTTATTTTTAATATAACCGTAAGAAAACATATCTAACTAACGTTTTATGTGTGTTGTTTCACGTGGTTTTACATGGAACAAACTACATAAACCTTTATATTCCACATTTCATGTATCTACGTCAAAGATGATGAAAAAAAAACTAATCTATGGTTATATTTGGCAAAACGTGGGAAATACGAGTTGTTAAATTGCGTCACGTTTTCAAATAAAATTCGTGTTCTACCAAACCAACATTCCATGGTTGAATTTACTGGTCCATGTAACTTTATAGGTGTAAACAAGGGAATATAATACTCGCAGTACCGATGGAGGAATATTTTACGTATGTATGGGAGATTTTAAATGTTACATTTTCAAGACAATTTGCATTGTTGTGTGCTGTTAATATGATCAACAAAATTTTCATTTCCATTTAATGAACTCGTTTTATCGTTTCAAATGTTTATGAATTTATTTATTAAAATATTTGCGTTTTACTTTACGGGATGTAACGGTATTCTCTAACATAGTAATTTGAAATTCTATTTTTTATTTTATAAGGAAATAATTACCCTGTGTGATTTTTTATTTTAATTGTAAATCTTCTACTTTATACAGCAATATAAATTACAAAGAAAATATTATCTTCTATTTTGTATCACAATACCTACCTACTTATTTCGATAAAATAATTAGTTTTTTACGTTTCTGTTAACTAAAGGTTTCTGTTTTTATTACGATTAAATAAAAAAAGTGTATAAACGATAAAGTTAGTTATTGTCATAAACCTTTCTAGGCCTTTTACATAATAAATGATAGATTAACCTTTAAATCAAATCTACCTAAATTTTATAGAAAAATATTTGTTACAAACTTTATAATGTCTTATCCCAAAGAGTATTTTTACATAGAAGAGAAAGATATTAAGCCTACACTGTGAAACTATACGGCTCGTTTGTAGTTTGGAGAGGGTGACGAGGTGCGGCGGCAACACGAACTGCTGATATTGCAACTCCCTTCTGTACCTTCATACAGTGTCAATATTGCATATTAACTTTTATTAAAGCTAAGAGTACGGTATTTGCAGAAAACAATCCGAAATGAATGAAAATATTTCTAAACTATTTACATTTCGAATAATTTTCTCAGCAACAAATAAACATTATAATTATCATACAAAAAGGGATTAAAAGCATTTTTAGCTTTTATTTTTTATGTTTATGTTCCCTACAGATAACAAAACAATTTTCAACAGGACAAAGTCGCGAGCACCAACACGTATTTATTAATTCCAAATCAGTAATCACGCGCGTAACAAGGATCACCATTTCATTGTTTTCACGTTTTAAATACGACTAAAACAAAATTAAAACAATTGATTCAATAAAACGAATTTACTGAGGTAAATTAATGTAACCAGACTGCCAATCTGGGTTACAGAATAACATGAGCTTAACATATCTCTGAAACTTATTGCAGTCTGTTCCCGCAGGCAGTACAAATATATGACAGACCGCACACTGGTTACGTACTAAAAGTAGAATTTGTTCAAAGTTTAAAAAACTGTTGCTGTTTGTATTTCAAAGGAACGTCAGGACGGAAACTTGACAAATTAAATTGTTGATGATGGTGGGCTTTTGAAATTAAATACGTATTGTTTTAATGGAAGTTCAATGAATATATGTTTCAATCAATCAATCTTCTAACTATATATATAAGCGTAATACCACTGACTGGCTCATCACGATTTCTCCGAAACTGTATGTCCGATTGACTTGAAATTCACCATAGTTATTCCTTTTGCGACGTAGACGCTCACTAAGAACGGATTTTGGTTAAAACCAATCCTAAATACATTTTCAGTTACAATTACAGACTCCGACAATCCCTGACATTTGGCAACCGTTGTTATAGTAACCAATAATATTATACCCATGGCAATAAGTTTATTTTTAGGAATGTGCAAACAATCCTCGAATCGCGTCGAGTCGAATAATGCATGTTAAAATTGAATTTTGAGTCGAAAATTCGAACTATTCCTATAGTTTTAAAATAAAGTAGAATTATTAAGCTAATAGTTATAGGAAAAGTTACAAGATTTTTCACTATTTTAATTATTCAAATTTAAAAAATGTTAACGTCAAAAAAACTATTACCTACACATCAAGATTGAAATGCCTTTGAAAAAGAACTTTAATTTACTATGTAATTCAATTCTACAATAATAAATTCATAATAGTGAAAATATTTGTTAAAAATACACTTTCTCAGTGAAATCTAAATAATTTTATAACATTTCAATTTTGACAAAACTTCAACAGAAATAGCTGAATTATTTTGTTTCAAAGAAATTTCAATATTTTCGTATAATATCATATTTTAACGGGTTTTTAGAATTTTGTGCTTATATTTTTTATCACATACATAAAAAATAAATAGTTTAAAATTTTAGTGCTCTAAATTCTTTAACAATTAATAAGGTACAAACGTATAGGTTTTACTATATTGGAATATTTTGTGCGCTCATTATTTTCTAATTAAGAAATCGATTTTTATAAAAAAGTTTGCAAACAAAAATTAATGACATTTAATTTCTTCAATTAGAATTTTTCACTTTTTCCCACCACTTTTTGGTTAGAAATAGACATACAGTATTTTTAATGCACTCAATGGCTGGTGTCGACTGTGATTGCGTTACTAGGTTAGTTTGTAACATTCTATAGTTAATGCTTATATGACACATAAATGAAATTATTTGAATAATCTGAATAGTTCGAATTATTCGAATGTTCAATTCGGATTTCAAATTGTATATTCGGTTCAATTCGTTATCGGTTAATTTGTCAATTCGAATATTCACACACCCCTATTTATTTTGTGTTTATTGAATTAGTAAGTTTTCATTCAAAAATGTAATTTTAGGTCAGTATTATTCCGAATTTTTGTTTTGGAATCTATAGTTATAATAAAAATGAAGTGTCTATTTATAATATCAAAATACCTATTTTTTACTGATTGGATATGAAAGTGTATTTATAGTAAAAATCTAATTTCAAAAGTTTTTGTCAGTTTATCAGTCTGTGTTCCGGGTAATCTCCGAAATGGCTGGACCGACTTTGAGGGAAATTTTACTGACAGAGAGCTGAAATTGATGGCTATGTTATTTTAGACTAGCTGTTATTCGCAACTTTGCCCGCAGTAGAATATCCAAAACGGGAAAACCGATTTTTACAGGACAATCGCTGGCAGACAGCTGACTTCATAAGGAGTCACTTAGGTTATTTTATTTTAGATTAGCTGTTACTCACGACTTCTTTCGCGTGAAACGAATTAGTACAGGTATACGTAATTAATATATACTATTACTATAAAGGAAGTATTTTTTGTAGGAGATCGCGGTAATATCCAGAATTCTGATTCTGTAATTACTATCACTGATATAAAGCTACGCGAACGAAATTGCGGGCGATTGTTAGTAAGTACCACATTCGTTACAACTTTGACATTTAAACTATTCTTAGCAATCAGGCACCGAGTTAAAAAGAAAAGTATCTTAAAGAAATTCGAAATGATTGAGGAATTTTGCCGGTAGGCCACCGGAAACGGTTGCCGCAATCGAGGGGAAAAGTAGCTCGCCTTGGGAGCTTTGACCGGCCATTCGTGCATTTCTCTCTTAAAGTTTTCAGTTTTTTTTTTCGATCTTATACATACATATCAATTTAACTTGACGTTAATCTTTTTTTTATTTAAGGGATTCTGACTGTACTTATAGCAGTATCATCATAACCTAATCGTACTAACGTTAAGATTTAGATTTTATTACGACTACGTGCCAAGACGCTATATGACAGTGCAATCCAAATCAACCTTAATTACCGAGAAATCTAAGATCCAGCGGAAGTCGGCTGAACTCGAAATGCGATAATCTTAAAGAAAGCTAATGTTACGGGTTTTTCGCTATGTGTATGGTGATAGCGATTTAAGCGGGTACAAATATCTTACAGTCCGATTTAGCTTCTGAATATAAACGCGACCTGCCCTAACCTGGCACTATGGCGGATTTTGCGCTTGATATATGGTATTCGTAATCTATTTTTACTGACGGCCCTTTATAGTTTTATCGGACTACTGATCGCAATACAGTTGGACCACTGTCACCATCTGAAATATATTATTAGCTTTTGCTAGCGGCTTCGCTCGAGATTGGTACTGTTTCATCTGGATGAAATATATCCTATGTACTTTTTTGTATCGTTGACAAAGGTATGCAAAATTTCATTATCATCAGTTGAGTAGTTAAAGCGTAATATTGTAACAAAAAAAAAACTCACTTTCGCATTTATAATATTACGTTAAGACTTGTTCGGATAGTTACAATTTCTCATACGTTTAATGTAACAAAGTATTTGTGTTATCTAGTGAATATAATATAGTTAATTTAATACTATTATTTCATATAATAATTTAAGTTTACCTTTTACATTTATGTGGAAGAGATAATGTGCAGTTATTAACACATTGCTAATTTCAAAAGTTCAACAGTAACGATAATACGTAAGACACTTTATAATCGGTAGGTAATTCTAATGTTGCGTTTACATGTTCAATCCACATATATGAGTTAGTGAAATTCGATATTATAGTAGATCATAGTACGGAAATCCGGGATGGATATGTTGACGGATTTGACGGCAGGAGGCGCTGGCTCGAGCGAATTCCAATCTAGCGTCAAGCGGGACGAGACGCGGGCACGCCAACGTCTCACCCTGCCTCCACCTGCCCCACCCACAGTCAGACTCAGTCGGTTCATTATGCAGCCGCCCATGCCGCGCGCCAATCACATAGCACCGTTGCGATATTGCCGTCTGCTTAGAGATTTCAACGATGTTTGTCGATATCTCTGAATCTCTGCTGTTTATGTTTCGTATTAACTAACGTTTGCAGAACTTAGAGTTAATTTGCGGTGTTATCGATGGACATGCCGTCTATTTATCACTTTGTAAATATTACGTAGTAGTACTAGTGCAGTAGTGGCTGAATAGTTAGAAGAGCGGAATACCGATTTAATGTTTGCAGGTTTGAATGTCGGCAGGTAACTTTATTTAATTCATGCAATCATACTTCTTTGAAGATCATTAGTAACATCGTCGACTGCTAGTGAAAGAAAACGTAGTGAAAAACTGTACGCTTTAAGAAATGTTCTCGTAGTACCACAACACAATTACACGCAAGAAACAGTAGACTTCTTAACGTTTTAAATCGTGAATAAGTTAAAGGCTGGCGTAGTAATTAAGCCCATGAATTCCCATGAGAAGACGCTTTTATCCAACGATGGGATATTTATAGGTCGGTTTTATGTGGTTTATCCTGTGTGTATTCTTATTTTGTTCTGTCATTTCTTTCAAGGGTTTTAATTTAATTGTGATAATACTATAAACAGTGAACACTAGCCTTCCTCTAACGATGATGTCTTGTAAGTATAATTTAACTTCAATCATTCGTTGATAAGCTATGACTTGATATTCTTCTTATATCTCTCTCGACTTTAAAATAAAAGTGATGTACGCACCTTATGTACAATAATATTGTTCAGAGTTATATATATATATATATATATGTCTGTAATATTTTTTTTAAAGTAATTGACTTATTATAACATTTAGACTTTTATAATCATTAGTTGCTCTTTGTAATAATAATTATTTATTTATAATGGGTCATCAACATGACAATACATTTGTTAATATGCTAATAGTAGTCATATAGTTATTAAATTTAAATGTAGCCACATTAATATCATAATAATGATAAAATGTAAGGAATCGATAGTTAAATATAAATAAGTACAATGACAGCACTATTAATATTACCTGTTCCTGGCTGGTATTAAAAATAATCCCGACCAGTCGTCATTGTGTTTTACACGGCCGATGGAAGGTTCGTTGCTTACATAACGCGTTGTTGCCCCGGTACGTTAAGTCAGCTGCTCCCATGTCTATGGCTAAGTATTTTTTATTGCCCTGCATAGGCGCATCGGTGAATGTAAATGCAGGAAAGTGCAGCCACAGCGACGCGACGAGCCGGCGCGGGCGCGGCGTATCTGATAAGTTATTTCCGTTACTTTGAGACGACGACCTATACCGGATGCACGGGTTTTGTTTATGAAGGAGGTTGTTAATGTTTCTAATACCTGCCGCATTCAACATGTATGACGTAATAATTTGAATCGTAACATATGAGTACAAAATGTAATGACGTTTCTCGCATTTGGTATTCATACGATATACAAAAATTATCTTTATATTAACAAAAAATTGATTAGTGATTAGGATATATAATTAAAAAAAATACTTTATATGTACTTATCTTATGTCCTTCTTTAAAGTGTCATAAAATTTATATTAAAAAATAAATATTTCCTTTGAACAAGTTATTTTAGCTACTTATATTTTCTGTGAGATTTCTATGTCGTCAAAATCTGCGTCAGCAATCTCGTTTAAACGATTCTATATTGGATTCTGATGTTACTATACGTGATGTGATTTTTTAATTTGTCAAACCATAGAGGACAGTTACAATTACACATAATCATTATCTAGTGCAAGATACAAGTCACCAATGAAAACAAAGACCACGAGAAAAGGTAAAGTAAGCCCAACAACTTCATGGATTGGATTGACAGATTATCATGGAGCGGGTATTATGAAGAAGTTGTTCTCTTTACAACCGAATTTACAATTTAGTTATTTTGTATTAGAAGAGTATTATAACCTCAAAAAAAAAAATTGTTGAACATTCGTTGACGTTTTATCAGCATTTATTTTTGGATTTTTGTTATGATCTATCATAAAAAATGTAAGGTGATCATTTTAACAGTATTATACTCTAACAGCTAAATATTATTTGCACCTATTTATTCAATAAAACAATTTCTGCTTGTATATGTAACTGCGTTTGCCATTAAAATTGTTTTTCCGGAATTTAGTAACGTTTAATTTTTCCAATTGAATTGAAAAATTTATTTAAAAAAATGGAATTTATAGTACTTTGTAGCTTTTACTTCCTTAAACTTAGCAGATATAAAATCTGGATTTGAAGTGAAGGAAGACGACGTTATATAGGTACCTCTTTTATTGGAAGATTATCTGACTACGATTTAACTAATCCATTTTAAGTAGCTTTAATTAAATATTATACACATCGTATAATATATAAAACTGTGATTCTTACCCCATATATAGTTAAAGAAAAAAACTGTAATAAAATGCAGTATATATTTGATATTTTATGAAAATATCTAGCGTCCACACACGGTAGTTACGCTTATAATGTTGCGTATAATATTTATATATTGGCGTAGTATAGCGGTTTAACAATATTGTTTGTGTTTACGGGTTTTAAATTACGCTTGTATTTAGTGCATTTTCCTTTAATATATAAAGAATAGACTACATAGGTTGTTTAGTTATAAAAGAAATAAAGAATATGGAAATGAATATTTGAACTATACATGAATGCATGCTTACTAGTTCCTATTGCGTTAAAAGCAGTTGTAACCAATGATATACTCTCCCGTCAATGATAAAGCTTTTGTTTTTAGGTTAATTTCAATTATCAAAAATACGTGCAAAGCTCGTTACAGTGTCCAGATTTCCAAAGAAGTTTGAAATCGATTGCGAAACATATTTAAGGATATTAGTAGTTCATGATGTATTCTAACGGATTTTAAAATAATTATCGTTATTTTTTTGTTACTAAAGGTCAAGTTAAATTAATACGACGCTTTAGAGGAAGGTATTTCATAACACGGATTGTGGAACTTGGCAACAGTGGATAAAATGAGGGTTTATTTATTGTATAATTGATTCCACTCTGACAGGGTTTACGGGATTAGTTGGGTTTCGTAATGCAAAACTGAAAGCCGGATCCAAATGGAATTAGGAATCGTGTTGGTAATGTGCTATACTAGATATAAATTTAGACTATATGAATTGTAGGTATAAATATACATATTGTAAGTATATATAACATAACATTTTGAAGCGTCGCTTCGGAACAAAGAAACCACACGAGTTCTTTATTCGTGTGTAAGACGCTCTAGTATTGTCGCAGCGACGCGACGCGACGCGACGCGACGCGACGTCATTCGTATAACTGGAAGCAACAATGACACCGCTATTTTAGGGTTGTCTATATATAATTTTAAAATATCGTTATAAAAATGTCGCAAAAAAAATTTTGGTAGTAATTACGAATAAACAATTTGACATAATGATATTGGCTTATATCAGGGGTTGATGTGAAAATATTGATAAGTCAATATATTGAACAATTCTGTACTTGTTTGTCGAAATATTTATTTCTATAATATGAAAATAGAGCACCTTGAGAAAATTAACTATTTTGGAATGAAATCTGTTGTGTTTCTGTACTAAATACAACGTATATTACAAAGTCAAAGCTTTAAAATGCTATCTCGGAAATAAATGTTTTTACTTATTAACCTTGCGCTATGCACAGACACAAGCCGTTTTCGTCCGTGTGAGCGTAGTATTTAAAACGCTTAGCTTATTCTCGTTGTCAACTATTTAAAACTCGACATTCAAAATTATTTGAATAAATATATATTTGATAATTTCTTTAATTTTCTTCTTAAGTTCAGAGTTCTTTAATTCAAATTCAAATTCAAATTCAAATTCAATTCATGTATGTAACATCTAAATTAATGGACATCTATAAACATATATGCACATATATATATAAAAGAATTACTGAGTGACTGACATATCAATGCACAGCCCACAAACAACTGGAGCTAAAGCCGTGAAAATTTGCATGTGGGTTCCTTTTATACTGTAGATGAGTACTAAAGAAAGATTTTTGGAAACTCAGCCCTCAAGGAGGCGAATTTATTTATGAAATCCCATCAATTCTCCGTTACTCAGTTATTCTCTTGTATATACAGGAATAAAATAAAGATTCGAAAATTAATTATTATATAGAAAACGCGTGCGAAGTTACGGGAAATTCTCAGTTCTATATAAGCTTTCATCTTATTTTCTACTGGCGCACATGTCTGGAATTATATATTAAATATAACGCATACAATTTATATTTAACTTGCGACGACAATTCATATGTTATCATAAGCGGTCTGAATATAAGAACTACCTAATAGTTAGTGTTTTTATAATTACTAATTATAATTAAATATTGTAATTAAAAAAAATAACTAAAACAATCAGAAACATCTTTACAAAAGTTGTTATAATAATAGAAGCAGGCAAAAGTAGTTTTAGTAGACCTCCAAGTGTGTCGTTCTGTAGGTAGATGCCCGAGCCCGGGGAATCGAGGGCGGATAGCAGCCCTCAACCACGACAGACATTCCAACACAATTTCCCTTTTAACTCGGACTCTGCGGCCAGTATTTATCAATGGTATGATCTCACGGTCCGGACCCACAAATGTAGAAAGGTAGTTTATTTATTTATCACAAATGGTTACTAACATGTCACTTCGAGCTGATTGCCGCGAGTTTAATGGTATATTTACTTAAGGACATTTTTAACTTCAACTATATGAAATAATAATAGTATAGTGCCGATAAACTAACTAGGTACTCGAGTTAATTTACATATGACGGTATATATTCTAGATATACATAATACATATATTATGTAATATATTTTGATCTGTTGAAGATAACACCTATCTGTCTCAAGTCTCGCTAGCGTAATGGTAAGTCGGTAGTAGATGGAGAGTTTTAGCGACTCCTGTCCGCAAGTACCAATCCACTGAACCCACTCACTATGTCGGGAGTGTAAGAAGCTTACCAATTCTGGGTACTATTGTGATAGAAAGAAAAAGTCATCTTAAAATACAAAAGGCTAATTATGGTTATGTAGATATATATTGATATTTCAAAATAACATACTGAAATGCAAACAACTAGGTGCAGAATGCAGATACACATTTATAAACATTGGAAATCCGTAAGTAATCTATACGAAATTTTAGTAGGTGTATGTAGTTCATGGTATTTTGCCAGATTTTAGCAAATTTATTCTAAATGTTAAATAAATAACTGAGCTATTCTAGTAATAACGGTTGACCGTTCTATAACGTCATCTCTCGCATAGCCATCTCGTTAAAGTATTAAAGTCTTTTATGTTATTCATATAAAGAAACGATCGTAGGCCGGTGAAACTGAAGATGCCTTCCCAGGTCAACAGTGTAGTTAGTTCGAAAAAAATAAAATAAAGGAACGTAACGAACCAACGACTCGTAATTATTTTTATAATTAAATTTAGATAATTAATTAAAAATAATGTAACATAAATAAACGGTATATAATATGCTTCAAATTGTATTATACTTACACATAATAATAAAATTAATATTGCTCGGATATCATTGCAAACATCTAATAAATAAAGAAAAAATATTAGCGTTATAAGATTAGTGGTTAAAAATAGGTACTATTGTTGTATTTATCAAATTTGTATTGTCTTCTATACATCACCGCATATAATACATAGTTTAATTTTTGCTTAATTAAAAAAAAAGCATCATCACATCTGCTACCTTGGACTGTTACTTTTATTATCGACGTTTTTGCTAAGAACCGTTCGTAAAATAACTTGCGGGAATACTATTGATGTTTAAAAAAAAGGTACCGACTATATTATACCAGTCTCAGGAGCCTTTTATAGGAGCATTCAAACGAAACTACATACAAGGTAGCAACTTGTCATTCACAAAATATACCTTTAGAACTTTCTACCTGTCTTTATAATAAAGGTCTAAACCCTGCCATTGATAAAGGTCCTTGTGGGCTCATTTTTGTCACAGAATGATTCTTGAAAGTAGGTCAGTCCTTTTACCCGAATTTATATTATTATTTTCGTAATAAGTATAAAATATTATAATTATATCTATCTATAATATAAAAATGAATCGCTAAATGTGTTGCTAAGCGCAAAACTCGAGAACAGCTGAACCGATTTCGCTAATTCTTTTTTTAGAATATTCCTTGAAGTACGAAGATGGATCTTACGGAGAGAAAAATTAAAAAAATTACCTGGAAAAGTCTTAAAACGACAATTTTCTATACTCCCATACAAATGGTTCGTAATAATACTTAAAAGTCAATTTGAACTTTAATACCATGCCATAAGGTTTAATTGTTAGTGGCCTCTCCACTAACCTCTCCGGGAAGGCAAAACAATTGAGTGACGTTAGTATCGTAAAAATATGAATGTCAATATTTATACGATGGTCCCGAATAGCAGAATAAGTATTAAAAAATCGACTGTTAGGCGTTACGAAGTTCGTCGGGGTTAGCTAGTTGTTGATACAATTGCTCGATTCAAGCTTTGTGATATGACTTAAAAGGGGACGCAGTTAGTGTAAAGTAATTTGAAATATTATTACAATTAAATTGTAACCATAAGTACAATCAACAAAATAAATAAAATGTAATTTAAGTGTAACGTAGTGATTCTATATATATACAAAAATGTAATGTGTTTGACAGTATATTTAATTTTTTCGCATTTTTCCCGATTATTATACAATACCAGTGGCTCGATCGTTCCATTCGGTGGTAAAAACGGTGTCCTATCCTATTCTATGTCAATCGACGTTCATCTCAGATTTCATTTGAATATGTCCAGTCGTTCATGCGTGATTGAAGATTGATGGACAGATATTCAAAAGTAATTTTATAATGCTACATAAGAATTACCATTTTAACTCTGTAGCAAAGCATCAACGTTAATATCGTGTAATTGGTTTTTATTGAGAACTCCAACGTCACATTGAGACAGATAATAAATGTTTATCTCATATATCAATATTTCCTTTGTATTAAGGCACTCTTTAATCATATAACCTTAATTAACTATTCAAAAGCAACTAATTCTTTGATTCAATTTCAATAACCTGCAATACATTACTGTCTTCTACTATATTGTGGTTTCAGATCATTCAGACATATGAAATTACTCTTATATATTGACATTAATTTATCATTTTACATAAACCACTTTACTGCTATTTTTAAAATTGTACCATAGACATAATGCAAAATTAAATAAAATCTTATGCAGGATTGTTGAATTAAATTTAACGATTTAGTTTGACATAGCTATGTTGACGCACGTATATAAACATAAATGTAATAAACTATTAATATATGCATATCGGTATATTAATAGGCTTTGTGAAAATATTCCTATACACCCACACGTAACGAACGAATGAACAATTTAGACACCAATACCGAATATTTCGGTGCCGAATATACTCTGAGAATTTCATTGTGTGCGAGCAGGATGCTCAAACTTGTTAGGTTAGTCGATCGTGTGCGTGAAGTATAAACGAAGCGACATACGACATGGCACACAATCATATACTGAGACGTGTATTAACCTGTCGATTCAACCTTGTTCCTTTGTCAGCGCGTAGTTTATCGTTATGCAAAAGGAGCTTTTGTAGCTATATCGTTTACTGAGTCATTGCAATATGTATTAAGAACGTTAACCATTGTACAATCTCTATTATTGATGTGACGGAAATAGAAATTCTTACCCTAGGTTTATACCCGAGTTTATTGTTTAACTTGTAATTCTACAGATCTATAAATCTCATATTACAGGCTGCGCTTCCGTTTTACTAGTTAATTTTATATCTAAACCAATACATTTTTTTTAAGATTTTAATAATTAGATCATTATAATGGTTCAAGGTTTGGTACTCTCTACTTTAATCGTATAAAAATTCTTTCAACTAATTATGACTGCCTTGCAATTTCTTGCAGCTTGGCTTGCGTTAATGTTGATTTAAATATCGTTTGGAATCAGTACATTTTTTTGGATGAATGGTGAAATATTAGATTATCTTACATTTTATTATAAACTTTATTTTAAGGGACGCCAGCACACTCGATGTTCATTTGTTCTGTCATACGCATAACCATCGAGATTATGACATATTAATATTTATAGAGAACTATAGACGTAATTATTTATTGTATAATAATCCTACTAGTATTAAATAAGAACATATTTTTTTATGGATAATTCTATATAATCCTCTATGCATATTAAATTTTAAGTTATTTATAATTATGAAAAAGAGCTCAAGTATATATCATTATTATTTTACGTATTTTAAAGTAAAAAAATGCGTAAAATGGATATACAATTTAATGTAACCAATTATTGTAATGTTATAAACTTTACTATCAAAAGTTTATTGTAATGAAAGATAAGCGTTAAAAACGATAACCTGGTCAGTGTTATTTGAAGGTTAAAAAATAAGCGTGTTAGAACTTGTCACCGTATTGTATCAGTAATCAAATACAACTATATATATATATAAAATTGAAATTTATCAAGAATCAGTACAAGGACATTGTGAAATAGGTTAACCAAATACATTAGTAGGTACGTTTTATTCTTATGTTTTCATTAGAATTTTTTATGTTTACGTTTCGTTATTCCATCTTGTGACTGAAAACGTGGTTTAGAACTTAAGATATTACTTTTCCTTTATTCTTGTTTCCTAGTTCGCGATATCATCATATTTGGTTTTATATTAGCATGAACTATAATAATCCAGAGTCTTTTGAGGTGTATGCGATTTTCATTCCTTTATGTAAAAGTAGATGAGATATAAATAAATGTCTAATATTGGAACTACGACTGCTGATTAAACCATGGCATTATCTCTTCTTTCAGTTTATTCTGTTTTGCGATCAGCCATTCTATACAGCAGGGCAACGACGAGCAGCGATGTATCATTCTTCGATTGCGCTGTGTGTATCCATCAAAATCAGTGTTGGCCTTTTACCGTGCTGCTATAAAAACCTTATCTACTTAAGAAAAAAAAGATGTCTAGATACTAGATTACATACTTACCTATGTATGTTATTCTACGTCGAACATTAGTGTTTCATATCACAGGGAACAGCATTTCCCGTACTTGATATCATACATGATATGTGAGAGATTTACGAGTGGAAGTATTCTCGTCGGCTTATTAACCGATATTTATTGTTTAGTAGTTACTGACGAGTTTTAGAGTGTTCAATTATAAAAAAAATTGAAACATATTTTTTTTTCCATACCACCGACGAGCTGATTTATGAGTCTCTATTCGTTATTCTTCAAGCTCTTCGAGTCTACAATCAACGAATATTTGTTACAGATACATTTTTTCGATCAAGAAAAAACTTTGTAACTCTCCTAATTATTGCTGAATTTCAACCAGTGGACGAGCATTATTAAAAATAAATGTATAACTAAGAAGTTACATATTTAATAAAAGTCTCAGTTTATTTATTTACATGCTTAATTTTTTACAGTTCATAATTGAGATAATAACACTTTCTCGGATGTTTTCTTTTGTATGTAAAATTAATAATGATTACTGTTGACTCCTCACTTTATGGTTGGTTAGGAAAAACTTTTTATTTACTCATGTTTATGTAATGAGGCCACTTTATACATCGACTATATAATTATTTACGTTTTAAATTTTATCTCAGTGGTTATAATTTATATTAATGAGTGAAACTCAACCAGCTTACTTAAGGGTTTTACTTTCTAATATTCACTGTAAATAATGTCAACCTTGTGTGTCTATCAGAGTAACCAATTACAAATACAGTTTAAATGTGACACGTTATTAAGCTTGGTTATGTTGATTATTTAAACAAAATGATACGAGAACGCGTAAGCGGCGATGTTTTCTGTTTAGCTTTAGAGCAATATACATTACCACGAAGTCTGACTTGTGAGAGTAAATATAAGTTTGCAGGTGGATAGTTGGAGAGTGAGTGGCGCGGGGCGAAGAGGTGTATCCGAAACACGAAAGCGGCCGTCAGAATGTTATGCAAAATTTGCGAACCATTCACGTGCCTGTGAGTATGCGCAAAATATTTCCCAAAAATTGCTGCGTTTCTATTTGTACTCTGAAATAAGTTAAATTTACATTTAAAAACAATACAATATACAATAATTCCCTAGTGTGAATTAAATTACGTGAATCTTTTTTTGTTAGTTACGTCTGTGGGATAATAGATCGGACCACGTGTTTCCGGAGACCGCTATGACGTTGGAAATAATTGTTGTCCTGAACCTCTTTGTTACCTTCATCACAACTTTTACAATCGATTTTTATGACCATTACGTCGCATGAGTAGTGATAAATTAAAAGTATTGCTTAACATCATCTGTCTGGTTAGTCATTTGGCATTAGCAACTTCGACTAAGAGACCATATCATGGTAAATAAGAAGACTTAGCCAAATCAGTCGTTTTATTTTATAACTACGATACTGTACAGTAACTCCGCTTTACCGAGCACCTTCACATTTGACTGACTCTACTCTTCCACTAAGTTTTTAGAGGGCCAGGAGTAACGTGCTCAAGTGAGGCCCGTACAAGGGTATATTCAAATTACATTTATGGTAACTTAGCAAAATAGTTAATTATTCAATTTATTAAATTAATCCAAGAACATCATGTCTCGAAATTATGATTTATTTACGAACATAAGTACTCATAGAAGCACAAAGTAATATTTTAACTTAATCAAAAAAGATATATTTTGTTCTAGCTTCAACTGACAATCCCTTGCAAATGTTAAATTCCTTTTAATAAAATCCGACAAAAAGCAGGAAACCGATGTGAGATTATAAATACGTGAGGCAATGTGAAGGATGTTGGTTTTGTCCCCTCTCGTTGATTCTGCGTACAGCGTTAAAGCGCCCGCCAACGCTTTTCTTAACAATGAGAATTGTAAACAGTCGTGATGTAGATACTTAATAAGAAGTGGTGTTTGGTGAAGTATAAAGTTATTAGATATATTCCATATTTCGACAAAAGATTGTCTTTGTAAATAATACACATATGTAGTATAATTATTTCACACAGGCTGTCACGTCTTGGATTTTTCTTTTCATACTTGGAATATATGCTGATATTTCTCGACAATTGGGTTAAAAGTTATTTAAAAAAATACGTTAAGTATGATTATTTAAAATTCGTGTAACTTATTTTTCGTCCTAAAACCGTATTCTGTTTTAACAACAGTTGACTTTTTTTTCTTTTCTTCTTTTTGACTTTAGTTCTGTTTTAACAAAGTTTTTGGAATGAGCTCAATAAATATCAGAAAATTCTCATTTTATTTTGTAACTAGCTAATACCTGCGACTTTGTCTGCGATTTTTATTATTTTAACAACATATACAGAATAAAATATATTGAATAAGATTGATAGCTAACAAAAATATACTTTGCTTACCACCACAATTCTTTTTAAACAATATTGTTAGATTACTTCCTCTTTCCTACGTATGCGCCACATACCGCACGTCCCTCTTAATACTTCGCTAAATGCGTAGTTGTTATAAAAAAATGTAGTTGAGGAGTCTTGTTCGAGCAGCGGTCGAGTGCACACTTGTCCTCGCTCGCAGCTCTGACGGTGCGTTCGTTCGATAACTCGTACGCAGTTGTCGGATATTTCCGTGAGTGCTCGGTAGTATAGTGTGTTCATTCGGCTTTTGTCAATCGACACGCTCTTTTCAGAGCAACGGTGGATCTCTACCAGTGTACCATTTAATCCGCACTTTTCGGTGCGAGCCGAGCACACTGTGTGTAGTGCGTCGAGTCGCCGTGCTTCGTGATTCACGTGCCGCGCCGTGTGCAGATACGAAGAGAGAAGATACCGCGTCTCCCTTTGGCCCGGACACGGATTATCCGTTAAATTTTAAATAGGCGCACCCCCCTGCCCCTCAAGCAGGGAGATTAGTCATGTCCACCCCCGCGCCCCCACGTGTTCTTTCGCGTGTTCCCCCTTAGGCCCTCGACGATGTGAGCCAGATCGAGGATTTAATCCGTTTTCATATGTTCGCGTCTCAGGAGAACCCGTTATTAGTCTCCGAGTATCATAGACTCAAACATAGCTTCGCGAGCGGTAGCAACGGTTGTAAAGTCCCCCGCTATTTCCTAGAAAAAATTTATCCGACCGTGACTCCGACGATGATTCCGAGGGCTCCGACATGGACCTCGACGCTGAAATACTCACGTTCAACGCGCTCGTCAATAGTACGTCTGTGCTCGGGCTTTTAAACGCGATCTCAGCCTTCCCGGCTGTTGCGACTACGTTACAACGTCTATCCCGCGCCGCGCATAAATAAATTCGCGATAATCATAATATCAGTTCGAACCCGCGTGTTCATGTACATTAGACCGACACATTAGGAACTCGTACGTAATTGTATAATGAAGTAGGCACCGCGCCCATTGTTCTTTATTTTTTTCGCTCGATGTCCTCTTACAAGATGCGTGTTTGCACCCACGCCCGCGACTCTCTCTGCTCACGCCGTCGTAAGCGGGGATGAAGATACGATCCCGCACACTCGTAGCGATTCTCCAGTAGCAACTCGAGCCTAGGTTTGTCCCTCGGTGTGGGGCCTTCGAGCTTGTTACTCCTGCACATATAGGTACACATAGTGGTGTTTTTTCCCCTTTTCGGACTGAAATAGGTCACACAATTTTGTAGTCAGATGCAAAATACACATATACATTCGTGAAACATGTATGGTAATACATGCATTTTCACGAATTGATATGCGTATGAAATTGATAGTTTTTTTTTATTAACGTGGGGAAATTCCTAACGGATATCCATCCTCCCGGGGAGAGAATGGGTTATGTCCAAATCGCAAGGACTAAAACCCCACGATGTACTGTCCCCCGCTTTAAGTTTGGATGGCATGGGACCGTGCTAAGTTATCACCATGCCGCCCCTCGCGGTCAGCCCAGCGGTTAGCTTAGCTTAGATTAGAGCCAAGTGGAGATGAGATACTTGTACCTCGGAACCGCAGGGGGTGGACCCATAGGCGAATACAGTTCCCTCGTGGAGCTTTAGCCTGCCACCCAAGATCGTCAGTGCGTGGTGAAGTGCCACATCCTACACGAGGTGACCCTGTCTAGCAGAACACTACGGATCTAGGCTAGAGAGCCGATAAACACTCCTGGGGCTCGGTTCCAGAACCGGGTCGGGGCGTATACCTCGGCAGACGGCGCCTCTCGCAGTATCCCTCTGCTTATCAGAGGGGACAGGGTATGGGGTAAAGACGGGCCTGCTTCGGTTCGCCCGTTAGAGGGTCGAGGGAGAAAACTTCCTTAAAAAGTTACCGTGGGAGAAAACCACGTAAAAAAGTTACGGAGGGTAGTGCCTTAGGGCGGCGGGAGGGAGGAAACCTCGGTAAAAAGTCACCGTGGGAGAAAACCACGTTAAAAAGTTACAGACGGGTGTACCTTCGGGTGGTGGGAGGGAGGAAACTTCGGTAAAAAGTCACCGTGGGAGAAAACCACGTTAAAAAGTTACGGGTGTTGAGTAGACAACCTCGTTAAAAAACAGACGGGAGGCCTTCGGGCGGAGGGAGGTAGAATACCTCGTTAAAAAGTTACCGTGGGAGGAAATCACGTTAAAAAGTGACAGAGGGACGGCCTTTGGGCGGAGGGAGAGGGAGAAAACCTCATGAAAAAGTTGCCGTGGGAGGAAGCCACGTTAAAAAGTGTCAGAGGGACGGCCTTCAGGCGGAGGGAGAGGGAGAAAACCTCATTAAAAAGTTCCTGTGGGAGGAAACCACATTAAAAAGTGACAGAGGGGTGGCCTACGGGCGAAGGGAAAGGAAGAAAACCTCGTTAAAAAGTCACCGTGGTAGAAAATCACGTAAAAAAGTTACAGGTGGTGGTGGTTGTAGGGGGTGACCCCTTGACTGCCAAGCCAAACCAAGGAGAGAAGGGGCTGTGGCCCTGACCTTACATTGCACATTGGTTCGGTAGACGGGTAGGTAGCTTGACCGGGCTGTCGTCGCGATCAGGGCGTTCTCGCTGAGCCTTGTCGCCGGGGAGGCATGGTGCTTGCTTGTTCGATCTTGTACCACTCCATAGCGCGGTAGACGGTATCTCGTGGTTTTTTTTTAATCGGTAAGAGTCTGACACCCCGCATCTCCCCAGGCCTGTGGGTGTCCAATTCAAGATTTCTTTTCACATTAAAAAAAAAAAGCTTAGTCAGATCGGAAAACCCGACGACAGTTGAAGCCGAGGCGTCCCGAGTGCCCTTGCACTGATCGCCTAAACAAATAGGGTGAATGCCTTAAGCGTTCCCCTTAGTAGTCCGGTGGAACTGTAGAGGCCGTGCAAGGCCAACTGCAGGTTAGTTCGAAAAAAAAAACGTAGTTTCTTAATTTAAGTAATATGTGCTAACCAGATATTTCATTTGTATATAAGGAGTCTGTTCGTTGTTCAAGTCAATTTCCGAAAAGGCTGAAACGATTTTGACGAGATATTTATTATAATGTATAAGGGAATTTTGAGAGTTTTATTTTGGGTTACGTGTCATTGCGCTTTTCCGTAGGAGCTGAGTGGTGATATTAAAAATTATTCAAGGTAATTTAAATTATTCCAGATAAAACACGTGGCTTCCATTAAGCAACAAAACTATTTTTACCAATAAATATAATACATTTATTTATTTAAACCTTTTGACCTTTGTTTTAAAATGATATCCTATATATTAGTGCACCTACTAGAATATATCGATAGGTGCTTGGCGACAGATTTTCAAGGCAGGCTTTTCCAGTAGAAAACTCCGGCTCACATATATAGTTAGTATTATTTTTGAAGAGAATGCATATGTCATAAGGTTTACTCGGTTTTGATGGTTCCGAATAGCTTTTGATACCTTTTTTTTTTTTTTTTTTTTTTTATATTATAGGGGGCAAACGAACAGGCGGGTCACCTGATGGAAGTGATCACCGCCGTCCATAGACACTAGCAACACCAGGGGAGTCGCTAGTGCGTTGCCGGCCTTTTAATATAGGCGGGCCTCCGGCGCTCTCACTGGCCGAACGAAACGCAACAGTGCAACCACTGTTAATATTGTTTGCTGATTCTGGACTTCACTTCATTTTTACGTAATTGATTTTCAGTTATATTTTTTTCTATTCAGTAATATTAAACAGGTGGAGTTTATGAGATGACAGAAACCAATTGAATAGAAATTAATAGTTTCGACACATAAAAGCTTTTCGATAATCCATTTGATATATTTGGAAATAGTTGCCCATAATAATTTAATACCGAGAAACAATAATGATGGAGTTAGAAAACTTATTACACGAGTACATAGCCTTTTTAATGTCCCAATTGAGCTAAATATTAGAAAATATTGTATTATTTTATTCAAAAGCCGTGAAGATTTTGATTTATTAGTTGTGCATTATTGCTACATTGTAAAATAAGTTTTACTATGCTATGTGACACGAAATAATTATCAGGATTTTATCTACTGTATTTTAACTAGTGATTCTAAGAAGTCGCTCGTATCTGTAATACAGGCTATGTCTGGTACATGATTAGATTTATTAATACACTATCCGCTTTATTACAAAAAAGTTAAATATGCGTTGAACACTTGTTTAGGTGCTTGGCGACAGATTTTCAACTTGAGGGTGGTAGCTCAGAAAAAGGCAGGCTTTTCCATTTGAAAACTCCGGCTCATTCGTAAGGATTCCAATGTACATCAATCGACGCGGTGTCTAAAAACATTAACCACTATGGTAACTGGGTCATATTTATAGATCGCGCTATGAACACCGCGCTACCGATGAATGTAAATATATGACCGTAAGAGTAGGTACATCAAATCCTTTGAATTTCTTCATTTGTTATTTGGAACAGGACTTTTGAAAGAGAATCATTATGTACAAATATGTTGTTTCAACAAATAGAAAGTTTATTAATTAATTTGAATTCAAATATCCTTAGAGACAATATTACAATTGTATGTGTATATATGCTATTTCTTTGTAAACTAAGCTTAAAGACAAAGTACATAATTTGTCTATAATTGATTTAGTAATACGTTAGATATCACACAATATTATATTGTTATAAGCCAATACAAATGTGGAAAATGTCATAAAACTTAAATGAAATACTTTATATACTTAATAGTGTGTATTTATGTTTGCTAAATGTTTGAGTTTGCTTTTATTGTAAAAATAAGGTGTGCTATGCGAATGAATAGTACAACATTGTGTTGTTGGAATTCTTTCGTGGAAACCATGGATTTACTCTCGTTCGTTTTACACTTACTCTAAGATACGATTAGGACGTCGCAAATAAATTCTTAAAGAACAGTACGTAGTTTAGTGATATGTACAGGCGTCACGTGGTTTTTGCAGGATAAATACTAGGGTTAAAAGTACAATTAAGTTTTTTGTATGTAACTTAAAGTGATTAAACAATAGTGAAAACGGAATGATTATCTTGCATAAAATTTAATTTTATAAGCTAAAATTGGATCATATTAAATGTCAACACAAAAGTGAATTAAAATATGTTACATTCCGTGTTACATAAAGGTCCACACGCAGTGTTAAAATACCTTTGAGATTGTGTTTCGCACGCACAATCCTGAAAAAGGTCTGCGTAAATGTTTCCAGTAACGGCCTAGTTAAGTGCGATCCCGTAGGTGCTCGTTTTATTTGAGTTTTTTTTTAATTTTACACCTTTAAATGTGGAATATTTAAAGGCATTTAACGCAACTGTTTTTATGTTAAGCTTGAATGAATATATTTTTTTGATACAATTAACAGTAACACGATTGTGAATAAAATTCGTAATTTCCTCGTGACCTCGTAATACATATTACACAAGAGCGAGGCGAATAGGTAAATATATGTTTCAAAAAGGTAAATTTAGATTACATACTGACTTATAAGTCCGAAAAGTATGAGATAACTGATCTGCAAAATTATACTTCAATAAGGAGGTGTTTCTCAGTTCAATTATATTATTTTTTGATATTTGTTAACGGAGAACTTTGTTATTTATAAACCGATTTAAAAAGAAAACTTTTTTTAGAGGACAGGGACTATTTTTAAGGCGGTTTAAACCCATTAGAGTTGGCCCTTAGATTTCAAAGATACATCAGGTAGCCCAATTTTTGTTAAGGACTTTCTGGCGCATTTTATAGGTATTTTTGAATTCGGTTTTATATTTTGATCAAATTTTATTGATTTCACATGATTTCATGGAATTGTTGAACGTTCTCATCATTCAACTACGCCATCGGTTTTTTAACGGTGAAATGTATACTTCAATACGATTATAAATCTTCTACTGTAAAGAGAAAAGATTTGAAATTTTGTTTGTACTGGAAAAACTAAAAAAATACTTAACCGATCTATAAAATTCTTTCACCTATAGAAAGCTACGTTGACAGCGAGTACATGGGCTGTATTTTATTATGAACATCAAGATTAATGTGAGCAATGCCGCGAACTAAAGCTACTAATAAATAAAACACTATATTTGTAAAATATTAAAAACATCCAAGGTAGAGCGATGAATAGTATAAGTCTGACTTGATAACTGCTATTTAATAAGTTATATTATTTTTTATTTTAATTGAAAATAATTCAAAGTAAACCACAATGAGGAATTATTTGTGTTGCATTTTGTGATGGCCTTTTAAAAATACAAATTCTCTTATATAAAGTTTATCAGATACTACGTACGCGTGGCGGACCCCACGGCCGTATTTCCCTTAAAAAGGTTTGGCTTTATAATTGAAACTATTTATTTTATTTAAATTATGAGTTATCCTCTATTTTATTGATTGTAATTTTGTAATTTGAAACTTTTAATTATTTAAAATTACTTTCGTAAAATATTGCCATTACTGCCTATTTCTGTGAAAACTTGTTGCTTAGATTATACTCAAGTCTTCTATCTGCCAGTAAAAGTATAGTTGAAATCGGTTCAGCCGATTCGGAGATTAGCCCGAATACAATAAAATAATAGACATTTCAATTTATTTACATATATAGATTAATACGTAACAACATTACTTCTTAGTTGTGATGGTCGGCGGGTTTGACCGGTAGAATGTCAATTCGATGTCCAAATGTTATGTTCGAACCCTGACATGTTGCAACGATTTTTTCTAAAGTTGCGTACATTTACTAATTTAAATTGGTAACACTAAGTAACTAGGAAGACACCGAGAGGAAACCTGAACCTGAGAAATACTCTTGTAGTACCACCGTTTGTGAGAAAATATAGACGTGAGGATTGCCAATAGGTCGTGGGCTGGGGTGGTAATTAAGGCCATACCTTTTCTCGGAAAAAGTCTTGTGGCTCTGCAGTGGGTCTCTTCTCTCAGGCTGATATGATGATTACACACTTGACAGCAGGTTTCGATCAACCGTTATTCCAATATATTTTTGCACTACAGTGCATATGTACATTTAAAACAGCCTTGGGACAGACTGTTGGGATCCATTTATTCTTATAAATATATTGCTATTTGCTAGGAGGATTCCGGTGAAGCTGTGAAGGCCTATCAGGGCAATAGCGTATAGTCAGTTCGAAAAAAAAAAACTGTGTTGTACAAACAAGAGCTCCGGTCTTCGTTTCAATACACTCCTGGCAATCTTAAAATTACGATATACATGTAGAGACTATAAAATATTTTCTATCGTTGATTAGTAACTCGCAAATGAGCAACTTACTCGCATTGCGTCACGTTATGTGAGGTGCTGAAAAATGCAAATAGCTGACACAATTTCTCGCTAGGCTACGATTGAGGTCGAACTTGGACTGTGCTTTTTAATTTACCGAGTGCCGTCATTTCCTTATCGTATATCTGAAATGGGGCGCTCAAAATTGCCTCCTCGTTGAGATTATCCTTACCATGCCAATGTTAGTTATTATGTTGATTGAATTGTAGATATAAGGATATAATGAAGATAAAATTGTCGTAATATTATGATCTTTTAATCATAGCGATATGTCTAACATATATAAGATTACTTGTAGCTGCAAATAGCGTCTAAAAATAACTAGCCAACTGTTTTTAAATAAACATCAAAATATATTTTATCCACAAGTATAAGAACTACACATTTATTTTGTAATAAAAACTTTCTGTATAAAGTATAGATATTATGAAACAAAAATTTATTTTGTGTAAATAAATCTTCAATTAATGACAGTGAAAATAAGAGATTACATGTTTGCATGTTACATTTTATAGAAGTACACGTTACTATAATAATAAAGTAACTATCAATAACTATCAGTTTGAATTATCATTATAAGAATTTTCATGTTTGTATCAGTGGTTCCAGAGAAAAATCTCTTACCCACATTTCTTACTTTATAGTGTAGACTAGCTATTGCCCGCAGCTACGCATGCGTTTTTTTATAATTATAAATTGTTTCTTATAAGATCAGCTATCTGTTAGTGAAAGTTCCGTGAAAAATGGTTCAAACGTTTTGGAGAGTGTACTGCAAACAAAGCCATGAGTAAAGGCTACTCCAAAATAAAAACGCTTTAATTACTTTTTATAATATTAGCTATCTGTCATTGAATGTCCCATGAAAATAGGTCCAATCGTTTTGGAGATAGTACTACAGATGAAGCCACGGATTACAGCTAGTTTAAAACAAAGTAGCCTATGTCACCCGCTGTAATTTTAACTATCCGTCAGTGAAATTTTGTCAAAATCGGTCCAGCCGTTTCGGAGATTACCCGGAATATACAGACAAACAGACAGACAGACAAAATTTTTAAAAATTGTATATATGTTATCAGTATCGTGTATACCTTCATATCCAATCAGTAAAAAGTCGTTATTTTGATATTAGATACAGACACTTCATTTTAATTATACGTATAGAAGAAGATGATTATTATGACATTATTATTCGACAAAAAGCTTATTTTACTTTTTTTTCGGTATCTTGATTCTGTATACCTACAGATAAATAGAATATTAATTTTAAAGCTTGTTAAAGTTAATTATGTTTTCTTAATTAAAACGAATTGAATTTAATGTATTTTTTGAATCTAAAGAAGTATAACTTCTTCCGTGCGTACTTAAGTACACACAGGTTTTTTATGTTTACGTTTATTGATTTTTACTACTGATATTATTAGTACTTTCATTCAAAACATAAGTTAATTAGGATATCACACTGTTGTTATTGTATGTAATTATGTATTTCTAGCTCGTCGAGTATTTTCTTTCATTGTAACCATAATTCATAGTAAAATACGAAAAAAATATGTAATATTTATATTGAAACGTTGAGTTCGATTGCTTTGGTTATATTCGGTAAAATACGTCAATTGTGACCGATCGGATCCGATTACTACGTACAAAGTGCAACACCCAGTATTGTGAATAATCAAGGGGGAGGCAGGGTATCTCTACCCGATTAGATTGATAGCACCATGTAAATAAACCCGTCACAGTGTCTTCCTTTGATTTGTTACGTTTTTGGGATCAGCCAGTCTATATCCAGTTAACGGGAAGTTAGTAATAATTTGTTAATTACATAAGAATAATTTAGCGATTTTTCATCCTCCCTCTCCATATCCCCATGTGAGGGGTACATAAGGTTTCTGGAACCTCTTCCCCATTTTTACGTAAGATTCTAATCTCGTTTGTCTGAATAACAAATTGTTAGTAGAAAAGGATCAGTTAAACTATAGCTTACAGTTTGTTATTTTTTTTATAAATAATTTAGGTTACACTCTTTTATTATTATCAGATATAGATTAACATTATATTATTATTAAGCAACTGCTTAGAAGTTGGAATACCACTGTTATAAGGGACACAAGTTTTTCAATAATCTTAAAGTGGGTAAACATAAATCAGCATCCAAAATAGAACTAGATATTAGTTAGTAATGATTCCCCCCGGTACCCCCTCCTCGACCCCGGCCCCAAGATAAGACTATGTAGAGATTTTTTTTACATCCCTCTCCTCTCCTCTTCAGGACCCTTGGGTAATTAATTAATGGCCCCCTAGCAGGCTGGTATGGCAACGTCGACCGGTGATTGTTTTTGGCATGCACAATGCTTACCGTCATATAGAGTAGGTACGATCAGTATGTCGTGCTCCGATAAAAAACAAAAAGAATCCATTCTTTGAGCGAAGTGAATGACTACATTAGATGTTTCGTACACATATAATAAACACGAACACTGACCACCGGAACTAACTCATATTCATTAAATTGGGCCGGTCGTTTAACCGTTAATTACCGCGGACGCTCTGCAGTCATTAAGAAGCTTGAGAAAAAAATTACT
The DNA here is from genome assembly GCA_035772565.1 of Antheraea assamensis. NCBI lineage: Eukaryota > Metazoa > Arthropoda > Insecta > Lepidoptera > Saturniidae > Antheraea > Antheraea assamensis. Next base: position 3,398,937 of record JAQQSE010000076.1, read on the forward strand.
GATGTGAATTTGATGTCATTAGCGGAACACTTAAAATTTAGTGTGACATGTAACCCCACTAGTCATTATAATTTTGATCTTTTTTATTTCGAAAATAGTGTATTCAGTGTTATATTAAATTAGAAGAGTCTATCGTTGGTTTTTTCATATTAATTGTATTTTTCATCATATCATACTTAATTTATTTAGAAACATAATAGCCACAAATAAGAATAAGGTATAAGGACAAATATACTAAAATAAATTGTTTAGCATATTAAAACAATGTCTTCAAGAAAGCAGTCACTACTTCTATTTAATGATACACATTTGATATTCTGGGTACATTTATTTTGGTTTTTATAACATAATAGTCGTATGTTTTACTGATGTCTATTAATTGCTATTGTATGCTGTAATTGAATTTACAATATATATTTAAAATAAAATGTTAGAAATAACCGCTTTTCAAAAAAAAAAACTAGCGGGCTCGGCGGATGTTGTCCTGCCCTGATAATAAAAAATATATACCTACTTATGTGCATGAAATACTTAAGGTTACTAATGTATTCAATTTGATAAGGATTAATACTGTATCCGTCTAAACAGCCTTCCAATTACCTCTTTTTATGTGACCATTTTTTAGAAGATAAATGAGTATAGTAAGTTATCCTTAAAGGATAGGTATATGCCATCGTAGACTTTTTTGTAGATCTATAAAAGAAGAATATCTCATTATACATTGTTTTGTTATATCTTCAAAGAATTTGGCAGCGTTTTCGATGAAAGCTCCCAAGCGGCTCGACTTTTTTTAACATTTCTAACATTTATCGTTATTTTTCAACCAATCTCCATAAAACCTGGACAAATTATATACTTAATCCTCCCTCATATATTACTCTATCTTTCTGTCCCTATTACAGTCCGGTAAGCAGTTTTTTAGTTTATCGCGAAAATACAGACAGACGCGGCGGACGACTTTGTTTTGTAATATGTAGTGATGATAATAATATAATATTCATTTAATTACTTTGGATAAAAAGAAATTGGTTTATGTATAATTTTTAATCAATATCCCAATTTAGAATAACATTACGAGTGTATAAGCAATACAGTACAGTATACATACAGTATTCATAAAGTTTTATGTTTTGTACAGATCTAAACATGCTAAACTAAAAACTCGTTTAATAGAATAATGATTTTAGTATGTTTTGATACATCATTATTTATTTATGTAGAAGGTGTGTTCTGTGAACTTATGTAAAATTATTTCAAGAAATCTATAACATGAATGAAAATTAATCTAATTTTGTCAGCCTTTACTTTAATTCAAAGCATATTATTAAGTTGCGAAATTGGTAATGACATCTTCTCTGTCATTAGTTCTAAAGTGCTTGATGTAATTTTATTAGAAAGCTGCCTGAAACCCTATTAGTGAGGCGTGTAGAGCAGACGGTGTGGAACACGCGTCGCTACTTCACACGCCAGCCGTCAGCCGCCAGGTGTAAAGACAGCTGATGAATGCTAAGACAGTGGCATATGGTGGAGCGTGCCAAGCGTCAGCCGCGTGCCACCTCTCCAATGATTAATTTCATTTTATTAGCTACCTTTGAGTTTTCATCGCTGTAACACTATTTACGCCATTTTAATCCTGGTTTTATTAGAGTTTAAATATACAATACATATTTCAGTTGTGTGTATTTTTTGATAAGTTCGCTTTTCATTCGAATAAACGTATTGAGCGTATTGTGCTTTATAGTAAATTCAATTTTTTATTATATAATACAATTAAAGCTTAATATAGATTAAAGGATATGGTGATAAAGCGATAACCATTGAAATTGTTAGAAGGTTGTAGAATATTGTTTAATTTGTGGTGGTATAACTTACTTGTGTTTAAAGAAAATAGAACGAATGAAACTCTCTTTGTATATGAGACATTTTGTTTAAATTTTATGCTGCAGGTATACAACCTCAGTAGATTTGCTATTTATAGTTAATCAACTACCTGACATCCATCACGACGTGCTCATAACAAAAGATATAGCTTAAGATAACAATTTAAGAAGTTTAGTAGCCGCAGTTGAGCGAATGTGTATATTATTGTTTGTTGTATTTAAGAGTAGCATTCACTATAACCCCTCCGCTTTGCAGCGACCCATCGTATTTATGAATGAACGTGACGGGCCGCGTCCGGCAAACGGGATGATCGGTTGCGGTCACAGCCAGGTAGAAAATTACACTTTTGAAATTCTTTCTTGTGTTCATTCCGTGCAGGCTCTGTCGAGTCGGTCGTCGAGGAGAGCCGCAGAGCGGGGCGCGGGGTACCGTCGACGACGCGCATGCGTTCGGCTCTTTTTACTTAGCCGTTCAGACGATACCTCCCTCTCAGTTATTTTAAAGCTGTCGTGGGTGCGCACCGTGTCGTCATGTGCCGTTCGCCAACTTTCTCGTGTAGTGATGTGATACGATACCGATATGTAAAAGCCACATAAGTATGGTACTGATAATTCTGGATTTTTTAATTTAGTGCATACTCATCACGGATTTGATGTGTGACGTGTAATGAGGGACATATTTCAGTGACTACTCAAATCGGATTGCTACCATAATGAGGTGGTTTATTGTGACCATAAGTGTGATGGTGTCAAAAACAATTTTAGCCGGTGTCGCACCTGCAGGATCTTGTCCTACGGTGTGTGCTTGCAAGTGGAAAGGAGGCAAACAAACGGTGGAATGTGTGGATAGAGCACTAATCACGGTACCCGAGCCTGTAGACCCGGCCACGCAAGTACTGGACCTTTCAGGAAATAACTTGCAGATTCTTCCGCAGGAGGCTTTTGCCAGGACGGGGCTAATGAATCTCCAAAGAGTATATTTACGAAAATGCAATATTGGCCAAATACATGACAGAGCTTTTAAAGGCTTGACTAATTTAGTTGAATTAGATTTGTCACATAATTTATTAACACAAATACCAGCGACTAGTTTCAAGGATGCTCCATTTCTTAGAGACCTTACACTGGCTCAGAATCCAATATTAAAGGTACATTCCGATGCTTTGAATAATCTAGAAAACATCGTTAAGCTTGATCTATCAAATTGTGACATAAGGGATATTGCAGCTGACGCGTTTAGGAGATTACGCTCGTTGGAGTCTTTAAAGTTGAATCATAATAAACTTCGAGACTTACCACTGAATTCATTAGAAAAGCTAGAAAAATTAAGGGCTATAGATTTATCTGATAACCCTTGGACGTGTGACTGCCGACTCCGAGAACTAAAATTATGGCTGGTGAAAAATAAATTGCTCTCAACCCCTAGTTGCTTTGCACCGACAAGGTTGGCCAATCGACCATTTTCGGAACTACCTATAGAAGAGTTCGCGTGTAAACCTGAAATTTTACCAGTTAGCCGGCATGTTGAAGCGGCGATAGGTGAAAATACAACTATTACCTGTAGAACCGAGGCTATACCTAGCGCGGTAATTAATTGGTACTGGAACGGTAGACTGCTCCAAAACGGAAGTAATTTTAATTCCCACCAAAAGGTTTACTTTTATGAAGATGGGGAAACAAAAAAGAAATCTACTTTAATAATTACGAATACGCAAGAATCAGACTTCAACGAATTTTATTGCGTTGCTGAAAATAAAGGCGGAAATGCTGAAGCAAATTTCACTGTACATATAACGCAGATTCCCGTCGGGATGGCATCATTGGGTAGCGCGCAAATAGCTAGCTTGGGAGCGGCGTTGTTTTTAGTCATCGTTGTTATATCTTTGGTTTTACTTATTACTTTTGTACGGTTTCGCCCTACTCCAGCCTGCGATACCAAAACACCTAATACATTGGACCGAGTCGTATCAGGAAATGAAGTACATCCGACAGCAACTGATCGACCTCAAGTAGCCGTGTTAGCTAATAGACAAGAAAACGGAAATTATAATGACTCGAAGTGTAATCCAGTTATAAAACCGCCTCGAGCAAATGATATTCCTTATACAACGAATCATTACGAAGGAAGAGGAAGTGTGGTAACTACTGGAGGTCCTGTAGTGGTGTCTCCAACAGTGTCTGCGTCAATTGACCCAGATCTTATCAATGACACACGGCCTGATAGCAGTACACGTCCAGGAAGCGGTGAATATGCTCGTGAAACTTCTGACTCCTTATATCCATCTGGTATCTGGGATCAGATGAAAGTAAATCAGTCAGGAAATTTGTCTAGGGCGGTCAGTTCGGCCATACCTGCTTATTACAGCGATAGAACGCCAATTATAGAAAATTGCAGCGTAAATGGATCACAGGAAGAACTAGGTTACATGAGCCGCACTTTTCCTCGTTCACACGCGCTGCCGGCTACCAACATGGCAGTGTCTGCTGAAAGCTCGTACCCACCAGACTATGGTTTGCCAGTGGGCGGTACACGCACTCTTCGCGTATGGCAACGTGCGCCGCCCGTTTTACCGCCCGTCTCTGCGCTAAAACGCGTCCTAACCATCACTAGGCCGTCTACAGAGGACGGTTTCCAGGATGGTTGTGCAACAGATGTTTAAAATGAGTTAAAAAAATTATTACATATGTAATGGGTTATCGTAAGAAATGTAAATTTATATATTAAGCTAGAATTCCTATACGTAAGCTCTGTGTAATTTATACTTACACAGGTTGTTAGTGTAATATTTTTTGTATAATATAATTTTTTTAGATAAATAATGGAAAGTTACACACTTGGATCCTGATGTTTAGGGTCCGCGACTGATTAGTTGAAGAATGTAAGTGTAAATTAATACGTGACAATGGAATGGGTACCTAGTGTCTATGATCGCCAAATAATAAAAATACTGAATATAAATATCTATACATATAATATCATGATTGTTGATACTCAAATAAGGTAATGTTATTTAAAGAATATATACAGTGTGAAATAAACACACCATATCCAAAGACATTTGAACTACCCTACAAGTAAATAGTAAAATATTAATATTGTAAAGCACGATTAATGTTGTTCGGTGTATGATATTGAATGTGTAAATTTTAAGTTGATAAAAAATATGAGATTTAGCATTAAAATGAGAAAAGAATAATAAAGAGGCGATTGTAAAATGTATTTTTTGTTTGAATTAGTTTCTCCTATTTTCAATAACCTTTAAAAAACTTCGCATATACATATATCATTTTTCGATGTCGAAAAATATTACGAGGGTAAATAGAGACTCGAGAAAATGTAATATTGATGTATTAATTCTATATCTATTTATAATAATTATTTCAACACAAGGCATATTATGTCGGGTAAACCAACATTCATTTACAGACTAGCACAAGAAATGTGGATTTTAATGGTAAGTTAGTATTTTCTTACTTGTTAAAAAATAGTACGTAAACCTACATTTATCAAACCATATTTAACACATAACGCCTACTAAAGATAAAGAGATTTTCCCTCTATCCATGTTGGATTAGTTCATTATCTGTAAATTCTTCTTTTTAATGTCTATTATGGGAAAAATTATCTATCGATTTAGAGTGCAACTCCTAGAAATATAATTGAATACAAAGGATTTTGTAAAATTGAATATATAGTGGATAAAATGTGAACAAGGTATGAGCTTTATGAATATAAAGTAATTCAAAAATGCTCCCCGATGCTGTAGTGTAAGTGTCATAACGACAAAAATAAAAAGAATAAAGACTTAAGCTCACCACCCACCAGAAAGAAACCGGTTAGTGTTACTTCATTTCCGTTCAATTCACCTTTTTAGAAGCAAACCGTAAACGGGTTCGATTGAGTTGAAAATTTTGTAGCGGGTTTTAGTGGAGAAACGAATGTTATATATTTCTTTGATGTGACACATTCAAGTTAAGAAAATAAATTTATTATTTTTTACTTTGCAATTTCAAATCCTCATTTGAAGCGTGGAATTTTACTGAACTGACAAATGTAGTCTGTATAATGATAAATAATTATGTTACAATTTGAAAATAGTTCTTTGAATATGAAATATACCGTAAAGAATTTTTATTTATTTTATCCTTTTTTCTTATGAATATAGCTCTTATTTATCTAATTTGTTGTAGTTGATTATGTTTTATAAATTAGAGTGAGTAATGCTTTGTTTTGTTCACTAAATAGGCGATATCGTAAAAACCTACTAAAAGTAATTAGTACTTTAATTATAAGTTGCCCTACTATAAAATGTTTGGTCTATCAATTATGCAGTTACAAACAACTCTATTTTCGTATGATACGTACACCATAATGTTTTTTCTACTTAAATATGCAATTATTCTCATATCTCTGTAGCTTATTTTATTTTAATGAGGACATTAATTAATATAAAAAACAATGAATATCTAAACAATTAACATTTTGTACATCTGAAATTTTATTTACCCAGCATCAATAGCTTTGCGCTTTCTTTCCGTGAAATCAGGGAGTTTCGCTGACAATAATGATGTTTCGTACGCAACAATGGGAACTCGGGCCGAGCGATCTTGATTGTTCAGCTGAATATTTGAATTGTGTACGAACAGCTTTCGAGGCTCTGTCTTTGTATATTCATAGCCGTTATATTTCGCCGTGTAGTATTTGTTATTTTAGTCTGGCGAATGTTCAAGCGATATTGTTGTTTTTAGAGAATCAGAACCCTTTCGAATGCTGAACGCTTCATTTGCCTTTGCAGTTGTTATCTTAATAATCTCTTATAAATAGTATTATTTTAATGTCATAACTTTCGGTTGCACAATTTTATTGGTCACTGGGTGTTTTAAATTATTTTATTATTTGAATATTAAAATTACTTATTCAAATTTATACAAATAAATAAAAATGAAATGTTTATTTATAATGTTAAAATAAGTTTTTTATTGAATGAATATGAATGTAACTATCTACGGTACTTAACACAAAAATACATTTTTTTTTATTTTTGTTTGACTATTTGTTCCGGCTAATCTCCGAAAATGTTGGACCGATGTTGACGGGACTCTCACTGGCAGAGAGTTAACATTAAAAGGACGAATCTAAGTTACTTCAATTTAAGAAAAAAAGTAGGGTTCCGCTCAAATAAAATAAAATAAAAATGCAGTGTCCAGTACCGCGGACATTATGCGCATTTTTAGACTAAATAACTTTTTTTTTGGGATATTCCAAGCAGGCGAAGGAACTGTTAGTTTTAAATATGTGCTTTATTTTAACAAAACGACACATATACGACGTTCTACGAGATCTTAGCTTCGGGTAATAGTTTTTGTTTTTTAATCATAATCTGTACGTTCCTTAGGTATTTGACTGTATATTGTGTAATATTTGCGGCATCTTGTGTACTATACTTTGGTTATTGAACACAAGTGACATTAATAGAAAACAATACCACGGAGTATGAATTCTGCGATATCACAAAGTGAAATCTCATTCTGGAAAGTTCTAACAAGGGGACCGCCATTATATTGTAAAATTGACGTCATCACAAAACACTAATAATTTTACTCTCTTGATAATGTTAGTGATAATCTTTAAGAAAGAGTATTGGTTGCTAAAGTTGGAACAAAAAGAAACATTGTAGCAATATGAATGAGAGGGTGTGGTTATATGTCCTTACTAAATTTACTTATTAGTAGAGATGTTCTTAATGAGCGTTCCTAGTTACAAAAATATATATATTTATTTTAATTCGGTACATGTTTAACATATGATGTAAAAGATATTTAAGTTATATTGTAATTTATGATCTTGACTATGACTTGTGGACGTTTATTATATCACGTTTGTCATATTGCTCTTTATGACAATCTTGAAGTCTACAAATACTATGTATTTATTAGCTTTTTAACTAAAATTTAACTTGATAACGATAACAGAAAGAAATGTATATTAAAATAACAGTGATAAAAAACGCAATTCAGAGAAATAATCATAGTTAATTTCTACATATACCTTTATTCTATTTTGGTTACGAGATTTGAAATTCAGAAAAACGTATCTCAGACACAGTTGGTGTAATACATGGATATGGTTTGATAAAAAATGGTTTTGATTAACTTTTCAACTGGTAGCTACCAGTTAACTTAGTCAGACAAACACATGCAAATACCTTATCTTACCTGGCAACACATACAAGGTTGCTATAATTGAATAAATCGATTCAAAATTCAAACATGTATTTAATTTTCATTTTTCACAAATTCTCATAATGGTTTCTAAACTAAACAGAGCTTGAATCTAGGTAACCAATACATGATTATACAGTTTTACTATCAACAAAAAATATCTCAGAGGACCTTACAGTATATCTGTATCTGTATATTTATTACTAGCAGCATAAACATTGTCCTGCCCTGATAACAAAAAAAAAATACTTATGTGCATGAAACACATAAGGCGGTTTGTCTTTTTCCGAATCTTTTAACAAAAACCTTTACAAATTATATACCTAAACCTTTCCTGTGAAGTACTCTATCTATTGGTGAAGACGCGTTACAATCCGTACAGTAGTTTTTGAGTTTATAAACTCATCACGTCAAACAGACAAACAGACGCGGCGGACGACTTTGTTTTATAATATGTATTGATGACCCAAATTATTAGATTAAATGGATAATTTGTAAACTTATAAATATTGTTCGGATGAGGAACTTACAGATATGCAATTTACTATGAACTAAATTGTTGGATTAAACGGGTAATTTAACAACTTACAAATATTACTCGGGCGTGGAACTCTCAGATATACAACTTGTTATGAGCGAAATTATTAGATTAAATGAATTATATGTACAACTTATTCACATACATTACAATTCTGTGAATAGATTTTTATTTTATGCAAGTGCTATAATTTTAAATGTGTTATTAGATTACAATTTGCGATAATTCCAAAACATCAAACACCACGAACCTTGTACATTTAGTGCATACAGAGAATGAGAAAGTCAAATAAAAATTTGACGATTCTTATAATTTTAAAAGTATTCTTAGAGAAAGGTCTTTATGATAAAGGTTATTATGATTTTTTGAGGCGATGATGACTCAGTGGTAGCGGTATTGGATAATGCGTACATTGAATTATGTTTGTATCCTGCAATAAATCGAAGCTTTTGTTGAAAGAAAACATTGCCTTGAAATCATCGCTTTCTGGCTTTTTTTAATTCCCGCTTGGGTAATTACCTCCTTTAAGTTGAAAGTCTGTAACCAAGCATCTATAGGTGTGTTCCGCCAGAGATTGTTAGATAAGTACCAAGTGTCTAAGAAGTAAAACTGAAGAAGAAATTGTCTAAATCTATTCAGTAGTTTATTAGTCATGCGCCCAGAATAGCAGACCTCTTTTATTTAATTTATATAGGTATGACGTTTCCCGAAATTGTAACTACACCAATGCAGATCGTTTGAATGAGATAAATGAATTATTTTATCACAAAGTTACCTCCAAAATATATTTAATGGAATAATAATCGATTATTCTCGAACATCGTAGAACGAAATAAATGTACATTATTACGACTGTAGTTGGTGGCAGTGAGTGCGCGGGACCGGGCAGGGGCGGGCGGGCGCATGATGTCGCCGATGCCAATGGAAATTGATTTTATTTTTGCGTTATTGACAACTTCTGGCATAATTAAATATGAACGATGAACTTTTCGCTTGGGATTTTGAATAAATCTTCCGAGTAAATTGACTTTTTATTGTTTTAATACAGATCGAATCGGCGTGGCCATTCAATAATTTATTGGAAATGTTTATTCCGGCCTTTGATTATTTTTGGAGATACTCAAAGAACGGAAGAAATGTAACGAAAACAAATAATTCATAGTTTCAGAAAATTATAATTCCTATAAGTATATAAAAAGTAAATGTTAATAATTTATATTTTATTTATAAATTAATATTTTAAAATCCATTATCCAGGTGATAATAACAAATTATTTGTCAAAACGTAAATGATAAAAAGTTTAAGCTTTAAGAATTTTATGTGACGTTTTTAATTTGTATTTGTTAAGGGATTTTGGATAGAAATCATTTATATAAGATGCCTTTCATGTCAATTGATTTGAATTTTATATTTAATAAAGTCTGTGAGCTAATCACTGTTATTTTGTAAATTTACACCTCGTTACAGTGATTGTATACGTATAATATTTTTTACGTGCTTTTTATATTTACAAAAGCTTTTATTTAATTTCAACTTTGCATAACTGTTTACTATTAAATAAATTTAGAAAGCATCATATTTCTATTGTAATTTTTAAACACTAAGCAAATAGTAGCAGTTCCAAAATACTGAATTTTCAGTGTGAGAGTATAACTTAACGAAACATAACTAAAAATATAAATAATCCAATTCCGTCCATTTCTTAGGGTGAAGCGTTTTTGATGATTTTTTAACACTTCTTCCTCCCTGGTGAGATTTTGTGAGATTTGTCTCGACCCCCTCCCCCTTTCCTTAGTCTCACGTGAGATTATTGTCACCATGTGACATTGTATTTTGAGTATAAACGTGTTGGTTTTATTAAAATATTACGTGATATTTGCTGAAGCCCGTTCTCTCCCCCGTGTGAGATTCGGCTTGACCCTCTCCCCCTGATGTCCTCACGTAATTAATGGACGCCCTTTATAAATATGTTGCTCATTTTTATTTTAGTAGAAACAAGGTTTATAAAAAAGATTGACTCGAAAAAATCAGGACTGGATGTCAGAGATAATAAAGGAGACTGACTACACTTTTTAGTTGTCGTTAGTACGTTGTGAACAGTTAATTCGACCTACCTCTTTTTCGATTAATGCAATAAGCAACTTTTAAAACTGCACTTTGTAAATTGAATTTATAATACAGTTTTAATCCTATTACTACAATTTAAATTAGACTCTACGAAAATTAGGTAATAATCGAATGAAAAAATACCGTCACCTTTAGTCCAAAATCTCTTAGTAAGTAGGTAATAATACTTGAACTGTGAATTCATATTTAATATTGTTTAGTGGGGTTCTTCAAGGCCATCAGAGGGAAACATCATAATACACCATTTTTTTATAGTACTACGTCTAGGGTTTCACTCTTTGTACTCCATCACCTGTAAGACATGCTCTAATGAATTGTGTTTCAAGAGCGTAACGATACATAATAAAATTAAATACGAGGTTTGTACATTACTTAGGACTTGTACATTACAATAAGATTGTTATTTTCATAGATCAATTTTACGATGTTTGTGCCACGAATTCTTTTTCTTTTATTATTAATATGCTACTTTACTAAATTTTATTATGCTAGTCATTAATATGTAGACTCCAATAGCAAGATTAAATGTAGTTAAATGTTCCGAAACAGCGCTTTATTTAATTAACATTTAAATTTGGACTATAAAGTTAGCGATAATGTTCTCAACTCAGTATTTGAAATTAATTAGTTAAATTTTAATACGAAGTGATTAGCTTGAGCTTGACAGATAATAAATATGCTATAATTTAACTATAGACTTTAGACATCAAATATCACATAATGATTTAACACCACCTATAATTAATAAAACATTATAACTTATAAGCAATACTATTGTATCAATCTTTATTGTTATGTGCTATAATTAAAGATATCGCCTACATGATTTAATAGCCAAGCTAATTTTTGTAAGCAGGACGGAGCTAGCTTGAACTTAATTTATGAATTGATGATATGAATTATAGTAGTTAATACTTATATTTATAGTAGTTAAACATTAAAATGAGAAATTAAACCATTTTACGGCAACATTATAATGGATCTCTCTAATTAATCTACACATTGCGTAAATAATGTGATCTAAGAATAACGAATTTCTGCACCTAAGCGGTAACATATATATGTAATATTTATACACATGTAAATATGAATATAACGCCAGTTTCAATAAATATATCTCAAATGAAACATTTAAATAACAGATTAAAATGTTATTTCAGTTTTCTACACAGAACACAATTTTTTTACCTCCTGTCATAAACAAAGGACCTGAAAGCTAATTAATTAAATAATATTCTAAATAAATATGAGAGCAATTTGTTTAATATATAAGCTCTCAGTTTAATAGAATACCCTTATCATAATATAATGTAGCTTAGAATGAAATTGTTACCCAATGCGAACACCAAGCTAATAGATGTAAGGATGGCGCCCGAATTGACCACAATACGATGGGATAAGGAAATCCCACTTTAGCCTTAAGGTGACTAAGCTAAGTCCCGGACTTAACAGCCAAGTAACACTGCACGAAGAAAGCTTTCTATGGTCAATTCAATTTGTTACACCTAAAGAAAATGTATTTATACTCCTTTAAGCTTACTATTTTCTTACAAGATTAAGATTTGATAACGATTTCATTTTATCTTAATGTTCTCTGCTAAAAATATGAAAAGCAAAAATAAAAATTTACGATAAGTACTATTAAATTTAAGGACTGAAATGAAAATTCATTTGACTCGACTTCTTTCGAGCCTTTTAAGTTAAGAGAAATAGTAAAAGGTACATTTGTGGCAAATTATCTCTTAGTTATAATTGATAATGTAAATAAATTTACCCTAAACTATCGCATCTCTTTCTACTTTATACTTAAATACCTTTTAAGTTTTTCTTCAAACGTAAAAACAATTTCATATTATTATGTTAAATATAAAACTGGCTCTGTATGTTTAAAGTTTAAAAAATTTTTTAATTAGATATGCACGATATGCGCTTTAGTATAATATAATGCAATGGGTTTTTAACTATGGAAAACACTGTTATATGAATGGAAATAAAAGCTAACGATTTTAATTTATTTTTTATTTTTTAATGTAATACTCTACTGTAATACCTCTCATATATTAAAGTTAAAATATTCAAAGAAATCAAAATAATTTATTGCTTAAAAAGAATTATGGCTAGCCATTACTTTTGTAAGTAATATAGAAAATAAAATATATCAAATCTTAATTATAGTACAATTGTACATATGTTGCGAAATAGATAAATGTTTCTTTAGACAAATTTTATTAATTTCTCTAAGAAATAAGTTATTGAAAGACGAATCATATGGAAAACCGAATATATTTAGCTTGCGATAACGTAAATGATTATATATTAACTAAAATGATACCCACCTGCGAAATAAAAAGATTTAATATGGATTATATCTAATTCACTTTTTCCCCTGGGCCGGGCGATTCTCGACGGTCAGTTAAATGAGGCTTGCACAATAAAACTAAAGCTACCTTTATTAAACAAACAAAGGGTTATAAATTAAGCTCATTTAATTTAAAGGCGGTGTTGTATTTGTACACTTGAAATATACTCCAGTTTTATCTAAATAAGCTATATATTTTTTACATACTTAGTTTATAGGTTTTGAATGATTTTGATGTAATGAATCTTTCTAATATTTTATTTGATGTAGTCTTTTTCAATACTATTGACGAATTGGTAGATAAGCAGGTGTTACATAGCACATGGTGAATATGGAAACTTTATAGTGTAAAATCGTTTCACAGGAGTAAGTCAATATTTACCATTTTAAGGCCGCGGTAGCGTGCAGAATGCCGTTAGCATGTATAATCACCTTTGTACGTTTTAATATTCCCAGCTTGCTTGTTATTTAGGCCGTTTTATACTTCTATTTATAAAATGTCGGTATATGTATTCATGCCCATTCATAATGATTGAATTTGGTTTTCATGTGTAGGCAGTAGACCGAATTCTTGTAGAGTGCAATCTTGAATTGTATTGAGTTTGTAGTCATTAATCATTTGTGTTTAAATTATATCCTTTTGTGCACAATTAAAATGACTATTTTTTCGTACAACAAATAAGTTGAGCCCTTTTAAATCATGCTATATCAATGTGGCACAAACGAGATTCGTTGTGAATGAAAATGACAACTTTGTATGAAGGTATAGATAGTAAGATCATTAAGATCAACCTATAGATTGTATGCAGAAAATTAAATTTCTATATATCGCACCACCATTGTAAAAGCTATGAAGTTAATATCTTAGTTTGTTAATTATGGTTTGAGTAGTTTCAACACTACCTAGTAATCATAAGACCTTAATTTGGCAGCAGCCACAAATGATATGTGTTACTTTTATATTTTAAACTAGCGGCCCGCCCCGGCTTCGCACGGGTATAAAATATATAGCCTATGTCATTCACTGAAAAAATGATTAAAATCGATCCAGTAGTTTTGATTTATTCATAATTTGCTATCCGTGCGACTAAAAAGAAAATATAATCAACAATCATCAACAACAAAAGATACCTATTCTATTAAGTTCATTTTCTGAACTTACATACCTCACCTCAAATTACGATTTTTGAAAACAATTTCCCTAATAATAAATTATTCTAACTCTAAATATTAACCAAGATCTTAATAGAAAATTCCAATCCATAAATTCTGGTTTTATTTAATCCAATCTTATCTAACCTTATGTACTTATAATTGCTATAAGTGCGATTTAAAAATAACCTTAGAATAGAATATCATTTATATTTTAAAACTACTACCATACAATTATTTATCGTAACTTACTTATAATTACTGATACGTTGTCGCGCTGAAAATCACGTTTTTATTAAGTATTGTTATTTTTCTTGCTAGAAAGCTCCGATAATAAATGCTACGTCCCGCAATTTTTAAATCTTTAACATCTTCGAAATTATTCATTAAAATCATATGCTATAAAGGGCCATATAGATCTATATTAAATGAACAATGTATTTAAGGTATCTAATTGGATAAGTATTAATGCTGTATTGGTTAAAATCGCTTCGAAAATTAGCCATTATTTGTCGTAAAAAGTAAATGACAAAAAAATTTTATTGTGGCATATCCATAAGAGATAGACATATACCATCGCGGAGTTTCCTGTAGACCTTTTCAATGTTGTCAGTACTTAGTACATTATTTTGATAAATCTCGTAGGGTTCAGCCTGCGTTCGTTGCAATGTAAGCGGAAAAAATGTAATTATTTTCGACATCACATTAGAAACCTCAAAAATAAGAATATTTCTCCACTATTTAATGGATGTTATTATACATATAAACCTTCCTCTACAATCACTCTATGTATTAAAAAAACCGCATCAAAATCCGTTGCATAGTTTTAAAGATTTAAGCATACAAAGGGATATAGGGACAGAAAAAGCGACTTTGTTTTATACTATGTAGTGAAGAAATGTGACGTATGATCACTATGTTAAAAATGAGGTCTTTTATTTGATTTATAAGCAGTAAAACAAATTCTTCTGTTACAATTGTATATGTATTGTATCTTATAGATAAATTTGATCAATTTTAATTTATGGTCTTTTTAACACATACCATATCACATCAAATGTTTTACTTAAAATGACTTAAGATAAACATTAAATAATGAACTAAGTCTTAACATAATAGATTACATTGTGTATATTGAAGTAACTCCTGTAAGATTTTTCGTTGGTTAAGCAAATGATTATATTTTAAAATCATAATTTACTTAACTTTACTCTGTATTTAAATGAAATATCGTTTAAAAAAACAAACTACAATAATTAGAATCGTACGTGCACAAAACCAGCTCAAATCGGGTAAAAATGGCGCGGCGTGGGAGCACGTGCGCACGATACGTGATGACGCGTCTTGCCTCTCGGTCCTTGTGCGTACTCCTTTAATTCAATGTTTAACTTTAGTAAAATGAATGAGTCACATATTTGAAATATTAATTGCGTCATGAAAGATTATAGTATGTTTCTTTTTGTACTTACTTTAAGTAATCAATGTCATTCTTTCATTCATGAGTAATTGATTCAAAAATGAATTTCAATGGGAGATACGATTGGAACATACAATGTGAGTAGCAGCACAAAGTTAGTACTGTTCATACTTGTATTTATTATTGATGCTTATTTGCACCCGTTATATATTTATATATACTGTAAAAGTTAACCTTAAAGAAGCTTGATACTCTTCAGGAAGTTACCTGCTAAATAACTTACTTAAAAGTTTATATTTTAAGCTTGCCACTATGATAGTGGCTTTGTGTCGACACTTGGTGACTAGTAGTTGCGGTAAATCGAATCAAAATTTTCAAACACAAAATAATTTTTTTCTGTTGTTCTGTTCTTCTTTATGAACCATAAAACGTATCAACATAAACTGCCAATGTTCTTTTTAGTACCTTTAGATAACTAATCCAATTTGATAAACCCGCACGTTAACTTTCTGTTTATTAGTTTATAATCCGTTGTGTAATATTAGTCAGTAAGTCGACCTAGAATATGGGCACATCAACTGACTAATACGTGACTAAGCAAAACAATTTATTGAGTCACATTTTCTAAAGTATATACTACACATTACACAAGAATTCGAGCCGGATGTTGGCAAACCTGCAACAATAACTACTTCATTAAAGGTTCTAGTTGCATTTTCTTTACTGATTACGTTATAAACCTATAGGTTATTTGAAAAAAGATACATTTTTTACCCTAGTTTCTTTACTTTGGAGGATTTAGAGATGTAATCATTTAAGAATTGCATTCTATATTATATGTTATGCACATCCTAGGTTAATTAAAATATTTATTCCAATAAAATACATAGCTCATTTAAAATTATTTTATAGAAAATATTACAAAAATAATTTAATAATAAAATAGTGACTTTCCGTGATTTCGTTTGCATTACAATATATACTGTGATAACAATATTAAAAAAAATGGTTGTGTGTATGACCACATGATAGAAGTGAACTATTTAAATAACGTATTAAGTACAAACTATATACTCACAATATGTATTGTTGTAAGTGTACGTAAACACTTGAAACGCTACACACTACTATATACAAAACGTGCATAATAGTATAATGTTATTATAATATGTAACAATCAAGCATAATTACTGGAGTAATTCCGTTTTAGCGTCACCGACCCGAGTATGCTGGTTCACTTTCGTTCAATGTTCAAAACGATTATAAAAGTTTTCATCTCAAAAATATCAAAAGAACACTTAGTGATAATGTAACTTTGTACTAGTGAAATATTTTTCAAAGTGGTATTAGTAGATTCAAGATAACCAACCAGAAAAAAAACTTTAACCTATTTACAATAATATTATATGTAAATGCCATAGTATAAATGAAACAGAAGACAAATTGAATTTGTGTACAGTTAAGATCTATCAAAACCGACGTGAAGAGGCAGGGGTTGATACAAATTGTTTCGTTCGACAGAACGGTGAACTTATATGGAAGTGTGAACGTGTTAGTTTGCTAGACTTAAGTGCCCTCGAGCCGAGTTTATAACCTCAGGCTGTATTGTTGATTTACGTTGTTGTCGAATTTGGTGTCCAATCATATTCAGTGTACAAGATTGGAAGGCGTCATATTTACGATATAATTTTAGAACGTATTGTGCTTGTATTTACAGAAAAGGATATAGGGTATCTCTCATCCAGGAAATAGTACTGTTTCCGAGTGAAATATATTTTGCAAGATCAATGGTACCGAAACTGCGGGTGAAAGCTGGTACGTCATAATAATGAACAGAATAAAAATTAAACAAGAGTACTTACACTTTAGACTTGCTTAGAGTTGATACTTTTAACAGTAAAAAAGAAATTCTTGAATATTTTATTAGATGTGTTCGTACAAAGTGAAATTAGAACGGAAGTACGAAGAGAGCGTATTAGTTACTTGTTTATCGGTACTTTACAAACATACAATGTTAAGTAACCAGTATTTGAGTATTCTACATTTGAAAGTAAATGCTTCTTAGACTTTGTATAAATACCGTAGAGAACGGAAGGTTATCAAGGTATTCTTGTTTTTACAAGTCTAGATAAAAAGTAAAATATAAAGTACCTAAAGATTTCTTTTGTTTAAATAAGTAAGTTAATTTAAGTAAATCTTTTTAATACAAATAATTAAATAAATATAATACTTTAACTTCCATTGGCTGGGTGCGCTTTAATTAGATACTAAGTATAGTTTGTGATAAGGTAACTAAATGGCTGATAGTTAATATATCTATATAGATATTTGACGCTCAGAGATAAAACTGACAATAATTGTCATCATAATATGAATCAATGAACCTGCAATCCTCTGTTCGGTATTAGCGCTTACTACTATTGCGCCACATTGTCTATTGGAGTATATTTAAACGGTTTAAGATAATTGAAATATTAAATAATGATAAACATTGCATGCATGCAAAAGATAAAATTGGTTAAGTAATAGTTCATATAAGTCTCACATTGTCTAAGCTAAACAGTTAACAAGAAACAGCTTCACCAGACTACGATGTCTGGATTGTAGTAATGGAAATCAAAAACATAGGATCTATCAAAATGAATTTTTTACTTACCAATAATCAAATGAACAACTCACACATTACTACGAATATTGACTGAAAAAATTTGCATTGCTTTTGAAGACAATTTTATTCTTTGATAAATCTACTTGTACATTTAATCATGACTGTTATACTTTCTCGTTCGTTATAAAAACATTGATTATTAAAAAGAAATTCATTATCCAATAATTATTTTCTGCTTTTTAGTCTTGTTTGAGGTTTTTTTTTTCGAACTGACTACACTGTTGGCTTGTTATGACCGCTACAGTTTCACCAGACTATGTTATTTTTGTGGTATTTATAGTCGTCTGTAATCATCTTTCTTATGGCATATACCTCAGAAGTATTTTTAAATCGATTACAACGTTTGTACATAAAAAACACACAATCAATTCGAGTCATCATATATATTTATAAAGTGTATTAATAAAACAATAAGAATACGATAATTACAATGCACACTGCGATGTAGTGATATCAATTTGTTAGGCTCTTTTCGTCCTATTAATCCTGTAGTCGTTTATTATTGGAAAAATTACATTTAAAGGTTAGTTCTTTACGAAGGTACATATGTCTATTTCTCATTACAAGTACAATGGGGAAGCCTGTTCCAAATATATTGATTTTATAACAAAAACGAGGGGTTGGTTGCACGCGGGGTGAATACCCTTGTCACTGCAGATTCTCCCCGCAATATTGGTAGGGGTTCCCGGTTCACTAATGGAGTACTCCCCGCTTAAAATATGACTCTGTTCGTCTGTTCACGTCTCATATGTCCAAAAGAGCTCGAATTCTTAATAATTCCAGTTACAGCAACTTTGGATGTAACAGATAATGAATTATTTTGATGTTCAAATAAAGCACAGTTTTAAAACTTTAGCAAATTTTAAAGTATATAAAACAGCTTAACTTGTAACAATGTTAAAACATATTGTGAAGTATAATAAGCGTTTTGTATCTTACGTAAAAAATACATCCATTATTTTTTTTTTAGCAGATCGTTTGAATATAGGTCTCGGAATTAGATGGCAGTGGAATATGATTTATCTTATGTAACTGTAATTATGTAATTAACAATCGTTAAAACTGAATTATTCAGTTAATCAAAAACTTGTTCCCAATAGCTTTAGCTAAACGAATACAAGATATATTGTGAGGTTCTTTAAACAATTACAGCGTTTTGTACAAGTCAGACAATACGTTTGTTTGCGTTAAAAGTATGCAAAATCCTTAGTAAAATTTAGTATTCTTCAAAAGGCCGTAGCATTAAAAGCGGATGATTAAAGGAAAATGTAATTACTGTATTTTTTTCTATTTTCTCTTACAATTACGAATGATAATATCGATCGGAGATAAAGAATTAAGCCGGGAATCATATTCCGTTCAATTTGTTCAAATTTAGGCTTAAAAAAGGAACTTGGAAATGATTAGAAAAATTCTAATTAAAATATGATAACGGTACATATGCCCAGTGGCACTGTATTCTGAGCTATGTGTGTAATTCTGTGTATGTAATAATAAGACTAAGATAGGTTAAATACTTAATATACAATTATTTGCATTTACATCTTAAAGCAATTCAAAATGTGTTCAAAACAGTTCAAAGTGAGGAAGCTATTGTTGTATTTATATTTTACAGAATTTCGAAAGCAGTTATTAGGCTAGTTGTTTGTAATGCGTACGACCCGTTGCGCCGTCCGACCGCGACTGACGATATTTATCGCGCGGCCGCCCCCGCGCCCGCTCCCGCGGCCGCGCCCTTCGTTTACAGACGCGCCGCGGTAAACGCCCACGCGCCGCGAATCAGACCGACAGCGACTTCGAAGTCCCAAAGCAGTTATTGGCGCTCGGGTGCCCCGAGCCTCTCCCACGCCCTCTGCCGCGATTTCGGCTGAAGCTCCGGCTGCGGAACCCGCGGTTTCCCGTGTACAAAGCCCGTGGGTAGAGATTTCGTATGGAAAGTTACATCCGCCGTCATTTGCCGGCATTTCTATCCGTGTGTCGACCCCCGATGAGCATCGCATCACGAAATACTTACTTACGCTAAAGCGTCACCTCCGTGTCGTCATCGAAGGTAGAAAGACTCTCAATTGCCTGAACGTTCAGGACGTGCATGCGCCACCCCCGCACGAAGGCCCCCTTTGGTGTTGGTCACAGACTGGAAGGCAAGGCTACACCTCTATTTTTTTTTTGTAATGCGTATGGAAAGTTACATATTAATAATTATTACTTACTTATAAAGCACATCGAAGGTAGAAAGACTAATTAACCAACGTGCATTTTACAGACTGTACACGTTAATCAATTATTCCTCGATATTTACCTTGTGTACTTATATTTGACTAGACTAGACTAGAGATTAAATGAAAAATATATTCTAGTATATATTAACACTAAAATATATTAAATTTGTGTATTTCTTATAGAATTTTGCACCGTTTAGCTAAACATATTTAATACACGAGAAGTGCCAGTACACATTAATTAATTAATTAGACAAAAATGTTAATGTTTCTTATTCTTTATCACTTCTTAAATTATCTTACTAATAAATGTGTAGATATTAAACACTAGCTGATACCCGCGACTTCGTCTGCGTCGATTGTTACCTTATTATGTACATAGGAAAAAAACATAAGCTTCACACCGCTTGCCCCTACTACTCCACGGCAAGAAAACACACATCATTTAACGCGTAATGCTTATTAAAAGTAGTTTATTTAAAACTTAAATAACTTTTTATTAAATAAAGCTATTGTGGTAATCATAAGATAATGGCCATGTGTCTAAGAAGTAAAACTAACAAGTGTGATCAGAATCTATTCAGTATTTTTTTAGTGATGTGTACACAACCCCAGACTTATATTATTTAATTTATGTATAATTAATTACATATTATTCTATATATTATTATTATTAATAATATAATATATATTAGTGTTTTTGTATTTCGAATACTTATTAAATTTCTAGAGGATTTATATAAGCGACTAATATAATGTATGCTTTTAAGTAGAAATTGTTTTATGTGGTTGTTTTGAAGCGATCATGGCTCAGTTGGTAGTGTGTTCGGACACAGCGTCGAAGGACGTAGGTTCGAATCCTAGGAACTGAGTCGGAGCTTTCGGTGAAGGAAAACATCGTACGTCGGATAGCATGGTGGTAGGGCTTTTCCTAAGTCCGTTTGGCTAGCTACCAACCACCCTCAAGTTGAAAATCTGTCGCCAATGACCTGTTGGTGTATTCCGGCAGCTGGACTTAATAGCAAGTCTCCCTCTAGCTTTAGCGTGACTACCATTTTAGACCACATCATCATTTAAAATCAGATGAGATTGTGGTGAAACGCTAACCTATAAAGTATAAAAAAAATGTAATTTAGTAATTGGAGTATTTTCGATATAAGGCTATAATTTTTAAAATCAGTAACGATATATACGTTGACTTATATAATCTGATAAATGATTGTGATCCAGACATACGTCGCATAATAGAAATAAAATGTGAAGTGTTGAACTAAAACGGTAAAGGAAAACATGAAAACAATAGCTACCATTATATTACATTCACGTTCAACGAATAATATCCTTCAATCAACAATATCATAATGTAAAAGGCATTGTTAGTTACTGAATTCTGATTTCAACTTTTGAGAAATAAAGGTCCTGTAGGTTTATTCGGACTTAAATTAGAAACAATAAAGGTTTCGACGTGTCAATTAAATTTTACTACAAATTGGATCTCGTTTTATTGACCTTCGTAGTTTGTGATAGTCAATTATTGTCTATATTTGGTACATCGGTGATAAAGGCTTTATATTATTTGGGAATTCATTTGTTTTGACTAAGTTTTTGGTAGCTGAACAAGATAGAGACAATGTATTTTCGCGCTTACAATTGGTTACTTATATTTTGGGAAGTTACGTTTCTATTAAGCAAAGTTTCAACTGTAAATATGCCGGCAACTTAAATATATTTATCAGTAACGGCTGCCGTCATGGCGTGTCGGGCCGTCGTATAAATAATCCATAATTAATTTATTTTCAATCACCATAAGTGTTTGTCATATCTTTTATGCGTTAAAAATGTTTATTATATTTTAGGACATTAAGTGAAAATTGCTCACTTATGCAATTCATTACATACAAATGCAGATGTTTTGACGTGATAACGTCTTATAAATCGATGAACGCCGGCTGCACACACGAAAAACCATGACTCATTGTCACGTTCCGCCTGAGCCGAACACGCAAGTGAGAGTGCGGAACAAGCGATAGATAGGCACCATCGGCCTAAGCGTTTGGCTTGTGTTACATAATTTTTAATCAATGTTTTCTTATGACGTTATCATGTAAAATTAACCTACTTTATAGACAATCAATTTTTTTTTAAATACTTAATCTAGGTTTAATTTTCATCTACTAGCGCGATACACTGAATATTTTCATTCACTAGCTTAACAGACATAACACAGATCACCCTCACATACATGAACACACGCATAGGTACACATATGGTGGAAGAGTTTTATTTTTTTCTTTGTTTTATTCGAATTTGGTTAGTTTAGTTTAACCGAGTTGACAAATACAAAATACATGTTTCAGTTTAAGAGGTACACATGCTCGTACACATGTGCGTTTCACTAATTCGTATATGTATGTTTAGCATAACTAGTTTTGCTTAGTAAAATTCGCGTTGTTGCATCCAAAGCAACAAACCAAGCTGAGGTTCGACCACTTTGGCACCCTTGAACTTGTTGCCAAGCGGCCAAGCGCCATAAGTGCTTGCCTATTAGACCGGTGAAGTTATGAAGGCACATTAGGTGAACAGCCTACAGTCTGATCGTAAAAAAACAGGCTTAATCTAATGTTATATAAGTATCGTTGCGACCAAAAATGATGGGTGACATGCTAAGTCTAAAGAAAGCTTGGTTTAAATGGAGCTACCGCAACACATTTATAGGTGTTTCGCGATATTTTTTTATCTTAAAGTTGGTAGATAGCCAAATGAGTGTTACAAAATATCCTATACGACAATATGGTTTTGTCCAAATGCTTTCCTCCACCAAAACTTTGGATCATTAAAGGATTTGAATCAACATCTATCGACAAGGTATCAGCAGGTTCACCCAACTACTGAGTTATCATTAGTTCATATTGTCTTAAATTTACATATGTTACCGCTAAGCTTAGATAGCTTTTTAATAGTAAGCAAGGATTTTCAGCATTTGCTCGTCATTTGTGCCTATTTTTACTGCAAATTCAACTTCATCTAACTTAGGAACTGACCACTAAATCGTGGTAGAAATTATAGGATATAGCATCTACAGCCGTCTTTGTAATCGTCGAAATGAATAATATAGCCAGTCCAACGGATTATTCCAGTTAATTTTATTAGATAATCTTTACAATAACTGATTTTTATACTATAGCAGTAGCATATAAACCAATAGATAAAATAAATGTTAACCATTATAGATATATACAAAGCGTAGGAGGATCCTGTAAATAAATTTTTAAGTATCAGATCTTTGCTCAAGCGCTAAAGCTAAATAAAGGCTGCATACAGGATATGGCCATACGGATAAAAGTACAAGAGTTGTAGAGCTGGCGCTCAGTGAAACGTTTCATATGTAAATGGTACCGTAATCTGTAGGAAGCTCCGGTGAACAGACATCTATTGCTCACGATCGGAACGCGATTTCAAATCCTTTCGTTGTACGTATTAGCTTATTGTAAATTCCAACATGGAAACTTTATTACAGTGTGTATTAAATAAAGTCATGCATAGATTTATGAAAATTCTTTTTGCTTTATAAAAAATATATCATCGTATTTCATATATAGGATTGAATACAGAAACATTTTTATTGAGTAGTTCGTTACTGCTTTTATTTTTGACTTATCTGTTAGACAGTTGGAACACCGGGATGCTACAGTTATGCACATCATCCTAAAAGGCTGAATGAATATCATAATCCGCTCTGTATTGCCAGGGCAATGTGAGATAATTTTATTCATATTTTGTAGAGGTTTATGGCTCTACAGAAGGCATTATGATAACTCCATTTAACATAAAATTGTTAAAGTACTAAGAAACCACATTTCTTAAAAGTACTACACGTTCACAATGTGAAGTAGGGCAAGTGGTGTAGCGAGCATGCGTAGGAAAAAGGAAGTAAGCAGTTTCTTAACAAAGAAATTTTGCTAGCAAATTATATTTCAATTTGTCCATTGTACACACAATATATTGTTAAAACACTTAACAACGCTGACGGAGTCGCAGGTATCAGCTAATAAATAATAAGTAAATATATTTATTAGGTCCTTTCACACACGTGAGACATTTTCAAATTAAACATAGTATATATTACGATAACTTAATAACTCTGATATACATACATCAGAGAATGAATGAATTAATACATTATTTCACTTTTTTATTTTATTTATATTGTTATGAAACATAAAAGTTTTGTAGGTAGTGTAAATATAGAAGAAGGATAAGAAAATAAATAAAGTAAAATTTATATACATATAAATAAATACAAGAAAAAAAGAATATATATCACTACATAGTATAAAACAAAGTCGCTTTCTCTGTCCCTATATCCTATGTATGCTTAAATCTTTAAAACTACACAACGGATTTTAATGCGGTTTTTTTTAATAGATAGAGTGATTGAAGAGGAAGGTTTATATGTATAATAACATCAATTAAATAGTGGAGAAATACTATTATTTTTGAGGTTACTCCAAATTTAATGCGTGCGTGCCACGGGCAGTAATGAATAAATCAAAACTACTGGATCGATTTTAATCATTTTTCCAGTGAATGACATAGGCTATATATTTTATACCCGTGCGAAGTCGGAGCGGGCCGCTAGTATAATATAAATGAACACGTTTACACATACAAATATATTACAATAATAAAGATAATAATAAAATTCACGAATTCTCCTGCTTCTCAAATAAATATTGGTGTAATTGGACTCTGAACTTATTGATAGTTTTAACGTCTACACTCGAACGGAAAAGGAACAATACACAGCACGAAAGTAAGACACGTGTGGGATGATATGACATTTAGTAATTATAGCATTTTATAATGTTAGCGTGTATATCATCATTACTGGGTAAAGGTACGAAACCTTTAAGGTCAAAAGTCCTCGAAATTAGAACAAACCGTTAAAAAATGTATAACACGATAGTGTATATATTCTGTCAATAAGTGTTTGTGAATATCAAATGTGAACATTATTATCAAGATTTTTTAATATACTAAACGAACCTTTACATATTTGTGTATTATTTAATTTCTACAATATTATGAAACTAAGCAAGATACTAAAATAATAATGGAATAATAAAAAACTAAGTACTGCACGCGACTTCGTTCTCGAGAAAGTCGGTTTGCCGTTGATTGGTGGCGTTTTACCAGAATAAATTGTGGGCTGTCTTATTTTATCGTAATTTTACCGTGGATACGTAAGTTCAATAATGAATTTTATCGATTTAACGTTAGCTTTGGTAAATTTGAATATTACTGCTTAGCTTCTATTGAAAAGTATGATGATAAAACTTAAATAATACTCTGAATAAGCCTCTATTTGCCAGTAGAGTTTTGTTAAAATCCGTTATTTTGGGGATTAGCTTACACAAACTTCAGTTATGTTTATACATATGGGTAGGGGCTTCGTAACCTTTAAATTATGCAATAGGGTCTTAAAATATGTAGGAACTATTTGATTAATCCTCCTTGTTCATTCATATCCTTACCAATATCATAAATGTGAATGTGTGTTTGTTTGTTTGTTTGTTTGTTACGCTTTCACGCCGTAACTACTCAACCGATCATCATGAAATTCTGCACACAAGTTGTCAACGATACAGTAAAAAACATAGACTAAAGTAAAGAACATATAATAATATTCAGGAAAAATACTATTCCTGAGTGATAAGTCAAGTCTACATTAGCGCGAGTAAAAGCTATTTTATAAACCTTTTATATTGCATTGCGCATCACTAAACATATAAACAACTAAAGTAAATAAGAACTTATTGTTGTTTACAATGTCTATGTCATAAGCCAATATGTCATCCATATTTATATTTCCACCTCTGCTTACCTACATGACGTATATAATGAAAGACTTAAACATAAACGGTCTTATTACAAAAACATAAATTGACACTCGTTTAACACGAGCTTTACTAAACAGTGGCTAAAATTATAAATCTTTTTGGACACATTTTTAAAATACTCTGTTACAAAAGCGTGTCGAAGCGATCTCTAGTTAAATATCTGGTTTAAGTTTTTTATGCAAGTTACTCTGAATATCATTCATTCAGTTCAGTTTCATCATTCAAAAACGTTCCATTACACACAGATATTTTGCAAATGAATTGAATTTATGAATAATATTTTCGTTCACATCTACATTACGAAAATTTATTTATTTTTCATTTTGAGTAAAATTGATTATTATTATTATATGTATTGGTTAAAAAAAATTATGTCATTGTTAAAATTGACAATATATACGTTTAATATATTACGTCAAAGTGCGTAAAGTGAAACTATAATATTTCAATTATCAAATGTCAATAATGTCATATAATAGTTGTTACAATTTACTTGTGGATCTCTAAAATTGTTTAATTTATCTCTGTCTTCTAAATTAACTATACCTACGAAATCCTATAAATTACGCCTTTTGCCTGCAAATAAAAATACAATCAATCACAACAATAAAATAATAACTGTCAAGCTAGACAAGTGTCAGGCAATATGTTAAATTTAAATATTGTCTATCTGAAAACAAGGGTACAACACTTTTGTGATACAACTTTTTTAAACAAGTGTTCAACGTGTATTTACCTTTTTTAGCAGTAACAAGGTTAAAGTTGTCCTATAAATAAATTAACCTCAAATAACTTTTAGAAATGCAATTTAAACTATTCGTTACAATATTTAAAAAAGTCTATTACTAACACTAAAAGGAAATGGTAAGAAATGAATGTTAAGTTATGTAGGAAGTAGAACTGTATATCTAAACGTTGTGGTGTTGCCAGTGCACTACTTTAAATATCCCAATAATTATTATAAACGCAAAAATGAGTATATTTGTTTCTCTTTCACACCTGAAGTACTCAACCGACCTTCATGAAACTTTGCGTACATGTTGTCAAGCGAACAAGAAAGGACATGGGTAGGTACCTTTTGTCCAGGAAAAATGTACCGTTCCTTGGGGATATTTCAATACTCTATGAACGCGATCGAAGCCGCAGGCAAAAGCTAATTTTTATAAAATATTTTGCAACTATATTTTCGATACTTAAAATAACAATTAAATATGAGTATTTATAATGTAGAGCTTAATCTTTATTTAAAATAATAGTAAGTTGCAACACATTTAGCTAAACAAAAATCGCAAAGGTCAGACCATTCGACGGTAATATCGGTGTTAAAACAGGTCGGATCGCCAAGGCATAGCGCAGGGGTTTAGATAATGGACTATAGATAACTTTACTACGTGTTCACCGCCTGCTTGACTTTGTTAACATTTTACTTGAATCCAAATCGAACATAAAGGATCTTTTTTTAATGGTTTTGATCTTTGTTTTTCGAATGGGCTAACATTAATTGTACGAGTAGCATTGAATGGCTAAAATATGTATAGTAAAATTATAATTGTAAGCGAGAATATATATATATTTACAACAAGTTTATTCACGCTACCACGCGACATCACAACGAGCGCCATTTTGTTAGAGTCTATGGATTTTCTCGTACCATTTTCATGCGTTTCTAGTCACGTAGCAAGTTAAAACAACTCAGTCCTCCCTCAGAGCTAAAATTCGTCCCTTTGGGTAAGATACAACTATTATTATTGTTTCGATAGTTTCTTAGATGTATATTTTGTATATTACGGTGTACTTTCATGTAACTAATATAGTGTATTAGTTCCATACACTATACAAATTTGTTAATAAACTAACGATCCGCCCCGGCTTCGCATGGTTGGCAATGTACTGATCTGGTAACATAGATATTTAAACGATTTAGATCAATTTTTTACCGCTTTGACATTCACAGTTCATCAAAACTATGGAAGTTACGGCAAAATATTCACACAAACTACTTTTTTTCTGTTGCCTGTAAATTAAAATTTGCAATATCTTCCAAGATATTATTAATTGGAATGTTATGCTGTAAAGGGCAATTTTTTTTCTACAGTATATGCCCAATATAACGAAATAAAATTTAATTGAATAACGTTTAATATGACAAATAATTAAATATTTTAGAGTGAAGTATTTTTTACATCGCCTCACATTTTTTCGTCTGTCTATCACATGTCGCATTACATTCGCAAGGATTCGAAACTACGTCCATTGAGATGGTGTAGGAATGCGCAAACCACTGAGCCATCGTTACTTCATTATATAGCTACCTACTTATATACCATCATAATGATCAAGATATTTACTTGAACTCAGATTACATTTTGATGAATTAGAAGATTGAATACGCTTACACAGCAAATGCTGATTCATTTCGTCTCGATGATAACGATTTGAAATGGTGATGTATATAATATGATACTTAAATGACGCATAGTGTTTAGTTTTCTAAGTGACAGGCCTAAATTGTTTACCTCTATAGAACCGGCACCGAGAACGAAAGAAGGGTATCATTATATTGTCCACTAGCAGGCCAGGTGGAAGTTGTCCTGCTCTGAAAATAAAATATATATGCTTATATGCATCGAGTGCCTAAAGTAACTAATGTATTGAATTTGATAAGGATTTATACTGTATCCGTCTAAATAGACTTCCAATCATCTGATTTTATGTGGCCATATTTTAAAAGATATATGCCATCACAGACTTTTTTGTTCATCTATAAAAGAGGAATATTTTACTATGCATTGTTTTGTTATATCTCAAAAGAATTAGGCAGCGTTTTTGATGAAAGCTCCCAAGCAGCACAACTTTATCCAACACTTATTACTATCCATCCTTGACAAATTATATATTTAAACCTTTCTTATGTATTACTCTATCTATTGGTAAAGACTGCATTATAATCTGTTCAGTAGTTTTTGAGTTTATCGCGAACAGACAGACAGATAGACGCGGCGGACGACTTTGTTTTATAATATGTAGTGATGTAGTGATCATCGTATCTTAATGATATAAAGTGATATAAAGACGTAAACTTATTTAATGCAAGGCTATGTCAGAAGATATGTATTGGATTAATTAATAAAGTAAAATGTGGTGGTATATACATATATTCCACATACCTGTTCTCGCTAATCTTTTTGGCCGCTCCGGCTATCCATAAGTTCGGTTTACGCATAATATCGTCAAGAGTTTAATACAAAAGAAAATTAAAATATTATACTATTATTGGAATTTATTTGTCCTTAAGTTGTCTCGTTGACATACATATGTATAATATAATACGTTATATAATATAACAACGAAATTATCCTGAATGCGACTGTACTGCAACTAGTACTCACTCTGGCACATGTGTCAGTGGTGATAAAATAGGGGGTGAGGGACGCATGCGGGTGAACCTGCACCGCTTTGTTCTCTTCTGCGTCCCTTTGATACCTAAATTTGTGTTCTGCGCATCTATATTCAGAGCGATCAAAAAGTTTGGTACGGACTGTACGGTTAAGTTAGAGTCCAGTACCGGATAACATGAGCGTACAGAGTAAATAAACTTTGTTATGCTTACTAAGAATTACTTCGCACGTATTTATCATATCCTTTATGAGTTCAGTGGCTTCTCACGTTTGTCGCTGTAGGAAGACTCCTACAGTCGGTCTCGGCAGCGTTCTATTCAAGCCTATTTCATCCCAGGTACCATTCACCACAACCATAATTGCCGATAGTGACGACAGATAATAAATGATAAAGAATTTTATTTTATATAAGAAATATAATATGAATTTTATATTATTAAAAACTGTATGCAATGTGAGTATTTATCTATTATTAAATATAGTTAATCAGTCATGTACTAACTACAATTGTAAAAGTAGAATATATTGGAGGTAAACACATAATAATGTGTCGTCGTAATTGATTTTCTCGATTTCATTAAAATGGAAATTATACGCAAAAATATAAAATATATTGGATACAGTAAATTCATTAGTAAAAATGCTACCCTATTTTATTGAATAGCATAAAACAAAGTCATTCGCTAGCAATCATGTCCCCAATCAAATACCCTTTATTGAATTATTGAACTCCTAATAAGCTACCTACTAGCGAGAATATTTCTCGGTGAGAAATTTCCCTGCAGTCGAGAAGTACCTGTCAGAAACGCGCTTGTATATATTTTCATTCTATATATCTGTATCTATTTATCTGTTGTATCTATATGTATATATCTTCATTATATATACATATAATAAACTTCAGTCTTTTTCTATTCTTTGTTCAGTCTTATTATTTCATCATAATAATATAAACTGCCATATGAATGGTAAATTCAGATCAACATAATGAGAGCTATGAACATTATCTGAAACAGCTATTTCAGTAGGAATGTTAATATATCTATCTATAAATATTATTGAATAACGTCGCTTTCCACTTCTATCTGTATTTTTCATTAAACCATCTAAACTACGCAACAAATTTCGATACGGTTTTCAATGTCGTCTAGAAAATTTCTTCCAGAAGGTTTATTAAACGTATAACACATATGTAAAAAAATAGACAAAAGTCGATGTATTTTCATGAAATAGCAAGAAGTAATTTTCCGACTGTTAAAATTAAATATATTATTCAAATCTTACGCCATACATTAAAAAAGTATTACATAATTGTATATTTTAAAAATGTTCACAAAAAAGTTCTGGATGCTGTATATCAATATTCTAGGGATAACTCACGGTAATCATTTTTATTTTTATATAGTACTAGATGAGCCCGGCGAACTTCGTACCGCCTAACAGTCAATTGTTTAAAAACATTTTTAATACTTATTCTGCTATTCGGGACGCTATATAATGTTACACGTAGTATAAATATTGACATTAATATTTATACGATACTAACGTCACTCAACTGTTTTGCCTTCCCGGAACCTCTCCACTAACGCTTAAACTTTATGCTATGGTATTAAAGTTCAAATTGACTTTTTAGTATTATTACGAATCGTTTGTATGGGAGTATAGAAAAGTGTTCGTTTTTAGACCTTTTCAGGCATTTTTTTTTAATTTTTCTCTCCGTAAGATCCATCCTCGTACTTCAAGGAATATTCTAAAAAAATAATTAGCGAAATCGGTTCAGCTGTTTTCGAGATTCGCGCTTAGCAACACATTTAGCGATTCATTTTTATATTATAGATATACAAATTGGTTAGGTATTTGCGACGTAATTTTGAACAGTATTATGTCAAATCTTATTCAAATAAAGACATTAGTTACGACGGTTATTTAATGTAGACAACAATTGCTCTTTATAACATCCCATTTCAATAAATATCCTTCAAGATATCGCGAATTTAAAATTACGTGAAACAAAAATAATTTATTTGTGTGAAAAGTTTTACGAAGGTTTTTTGACTTTGTTGCATTGTAAATATCAAAGCATCAAAAAAAAAAAGATCTAAATCGGTTAGATCCTTATGGTGCCTCAACTATAGTACATTATACCCATAAGGAGATGGGGCGGGTCACTAGTCCAACATTATAAATCATTATTTTACTTCATCACAGCCAATTTTGGCTTAAGAACGTAAAAGTAAATCTTACAAAACTTTTATAATGTTTTCAGAGTTTGTTGTGCTTTAAGAACGTATTGAATGTTATTTGTGGCAGGAAGGTAATTTAATTTTGATCAAATATGCGACACGACAGTACGTAGCGTGATCGTACAGCGTGGGTTATTTATTAATAGGAACTTATTCGTTGAACTGAAGTTTTTAACTCATAGTAACCATTTTTGTAATATATAGTATAAAAAAATTAGTTATTACCTATTCTAATTTCCAACTCAGCCTTTAGAAGTAACAACCTAGTATGTTAGGCCTTATTTGAAGTTAGTTATAAACAGTGAAATAACGCAGAACTATTTAGCATCAGGAATACATATTTGCAAATTTATAGGATAAAAAATAGACGAATCTAAAAATATCTGAATATTGCACTATTCTAAAACTAGCGCGATTAATTAATAAATATTTTAAGAGAAATTTAAAATAGAAATAGTAATAAATATCTAGCAAATTATATTGATACGTTACATAAGATACGATTATGTACAGTTTCTGTGAGCATAGAAAGGCCGATGTGGTGTTATCAGTGACGGGTGGGAACATTGGCCCGACTTCCGCCCTTATCTAAGTTTACTTACCTTTGCCTGGGAACAGCGAGCGAAACATCAGCTGTGCTATTTCCTTTCAACGCATTACTTATGTACATACGCAACACATATATTGATAACTGATATTTCCAATAGTGATATTTTTAAATGTTATTGATTCAATTGTAGTATGTTTTAGTTTATTATAAATATAATTTATATTATTAAATTCAATTGAATTAAATATAATTTATATTTATAATAAAATAAAACATACTACAATTGAATCCATAACATGTAAAATTTCTCTATTGGAAATATCAGTTATCAATATATGTGTTGGGTATGTACATAAGTAATGCTCTCGAATCTATTATCTTGCTTAAATATATTATTATTATATTCTAAAGTAAATAGTGATAAGTAACTGGATTATGGGGAACGTATTTAACGATTTGGAAGAAATAATCTCTAATTCGCAAGTTTATGAAGGTAGGCTACTTAGAGCAATAGTATCGTGTTCAAAAACCACGTCTATCTACATCGGCTTGAATCCATATCTATATACATCTACATATCATCATCTATCATCTACATATCATATATCATCATCTACATATAATTTATCCATGGCTTTTCTAATGCTTGCTCAGTTAGCAACAATCCTCAAGTTGAATATCTGTCGTGAAGCACCTGTAGGCGTGTTCTGCACTTGAGAGACAGTTTTCTCTAAGATTAGCTTGTTACCATCTTGGGCCACATTCTCACTTAATGTGAGACGAGAATTGATTAAATACTAATATCTTTAAATAAATAAAAAAATACAGCGTTCTGTTTTTCTTAATAAACAATTCATTACATGATAACGTTTGTATTTGTAATAACGAATTTATTTCATAAGCAAAATAGTTAAACTATACAATGACGAATATTTGATTGATGAGTTACTTTGCGGAAATCCATCATTACAAATTAGGGTTGACGTTACTTCGCACTTCTTCTTAGGATTGTTTGGCCGCTGTTACATCTTACTGCAATAGAAAACGGCTGTGAAACAAGTAAAAGTAATTAGAAAGCGTCTTTTGTCGACGATTGAACCCGCCGTTGGCGAATAAGATATAAAAAAAATATATGTGTAAATAAAATGATAAAGAAAACCTAAAGCATTTAATATATATATATATATAGTAAGTAGTAAAGTATATAATTATTTAAACATATGTTAACAGCGGCCAAACAATTCCAAGCGGAAGTGCGAAGTAACGCTCACGCTAATTTTAAACAATAACGAAAGTAACAGATTCACGGAAATCTGGCTTTCTTTAGGAAAACACGTCTTAGGAATAGTTGATTTCGATTTTATTAATAGCAAAGGTAGTTCACTCGCTCGATTACTTTTCATTATCAGGTTCCGGACAAAACGATAGGAAAAAATGGATTGAGCCGAGAAGTCGCAGATTCGACTCCCATATATAACTGACTTTTGTGTGATGGTCATAAGTTTCATATATCCAATCATACTGCAATACAAACAACACTTACCTTGGAATCAAATAGCTGTGTCTGAAAATAGGTTCTCATATTTATATTCTTCAATACCAAATAATACACACTTGACACATTACAACTTATTATTATAATGACTATGTATATAATCTGGTTTATATATCGAGGTCTAATGTCTGAGATAAAAATGAAAGTAAATATTTCATTCGGTTTTGTTGGTTTATTTCGCAAGAAATCGATACAGATACCGACAGGCGATAGGCGTTTGTATAAATATGATATATCTACCTATTTCCGTAACCGGATAATGTACAGTTCATCGAACGAGTTGATGGCAAACATTACGAAAAAGTTTCAATTCCGACAGAATATTATTCACAATATTCATATATTACAATATTTACATTTACAGTTGCAATAGGTATATTTTAACCGACTTCAATCAAAAAAGGAGGTATGTATGTATTTTTGTATATCCGCGATTTTCTCAAAAAACTACTGACCCCATCGATCGGCTCCGGCACCGATTTAAAAAGAATATAGTAGGTTATAATTGAATTGTGTAATTGGATCTTAATTTACTTTTAAAACTAAGACAAAGTTCCAGGTAATATGAAGTGAATAATATATTATTTTAGACTTTAGAATTAGTGTCTTATGAAGGCGGTTTTTTTTTCTTAAAATCATTTTATATTGTAGCAGGACACCAAAGTGACATACTGTACATCATGGTAATGCAACCCAAAGAAAATAGCTACTATCAAGATGTATCGCAATACGCCACTATCTTACTGAACTGCATAAATGTCTCTTTGAAGGTTCCGAATTCGTCCCTGGTTGGAATTTATAAGGAACCGTTCATAAAATACGTCGCGCAATATTTTTTCTTTTTGAGAACACAACCCCCTCTCCTGCGCCTTTATCACACTATGTTACATTCTCTACGATCTACGTCAGTATTGCGTCACAATAAATACCCCTTCGTACATGTACAAATGTATACGTAAAAATATTTATACACGTATTTAGAAATATGACGCGAATTATAATATATTATATATTGTGACAAAAAATAAAATGTAAAAAAAGAGAGAAAATTTGCTAAATTGTGTGATGAGCTGCGAATGTCACGTTTCCTTAAACTTCCCCGAACTTCCTCTTGTCACACTAAGCGATAACCTCTCTCTTCATAAGTACGAAGTATGAACAACGTACAGCGTACAACACGGTAAGTACGAACGTATTTTATGAACGATCCTGAAACAGCATTAGTGACTCGATTCAGCATTTGCGTCTGAATATGCATATCTATACCATCGTGTCTGCTTACTAGCATGACAAGAAATGATTTTGATGGTCGATGTTGCCTCTACATAGGAGTGGTCTTATTACCCTATTAATTGCATTGCATATTTTTTTCTTAACCGGCCTCAACGTAAATCGAACCATATACAATTTCATAAAAAGAACCCATAACGCCGTACAGACAAACCGACCTTGCAGTGCTAAGTTTTGATTTCCTAAGTTTGATTTAGAATTTATAACCCGGAAATCGATTTTTTTAGACTATATAGGTTAGCGTTTTGACCACAATTCCAGCTGATGTTAAATGATGACGTGGTCTAAGATGGTATTCACGCTAAGCCTAGAGGAACACTGGCTCTCAAGTGCAGCTGCCGGAGCACACCAATAGGTGCTTACTTAGTGCAAGACTTAGAAAAAGTCCTACCACCATGTTATTGTTTTATCACGTTTTTTTTCCTTCATCGAAAGCTCGGACTCGGTTGCTAGTCCTCGCACCTATGTCTTTCGACGCTGTGCCCGAACACACCGCCAACTGAGCCATCATCGCTTTTGTATTCTGTGGATGTAACGTAAGGCCAGCGGATAATTTACAGCATCGTATCCAAGAAAGTGAAATAAAATGTTACCAAATCCCGCCCCAGGTTACATTTGCGGCTCGAAAGGGGCTATCGATGTTCCCATTCCGGCAAACCATCCCGATGAGCCTGTACACCTATTTACATATATACAGCCTCCGTAATAGTTGTGCACGAGCTGGGCGTGAACTAGATTCCCGATAAAAACGCCTTCGATATCCAACACTTATTCTTTAATCTGAATGGTAACATCTTGGGAACTACTCAACGTTTTATGTTATTTAATATTGGCTTCGGTGGTAGGTTTTATG
Source organism: Antheraea assamensis (assembly GCA_035772565.1). Lineage (NCBI taxonomy): Eukaryota > Metazoa > Arthropoda > Insecta > Lepidoptera > Saturniidae > Antheraea > Antheraea assamensis. The sequence goes on from JAQQSE010000076.1 coordinate 3,435,309, forward strand.
CCGTATGTATATATATGGTTACAGATAGAAAGTGTTTCTTTAGGATTCAATACCCAAAATGGAACCGTATTGCTAATCTTGCGTTGTCATTTTTTTTTAATCTAATAGTGTTGACCGAACATACAGCTGCACGAGGCCTGATGTCTTTAAAGTAAGTATAATAGCTTGTGAATATCCTAAGTAATAATTAGCTAGGAAATCCATATAAAGTAAATGTATTTTTCCACTTTTAATTCTATCATAGTTCTCATATTTTTGTATTTTCGACTACTGCTATTATTAAATGTAGCTCTTTGTTATTATATCTTTCTTCCATTTAAACTATAGAACTGTGGATTTCTCACGTTTCTCACGTTTGAAATCGCCAATACCTCGTAGGCTGGCGTGGTGATTATGCACATACTTTTCTTAAGGAAGAGACTTATTATTTAATATAGCCGTAATTTAAAAAATAATATACGTTCTTTCTTATATACATCTTATATTTAATTTCGATTTAAACGATTCATGCCCGGTTTCTGAAGCCGTCAGTTAAACTATCAATAGCTATTGATTCAATAACGTTATCCATAAGACAAGCGGCTAACTGTCAATGCATTTCTGAATACAGAATGAGACGTAGACTGACATTTCTCGTGTCATTGTGTGTTCAGAAACCCAATTTGACAAGTTATCGAACCGATAGCGCAATTAAACAGATAAACTACAGTTAAAATGCTTCAGAAACCGGGCATTAGTCAGCTATGTAATAATTTTGTAAGAAACTTCAAAAAGGTAATACAATCACGCGTCAAACTTGGTGTAGTTATAGTCTATACTTTAAAATGAAACTATAAATAAATCGGCCGAGTGTTACTTTACACCATAATTATAAGATGACAAGAAGCAACGATACGGTTTGAAATGGTAACCCCCTCAATCTAGACCTTGAACGGATTTATCCCTTTTCACGGAGTTAAATTGGTTACATTAAGCTCTACATTGAAGTATAAAAATCACTGCAGTCATAATAAAAATATAAATATTGTTCTGAATATAGAAATACAACAAATTGATTGTACATTAATAATAAGGTTTAAATGAATATAGTTTGTATACAATATTTAGATTACGGTAGTCTGACAGGAATTATTATGATTGAATGTACTGATTTCTGCTACAGTGTTATATAGAGGTTTTAAGTTTTTTTTTAAATATTACCTTAAAAAAATGAGATGTATGAAGAAAAAATTTCTATAGTATATTTTTTACGACTCGAAGAATAATTCGATATAATATACATGTACAAATTTTATCTTTGTATGATGGCAAATTGAGGTCATGCGTTTATTGAATAATCATATGTTTAATAAGAAAAAAAACATGTCAAAATGAAATCATATATCTTTCCAGTTGTAATTTACATATATAAAATGAGTGAAGAATGTTAAAAAAAACACACTGTAAAATTAAATTTAGGTATGTAAATAACAAGAGATTCCAGCCGTGCAATCCTATCAGAAATTCGATGCTCACGCAGCTTAAGTATTCAACGAAATACTCAATGCCTTCCTGAATAAACTCGTGTAACTTTACAAAGATATTTTACAAATACAGAGCGAAATTGTTTGTGTTTTCTTCAAATGTTTATTCTTTTATCATTCGTATTTGTTTTACTTTGACGTGTTGTTATTTTTTTGCTCTTTGAATAATGGCATTATGTATAACAGCCATAAGAGACGAGTTTTTTTTAAACATTTATCATTAGTGTTCAAAAAGCTACATATTTGGTGGTGGGCTTCTACCTGATATAATACTATTACAAATAGAAGATAATCTATATTCTAGCGGATTTCGTTTTTCAGTTTTAAATATAATATATGCGCGTAAATTAATGAACAGTTGACGTTGGGCCGAATTTCCCTGCAAAACGAAATCACTACCTTCGCAAAGTAGGCTACAGTAACTATATAAGGATGAGAAATGACCCCTATCTTAAGCAGTAGAATGATTGTTACACTAACTGGAGTAAAGTTGTAATATATAAGATTTTGTAATTGGCAGTATGTTGTCAAGCAGTTTAATATAAACTATTGTTAATTCTGTTGCGTTTAGAGTGTATTAAAATACTAATTTTGTATAACTGTGTGCAGAATGGACAATAAATACCTAAGTAAAAAAACATTTTTTATATAATTACAGCATCAGCTTTAAGTTGAGGAAAATAAGCTTAGATAACGATTTTGTTATGAGTTTTTTTATTTTACACTTAGGACAACTTACAGCTTATAATAGAAATAAACAATTTAAATGAAGAACTATTTAGACATGAATCGTCGTTCGTAAGACGTAACTAAAAGTATCGCTCTAAAACGATAGAATTATGTTTTCTTAATCGAATTCCGAATAATTTACTAACTACAGCTGTTTTTCGAACATCATACAATATAGGAATTATTAGGAGAAAAATAAATTGACATATGCTCCTTGAAAATGTAAATAACATTTTCACTTACCATAAGCAAATAAAAAGCACTAGGTGACTTGACGAAAATAAACGACGTTAATTTTGAACAATTTTTTGATGGTATTCGTAGAAATTGGCATCAGTTATAGTTTATCTCGAATGCTGTAGATGGTAGAGCTACGCTGAAGCTATCACTGGTTTCAGCATGAATGGGTCGGCTCGCCCGGGGTAGTACCACCCTCTCACAGAAAGCCGACGTGAAGTAACAGTGCTTGCACTGTTGCGTTTCGTTCGGTCAGTGAGAGCGCCGGAGGGCCACATATTTAAAAGGCCGGCAACGCACTTGTGACTCCCCTGGTGTTGCTAGTGGCTATGGACGGTGGTGATCACTTACCATCAGGTGACCCATCTGTTCGTTTGCCCCCTATAATATAAAAAAAAAAATTCTAGCTTTTCAATATACCTTATCCATGCAATATCAGCTTACATTTAATGTTACGAAGCTATTTACTACTAGTGACAAGAGCGTGTATAAATTAAAATGTAATTGAGTTCATCCATATAGTGCCTCAATATTTTTAAAATTATAGTTCTAATAATACTCCACAATCCATCTAGCACGTTCTGAACGGATAGTGCGTGATCTAAGATGGTTGTCACAGGCTTATGGAAAGGTTAGAGTTAGCGTTGCGCAGTAATTTATAAGCGCGGTAGAATTCTCGTTAATTAAATAGTATATGTGTATACTAGCAAATACTTTTTTGTCTTATTTGCCCATAGTCTTACTTTTATTTATGATAAGTGATAATATAGCATAACAGGGTAATTTAGTGGGCTAAAACACTAGTATAGCGTTTAGAGAAAGGCCAACTAACTACCAACATGTACTTATTGACGGTATTCAACTTGACTGTGATAGTTAACCATGCGGGCAATAGAAAATACCATCATATATCACCACGATATGGTTTCAACAAGATGTTTTACTTTACCGACAGTTTAATTTAATTGCAGAATTCGCTTCAATTTTATTTCTATTTGTAACATTCTTTTAGTCGTTTATCAAACCACAATTTATAATTACGTATAATGATTTTACAATTATGAAAAGTTCTTTTACTGTAGTTTTAACACACAAAAAGATAATATGTAGAGTCCATGTACTCATTTTTATAATGTTATATCTAGTGATTAAACCTGTTGTATAATGAATTGAATGCTGTAGTACAATGAAATTATTTTGTGCTTGTTGAAATATTCTGTATTGAAGATTAAAATAAGTTGTATCATAAGTGGAAATTCATATTCGACAATAATATTATAAGTGTTGAAAAGGTGGAGAACTGGAAAGACAAAGAATGAAAAATTCGTTGATTTATTTGTCGACTTCTTGTATCGCAAGTAAACGAATTAAGAATAATTGGTAATTGAAATGATTAAGAATTCTAATAGAACTTATTATTATATGAAATCACATAATTGAAGTTAGTTTATTTAGAACATAAAGTTCTAAATTTGAAAACATAATAAAAAGTTTTAGTAACCAGGATGTATGAAAATTATTTCTAATTTATAGAACAACAAAAGTAATTTGGCAACAGTTGTAAGAACGCGTGATGATGAGCGTGCTTGCTCCACACTCCGTATTCGTACACGAGTCTAATCTTAAAGTGAGTTCAGCGTAAAATAAAACTAAGTTTAACCTACTTTCTTGTATAAATGCCTTTTCAACATTCTTCGTTCTAAAAATGTTTTCGTGAAGAAGTTTTGGTTGAATAATAAATTTCTTGTATACGGTACCTAGTTATTTGTACCACATTGCTACTATTATTTCAGGAATACCAGAATTAGGTGTTATTGTTTGATAACGAAGCGAAGTTAGTCAGCAGTAAATGATTTTTTATTGCATGAAACACGACGTCATTATACCTGACGGTAACTACTATGCAATCCAAAAGAATGGTGATCAGTGTGATATCTAAAATCCATCGCCAGTCGCCACTGTGATGCCGGCCTGCAAGACTCTCAACAGATGAGGCGTCGAAATTAATAGACGGGTTGATTCTGAAACGTGATAAATGAATAGAGTCACTATGACGTGTGTGTCACCATGTAAATAAGATGGTATGAAAATAGATGGTGTGTAGATGATATGATAAAAAATGATTAAAATGGTAATATCTGAATCTGTAGTGGTAATGGTTTTTTTTCACTGAAATCTCAGAATTACTGCAGGGATTCCAACTTACAAACGTTGATTAACGCGGTGTCCGTACACGTTACCGCTGAGCTATAATCTCTTCAAAAGCGAGCTAGTCGGATATAGGCACTGTATCTTCTCGTATGAATGCTGAATTGCCACCGACTAATAGGCTTAAACGAGCCACTATTGAGACTGGAGCTCCTAACATACTGTGGACTCGATCCAGTCGTAATCAGTATAGTATAGATTTTTCTTTAAAATAAAGTTATATGACGACTGAGTTTTATTACACTTTTGTCGAATTGGAGAAATAGCTCTAAGAAACATTTAATACTAGCAGCCGCCCGCGACTTTGTCTGCGTTTGTAACTTTATAAGGGTCTTTAAAAGATATTTATTTAATTTGGAAAATACTATGAAACTTATTTTTATTACTTTATAACTGGATTGTTAAATATCAATTTTCATAGACGTAACTTAACAAATGAGGATTTTAATAAAAAAAAGTCATCATCTTTTTCACTACTGTAAGGGTTGAATTTCCAAAGATCATTGAAATAATGTAGGTAAATACGAAACACTTTTATACCTACTAAATTTGTACCCCTCTTTTACTCCCTTGGGGATTGAATTCACAAAAAAGGATATCGGCAGTAATCATTATTAGGAACTTATAACCCAAATACAATATTTTATTGAAATAACTTTGAAAATCAGAAAACTTTCATACTAATTTTGCACCCCCCTTTTACCCCCTTAAGGAATGATTTTCAAAAATCCTTTCTTAGTGCTCCCCTATGTTATAAAAGGAATCCCTGTGCAAAATTTCACGTTTCTAATCCTTATAGTTTAGGCCCTGCGTTGATATTTCAGTCATTAAGTCAGTCAGATTATCCTCTTATATACGATATATAGATTAGTATGCTTTACAATAAAACAATTGAAAAAAGAAGTTTATTTAGGTTAGGTTTACCTTGTGGTATATTCAATACTCTTCGACTATACAGTAAAATAGGTAAAAAGACATTTTTTTTGTCTAAGTTCGTTAATAGTCCTGCATATCACATGATGGAAAATATAGTCGCCACCACTAAGAGATGAGGATCTTTTGACAGTCGTTGTCATCATATCGACCTATAGAACTTACCGATCTCGTTTTGATGTGTAAAATCTAATGCTTTAATTTGGGGTCAAATCGATTTTATATGCCGTCCCGGAGTCGCACGGTTACTGTGTAATCGACAGATTTTATGTTAACGCCTTCTATTGCTTATTCTTAGTACTAAATTGTTAGTTGTACATACTTTAAATATTTGATATTTTTTTATATTATTAGCAAAATTTGTTTATAACAGCGTACATCGCTAATTCTTGAAAATATAAAAGCAATGTTATTTCCCTTGATTTGATCCTTTAACTTTTGCCTCGATTGGTTGTATAACTAATTAACTAACTCAATTACGCTCGTACGATGTTGATGAGGACTATGTGGGTAACAGTTAAATTTGTTGATACATTTATTATTATTTTAACTATATTGATTTTAAATATGATGATAATTTAAATAGTGAAAGTAACATTGACAGTGAATTTGTAAACATTTCGCTGTGAATGGTCAATTAAAGGAAATTTACGTTTTTTTTAGATAATACAGACCAATTTCAATGTTCATATCTGTTAGTCCTCTGACTACGAACTACATTGACAAACGAGATTGTACATAAAAGACCAATACCTTACTTGTTTTATTTAAAAAATAAACTCAATGACTATATATTGGAAGATACATGTGTTATGTTCATTATTATGTCAGAAATTTGGCTTATAATGAAAACTGAAACGTTTATATTTCCAGCTTAAATATAATTCGGTCTCGTATTTGTGATTCAAGCGATGAACGTAACACGTAGCTTATGTGTGATAAACTTAACATGTTAGGCTCGATCACTCTATATGTGAAATCGTAAAGGAAGCGCAGTCAAATCGACACCGACGCGAGTGTACAGCGTTTTCCAGGATTCTCACGATTTATGAGGCAATATGTTTAACGTCTAGTACGGGTACCCTCTCTCAACATAACGGGGCTGTTACGTAAACAGATTGCTCGCGAGTAGTGGGCCGACGCTCCAGATTCGGCCTACGAACGGCTCCAGCTCTTACAACTTTTGTAGCAAATCGACTACGACGTTTTGCTCTTTGTAAAGCTCTACCCATATTAATGGATAGATATAAAAGCAATCTTGAAGCGATATCAGAACTCGCCTATTTTACCGTTTTTTCTCTTTTGCGTAACAATACTGGGCTTGTCTTCCCATCGTCTGAGAACAATTCGGTATATGCATATCAGTGACAACTGGCACTGCACGACCTTTACGGTAATAGGCAGACATATTTCGCTGTTCGATTGAGTGGATATGAAATTTCGTACTATATATATGTATATTTTAGGCCTAATCCCATACAAATTACTGAATGTGTCAGCAGCATAGGACTATGATTATTCGATGCGGAATTTTTAGTAAATAATTTTACTTATATTTTGAATTCCATCGATCCTTTGCTCTATTTTTAATGCCTAACTAAGCGGGTATGAATCATATAGTTTTAATTTCACTGGGAAATAGGTTTTTATGATACAATGTAGCAAACAGTAGTCTACCTTAAACTACAACAAAAAAATCGCATTCAGTCTATAATTGGTAATTCCTAAAGGACTAAGCTGGCAACGTATATTATCAGTTCGAAAACAAGAAAAAAAAGTTGTCTGTGCTTGTTGCCAGTGACTACCTTGGATTGGAATGAAGTAGCACAAGGACTCCAGCTTTATAACAGAAATAGATGTATCGGAGGTGCTTCCACAGTTTTTATTAGCTCCAATTGTATCACTCTTAACTTGAAATATTTCGTTCATTTAACTTAATACAGCGGGTCTAACCGCTGACGCAAAAGGCTAATAACTCTATTTCAATCACACTATTAATTACTTGTAACACTGTTATACAAGTAAAGTTATATAAGTACATAGTAACCTATAATTAATTACGACGCTCTTACATTTTATATTTTCTTTAAGGACACAGATATTTAATGTATATAATATATTACTTCACACTATATATACTAAATAGAACTGTTTGTTTATTCGCAAAATAGATTATATTTTGAAATGACCTCGTTATTTCTACTAGAATAAAATCTTATTGGTATGCTACTTAATGTTCGATCCATCATTGCATGTGGCATTGAGCTCGACCGGGTATGCATAAGTAAATTTTTATCGATCTAAAGACTTCTAGCGTACTTGGAAAGCTTACCTACTTTTGCTTAGCTTGGTGCGTTGCACGTCCTTAAAAGGTACCAATTGCGTGACGTCTGAAGATTCTCAATTTTGATTAGAGTGTTGCGTGGTTACGTCGGCTGCGGTGCCATTCATCAAACGATTTACCCGCTACCAATGTTTATTTTGTATAACTAAATTAGACAAAATAGTACCCAGTAAAAATTTCCGTCAGAAACATCGGTTGTATGAAACTAATTTAAATATACAAATGTAATTAGGATAATTTAATGTATCTTTTGTATAATAGTATTTTCATGGATGTGTGTATATAACATATAATATAATAAAGCAAATACATTACGTATTCTGGTATGTATGTATTATTTAACGAAAACGTGTGAAATGTTGGTTTTACAACAAAGTAATTCATAAAGGTAATACATAAGTAGGTGCTACAAATATTTGCATATTGCTTTAGCGATTTCAAGGCTTACTTGGATTTAATACGCAAATAGTAATATTCTATTTTCGCAATTAATTCATACAACTTACAAGCTCTCCAGTTATTATGCATAATTTAGAATCTCTTTGTATACGAAAACCACTAGCGGAATGAAACGCTCATTCTTACATAGGAAATAGCAAGAGTAATTAGGAAGGAATTTCTACGCAAATGTTCTATACATTTTTTACCGTGTAGCATAAATATATAGTAATAGTAATGTGGAAATATTCATGTAAAGTTAACGAAATTGATTGATTGTCCAATAATGGGCAATAATGGATTGAATGGTGTTAAACAGTGGGTGTAGATTATATGCAAAAAATAATTAGTGCTCGTAGGTAAATTTATAATGCCGAATGATATATAGTTATATACTTTACCTAATAATGAGCTATATATCGTTAGGTACATTCGTTAAGTTAATAAATTAAAAAAGTATGTAGATATAAACATTAAAAAAGAAAAATCCAAATGTCTAATCATATCTAATGAGATTATTTAAATCGTATTAAAAAAGTAAAGCACTGATGGTTTTTATATGTAAGATTTTATTTTATATAAATCGAAAAGTTTTCTACTAGCACTTTCAAATAATCAATAGAGAGAGCTCGAGTTGTGTAGACTTTGTCAAAATCCGATACGCTTCAATATTCTTTCTAGTGCATCCATCGGTAATTTAATGCGATTGTAATGTTGTGGAATTGTCGTGTACTCGAATAAGAATCGTTTTGTTGTCTCCGACCCATAAGCTGAAAAGGATCAGAACTATCTCAATAATTAAAAAATAATATATTATGTAATTGATTTCGTTGTTATAACACAAAAAAACTCTGAAGATCTATTCACAACCTTCAAGATATCTCTAGTTTGCTTCGTGCTTAGATATTAGAGTAGTCCGGTGGAACTATAAAGGCCTTATTGGCTATCAGTGTAGGTCAGTTCGAAAAAAAAAATAGATATTATTAGCTAATAACGATGCAATAAATAATCTTTTGACCAGCATCTCCTGGTCCTTGGAAGAAAATTGATTTAATATATCGAATGTGAATATATCAAATCATAACGAAAGTAATAGAAACAAATATTTTATAATAATTCGTAAGTTAATTAATAATCCTTGTACAGTAAATAAGTTTTGATAATTATTGACTTAATTACTACTTAATCTTGACTAACTCAATCTGTCTAAAAGGTACAATATTTTCTTTACATAACTTATTGTGGAAATGTTTAATTTTTGATCCATACATTATTTTATTTTATTACTAACAACCGCTCGCGATTTTGTACACCGTGATTAAAATATAAAAATTAACAAAACAGTATGTATCACTCAGGAAGAATGTAGGATTTCTAAGGAATTTTAGAAATATTTGAATTATTAATTAGTAATCATTGATGAAACTTCGAAAGTTAGATCAAGAGAGATATCAAACATATAGATATTACGATTCTCGACTATTTCAGATTTGAACTAAGAAATTTAAAACATTTTAATATACCGTGTGCTCATACACGGATGGGTTCGCTTAAGCTATAAATTGTAGCAGCAGGCAAAACGAGCTGTTGAATGCAGTCTTTTAAAGTTCAGCGCTCAATTTTGCGACACACGAATTTCGTTTGACGATGTAAAACGAAAATAGTAAAAAAGCGTAGTTTGTTACCTACATATGTGACACAATATTTCCCTACAGGACTAGGCTGAACGGAAACGATATTTTGTACATTGTTATTGTGATCTTCAATGTTTTTCTGTTTTCGACGGCCTTTCACAGTTTCACTGCACTTTCTTCATTACGTTACAATCTCTACACATTTATATATATAAATACGATAGTTATATAGTATAGATTAGTATATATATATAATCGTATTATAAAACTTAAGAATTCTTTATGTAGCTACTTTTTAAATTAAATTTAATGTTTAACTACAATTTCATTTGATATTAAACGATAATGTGGTCTAAGATGGTAAACACGATAAACCTAGAGGGAAACTGGCTCTAAAATGTTTCTGCCGGAAGCCTATAGTTGCTTGGCGACAGATTTTCAACTTGAGGTTGATAGCTAGCCAGGCGGGCTTAAAAAAAGTTGTAACACCATGCTATGGTTTTATCAGAACGTTTTCTTTCACTAAAACTCCATATGCAAGCTACATATAATGACATATTTGTTTCTCTACTTGTTTATTCAAATTTATACATAGCTACTGGAATGGCAATAATTTTTCTTATGGTTTTCAAGAAGTATTAAAAATAATTTTTAAGAAAATAAAAATATACACCTATTTAGTTTTAAGTATTAAGCAATTTGTTTTTTTTTACATATGTCTGTTTGGTTACACCACTCTGCTTTTTCTTTATCCCGGGGATTACGTTGTTGAAAGCATATACATAAATAAAGATTTACTTGGTTACAAATTTGATCTGTTTAGAAGTACTCTTTATAGACTTTTTATAGATTTATACACAAGACGCACTGATCATATTGTTTTTAAAATTATGGTACTATAAATAAAAATAGATCCCAAAATGTTTCATTTAAAGTATTCAACAAGTTAATTAACGCTAACGTTCTTACTTTAGTAAATTATAAGAATTGTATTTTTTATAACGGATTCTGTTGATGCTCACAGAAATTTTTGTTGTAAGAGAAAATGAATTAAATACCTGAATCTTATCAAAAAACGATGACAAGCTTCAATTTATAATTTCTGCAAAATTGTCGACATGCTACACTGGTTAAGTAAATAATGAACCATTTCAATTAAATCAGACGAGTAAACATATTTTGAAACTGTGTATCGTATGAGGGTTGTAAATTGTTAGTTTGGCAAAAAGTTATAGTACACCTGTACATCAACAATAGTACATCTAAATAAACTATGTAGTTGCCATGACAAAACCATTTTCACGAGAACCAAGCCGCTCGTATGAAATAAAGTTTTCAATAAAACACTTGTCATATTTGGAAGAGTCATTAGAGAGATTTTTTTCAATACTGACCAAATAAATACGAAAAGAGTAAGTAACCCACAAAATTACCAAGAACAGCAGCGACCATATAATGAAAAATGTGGTGTACACGTTACGAGAGTTAGTAAACGTGTCTGGATAAACGGACTTCTCATTAGATGGTCGTGATGTGTGAAGCGAAGAAAGGAAGATCGCGAAGATAGTGAAAAAATAAAAAGTGTAAGACATATTCTCAAGGATCTCGTTAAAGACACACCAGTTGCTCAATAAGTTGTATCTCGTACTGATGAGGGATCTGAAACGTTACACGATAAAAAAATTGCTTGTTCAAAATTTTTAATGAAAGTCAACAGCCAATAAGTCAAACCATTCCTCTTTTCTTAACCGTTAAACAAACGACTGACTTTACAGTCAGATTGTTATTCGTGAGGAAAAATTTTGTGTTGAAAGAAGGCAAACATTATTTATTATGTTTCAGTACTCAAATAATTTTTGTAATTGAAATCTAGTTAAAAGATTATCCTTGTAACCTAAAATGTTGTATACTGTACGCATACACTATACCACGCCTTAAACAGGCGAACAATTTGAGTCGTTTTTCAAATTACCATAACATATTCTAGGTGGTAGAGCTACGCTGAAACTATTACTGGTTTCAGAATGAATGGGTCGGCTCGCCCGGGGTAGTACCACCCTCTCACAGAAAGCCGACGTGAAGTAACAGTGCTTGCACTGTTGCGTTTCCTTCGGTCAGTGAGAGCGCCGGAGGCCCACATATATTAAAAGGCCCGCAACGCACTTGCGACTCCCCTGGTGTTGCTAGTGTCTATGGACGGCGGTGATTACTTACTATCAGGTGACGCACCTGTTCGTTTGTCCCCTATAATATAAAAAAAAAACATAAGTTGACAATTTTGATTAAGACCTCAATTAATGAAATATAATGTTATTATTACACACAGAAGTAATGTTTTTTTTCATAAATAAATTAGTATGCTCATAAAAAAATGTAATACGTGGTATTTATAGCAATGCCTGATGTTTATTAATACGTTTATATTGTTCAAAGACTACAATCAAATTTAGAACGCAAAAAAGTAATAATAACTGAAGCACCAAAATTTTTTACGATTCTTCGTTGTCTAATTTAGGCAATTTTCACATGGAATTTTAAATGTTATAAAACAAGCTATAAATGTTTATGCTTTAGAGAGACATAACATTAAATTAAAATTTTCCGTACTTACCTACACGTCTGTTGTAGGTAATCGTAAAAATGCTGAGATTAAAAATTGGGCGTAAATTTTTGTATTATTCGACTATTCTGAAAAAGGTATGTATTTGCTTTGTGAGTGTAATTATTTAAATGAACAAGTTGGGTATTACATACATTTTTATTATAATTTTGTACATTTTAAAACTAGCGGATATAAATGATTACTTTTGACAACAACGTATGATAATAATGAAGGAGTAACAAAAGTATTTAAACATTTGTATGACATCTCCAAAGCCCATATTTAGTTTAGATCCTAAAGACACAATATCAATTACAATGTTGCTGAAATTCTATGATCAACAGTAATTCAATATTTACTCATGATTTTGATGACAATTTTGTTCACATCCGTTCGTTTGTGTACATATCTACAACAGTGAGATCTTGTTATATTTTTATAGAAGGTATAGGTTTGTATCGCTATTTCTGTTCAAATATTATTGTAGTAAAATTTATGCCTTGTCTCTATACCCCGAGCTAGATAGGTACAATTATTGGGCACATTACTGGCTTTACAAGGCACAGGGTCGAGACCGCACACGATACGAGGTCTGTTTAATAGTCTTGGATGTCGCTTTACTGGAGCGATAAAGTGTTGTTACGGCCTAAACCTTATCGTTACCAAGACAAATTTCTTTCACATATTTTTTGTTGACAGCACGGTGAATTATTTCTGAAACGACGAAAGCGGCTTATAGAAGCGCTACGGAGTGTCGCGTCGTATCGACGATCATTACCCGAACAGATATAGCATTGGTATGGATGACGGAAGGCTCACTTCTGATATATAAGTAAAAGCTACTACTATTTCTACTATAAGTTCGTTTCATTTAAATGAAAAACGTTATATTATTTGGGTTTTGATACTAGTCGGAGTTACTAAATAAATACGAATAGGCTTAAAAAAAGGTATGTCCTAAAATTTTTAAAACAAAACTATTAATTTAAGGTCGGTTACCGGTAGTTGTTTGGTATATATCACTAGTTATCAATTTTACCGTAGTTATTTTAAGAGAATTAGTAATTTTACGTATATAGAAAAGTAATAAATTTAGCATATTTATATAATTTTGATTTATGATTATATAAGAATTATCATTATATTTGTCATTCATAGCCAACTCGTTTTAGAAGCGGACATGAATTTAATCTCTTATAGATTTATTATAAGAGCTTCTATTTAATTATCGTCTTTATTTAACGATTCTAAATTCTTTTAATTATTTTTTAGACTCATTTAAAATGTTAATCTTTTATTAAAATTAAATATTCTCGTATTAAGGTAGGTTAAGATTAGTTACGTTCGTCTGCATTTAATTTTTAAATACCATTAGAAAACAATTAGCAAAGAAAAGGGTAAAAATGGGTAATAACAAATATTCAACCTTCAGTTACATAGGTAGGAACGAGCGCCGCGCCGCACCGGTATTGAACCTCTTGTAAAACTCATTATTTTGTGTTATCGACAAGCGGCTCGGCAACGAAAGCACTGAACCGTGCCGCCATTACAATCGAATTCGTCTTGACGACTCGTGAATCACGATCGAAATTCCCATTGCGTATGATTTGATAATAGGTAACTCGGCACGACATCCATCGCTTTAGTATTTTTAGAGCACGTAACATTTTACGTATGTCAAATTTTACAAATGGAACTGCTATTATTCAGTGAAATTTTGTATGCCAATCTTGAGTTATATAACAAAATAAATTTACTATAATAAGGAAATCTCAGATCTCTTGAATGCACTGTATTCGATGGTGAGTATATTGCAATCCATAAAAAAGGACGACCACCGATATATATACGATTTAATAACTATCGCTACTCGTCGTTTTCATGCCGGCCTGCAAGTAGCTTGGTAGCTTGATATACTATTATACGATATACTAATTGAAATGAGTCTATCGCCATGTGTATTTTTGTCATAAGTCAATCGGGTACAGGATCCCTCCCGTCCCATTATACTGTAGTAATCATTAGAGTAAAGGAACGCGGGCAGGAATAAAACTAGCTGATACCCGTGACTTCATCTGCATTATTTGTTATCTTAGCAATATATTTTGGACACAGAAAAAACACAGAATAAAAGCAAAAGCATAGTATGCGCATGCTCACGACACCGCTTACCCCACATCAGATATCACTGAACGCGTAGTGCTTATAAAAATTGTAGTTTCTTAAAACTCTAATCACCTTATAGATACTAAATGAAGGTCAAGACTATGGTCTAAGAAGTGAAAGTCTAAATGTTTAAGAAGTATATGAAAACAAATTGGAAATACTCGTATATCCAGTATTTTTTGCGTGATGCGCGCACAACAACAGATCGCTATATTTTTATTTATATATAAAAAGAAGATTGATATCCAAATAAGAAAGTCATTTAATGTATACGCATGCTATATAATGTAATTGTTATACAAGTAAAAAACAACACTTTCTCAAACAGTAGGTACGTAGTTAGATATCGTCTGAGGCACTTTATCGCGTTTGTAATGAAAAGTAAAAGCATAAATTTTCGGTAACGGTAACGTGTAGCTGAACTTCACAGCTGAAAGCTCTCTTATTACAGGTCGCTCAGTTCCGTACCAGACGAGGCATTAATCGTCTAAAAGTGCTACCACACGTAACGTACGCGGTACTGGTGTCGTCGCGACATATTTTTTCAAGGCAAGCCGCGTATAAAACCGCGTAAATTACACATACTCCAACTGAGTCATGGTCTATAAGTTTGTATACTAAGATTCCGTTAGTAACGGGGTATGTCTGTCTTATTGAATACTGTATATATATTATAGTCGTGTTGGTCGACCGGATATGGATGGACCGGTGTCTGCAGGTGTCAAACGGCGACATGTTATCATAATCAGCCTTTTAGAGACCCACTGCAGGAATCATAGGCTTTTTCTCGAACGAAGGTATGGACATAATCACCACATCAGCCCACGACGTATTGGCGATTTCAGACACGGAAGTTTTCGGGATTCACGTGCATTTACTAATTTAAATTGGTAACACTATCGGCTGATGGTAAAGGAAAACATCGTGAGGAAACCTGAACCCGAGTAATGTACTTTAGTACCACCGTATGTGAGAAAACATAGAACTATGAATTTCTCTGAGTTTGAAATCGTTAATACATCATGGGCTGGTGTAATGATTATGCTTATACCTTCCTTCGGGAAGAGGCCTATGGCTCAGCTGTGGGTCTTTCACAGGTTGGTGAATGTGATATATTATGTTTGAATCGATTCGAATAATAATCTTGAGTAGTCACTCATATAATCCATATATAAATAAATATATATAAATAAAATTGTAATACCTCTTAATTCTTCGAGCTAGTTTTGGAAACGATAGATTTAATTTTAGCGAGGCTTATCTGAGCTGTATATAATCACGCTTTTCCATATGAGTTAAATAGTTTTGATTAAATTTGACAGAGTTATTTTAAAAATAGTAAAAATATTGTATATTAAAGAGTCATAAAGAATTAAAAATAAAAGATAGTCTACATTCAATCTAGTTAAAATAAAATAAGAAAATAGTTCCCATGATATAACAAAACCATTTTTAAGATAACGAAGTCGCTCGTATGAAATAAACTTTTCAAGTTTCCTGATACCTCACAATTGGAACAGTAAGTTGTCATGCTTGGAAGACAGAGTCACTTGAGAGATTTGCTATTGATAAACTGCGAAATAAATACGAAAAACGTAAGTATAACTATATTGCGTATATGTAATAAATTTATAAAATTATTTCCAAGCTGTTATATGAATCATTTCGTTAATATTGTTATGTAAATCTCAAAGGATATATAGATGTAGCATTATATAAGTCGTCAAGTATGACGGTTCCTTTACGGTAGCGTGTAGTCAACATATATCACCCAACGTAGGAAATGTGACACAGCACACTCCAGTAAACGTAAATCACTCATTAGAAGCGTAGTTAATGAGTCTCCGGGCGAATGGCTTTCTAATGACAATTTAATACCGTTCATCGCTTAATTTCGCGAAGTAATCAAACTTTCAGGCAACGCGCCTCTTCAAGGTAAGCCGAGGATAATAGACAACACCTTTGAGCAACTGACGGCAGTTGTTTTGTGATTTATTATTACATAAAGACACGTTTCATTTTAGTTGATACTTTCCAATTAAGCCAAAAGTTTCAAGGAGAGGAGACTACGCGACACAGGCGTTTTTTATGCCGAGTTGGGTGAAACTTAATTACTTCAGGTTTAAAAATGTTAATTAATTAACACAGGTAAAGTTTACAAAAGTTGTAGTTTTATATTAAAAAATGTAATGTAAACATCTCAATTTAATCTTAGCAATTGAACTGTATATGCATACCAAACTCTTATTATTTGTTTATGTTTTGATACAACAAACAGGCGTGTAGTAAATTTTATTTTAATTGATCTTTGCAGTATATACCTATGTATAACCGACCTAAAATGACCGCAGTAGTAAATCAATCATAATAGGTTGCTACTCATCAGAATTTATTTAGAACCTCATGCGATAGCGTGTATTACCAAACAAACTTTTTAGACCGGAACAACAACAACGGACTACTGCTTTGCGACAGAAACAAGTGTCGTTGAAGCCATAATGGCTCAAGAGTGTCGTATTCGTTCAACGCGTCGATCGACTAATTTACGAATTATACAATGAGCCGGACCTTTCGGTGAAGAAGGACGTCCGTACATCCGTAGTATGATGGCAGGGCTTTTTCTAATGATCTCCTAATTATAACCAACACTGTCAAATTCAAAATATCTCGTGTATAGATGTTTTCCTTTAACTGCATTTGAGAGCCAGTCCCCATATGTAATCATTTAAAATCAGGTCAGAATGTGGTCAAAGGTTTAAACCTACAAGGAATAGAAAGATACTGTGGTAATGGTACTTCAGTATAGACCCATGCAGTGGACTACTTTTAATTATGATATCATAATAATAACATATCGTTACGCTTTGAGTTATTAGGGATAAAGTATATATATGAATCAGATGTCCACATTTAGCCTTTTAGCCGTTAACGCACGGGAAAACCGACAGAGCGGATACAATTGTAATAATGAACTTAGGATGGAGGATCGCTTTCGTATGTTTGTAATTTGTGTACCAACCACTTATATTAGGATGTATGCGAGAAAATAAATTAAATTGAAATTTCGGGTTGAAAATGTAGTATAACCATTTAGCCGCCTTTCAAAACGAAATTCAAATGATATTTTCAATAATTTAAAATATAGGCACTTATGAAATATAATCGAATAACATAGTTATAGAAGTAGCACTGTTTTAAAGTTAAATGATTGTATCGAAAGACTTATTGGAACTTAGCATAATTCAGGTACTTAGTATTAGGAAATCAAAAGTGATAAAAAAATATTTTCATGTGAATGTATACAAAACTGATTTTTATATTTTTATTTTTACTTGTATATTTCATAATACGGTACATGAAATGAAAGAAGAGATTTTCGTTTATATATTTAAATATTGTCTATTAAACCACGAGATTTCCATAAACGTAAGTGAACACAATAGAAGCAGAAGAAAATTTACTTACTTCCTTACACTGGTTAAGATTTTTTATTTATCAGATTAGATAAACGCAAGTTGCATATTCCAAGAGAACTGAAATCACTTCAGCTCTTTTAATTTGAATATAATTAAAATACCTTCAACCCCTTTCGAGGAATCTGCGTTTTTTTTTTCGAACTTACTACACTGTCGACTTGGCAAGGCCTCTACATTTTCACCGGACTACTAAGGGGAGCGCTTAAGGCATTCATTATATTTTATATAGGCAACCAACACAAGGGCGCACGGCGTGCCTTGGCTTGGACTGTCACCGAATATCCCGAGTCTAACTAAGTTAAGCTAAACAAAGCTAACTATTATTTCATCCATATATGAAGTCGTGAAACATACACGTGTACCAAGCATGTATGTTTCACGAACTTATACATGTATCTTGAATCTTTTTTTTTTATTAGCGTGGGGAAATCCATCATGGACACACCACCCCCCCGGGGGAGAGAGTGGGTAGTGTGAGACTCTTACTCACTGAAACCCACGGTGTACCGACCGCCGCGTGGCTTGCTCAGCATAGGATCATGCAGTGCTATCACCAAGCTGCCCCAGCGGCCAGCCAGCAGAAGATGTCCGCCGGGCATCGTCCTAATAAGGGGGGCAAGCTAACTCCGTTCAAAAAGGGATAAAAAATCAAACCCAATCACTATGTGTACCTACATGTGTGTATGTACACGTGTGTGGGATGATCGGTGTTGTGTTGGCGAATCCTGCGTCTTTGATTACGACCCATACTTTGCTGTACTTGAAAGTAATTCCCAACTACATTCTACACGAAAACACTACAAAACAATCCGTTAGCAATTATTTAAATTTATCATATTTTTACCGTTTTCCATTGTATTGTGAATTGCGAAGACGCGTAAACCATTATGATAAATGGACTTATAGTTCAATAAATCCACCGGTGAAATCGGTGGCGAATGCTTTCACGGTTTATTGTATTTGTGTGGATTCACACAGAATATAATTTTTAACACTTAGTCATTTGAAATTCCGCGATGCAACGTAGTGAAATGAGAATAATATTGTTTCATTGTATATATGATTTTTATTCGTTTTTTAATGTATTCATACCTTTTTATTATATTTGTACGAGATATTTTTAAAATCTTTCATGCGTATTTGCATAAACTTTGTATGAAATGAAAATATTGATATCCAGAAAAAATATACCTGTTAACTAAATATACATATGTAGTTTGTCAGTTGTTCATCAAAATTGAAAATTGGAAAGAGATGGTCTTGCAAGAGAACTTTTCTATGTTCTATTAATGTATATCTATTGGTTAATGCTAAACTAATCATAATTACGTACCCGATGCGCCGTGTTACAAAAGACGTCCGCGATATATTTTTACAGATCCTCCCGACAAAATAACGGCAGCTAACTTCCAGTACCCTTCCGTCCCTCGAAACAGAGCGTGTGCGCGCCCACGTCCGCGTAATCACAGATCACGCCGCCGCGGCTTGACTGTGAATTTTGCTCCAGTACACTCATCTGGGCCCCCCTCGGCAGCGGCTCAAGCCGAGGTCCGATCCTCCGGAATGGAGCCCTCGAGCACGTTGCTTGCGCGACAACAGTGACGCTGAATTAATTTTCAAACACTAGTTTTTGACACACAACACCGATCACCCCACACACGTGCGCATACACACATGTAGGTACACATAGTGGTTGGGTTGTTTTTTTTTTATTTTTATTTTGAACCCTTTTCTCGAACAGAGTTAGCTTATACTAACTTGGTGGTCAGATTCAAGATACATGTATGAGTTCCTGAAACATACATGCTTAGTACACGTGTATGTTTCACGAATTTATATATGTATGAAATAATAGTTAGCCTAAGCTTAGTTAGACTCGGGATATTCGGTAACAGTCCAAGCCGAGGCGCGCCGTGCGCCCTTGTGCTGGTTGCCTACATAAAATCGGGTGAGTGCCTTAAGCGCTCCCCTTGGAGGTCCGGTGAAACTGTGGATG
This sequence comes from Antheraea assamensis, assembly GCA_035772565.1. Lineage (NCBI taxonomy): Eukaryota > Metazoa > Arthropoda > Insecta > Lepidoptera > Saturniidae > Antheraea > Antheraea assamensis. Next base: position 3,455,595 of record JAQQSE010000076.1, read on the forward strand.
CCTTGCCGGGTTGACAGTGTAGTCAGTTCGAAAAAAAAAAATAAATAATCATAATTAATTGATATATGTGTCCATATATTACAAACTTATGTAATTTTACTCAACGAATATTACCTCCTAAAAAGAAGTAGGAACCTCGAATCGACTTGGTGACAGGTGTAACCAACACAATAATATTATATTAACATACTAAATTGTAAAGTTGTTACCAAATATGCGAATTTCTAAACAAAATTGAATGTGTCTCGTGTGAAGTGTGCAAGTAATTTTCCTTAGATGTTCACTTCTCGAGCGCTCACCGCAGCCGCAGTCCAAAAAGTAATTAATTTATACTTAACACAGACAATGACACCCGCCGCCGCAGCCGCACCACGCCGCCGCTCCGTTTCGCTCCAAATGTTCCTGCGACCTATCGGGTACCTACTTTGTGTTTCTCATGACAAAATTAACTTTCATTATCTACGAGTCCTTTTGAACATATCTTTTGTTCCTATTGGCGTTGAACCTTCTCGTTTTAGTTTCATTCATTATCATTATGTAGTTAGGCTTAAGTGTGTATAAAATTTATTATAATATGTAAGTACATAATAAGGTTTTCTATTAATTTAGTCATATTGAATAGTATAATAAACAATAGTAATATTTCGAAATGTGTTTATTAAGTAGTTCAATATCATTAATGTCAGTATTGATATTTCTTTATTACTGTTATATTTATTTATATTATTACTTGGTTTTACCCGCAGCTTCCTTCGCGTCAATGTAGATCTGACCTTATCCCTCGAGTTCTTTCTATATTAGGTTATTAGGGGTCTGCGAATAATGCTCGAATCGAATATTGATGTTCTATTCTAATTTCGAATCGAATATTTTCAAAATAATACATAATTATTAAGCTAATAATTATAGGAAAAGATACAACATGTTTCACTAATTTAATAATTCAAATAATTAAAAAAAAATTGCTAACATTATTATTGTTATTTAAAATCAAGAATTATTCGAAAAGTTCAAATAGTTCGAATTGTCCGAATACTTCGATTCGAAATTCGACCGAATAATTCGGTTCGATTCGCTGTCGAAAAATTCGTAAATTCGAATATTTACACACCCCTAATAGTTATGTATGTTCGTAAAAATATGTTAAATGTGTAAAATATGATAAAAAGATAAACAAGATCGAGTTGCTCGCCGGTCCTTCTCGATGACTGGATTGTTTACCAGACCGGTGGTAGTTTTGACGTTCATAAGTGCCTTCTCAGGGCCTAAATTAAATAAAGTATTTTTTATTTTTTGATTCTGGAGAAATGGTACTCTGTGTCCATTGTGATCGGTTGTATAGTAGATTCTGAAAGAGTAACATGCAAACAATCTGAGAGTCGTGTCGTATTCACAATATTAGTTAAGATTTTATTTATTTAAGGTCCACATAACTAAGTTTGATGATCAAAAATTGATATAAACTCTGCTAAATGTAAACACAACATGCACAAAATAAGACAATAAGAAGCTGTTTCACAGTACTAAAACTAAAAAAAAGGAAAATTAAAATAAATTAAACATGTAAATAAATTCTTTTTCTAGTTGAGGCCAAAGAGATACAAAAGAAAATATCGAATTTAAAACGTAAGTTATTACAAAAAGAAAGCATGCAGTATAAAGGGCAATGTTGGCCTATATTAGTTGTTGCTAGTGGTAAATTAAAAGTTTGTCGATTAATTAAGCGGCTACCTATACGTGGGACACTAAAGAGTATTTTTTGAAGAAAATCTGGAGAATCTATATAACCGTGTAATAATTTGAATATAAACATCATATCAGTCATCTTCCTACGAGTCTGTGACGGTTTCATTTTATAATAGACTAAACGTTTGGAGTATGAGCTTAAGCTATTGTCGTGGCATTTGTTGTCGTGAAAGGAAAGGTAATATAAGAATCTTTTTTGTACTCGTTCAATTCTATCTATATGAACACGATAACAGGGATTCCATACTGGACTACAGTACTCAAGGGTACTACGAACTATTGAATTATAAATTGTAATAGATAATGTCGGCTGTCGAAATATTTTTAATTACCTGAAAATAAAACCTGAGAGTAGGGATGACTTTTGAATAATGTTATTTATATGTGGTCGAAAAGATAGTGCAGAATTCATAGTAACTCCTAAATCACGGATTGTGGAGACTTCCGTTAGAAAATAAAAAGAAGAGAAGTCGTTTTTATAAAGAAATAAAACTTGTTTGTTGGAAGAAATCTCTTGAACTACTGATTCGATTGTAAACATTTTTTCACGGATGTAATAAGTCTATATTAATTATTTAGTATAGGCTATTTCTTGTTACATTTTTTATTGTAATTGACGTGAAGCCGCAAATGCATAATAGTATTTCTTCTAACAGTAAATTTAGTGTTAAAAACTGAGCTTTTCATATAGCCGATCCTTATAATTATTAAAACTTAGCTTTTGTCCGCAACAACTGTTCGCTTTAATGTAGATTTTTGATCTAATGAAGGCGTGAAAGCGTAACAAACAAACAAGTAAGCTCACCTTCGTATTTGTAATATTAGTTAGGATTGTGTTTAGTACTCTAGAAGAGTATTCTAGAAATATGAAAATGTAAAAAATCATAAACAAGAATGCTTATCCTTTTTGGAACAATTTTGAATTTGTAAATTGATTTGTGTTATTAGGAAAATTGTGTATAAAAAATATTATGGAAATCTTTTTTTTATTTATTACTTATTTTGAATTACTTTCACGAGTGTCCTATATGGTATGAATCTAGTGAAATTCGAATGAAACGAAATAACTCAGCTAATAACAATGAATTTATCTCTTTGTTTCAGAAATTTCTTGGGCGGCCGAACTAAACGATTTTCGTGATTAATTGGAAACAACGATGGTTGTACATCTGAGCGATGAGATGCGAGGGCAGTGCTCCGGCGGCCATTGTCGTTGGCCACCGGTGTGTGGCGGGCAGCGAACCACGAAATCGGTCCCAGACGCACCACGCGGCGCCGAGGCTTCTCAGCTCCAGTCACATTCAAAACATCACTTCCTTTAGCGGATTCAGTCGAGTGTATTATTTTTTATTTATATTCTGTACATATTTATGGAATAGAATATAACAATAAACTTTATATAAGACATTTATATAAGATTTTCGTTAAATATTATTGTATAAATAAAATGATAAAGATCTGCCATTATGCGCAAATCACGCATAAACTACTGGATATATTTCGATAAAATTTCTTTAGATCATATAACGATATCGATATTGGATATAAGGTTGTTAAAGAAAGTGTGTTTTAAGAAATTAAGATTTGAATCTTTTTTTACAACGCCTCATATTTTTTCGTCCATCTATCGCATTTCACATTACAGCCAACCGCGGAGTAGGGGTAAAGTGATAGGTGCTCGGTAAAGCAGTCAAGGCCAATATGGCTGCGCCCATGGCTCAATTGAAAATTATTCAATCATTTAAAGAAATGTGCTCAGTTTTTAAAATGCATCTATCATCTGAAGGAATCTGAATCTATTTATTATGTATTCTGTACTCTAATACGCAAATTGAAATTAAAATGTATATTTGGATATCTTGTCTATTATTGATTTCCCAATGTCATTCCCAATTTACAGTTATTAAGTTAAGATTAAAACGGTGATTTTCATTAAAACTAAATCATATTCCGAAAGTGTTCATTTAAATGCTTACGATCAGAATAAAAGTTTCACTTGTGTCGTGGTTTCAAAAATACACAATTTTTTTTTATAAATAGGTACTAAAAAAGATTAAAGAAATTTTATAAGCAAAGTGTATTTTTGCTTTCAATTCGTATATGTTTTTTCTTTTGTACATGAACTACTTTGTTAAGATAATAAGGCAAACGTGGACAATGTCGCGGGTATCAATTAGTAAAATAATAAAACTATTACACAACCCATATTCTTGTACATATGTACTGCATGAATTACATGAATGCATTATAATTAGTTCGTCTTTACAAGTTAACTACATAAAGTTTGAATTTTTGAAATTCTCTTCTCAACATTATTGTATGAAATGCTTCCTCTTAGCGGTCTCTCCCCAGGAAAGCAATATTTTTCGTATCAAATTCAAAAAGGACGACTTATTGGAAACATTTATTCTCGGATCAACTACATACTCCTTCTGCGAGCGTTCAGTAAAAAGTAAAGGGGATCATAACAGAATTTATTTTATAAAGAATTTATTTTATGGGTAGTAGTAACATGTGAGTCGATCGGCGGCGCTGAAGGAGGGCTTAGAAATTTCTTTTTGAGGGTGACCATCAAAAACTTACCGTTCGCAACAGAAAGTTCACGTAGCATAAAGGAAGTTTTATGGGCCGATAAAGACCTTTTCGAGGGTCTCCGGTAAAGGAGAGCGACTCCATACTTTCATGTTAGCACTATCGAGCTTTGCAATTGATCGTAAAAATCAAACGAGATGTGTAATATTATACGCATTTTGACTTACCTAAGTTAAGTTATGCTTGATAGTTACAATATATTTTTTAGCAATACTACGTGGTGCGACATTAATAGTGCTTTTGTATAAGGCGTTGTAGTTTCTCATTTTGTTTTAGACGTATAAAATAATAATAGGTAGTCAGAGTATATATACTTGTATAGCTTTAAATACAGAAACATAATTAGCGAATATACTTTTATTGTATGTATTAAGTCTTTTATGTCTTTATTTGTTTTATTGATAATCCATATCTAAGATAAATAAGATAGAGAGATAAGAGAATAAGAAGTAAGATAAACTTTATAGTAAATAACTAGTTTTAAATTGAATTTTAATAATTATTAAAGATAATTATTTGTTTAGTATTAATCACTAATAAATATATTATAGTATTTTGTTAAATATGTACTACAGTTCATGTAAATGTCGGCATAAATAATTATTTTGCACAATTAATGAGCATATAAACTCATACAACATATGAAGTAAAAGTAAACTTATACAGTATATGAGTTTACTGTAGCTTCCGTATTTTAGTGAAAACATATTTAATATTTTCGAGCTGGTTTATAGCAATTTGCGTAACGCACGATGTAATACAATTAATTTCGTTGATTTTAAAATCACACAGTGAAAAACTATGAATGCTCCCGGAAATTTACCTTTCAGCAGCGACCTGCTTGGGCAAATTTATTTTAGAATACCTACTCGTCCAGTAAGCGTGCACCCATTACTTAGTATACTAGCAGTTAATAATAACGTTTCAAAAAACAGTCCGCTGTTTCGAATGTACAATTAATATAATAAATTTTGTGTTCACCAAGACATATTTCACTATAGTCTAAGAAATTGTAAGAGGTTTGTATCTGATTCATAGATATCAATTTACACGTATATATATATATATATATATATATCTAAATATATCTAAATTGACTCTGTGATTACTGTGAAACAAATAAATTAGACCTTAACATAAATAAATGTAACTCTGTAATCTTCACAAGTAAACTGCGACAAATGTATTACAGTTATACCTTAAAACATTCACGAATTCAACGTGTCCATTATGTGAAAGACCTGGGGGTAATGATGGACTCCAAGTTACTTTACAATTATCATTATGATTTCCTTCATCGAAAAACCATCAAAATGTTGGGATTTATTCTCAGAGTCGTAAAGCCATTTAGTAAAATTCTACCACTCAATATTCTAGACTTCTCTTACGTAAGAAACAGCTTAGAATATGCCTCGTCAATATGGTCTCCAGCTTTTGTTACACATTACAACAGGTTGGAAAATGTACAACATAAGTTTATGAAATTTCTCAATTTTAAAAGTAAGAAGGAATCGAGTGATTACAAGAACAACTTAGAGTTTTATAACATGTTATAACTAAAATACCGCCGAATTATGAACGATATGAAATTTCTATACGATCTTATTAACTCACTTATAGATAGCCCAGAACTTTTAAGCAAATTAAATTTTAGAATACCTAGTAAAAACATTACAAACTCTACTTTGTTTGCAATTCCTGCCGTAAAGCATACCTATGCTATGCTCAAAATTCCATTATTGATCGATGCACAACAGGGTACAATAGATACTTCAATGACATTGATATTTTCCACCTAAGTCTGAATCAGTTTCTGAAGTCGGTTCGCACAAAGTTAGACTCAGGTCTCATGCAGGAAAAATAAAAACAATCAGATAAAACCACAACACACACACACACACATACACACGCACACGCACACGCACACGCACACGCACACGCACACGCACACGCACACGCACACGCACACGCACACGCACACGCACACGCACACGCACACGCGCACGCACACGCACACGCACACGCAACATACATGCGCCCATGTGCACGCGTAAAGTTAATTATTGCACAATATTACAAACAACTTCATAGACTTAATTTCTCGTTATGCGAAATGTAAAACGCATTACTTCATAATTGGCACTCTGTAATTATATCAATAAGTTTTTAAAATACCATGATTGTGCTATGAAGTTCTTATAAAAATAAAATAAATACATAATACATACATAAATACAAAATATGTAGTGATAGTATAATATTTATATATAATAGTATTGTTGTCAAATGTAACTTACTGTCAATCTGTAGTCTGTAATTGTACCTTATTGTAAAAATTAAAAAAATAAAATAAATTTCATTGAAATTGATAATCAATTAATATTTATCTTTTTGTATTACTGTAAGTTTCATGTTGAAAATACTTTTTATTTCATTAAATTCATTCTCCATTATGAATTGTCTAAGACGGGAGCGAATGGGACATAATCTATAATAGGTAATGAGATAGTGACGGATATTTACAGACCAAATTTACGAAGCTAATTTGAATGAGATTTAATTATCAAGTTAATAATTGAATTAAGTTCTGAAAACGAGACATGACATTTTGATCAACTATATATTTTGTCCGTCGCAGATGGGGTTGAAGTCAATATTACTACTGTTTCTAGCCAAATGTTGACTGGTAGCTAAACGAAACATTCACAATAACATATGTTTTGTAATATACACAATGTCATGTGTATATGTATCAAAGAACGATTGACTAACTATCTAACATATAACGCACAACCTAAACTACTAGAGCTACAGCCATGAATGTTTGCATGCGGGTTCCTATTATACTGTAATGTTTGTATGAAAATCCGTCATCCGTTCATCACTCAGTTCTTTCTTTTATATATGTAGGTATAAAATAAAGAGTCGGAAATAATTACTGCGTAGAAAACGCATGGGAAGTCGTGAGAAATTGCTAGTAACTTATATTCATTTTAAAATAGTATCTATATAATATTTTAAACTCGACCGTGTCTATTGATTTCTACTTAACTTCAGGATAAATAGGTCATTATAAGCTGGCAACACTGTGTTTACGAGAGAACAGTTGACGGGCGAAGGGCAATATTGCGCTTTGTGCCGCCTCGTACAATAATGGGGTGATTAATGGCTCAAGCGATACACCAAGCAAGTTCTTTGTTGTTTACCAAATATTTGATCCGGCGTCGAACGTCGCAATCCGTTCCTTTGATATCATTTATAGCGGTGATTTTAGTTGTCCAAGCGAAGATCTTGCCGGGAATCAAGTAGAATGATGTTAATAGTCTCCTGAATATCAATAAGAGACCCGGCTTTTCGTTAACGACTGTATATAGAAGTCTTTACGTAAAATTTGATCTTTATCATAAATTAACTGTATTATATGAATAATGTCTGTTTAAAATTAGATTTATCCACATTTTTCTTATATTATCCTTTGCAGAGTATTTTTTTTATCCATCATAAACATAATAAATATTCGTTATGAATTATTTTTTTTTACTTTTTGTCTATGTATTACAATAATACATTTTACTTTATTTCGAATGTATTTGCCCCTATAATTTTACTACATCATTAGCGCTAGAGATATTTGAATGTATTTGTTGGTACGATAATAATTAAGCGTAATCCACATTACCTTTAACTTCCAAACCCCTATGTACATCAGATTATATATATAGCGGCGGAAGGTGTCTGCTGGGTGTCGTCCTAATAATAGGGGGCAAGCTGGGCACGCACCAGCCACCTCCTTTTCTTTAGCCGAATTTGTGCATTGTGGAGATAAGCCCTCCGGCCTATTCTCCCAGGTTCGGTTACTCTTCGTTGTCGGAAAAGATCAGTAAGAGAATTCTCTTCGTTGACCGTTTCCGCCGCCTCCTTCTGCGAGATGATCTCCTCGCAGAAGGAGGTCACTGCATTCTATCTTATTTCGCTGCTGAGCATGGCCGCGACCACGCTCGGCAAAAGATATTCAATTCTCGTTAACCATATGCAACTTACACTCAGAATCTCACACGTATGTACTTACATGCATATATCGTTTTATTATTATTATATATATTTTTTAACTGAGTATATTGTTTATCAGTGTTAATCTTAAAAGTAACAGTTTAGATATCATTTATACATAGTTTTATTAGGGATGCATAGTATGATTTTTTATTTGTGTGATTGAAATCTCTTTTGAGTAAACCAATATGTTAATAACTATGTATGTAAAATAGAATTAAGCGCTGTTTATTTCTTTAAATAAATAATTACTATACTGTACTAACCAATATGTCATGCAATATACAAGACTATAAATTAATATTTGAGAACTTCGATTTACTTTGCGGCTTAAATTATATATTCGCAGTGTTGGTGATAATTGAAGGAAATGCTACCCACATTACATACACCTGTTGGCGTAATCTATCCTGAAAAATATTCAGTGGTCACTCTGAGTGAGTTACATGTAGGAGCAGAAGAAATGGATACTTATATGATGTTAAATAAATTTAAAACGTATAATCTTATGAAACCTAGCGCCACGTTTTACAAGTAATTTACACTGTTTAATCTACTCGTATATAGTAGTCAAATTTATAAAATTTAAATCTATTATTTTACATTATCTTAACGAAAATAACTTCTCAATTCCCCTTTGTTAATAGGAATTTTCACGATGAATAAAATAAATTGAAGATAACACTCAAGGACTACTTAAATATAGTTCAAGACAATCTACAATATACAATTTAATAACTTAGGCTCCGAGAATATTTTATAGTCAGACACTTCAAGGTTTTAATGAAAAAAAGTGAGAATCTTAAAAATTTGCCGATTGAAGCATAAAATTCGGTAATTCATTCTTCGTAACGTTTGCCTATTGTATAAATAAAGAATTGTTTTCAATTTAGCTCATAACGTTTTTGTGTAACCGGCATCTACCCTTACATTGGTGTTTAAAAATTCCACCTGTATATTGTATGTATGTCCCGTTTGAATTTAAATTTACTTTTAAAGATAAGAAAAGTTGTTATTTATCTTTACTTCTTAAAAAAAATAAAAATCTTTCAAAATCGATGTATTATTATCGCGTAGGCTTTGATTATAAATTTGTTATTGTCTGAATGAAATAAGATTCTATCAACAAATTTATATTTCGGAAGGGCTAAATCATATATACAATTTGCTTTGTTAAAGTATATTTCGCACCCTTAATAAAGTAAGGGCAGATATCGAATTTTTAGGTATTTTAGTTTTTACAATAGAAGTGCTCGTTATAAATAGCTCTACACTACAAGGTGTATCTCACAGAAAGAGTAAATTTTCATGGCTAAGACGTTGTATATCAGGGAGTTAGGGCTAATTTTGTAAAAAAATTGTGATCGTCGATTGTTTTTTCCCGTTTCGCAAAAAACTACTTTTCTAAGTCAGACCTTTACTTTAATAAGAGCGCGTTTTGTTCGCCATTCATGTTTTGAGGTAATTGGGGTAATTTTTGCATGACATGTATGTGGTTTCTAAGAAAGGATCAAAGTAATATTAACAAGGTTTTCAAAAAATAATATATATATATATATTGTATCCGTTCTGTGTTCCGTCAGTTTTAGTATTATTAAACTAGGAACATGAATAGCAAGCACAGCTATATTTTACATGAAAAAAATTTGAAACTCTTGACATATTTATATCAAGATAGTCAAGATAATCAAGATGGAGTAAGTTTACGTTGGGATTGGTAAAATAAAAAAAAAACAAAATGAAAAATACTTTATTCAATTTAGGCCCTAAGGAGGCGGTTATGAACGTCAAAATTACCACCGGCTCGGAAAACATCCCAGTCATCGAGAAGAACCGGCAAGAAACTTGATCGAGTTTATCTTTTTAACACACATAGATGTATATTTAAAATACATTACATATTACAATCTTTTTTAGCGGATGCACTGAGAGGGATCAATTCCAGACATCACTATCGATCACATATTGATTCACTTTATAATAGCCCTTAGACACCAACACCCGCTTTACATGGCGTTTAAACTAATAGGTCTGGCAAATCGGTAATATATTTGGGAATTTAACAAAAAAATCCTGTACAATCAGAATATGATTGGTTATTAATTAATATTTGATAAACATCGACGATTCGAGTATAATTAATGGATAAATGTTGAAACGTATCGAATCAATTTGTCATGTAATTTTTTCTCCATTAAAATATACTATTAGGTACAGTCCTTTCCAAACAATTTAGCCCTCTGAATATAGCTGAGTAGAACACAAATTTAGGTATTATATTATATGTATAACATGGAGACAACTTAAGGGTAAATAAATGCCAATTTTAGATTTTTTAAATAATATTTAAGTTTTGTTTTGTATTAAACTCTTGACGACGTTATGCAAAAGCCCAAACTTACGGCAATATTCAGAGTGGCTAAAAAGATTCAGGAGGACTTTACTTGAATACAAACAAATCACAGCAATCTGTCTTTTTTTTAATGCGGTTAATATATTTTTGAGTCCTGTTACCTATTTGTGTATTTTCTATTGTATTCTATTACAAGAAAAAAACTATGTAGTAAATATTGAATGAACAAAGATAAATATTACTATTGCTTTAATTAAACACAAATGGTTGTATTCGAACAAAAAGACGTTTATTTTAATTTCTTGGTCCTCTATACAATCAATTAAATTATTTTCGATTTATTTAGTTATTTAATTAATAAACATGTCTAGTCAAGGAACCCCCTTCAGAAATAAAATTACTTACCATAAAGTAAGCAATCAAATCAAAAAGCTTTATTTAATCTACTAATTAAAGAATAGATATAAAATTTTGAAATATGAACTACATTAAAAAAATGAAATAAATAAAACAATAATATTTTAAACCTTTAGTATTGAAGTTATACAATCCACAGCGCACTGTTATACCCCTGGTTTCCTCTTCTACTTCTGCTGATCAAGCCTGCCTCCATTCCTTCCTATTTCAAGCCAGCATGCATGATTATTCACTTCACACACCCAGTTAGTCTCTGTTCCCCATTCGTGCCGGTGGTATTATTTTCTATATACTATTTTTAATTAAAGTTGTTCTTAGTGGTAATTTTTTTTAAGCTATTTACTAGTCCCCGTAACAGCGTGATTCGAGCTCAGATACTCGGATGCCCACGCACACACACTCTTATACAATAGAAAGAGAGAGATAAAAGTGGCATAAAGGGGGTATAACGTTTTTTCTTACGTGACGATTTGTATCAGTCAACTCGTACCGTAAGCCACATTAAGGACCTTCGTTTCATAAATGTGACAATTTCAATACTTTAAGAGTTATATATAATAATAAAGTCATTTTCACTTCCCATCCACTTTCTGTAGACGTAACAACGAATAATGTACCGACTAACTTGCAGTAGTTTGTTTACGTCATGGTATAAAATTGATTGGTGTTGTTTCAATTAACCTGTTATTAATCAAATGAAATAACTTTCATGTAAAGCGTAGCGTGTGGATTTGTCATTATGAAATGAGTGTAACTTATTGTTCTTTTTGAAAACAAACTGCCAATATACATATTCTTTTTCCTTATAACACTACCGTAGCATTCAATGCTTTGAATGTTTTTATAGTAAATACTTTACAAGCTTAACTATATATAACCACTAGTACGTGCTATAAAACACATGTGACTTTTATTTTTATTATTGGATATGTTCTTATATCATAAATGAATCTTAAATGATTAAACTGTTGTTATAATAATACAAAGTTAATTCGAGTGTCTGACTTTTTGCTTGGGGTAATTTAGGAAATGACTAAAACGACAAGACTTTTATATGTAGATAGAGGCATTTTTCAAAGTATTATATAAGCTAAATTTCATTGCGCTTTCCCGTTGAAGTTAATCAGTAATGATTTAACACAACGTTTAACTAAACTTTTTAACACAAGTCACTTAAAATTTATAAAAGTTATAGGAGCATATATAGTTCACGTCATAGTTCCTAAACCACAACAAACTATTTTCACGAAAGCGAAGCCGCGGGCATCAAACAAGTCGTTATATAAAGTTACAATTCTAACCAATTATCCTGATTTATTCGTTCAGCAAAGTTAGTATTCCACTATTAGCCCAAGTCAAGACTTGTGTAATGGTCCGAAAGGTTTGCCTTTACAGTTCCAGCTTCTGTTTACAGTGTGTATCTAAACGTGACGCGATGTGGTTACTAAGTAGATTTTCAAACTTTAACATCAATTGGGTTTAGTGCCAGTCTCTGACTTAGATTTTCCTTGATTAAAATTCAATAATATTATACGTCGTCAAGGTCTATCGCGGATTAAAGTTTATTTTACTAATATTGGTTTACATAAACAGGTAGAGTGTTCGGACACTACGTCATTTGATGTAGGTTCGAATTGTTGCGAACAAGCTGGAGTTTTCGGTGAAAGAAAACATTCTAATAAAACCATAGTAGGTGATAGGGCTTTTTTTAAGTACGTCTGGCTAGCTCCCATCCACGGGTTGACAATGTATAGTATATATTTATAATTATGTGTTAATTATTTTGTTTGGACTCTCATATCCTTTATGTTACATTTTTTTATCTTATTACTTGTTAGATAATCGCCAATGAATGATCATTTTAATATGAAATAATTAAATGCACAGTTTCGCAGAGTACTTCTGTTTCTACTTAATTTTGTTAATAATTAAGTGAAGTTTTGAATAACAATGTATTTCAAAGTTCAAACATCAATCTATTTAATATATTTTTCAGTTTCATTGATTTCTAATTTGAATCTAAAATAGTAGTATTATAATATGTATACGTGGCACGTAACGTGTTAAATACCACTAGTACACTAGTATAGGTATAATTTCCAAATTAAAGGTTTGTTACTGTTTTACATTGCTTTATAACTAAAGTGTAAAATCTACAACAATTTTTTAAATGAACGCTAGTTGGGACGCTTTTGTTCTATTATATGCGAGTGTTCAATAAATTAATTAATCAATCGCTCTGATCAAAAACTAATAATATGAAAACAAAAGTAGGTAGCTGGAGTTAAAAGCAATTGTTAGTCGGCTTATTACTATATTTGATAGAACCTTGGAAATCCTTGGTTTTAGTTAAAGAGATTTGCTGTTACGAAATTGGTAAGGTCATAGTTTGTACGTATAATGTAATTATTATAACCACTAATTAATTAAAACTGCAAACATTAATTCGAAGAACAGAGTTTATTCTATAAAATTTCCTTTGATTGGTTTTTTGAAAGAACGGCTAATATCATTCACAAAGTTCTACAAATTAAAAATAGACAAATTTTATTGTATAAAAGATGTTTATTGTATTCCTGAGTGTATTATTGTGCACGTGTGATCTTCTAGGTGGTAGAGCTACGCTGGGTCGGCTCGCCCTGGGTAGTACCACCCTCTCACAGAAAGCCGACGTGAAGTAACAGTGCTTGCACTGTTGCGTTTCGTTCGGTCAGTGAGAGCGCCGGAGGCCCACATATATTAAAAGGCCGGCAACGCACTTTCGACTCCCCTGGTGTTGCTAGTGTCTATAGACGGCGGTGATCACTTACCATCAGGAGACCCACCTGTTCGTTTGCCCCCTATAATATATATATATATATATATATATATATATATATAAATAAAAAAAACATTAATAATATTTATAATTGAAAATAAGAATTTGATATCGTATTTTTATTTATCACAAAGACAAGCAGCTATCGGGGCACTTGTTGCTGTTAATTAATTAGAATACAAGTTAACAAAAAGTGCAATAAACTTCATTAAGGAAGCTTAATTTCCGGCTCGGCCAGAATGAGGCTGACATTAATCAAGCGAGATCGCTCTCGGCTGCCGCGAATTTCATTACTGATTCCGCACAATCAAACGTCTGATTGAATATTAAAACTATCTCTTAAAGAAACGATTAGAGGATTATCAAGCGGTTCGTCTGGTGTAATATCCTAAGATTACATGTATTAGAAAGAAGTTTGTCATTATTTTTAAGGCTTTTGTTGTTTAATTTATTGGATACAGTAATTCCACATGCTATCTATATACTCCAAAACAAATAGCAAAATGACTATAATGTAAATTTGGGAATATAATAGCATATTTTTAAATAGAGTTAACTACATACATTTCATCTTCTGCTTAAATACAACAAGTTCTGTTTGTCCACAATATTCCTATATGTTTTTGTTGAGTGAAAGTACATAAAATATTCTACAGCTATTGATTTGTGAATATGAAACCTATAATTTTCCAAGTGAAATGCTTGTCTATCATATGTCTACTATAGCTATTTTTACACTGAGATGTACTTATTTGTAATCATTTAAATAATCGGAGGTGATTAAATTAAATAGTAAGTCAGCTAGAATTATAACTAGCATTCTGGGCACTTGAAACCTTCACGCCAGTTCCGGATATACAACTCTTAACAGTTGCCACAGTAACACAAGCTCTCGAACCGTTGTTAGCGATATTGAAATAATAAACGGCGCCTGTTACTAATAATGAAAATCCTATATTTTGTTTTTTAATTTGCTTTCAGAAGATAAAAGCTTTCATCTTGGTGCGTGTATTGGCGTTTTAATAGTAATTTTTATTTAACAAAGTTCTTTATTGCATTGTATTTTTCATATGTAACATTCTTTGCATAATTTAATATGAAACAAAAACTACTAGTTCATTCTTTCACCGACCGACAACGTAGCGTGACATGACCGGACCGACAACGAATTCCCGATAATATGTACACAATACTTTCGAGTGGGTATATTTGTACCCGTTATGTATTTTTTTTTCTTACGTGAAATGTATATAGTAAAAGAGACAATAAGATCTACAAGAGGAAATCAGACTAAAATAGGTCGAACACTTACAGACACAAATATTTCACACAAAATCCTTAGCAATAGAGTGGTACTAAACTGGAACCGATTACCTGTATGAAATATTATCTGCTAATTCAGTAGATCGTTTTAAAAACCGACTTGACAACTGGTTATGAACAAATAAACTAACTTTAATAAATGAACATCTATACTGATAAAAAATTCGACACGGTGTAATATGGACATGGATCTATCAATAATTATACTGCTCGTGCATTAACAAATAAATAAATAACTAATATCATAAATAAGAATGTGAGTTTGTTTCGTTTTCAAGGCTTAACTACTCAACCGATCGTCGTGATATTTTGTTGTCATGGGGACAGAAAAATACATATGGTTCCGTTCTTCCAGCAAAAAAGTATTGTTCACTAGAGATAGGTCAAATCTACGTTAACGCGAGCGAAGTCGCTGCAAAAGCTAGTACGTTCATAATATAGATCGCTGTCATCGGTCGAGCCATTTACGCAAAGTGTCGCAAGAGAACGTTGTGATGATAATTTCGCTGTCGACTTTTACTGTTATCCCCATTACTTATTCAATCAAGTAGTTGTTAACATAACAATGTATGTACTAAAACCTGACTAGAGAATATATCTTAGCTTAAAGACACGTAAATCAAGTACCTGGTTTCGTATAACTGTGTGTTGAAATATGTAAAACTATTGCAATTGGATGAACGACTTTGGAACGACTTTCCTAATTTCCTTTCTGGGTATTTAATTGCTTGTAAATATATACAGCGTAGTACTGATATTTTATTATTTTAAATTTATTCATGCATTTATACTTTTCTGGTATCCTCACAATCCGTTTGTATTACGGAATTGTTTATCCTATAACAATGGATATTTGTTTTAAATTCCTCTTGTTGATTTTATGTAGCAGCTGCCATCATTGTAAAAAGATTGCGGCTTACTGTGCAGTAAATTGACTTTCGACTTTGAAGTGTCGATCAAAGTTATGGGATGAAGTCTAAGCCAGTTTGCGATCCCGAAGTTTCCTCGTTTGCATCACTTAAGGCGTGGAAAGGCTTTAAGATCCGTGATTAGCTTGCTCTTCTCAAATAGTTATCCGAGTGAACCTTTGATTATAATGAAACCTTCTATTACATACTTCGTGTAGATTTACATCTTGAATTGTGAACGTTTTTTAACTCTTGTGTTCTTTACTAGCTTATGATTTTTATTTCGTACTGCAATAATAATTTATTCTGCAAAGAATTTATATGATTAATATTTACAAGATAAAATGTCATCGATGGCGCCATTTTAAGCTCACGTTGACGCGTGTACTAGTCGTAGACTAGCTCGTCGTAGTCTATTCGCATTATGCAAAGAAGAGTCTAGTCGTCTAGTCGTAGAATAAGTAGAGTATTAATTTGCCTGATAACACCTCAGTCCGAAGCATTCTTGAATAGAGATCTACGATATGGTCGCCTCACTATTCCACTCATACAGAGCTCATCGAATCAGTTCAAGCTCGTGTTGCTAGACATTTGAGTATAAGATTGGTGTTCGTAAGTTCATCACGTATTACAATAATATACTGAAATATTTTAACATCATTACTCTAAAAATGAGACGAAACTTATCTGACTTATTAATACTCCACAAAATTGTAAACAGTTTCATAGATGAATATCTTATTAACAACTTCCACTTCAGACCTAATTGCCAGGCGTTACGTAATCCACATATTTTTGCCATTTTAACTGCCAGACTTAACACTGTATATAGTAGCACTCTAGTACGATTGGCTAGATCATGTAATGAAATATCATGCATAAATATTACACAATAAATACAATACCATATAAGCACTCCTTACTCAAAAACTAAATATAACCGTGTACCTGTACATGATACATTACTTTCGAATTACTATGTGTTTAGCATGTATTTAGAATTATATTGTCTTTTCGATTGAACGTTTCCTCTATGTATAAATGTCATGCATGCGTATGATCATAATAATTACACTGTAATGGTATGTTGGAATTAAGAATGTGTAATTTTACTTATATATAATATTTATGATGGTATGTTATATATACAAAATAAATATATAATGGTATATATTTCGATTTACTAAATATATAATTTAATCATTTTTCCCATATATTTTTGCCATATGAAATGCTAATTGCTAAGGACCTGCTATTATAATTTAACGCAGGCGGTTACTTGCATAGGCGAAGAAGGGCAAGGTGGAAGGTTTAAATTTATTATGTGAAAAAGATAAAGGTATATAATATTTTAATTCGTTATTATAGACATCTTACACATTTAACGTAAATATAATTAATAATGTTACATATAAAATTTGTAATGACAACTGAAGTAAAAATATAGAAAATTTTATCTTGCCTTCTCCTAGCTATAACGTTATGTCTATTTATTGCTATAACAGTATTTTCACAGCCTTCAGACATGGAGGCATTTTCGTCAACAGCAGCTGGTATTTTTGTAATGTCGCTTCTAACATTTACATTTACGATACCTTGATCAACAGGTTCAAGAGGATCAACTTTTATTTTGTTTTACCGATAAATATTTCTAGTAAAAAGTTGTTAAAGGTTTTTGTTTGTTATCTGCAAGATTCAGAAAACCTAGCCAGAGAGCCATTGGGTGCTTAAACAAAAAATGTTTACATATCTCAGAGTACGTGGATAAAAAAGCGCCATCTCACATGATTTGGGTTTCGCAAGTAGTTTCCTTCAATCTTGGACACCATTTCATTTTTCTCTACCTTCCTTTTTATATAAACACTAGTTGGTACCTGCAACTCCGACTGTGTTCTTTTTAGCTATTTTATGTACAGAGGAAAAAAACAGCATAAAAAAGATTTGAAAGCAACTATATACTTTATTTACAACAATTTCTTTAGTTCTTTGTATTGCTTATAAATACCGTAGTTTATTAAAATCTTCGTAACACTGTACAAAAAGAAGATGACGTGATTTTTCTTTTGATAAAGACCAAGTTTTTACGAAGTAAAACTAAAAAAAAAATTGAAATTTATCCTGCGGTTATTGCGCGATGCACGCACAACGGTAGACCTCTATCATTTTATGTATATAGATAAAGATAATATATATAAATGATTCATTTGTCTCGCTAAAACTAGAAAATGGCTGGGCCGATTTGACTAAATTTTGATCTTGAAATATTTGTGGAAGTTCAGGGAAGATTTAAACGGTTAGAAAAAGAAATAATAAGTATTAGAAAATACAAAAAAAGTCAATTTCATTTTCAAATTCAAAATGTTCCTAGCTATAAAACATTTGATGTCTTTTGTCATTTTAGAAATAAAAAATTGTCATTCGTTTGTCAAATATTAATAGGTGCGTTTAGAAATTTGTCTGTTTCATAGCTGTAGTATGAGATCCGATCTCTTTGGTCTGTTTTGTTGGAATACAAAACAGTTCTGTTTAAAAAATAAAAATAGTTTTAAATTAATATAGTGCACAACCGTGTTGCATTTATAATGTAAATAAAAATGTTGTATTAAATTTTGACCGCATTTTACACAAATGTGTACAAGTGATACGAAGGTCACCGGGTCATCTAGTACCATATAAAAATGTAAATATTAAAAGTAACTAATTCAAATTTTCAGTAAAAAATATTATTTATTGTTATAATGAAAACATCTAAAAGAAAAACAATTTATAATTACTTTGACTTTCACATAGCCAATTACAATTTTAATCTGACTTATAGTTAAAGTTATATAAAAGTCATATTATCAAAAATGAATGAAAATTTACACAGAATGATCAAATTTCATTGGTAATAGATACTAGATAATATAAATTTCATGAATATAATTTATATATCTTTCAAATTCGAAATATTGTTACTGAAGTGTTTCTAAGTAATATCGACAGAACCTAAGCTCGCCTTTAAATATATTTTAAGGTTAAGTTAATTGGTATATTTTATTACAAACACAATCTTATTCTGAAATCACAACATGAACGCCTTGTGGTTAAAATTTCGTGGTTACAGACTAATGGCATTGTAAGTTATCTTAACTAACATTATAAAGCAGAGTGTGAGTTTCTTATTTGTTTGTTACGCTTTTACGCCTTGACTACTCCCCCAATCATTATGATATTTGGCATGTATGTTGTCAGGAAGAAAATAATATATATAAGCATAAATATACAATCTAGTTATTGCTCGCGGCCTCACTGGCGTCATAATATTAATATATATAATATGTACACAAAATAACATATCTTTCATTCAGAAGAAAGGGGTTCCAAGCTACATTGACGCCAGTGAGGCCGCGAGCAATAACTAGATAGTATATTTATGCTATAAAACATTACTCAACCTTCACCTATAAATCAGTCATGTTATAATGTTCTACAAGATAATTGACATATTATTGACCGAATTATGAAGCAATTATAAGTAATATCAATTAAAATATATATATTTAAATGCTACTCTTAACCTACTTCTGTTGCTCGATATTTGTTCACAATACGTCACCATGTCGGACGTAGGTAATTGTTTAAAATCGATTCAAGGAAAAATAATAATTCGAAGGTAGAATAGTAAATTTGACATAGCGTTGATTGTCTATAGATAATGGCTTCGTAATTATCGTGGTCTGTTACTATGTGTTCATTTAATTCTCTTAACATTTATTTATTTACATTATGTTTCATTGCCTGTTTGATTTTCAATTTTAACTTTAATTAAATGTATTAAGTAAAATAAATAGCAGTGTTATAAATAGCAATGACAATTATGTATATATAAAAATGCTGTTGTGATATTTTTTAACATTTGTGGTTATAAACTGTTGTTCGTTATTCTGCTGTAGGATAATTTGCTCGTTTATGTCGTGTGGTAATTTTTAATAATGACACGGTAATAAAATTAATAACGATTTTCACTCAGTATAGAGGAATAGTATTATTGTTATACAATGTTACGGCAAGTATCAATTAGTTTATTGGGTTTTATTTTGAAGATATCTCATGTCATAAATATTATATTGACGGATATTATTATACTGTAAACACTCTTTTTTCGCGGTTTCATTGTACGCGATAAATAAAAAAATGTAACGACTTTGTGTATTTGCAATTAAAATTTTAATTATTCGCTAATGCAAATCCGACTGTGTACCTGATGCATTTGTATAGTAGGTAAAAAATCAAATGAGTTACAAGATAGTGACAAGGAAATTCTCTGAATATAGCCGCTAGTTTGGGCTTGCGCGTAAAACAATCAAGAGCTTAATACAAAACAAAGTTAAAATATTATTATAGGAATCTAAAATTAGCACTTATTTATCGTTAAGTTGTTTCGATACTACACTTATAATAGAATACCTATTTATACCTAGATTTGTGTTGTTGACAAGTGGCGCTGGCACGTCACAAATTACTAAAGTACGGCGTGTTGCTAGATCCTATGATATTAGAACTAACCTACACCGTTAGCCTGGCAAGGCCGCTACAAAAAAAAACCTATGATATTAGCCGCGGTGGTACCTCCGTGGATATTAATAATCCACTCTATCAAATATGAATTTAACTGACTGGTTTCAATTTTTTTTTTGTTTCTGAAGCTGAAACTTATTTGAAGTAAAATAAATTAGACTTTAAGGTTGTTCTAATTTTAGGTTAGTCATAGTTAACTTTTGTGGGTTTAAAGATATGTATCCGTCATTAAATCGCCTTTTACAAGATGAACGACAATCAAAACTCACTAAATGATAAAATATATTTTTAAAGTGTTTTTTTTTTACATGGCCTCAATTTTTTATCCATGTATCGCATGTCGCATTACAGCCGGCAGTGAAGTAGGGGGATAATGAAAGGCGCTTGGCAGAGTAGCCAAGGCCAAAATAGCGGCGCCCATGTCTCAATTCGAAATAATTAAATTATATAAATAAATATTGTGGCAAGTTATTAGAAAGATAAAAAATTTGATATCAATACCCTAAATAATTTTCTGAAAACTTTCAGTTAAATGCATACAATCCAAAAATATATATAGCCACATAACTTTTTTATAAAATAATATACTAATAAATGACAGTGTTTTTCTCAATAAATTAATTTTATTTCCATGTGCTTTTATTTTATTTTGTAACCTTGAAACACACCCTTATATTTCTATACACAATACTATTTCGTATTTGCGACATAATGAAGGAACCTATTCCCTATGAACTTTATTGATCATTCAAATTCATAAACATTTGAAAGAACTTAGATAATTATGCTATGGTTAATAATGTATCAAGTTACGATTAATAGATAGCTTAATAATATCTGAGGTAGACAATTAATTCGATCAATCGAATTATCAGGCCGTGCTCTTGCATGTCTTGATTGTATAAAGTAGGTATATATTAATAATTATTACCTAGCTAGTTATTTAGAGCTATAATTAAAGGTACTCATTGTCTGGCTTAGTTGAAATATATTGGAAAATAATAAATAGTAAGCCACTCACTGAAAGCAAAATTATTAACAACTAGCTGCTGCCCGCAGCTCCGCATGCGTTTTTTTTATAATTGTAAACTACTTTTTATTAGATCAGCTATCTGTTAGTGAAAGTTCCGTGAAAAATGGTTCAAACGTTTTGGAGATATTACTGCAAACGAAGCCTCGCATGGCTTAAGTTAGTTAAAACTAAAAAAGCCTAAATTATTTTATATAACGTTAGCTATCTGTCAATGAAATTCCCATGAAAATAGGTCCAATCGTTTTGGAGATAGTACTACAGACGAAGCCACGGATGACAGCTAGTCTAAAATAAAGTAGCCGATGTCAGTCGCTGTAATTTTAACTATCCGTCAGTGAAATTTCTGTCAAAATCGGTCCAGCCGTTTTGGAGATTATCCGGAACAAACAGACAGACAGACAGACAGACAAAAATTTTTAAAATTGTATTATTGTTATCAGTATCATGTATACGTTCATATCCAATCAGTAAAAAGTCGTTATTTTGATATTACATACAGACACTTCATTTTTATTATATGTATATATTAATTACGATTTCAAAGTATAATTTTGCATGAAATTCAAATTTTGCTTCGAGATTATAATACTGTAGAAAGGTCAAACTGTTCGTGTTATTAACGGTCTTAAATTTAAAGTGCCATGAATTAATTTTTATATTACTATATAAACTCTATAGAAACCACTGTACTGTGGTAATGAAAAATCTAGTAAAAAATGTCATAGTTGTGAACGCGGACTGATAGCGCGGAGTGATTTATGCGATCGCGGGGCACTTCATCTCTGCCACGGCGCTGAGATTGTGGGCTCGAATCCTATACACGACAATTATTTGTGTTTATTGGTTTTGCCCAAAAAATTATCACTCTCAGTGTGGGTGTATGTTGTGTCATGACGTTATTATGTGTTCAAAGCCACCAGCGAAATGGATCTTGCTTCCCAGTGAGAGAGTTTAACAGTAACACATGGTAAATTATTTTGAAGCTTGGAGACCCACAATATAAAAAATTGATAATTATAGAGATACGAGTACCGTCTTTTCAAAATATCATATTAGGTATATCACAATAATGTAGTTGGAAATTGTACATCATTATAATACTTAGAAAAAGTTCTCGACGATATACTATCTATCTAATATCTAATTCTTATTTTTTTTATTGTAAGCTGCTATTTTAATTAAAAAATATGAATCTTTATTCCATTAATTGAAGTGAATCTTCTTATGGTAAGGCTTTGAAATTCAGAACCGCAATCTTTTCGTGTGACGAAAAGTGGCGGGGGTAAAGACTTTGTCGGGTTGAGTGTTGAAAACACCGGTTCTCTTCCGCTCGCTGAAGTTAATCAACGTCGGGCGCGTTCAGTATTTCGATAGGTGACCGCTTGAGAACACCGCATGCGGTGGGCGTTTTGTTAAGAAGTTCTGAATTTTTTCATAGGTTTACAAGTACACACATGTTTTTTAATTATGTTCAACATTATATTGCCATTTAAAGCATTTAATTTTAACAAATGTCTTAGAAAATATCTGAAATTTAAAATGATATACAAGAAAAACAATTTGTTGATCTGAAGATTTATATGTAGCTTCATAAATTTGATTAACTGTAAATAACAAAACCTTAAAAAATGTATTGAAGTCGTTTAAATACTCATGACTCCACTATAGTACATTGCAGCCATGGGAAGCCGGGACGGATCATTAGTTATAATAGGCATTAGTTTAATAGGCTTTTGTTTATTTCTATGTTCATGTAACCTAACCAAAACTGTGACTAGCCTTTCAAAACATTCAACTTAAAGTTAGATAATGAAGTGAACGAAGGATAGCCATGTTTAGTCGAAGTTGTAGATGGTGAAATGAATTTTGTTGTTTACAGCTTTGTATCCGTAACGCCCTTAATGTTAAGAATTTTCACGGAGCCTCTCGACTCGTAAATCTTGTATATTACGTGAATCATGAGAATTAATAAATCTCGTTAATATATTTTATTAAGCCCACGAGTACTTAACATCAGCCGCACACTAACTGATTTTTATTACACTTTAACAAGATTCTTTTTTATATATAGCATTCCGGTGTGTGTGTATATTCGTAACTTTTCTCTGTCTAAACAGTTTGACCGATTTTGATGATATTTTTATATTTTTTGGAATCACTTGTTGGTCACAATCTTCGGTTATAGTTGAACCCAGTAGATGGTCAGTTATTGCGATTTATATATGTCTTTAATGTTTGTAATCAATTGTCTTTATATTTATCTTCATGTTTTATGTAAAAAGAGACAATCAAAAATGTTTGATCTTCCAATATGTAGCAGGATAAGGGTTGCCTGTCGAGTCCGTTGGTTTTATATAAGACTTTATTCTTTGTCCAAAATAAGGGTATCAATTTCTTTATAATATTAATTTTGTCATAAATCGCTTCATAAAGTTCATAGATTACAAATGTAATATATCTCTTTATAACCATCAATCTATTTATTAAATTGCTACTAATCTGATCATTAAGGATGAAACTCGATAGAGACCCGATTCATATTTTGCTCACGTTTGTATTGTGTAACTATTTCCCTAATACCCGTAATATAATATATTAAGTCTATACTTCCAATATCAAGAAGGTATGTTTTCATAAATACCCAAATATATGTATATAGTCTTATATAATTTCTGTAATATTGAATTCTCTGATATTGGGGAAAGAGAAAACCTCCTTAAAATCATCGAGGAAGAAAATCTCGTTAAAATATTACAGAGGGACTTAGGACGTACGGAGGCAGACACTCTCTTTAAAAAGTTACCGTCGGTGAAAACCACGTTAAAAGTTACAGAGAGTGAAGGATCAACCTTAGTACAAAACATGGAAAGGCGGCGGTGGGAAGAGGCGTTTCCACCATCTTCTATTACACTGTTTCGGCAGACGGGGAAATAGTTAGGTAGATCGAGCATTGGAGCATTTTAAGCGAGCGGTCTGGCGTTCGCGCTGGGCTTTACCGCCGAAGTATCGCGGTGCATGCTCGCGTGATCCTGAGGCACCCAAAACGTAGCAGTTTGTTCTAATATGTTGCGTTTAGGGATCAGACAGCGGAGAGGCATGAAGGCCGACATGACACCGACTGCTACTGCCTATATTGTATAAGCATCTCAGTAGTCGCGCATTGTTTTAGGATTACACTTTTTTTTTGCCAACGTTTTCCCTAACGTTTTTTTTAGTAGCCTTATTTAGTTATTTTTTAACTAATTTATTTTATGTCATCATTTATAAACAAACGTATTTTACTTAATTACAATACCCAGTTATTTTTGACTATATTAGAGTTAGTTCTTGATTACTAACGTAATTTTAATTTTATCGCTTCTTTTTGTCTTCTCCGTTCGCAATATATTTTAAAAATGACGTGATGATAATATACATAACTAGCTTTTACTCGCGGCTTCGCTCACAATAATGTATATTTGACTTATCTCTCGAAAATGGCACTTATTACTAAATAAGATATACCCTACGTTCTTTTCTGTACATCTGAGAACGTGTATGCAACATTTCATGATAGCCGGTTGAGTAGTTAAGGCGTGAAAGAGTAACAAACAAATAGACTCTTCTTCGCATTTAGAATATTAGTTAGGAAAAAATAGTTATAATTTATATAAAGTACATAGCTACTTTTTGTTGCATGTGGAAAAATATCCTAATCAGTATAGAACCAAAACCTCTTAAAAGTAATCAAACACTAGACTATAATTTTCGGTATATCGAATCGGGACAATCATCGCTATAAAAGACGTTACATGTCGTAGATACTTCTTAAAGTGTTAAAATAATGAGATTATAGTTATATTAAAGTTATCAAATGATTGATTTATAAAATAACTCTTGTCTTTGATCATTTTAAGGTGTTATTTTCAATGTATATCTCGTAAATGACGATACACTGATATTTGAATTAATTCAAGCTTAAAAATATCAGCAGTGTATAAATAAAATTCATTCGGTTTTCCAGCTATTCAATTAGATTTACTAGCGGCGAATAAAACTGAACGTGTCTCGTCACCTGACGATTTTCCAATGAATCATTAAAATAAATTGGCTGGCTGCATTTACATGCTAACGTTAGTGTTAACGTTAGTGAGTATTTATTTCACTAAGCCTCATTATCAATTTACGTTATATAAATATATACATATATTTATTTATTTATTTAAATATACAGTTATAATTTTCTCGTTTACTTATTCACATCATTGTAATTTAACGATAAATGTGCTCACTCCTACATGCCTCTTTTATATGACACCTTATTATTTTTTACTTGATAATTATAACATTCAAAGAAAAAGTATAAATACATGATACTTTATGAAGCCTCCGATAATAAAGGAATGAAATTAGGAATTAAATAACAAAAAAAACTTGCGGTTAATTCATTTTCACTATATCGATCAGGTATTTAAAAGGCGTTCATAGGAACGTAAGTGAAGTTGGTAGTTAGATTAAATAGTGTTAATTTTCTGGTATACATACTTAACAAAATCGTATAAAACTAGAAAGTATAAAATTTAAAAACGCTAAGAACTAACGAGTGAAGTTAGGTACGGATCTGCTCCAATCAGCAACCAGGTGTTTTGTTGCTATCTCTTCACATTTCAAGGAATGTATAGCATTAAATGAATCTCGAGTGAATATAGGAACGAATCTCGTCCAACCAGCGGCTCGAGGCTTCGTTACTATCTCCAGTAATAACACATACTTGTAGTTATTTTACTTGAATAAGTTACTACCCATAGACTCATTCATTACAAAGGTTAACGATAGTTTTAACTAATTAATAACGTATGTAAAAGACTCGAATTAGTGTAAATTTAAAACCAATAAAGTAAGCTGATATCCATAGGCCTGTATTAAAATCTACAGTCAAACATGAGTTTTATGAAAAAAAAGTGAACTGCAAATTATACTATAACTCAGATCACACCTAGTTTAAGAATTTCAATAATATACACGAAAAATAACTTTAACCGGAGCTTAAGCCACAACCAAAAATATATTGCGAAATCCCATTATTTTCGTTGCATTGTCTAGTGGATATAACAATACATGTGTGTTTTAAAATCAGTGTGGTTTCAATCCGTTATAGGGTTCAGTGGCACGCTCACTCAACTGGCAATATTTTTATGTCACGAGTACTTTTGAAAAAGTAGGTATTTCAATTTTGCTAGATAAATATGCATTCAATTCTCGAACGATACGTGATGCAATACATAAAAATGAACATAGAGTAATTATGAATGTTACTATGAGACTTTTAGTTATAGAAAAATATATTCATATTTATTTAGGCATTATCATACGGAACATCATTATGCGATGTTATTATAATTCGCGTTTAAATGAAGGTATTATCATCATCAGCCTGTAAGAGACCCATTACAGGGTCATTGGTGTCTTCCCGAAGGAAGGTATAGGCATAATCACCACACCCGCCCACGACGTATTGGCGATTTCAAACTCTGAGAAATCCACAGTTCTATATTTTTTCCTCATACCGTGTTACTACAAGAACATTACTCAGATTCGGGTTTCCTCACGATGTTTTCCTTCACTTTAAGCCGATAGTGTTACCAATATAATTAGTAAAAGTACACGAGTTCCGATAAATTCGTTGGTGCTGCGGACATCGGATCGATATTTCACCGGTAAAAACCACTACACCACCACGACTTTAAACGTATATATAATATACGTATATATATAATGTGAGAAAAATTACAAAAATAACGGGAAAATATCTTGTATTTTCTTATACATTTTTTATGTTAATATATGGTATGAAAGCGGAAAGCGCGAGTAAGTTTATTAATCCAAAGGAAGTTACTGGTTCATCAACGCATATAATGATGTAACTACCCAAGTTAGAAATATATAATACTAGCTATCTGTACCAGCTTTGCACGAGTGTACTAGCGTAGAAACTGACACCAAATTGTCTTTTTACGCTACGACCATGTATTGAAATAAAGCGGCAACTGAACAATTGAACGTCATTCTGTCAACTCTGTAAATATCCAAACTGTCTTCTGTGTCACTCACCGACTTCCTTTTTCATATGGAGACTTTTTAACCCAAATTTTTCACTTTTTCGTATGTCTTCTCAAACTATTTTTTTCATACAAACGTTGTCCTGAAAACTACTAATACAATAAAAAAGGATTAGCGAAATAGGTATAGCCGTTCTCTAGTGATGCATAACATTTATATATGTAGATTACATTTATGACATAGTCGCTCAAATATTATAAAGTAAAAAATTCAGCTTTTGGGGTTATTTAAGATAAATAAACAGTATATTAATAAAGAAAAAATACTAAATATACGAATTAATTAGTACATTTAATAAAGCATCATCACTTAAAAACTACGTTCTTTTCCTATGTTTTCTTTATTCGCATACGTAATACTTAACAATATACAGCCTATATCACTCCCGCAGTTAAGATGAATTTACAGACACCTCGTTTGTTAAACTCCAAGCTTAGTCTACTACCGCCCGTGCTTAAGAAGTATATATACAATATAGAAACACTAGAAAACATTATCCTTCTTCTACGTAGGGTGTAAATCCGTTGTATTATGATAAAATTAAAAGACTTCAACATAGATTCGTAAAAGTCTGTAATGAGGTATTCCGTAAACAAAATTTTTCTGTGACCTTCCTTTGCGTTCCGCTTCAGTAGTTGTTTCGATTTTACCACCCTATTCTTTTTTAAATTATCAGTTAAGAAATGACCAGTACGTCTCTTATAGGCAGCAAGTCCTAAGTCAACTTTTAAAATATGCGATATGGTTCTAGGTGCTATCTTCATATCCCTAGATAAAATCTTTCGCTTTTGGACAGGATATCTTCGAATTCTTTCCCTTACTGCTTTGACCACTTTTTCGTACGAGCACTACGTGGAGTGCCAGATCTTTTTCTGTCAAAAGCAGAGGAGGTCTCATTGTACCTATTAATAGCCCGATATACAAACAATTTACTAATACCAAGAGTATGGAGAGTTTTAAAATTGCATTTGGCTCCATACCTACTTTGTGTAATGCAATCAAAGCGATGCGGTTCCCTTTATCACCCCATTCCATTTTAATATCGCAAAATATTGTACAATGTATTGGCGCCAAAATGAGAAAACGCAATGAACAATCATATAAAAATGATAGATTCCAAATTCAAATTTAATAATTTGTTTATTTTTTATCGTAAAAGTATTTATGGCCAGACTAAGTATATATATTTGGAATCAACATTATTTTGAATTATTTTGAATTATTCAAATATATATATATATATATATATATATATATATAGTAAAATGTTGTTTATCCTTTTCTGTTAAAAAAAAAAACTGTTATAAACTACTGACACTCACGCAAAATATAGAAGTGTGCGAGTTCATTAATTCAACAAACATTAACGCGCGAAACAGTAAATCGGATTGTTAAACCGATTAACATTTTGCAATTTGTAATTTTATTCCCGTCACAAGCATTGCGCTTCGTCAGATAATCTTTAAAAAAATGTATGTCTGACTTTGGCTGAAATATAGTGAAGTATAATTTACATAACAATTAGTTACTAAGTTAAAAAGTAATTAGTTGAAGAAAATTATTTTTATTGTTTAGTTAACTTTTATGCTTTTTGTTTTATTATTTTTTTAATTAGATATAATTTGGAAATTAAACAATGTTAGATATTTTGATTTTTAAATATTTATAATTTATGTGTTTTACTTTTTCTTGTAAAAATAAAGCACTTTCATGTTCACATTACTAATATATACATATATCAGAAATGTCATAAACTCATTAAACTTCCACTAAAAATACGTTACACATAACAATAAAAATAACAGACAAAATAACAGAAGAGTAATAAAAGCTAATAAATTTATCGCATTGAAAGTATAATTTACTTTAAAAAAGATAACAATAAAAATCCATGAGAAATTAAAAAATACATACAATGATATACCAGATTGATACAACAAGAGGAAACATATTATGTTTCATAAATTATTGAAACATTCTGATGGAGCATGCAAAAATCTGTCCTCTTAAAACTTTTATGATTTGTGCAACACGACCAAAATCAAAAAGAGATTTATAAAAACAAATGAGGTATCAAACATATCTCGTATTAATAGGAATGTAAAAAAGGAATTGATTTCTAACATTTAACAAAAGACGGTTAGAATTAATTTTACTGCTCGGGGAATCAATATTATCATGAGCTGTACAAAAAATTACTAATTTTGAACACTAAAAAATACCTAGAGCATTCTAGAATTATGCTAAATAGCTCGTAGTTACAGATAAGGCGGCGTGGTGACGCACCAATGCGCGGAAGGTGCTTACATTGATACCGTATACTCTTTCATAGCATTTATTATAATAATTTTACACAATAAATATTATATCTGATAGTCTTTGCTGTCGTGAAAGTGTTATTTTTGAAATTAAAACTGACTGTTCTATAATAGTTTCATCTCGTTTTAGGAGTAATTTTTTATAAACTATAAAGTATGTGTCTTTATTTGTATCCAAGAACTTAAAAATGAGTAAACTTATCGTAGGGACTTTAATATTCATTTTTACCATCACATTCGCACCTTTTTGATTTTAGTAAGCATTTTATTAGCTGTCTTATTTTGTGTTAAGAATTCTGTTCTACATGTTTAATTATTATAGAAATTCACAATGTCGAAAATCAAGATAAATATAAATTGCTACCTACATGGTTAATAAGTTTCTTAATACAAGAGCAGTTTAAAAGTTAATTTTCAAATGGCAGTCATGAAAATGTAGGTCCCTGACTAGTTTAGCTAAAGTGGGTGAGTAGCTAATTGCTAAGTTTTAAGTGCAGTCTGCGTGTCATTGAAAGTCACCAGAACAATTTCGAATTTATAAAGTTTCCTCATCTGCGTAGGTATCAACTTTACCAATTCAGCACACCTTATGTTTTTATTAAGTAATATTATACTATACTTTCAATTATTTAAATTAAATTCTAATTGTTCAAAGTTTAAAGTCGATTTTTTTATACTATTAAAATTTTATCTGTTTTAAATTTAGGGTTGTCGGTGTTTAAAAAACCTGTCGTAATGGTAATGGTGCGAAAATGTAACGAAAAACTATTAATAATCCTATAATTAGTAGGTTACAAATGGAAAAATACCATTTTGTCATACAACAACATTAGTTCGACCTTTTTTAAGGTACAAAATATAGTATCTATTTATATTCTCTCAGGTATTCGTTGTAAGGATCGTTTATGAGACTAAGCATTTAGCAAGCTAATAAATATGGTGGTGATTATTTACAAAAAACCGCTTCAGTTAACCTATGAAAATCGTAATTTTATTTAGCTTATTCGGCTTTCATTTTCGATGCTTCTTCATGAACACTTTAAACAATATGTATATCTTATACGGTTTTATGGTTACTTCTAATTGCTGAACACCACTTCCAAGTAATCATCAAAACATAAAATACTAACGGACTATCAGTATAAACATTAATTCAAACTGAACCAGACACTAAACAAACACTAATTCTATAAACTACAATTATCAGTTTGTTTCAAAGTATACGAGATATTTCCATACTTTAAATCTATAGTCATTTCTTCATTAATAGTATTTAAATATTTTTCAAAGAACCCCTAAAACCCTAAACTGTACAATTTAAAGAAGATTAACTAAGTAATTGTGATTGGATTTACTGTATATTTAGTTACCAAAAATGGGAATCATGATTATAAGATATTACAAGTGTGTTATTCCGTCTGAATGCATGGTTTGCGTATTAGAATTGCAACATGTGAATTGAATTGCAAAAGGCGTAAAGTGCTGATTCAAAGAATCGCACACGTTACCTGCGTGAGAGATCTGAAATACCACTCGGGTTCACGTTGGATGTGGAGGCCCTCTCAAGTCACTCGTCGTTCATAATTCGAGCTTACGTCTCGTAGGTTAGATCTCAGCTGTGACTATTTGGTCTTAACTCGATCATTACTCATATGCAATAGGATAACTTTTAATTGGATTATTGAGTCACGTCTTGATCGATAGCCACATGTCTTATGTCTTAAGTGTTTTAAATATACTTCTTAGATTTTAGTGTTTGCTTATAGTCTTACCTGACATGTAACAACACTAAACTGTCTCTAATGCAGTTGCTGGAACTTATCTTTAATATAGCTACTTGGTGACAGATTTTAAAACTTGTGTAGCTAGCCAAGTTGGCATTAGAGAAAGCCCTACCACTGTATAGTGGTGTTATTACGATGATTGCCTTCACCAAAGTCTCCGATATATTGCAAGGATTCGAACCGGCGTTTGTCAACACGGTATCCGAACATGCTATCACAGAATCATCGTCGCTAGTAAATGTAGTTTTAAATTAATTTATTTAATTGATAAATATTAATATGCATAGCGTATTTAAATATATCTCAAGGAGGTGCTCCACGTAATTAGTGGTCAGATGTTGTTAAAGCTATAAAATATTTTCTATAACCATACAATAGAATTACATCAAACACGTGTATTAAATACATTCAGTAAATGATACAAAATTCCTCTTTCTCTCTTTGTAAGATATAAAGAGAAAAATTACAAGGATGTTGTAAAATGCGAGATAATTTTGAATATCAGTTGATACAAAGTAAAAAGCTATGAAAGAACTGTAGTTTCGTAATTGAGTTAAAACATCGTGCGATTTAATTGCAGAAACAGAATGGGGGATTCTTTGGTGGTGGGACCCCGTAAATTTTCAAATAAAAACTTAATTTAACGTGGTATAAATGTTATTTTTATTCTCCAATCGTCCGCCTTAAACTTTCCGGAGAGAGCCGTTTCTTAGGAGTTATGAGAGCAACGAGGGGAATATTGGAATTTATTTTTATGAAGCTGAACCCCGACCGAGTTAATTCGTTAATATTGGACATTTTATCCGACAGAGTAAACGATACCCTCCATGAGAAAGAACTTGTTATATCATATTCAATTTATCACTATCTGTTTAAGAAAGCATAATTTACTAACTAATAAATACTAACTGCCCGCCATGGGTATAATAACGAAGAAAATGATACCAAATCACCCTTTACAATAAGACCATGTAGCGACCAATGAAATAAAATGGCAACTTGGCCGGCAACGCATCTGTGAATACATTCGTATTTCTAATATTAGATAGGATTGTGTCTGTATTGAATTTTTTGAAATTTCTAAAACGAATACTAATAATTGATATAGGTTATAAATTTCCGAATGAAATAATTCTCGTACACAAAATGTTAGGAAAGTCGGTTGAAAAACAAAAATTGTAACTATTTTTTAGAATCCATACTATCCATTACGACAGTTTTTAAACAGTTGCAAAAATGATATATACTTTAATATAAAGAAAAAGTTAAAATTTTACTACAGGAATCTAAAATTGGCATTTATTTATCCTCAAGTTGTCTTAATATTATACATATTTATATGTAAATTTGTTTTCTGTACAATTATATTCAGAGCGTAGAAAAAGATTGGTGAGGACTATAACTAGTAAGATCTCGTTATCGGGTGAGAGATGAATACAATGTTAATTTCTAATATAGTATTTATTTTTTTCTAAATCAAATAGATATTATTGACGAATTTTATCATGTTTTCCTTTTTTTACGATTCCTAAACATTAGATTGATCATTTTTATATCCTGTAGACTGAGAAATTATATAATTTTCCCGTCTACATATTTCTACTAAAATCGATAAATTTAATATATTACGGATAATTATAAGTTGATTTTAAGTGAGTGTTTGGTTTTATGAACGCTCTAAGCTTTTATGAAAGAATGTAACGGATTTTAGTTTTTAACAGTATCAAAAACCTACAAACAATAGTATAAAATTGAATGTATGTAAACGCCAGCAAGCTTGCTTACGCAGTCGTCGTAGTTGCAAAAAGTCATATTAGAAAGGATTTTTCCAGAGAGCGCGAGGTAGCGAAATATTTCCCTTTGTTCATTCCTCATTCGTTACACATGTATGTATCGCGGTGGTTATATAGCGGACGCCGGCAGAGGGTTACGTCCGATGGTGGCGGACAGTGGCTAAGTGGTCTGTCGGGTCTCGCTTACGCGTGATGGATTGCACGACCATTTCTATAACCATTGTCCTATTTAGTCTTACCCGCAATGATGTACTATTATATATAAAGCTGTAAATTTCGAGACTTACTTGGAGGTAAATGTTTGCTCCTTGAAGGTGAATTACAATGGCTTACTTAGTAAGTATTATTTAACTAACGAATATTAGAACCATAGATTTTTTAATATATTATTCCAAGTAGCATTTTGGAGTGCTTATTTGTGTTTAATGCTAAAATTTATAAGAACTATTTTAACAAGATTATCTGGTTATGATCCATTTTATTTATGTTTTTTTTCTATACGAAGAATCAAAATAAAAAATACTTTATTCAACTTGGGCCTTGAAAAGGCGCTTATGAACGCCAAAAGTATCACCGGTTCGAAAAACAACTCAGTAATCTAGAAGAACCGGCAAAAAACTCGATCTGGTATATCTTTTCACCATACATATTTTTACAAAAATAGATAGTTACTTTAGTTTTTGATGAATGCACAGAAAGGGCGTCATTTGCAGATGTCACTATCGTTCATATAAAATGTAGAAAGTTCTTTAAAACGCTTGAATCATTAAAAGGCTTATCGAACTGAAAAAGAAAAGGTGACCGAGCCCCTGCAGCTTTCGATTGCGGTAACACAATTACCACAAGTAATTCTGCCGCTAAAAGCGTAGCTCATACTCTCGTTTTTCGGTCTAACCTGAACTCGCGTAGGGCTGCAGTTCTATATAAGATTAAAAAAAAACTTGTTAGCGGCTTTCGTTTAGGGGCTATACCAGTCCTATACTAGCTTTAATATAATTTACGGAACAAAAATTATAAATAGAAGACAAAGTATAAATCAAATACAGTCGCTGACAACAAACTATTAAAAATAAGCTTAAAAGGGACGTCAATGATGGCGATTCCACTATTTAAAAGATTCAATGCTTAAACTTATTAGATGTAATAAATTAAACAAAGTATACCTAATTATGTAAATAGTAATAAGGGTTATATATAAATAATAAATCAACATTTTCTTTTACATCAACTGTTGTTGTAAAGTGTTGACAGTTTATTCTATTGTTGCATAATTTGCTTGTTTAATATCCATATTGCGATTTGTAGTAATGACACGATAATAAAATGAACATTCGTTGTTAGTTTCGTGACTTTGAGTATGACCAACTTGAAGTGCTCTCCGTTTCACACCTATTGGTCCTTGCATATTTCTTTCAAGACCATTGTTATTGTCAATAAAGAACCAGCAGGTTCATTGTGTCTTCAATATTTTTTTATCCATTACGTAGAAATCAATGTATAACATGCTTAGTTATTGTAATAATGACCATGTGTAGATATTGATAAGTTAAGGTGATCACTATTACATATCAATGGACACAGTATATATACGGCACATTTTTTTATCTACTTCTTAAAAAGATAAATGTTTAAGCACGTCCTTAAAGAAGATTGACTACTAAAAAATATATTTTCTATATATGACAATACAAAATTATTTTATACAAATTACAAAAATTATAAGTAGTTGAAAATAAAATTCATATTTAGCTTTATAACTTTTTTTTTTCAATAATAATGCCGAAAAAGAACAAGAAAAAGAAAAAATGCAAGTGAACCTCCTGAATCTGATTTGTAGAAAAAAATCCTCATGACTACGACAAACAAGAAAACAGTTACCGTGGAGTTGCAAACACAGATATATCGTACACAAACGCGTCGTCTCAAACCTTACCATCTGTTATGGAAGAGTCGACAAGTAAAAAAAGAAGAGAATGGCATCTATAGGAAGTGAGGAAGATGAAGTTTTAGTGATACTACAAAATAATCCCAAGAAGGGTTGATGTCAGGCAGGCGACCGATCGTAAAAATTAAGCCACATCATACACCACAACATGTCCAACATGTTGTGCTGACCCTACTTAGGTGGGATAAGGGTAAGTAGGTGATGGTGACATTTTCTATATATATATATATAACGATAGAGGTGCCGCTGTTCGCCTTTAATCAAAAAACTACTGGAAGGATTTATTCATGAGCACTAAGCGTTCAGTGATGTTTTCTTGCCGTGGAGAAGTGGGGCAAACAGTGTAGTGTGTTTATGTTTTTTTCCTTCAGTACATCAAATATATTATTAAGATAATAAACATCGAAAATGATCATCTAGTTCTAAATAATTAGGTCTGTTGCAATGCAGGAATCGTTAAAAAAGTTTGGATAAACCACACATTTTAGAATGTGTGAAAGTTACATAATTTTGACTACCTCACCTTACAATGAGATATGCCATATTAAAACATGCTAGAATAACTACGAATTAAATTTAATTTTACCAGCAATTCGTTTATACAAATATCGTTACTCATTTTACTGAAAATGTATAAATATGGGCTGGATGATAAATTTCATAATTGTAGGTATTATGTTAATATAGGTCATGTGATGAAACACAATTAGTATATTGTATTAATGTGGATCGCAATGGCGTAATATTTCTGGGTCATCAATTATTCTTATAATACAATTGTATTACAATAATTGATTTAATGTTTTGCTGCTTGAGTAATAAAAAATGATAACTTTTTGATGTTTAAACATTGACTTTAGTGAGAAGTGTGTTTAGACTATTAATTTTTTATGTAAAAAACTGTCAGAGTGCTTCTTATCACTAAAGGCACTGATTACAGAATTAAAATAACATAATATATCTCAGGGCAGAACAATAACGCTGTGCCCGCTAGTATAAGTATACATACATATTTAAAGAATCTGTCATGAATATTTTATATTTATTACAAAATTTTATGATATATGGAAAACTTTTTTGTGTATATTTTTCTTTGGACTTTCTATCACCGTTAGAAACTAGTACACGGATTATTACTGAATATTATACAGTCAATAACTATACTTTATAAAGAACTAGCTGCTTTCCGTCCTCATTGTTGGGTATTAAAAAAAAGTGGTAAGGGTCAATCGAATCCAAAAACTACGAAGCTTAGAACGATCTACAAAAAATTGACCAGTATATTTTATTTAACTTTAACTTAATGAAAATAAATAACTTTCCTTTATTTTCACTTACTTACTAAACTTAAATTGTATTTCTATTGTATTTTACTGTATTTTAATTGAACTGAATTAAATTGGAAGAATAACTGTACTATCAATATATATACGTATATATCGATGAAAGAAAAATGTAATGAGAGACTATCAAATCGCCTAATTTTCATTAAACCTCTGCTTCACTGGAAATAATAAATTCATATTAACCGTAAAGAAAGATAAAGAACACAATAAAACTTCACTATATATAAGTACTTTCAGATATCTAAAAAGTTGTAATACTTTAATTCAGCACTATATGAGAAAATATTTTTGAATATCTTAGCTTATATATTAAATTTGTAAGCAAAATGTTACAATAAAATAACTCTAGTACATGCAAGTAGGTCACAGGGACTCTTTCATATTCCAGTGTGTTACACAAACATTGTCCTTCGTAGTCGAAAATATATACACTAAGTTTTTATCTCATAATGATATATTTTTTTTATAATAAACTGCGTACTATCCATGAGCTCGCACGTCTTTATTATTATTACCTCGTATAATATATAGTTACGTGTAATAAGTACGATATTGTGTAAATATTTTCAGTATTTCAATAGCAATGTATACTATTTTTCATGGTGATCGGTTGGACAGTACATATTTCGATGTGATACAACGTCACCTGGTGGCTAGTTACAGTATAATTGATAACATAAAAACCTTCATGATGAAATACATTTTGATTTATCAGCTTTTCTTATATTCGGTCAAATGGTGTGCAAGTTTATTAATCTCAGATTAAAATTCATTTCTGAACTCAAACTTCTTATTCTTTCTTTTTTATTCTTCTTCTTATTGAAATTCTGATCGGTAAACACCGATTCTCGTCCGATCACCGAGAGTTACGAGCAACGTAGGGCGAGTCAGTATTTGGATGGGTGACCGCTTGGGAACACCGCATGACGTGGGTTTTTTATTGTATTTTTTAAATTAAAATGTTTCCCTGATGTACAAAAGTTTCACTTATATTGTGTCTCTTTACGACACACTTTGATTTTTATGTATGGTATGTTTCACTATCTCTATTCATAAGTTATAATATAAAGACATATTTTTTATAAGAAATATATAACATCCAACATAAAACATTTTATAATGGGTTCGTTCGTCAGCTATTAGTAGAAATGAATTTGAAGATCTTCTTAATTATCTGTTATCATATTCAAGAAACAAAAGTACGCATAATTAGAAGAATTATATAAACGTTTTAACAGCCATAATACAAAGCAGGACCATTAAATTGAGGCTCTTTTGTCTAAGGGCTGACAGACCTTGCAAAAATGTTTAGAAATTTTATATGACACCGTAAAATAATAATTACCTTTTACTTGGCAGAAATTATAAAAGTTTTGATTTAAAGGAGTATTGTCTTAAAAGTTAATGTTTCGATCTAAATGCTGTGTAAAAGTATAGTTTATTTATATATAAATTCCCTGGTATAATTCGTCACACATGTTACCAATCAATCTTAAAGGCAAAATCCATAAAGTAGTTATTGTGTCGCTAATATATGTTTTTTTTACCAATAGATAGAGTAATACATGAGGATGGTTTAGGTATATATTTTGTCAAAGCTTTGTGTAAATTGTTTGAAATATAATTATAATTGTAGGAAATGTTGGAAAAAGCCAAGCCGCTTGGGACATTTTATCGAAATCGCTGTCTAACTCTTTTAAGATATAACAAAACAATGCATAGTGAGATATTGCTCTTTTATAGATCTACAAAAAAGTCTGCGATGACATATAACTATCTTTTAAGGATAGCTTACTATACCCATCTATCTTCTTAAAACATGGTCATATACAATGAGGTAATTGGAAGGCTATTTAGATGGATAGGTACAGTATTAGTCCTTATCACATTGAATACATTAATTAAGCATTTCATGCACATAATTATGTATTTTTTATTATTAGGGCAGGACAATATCCGCGGGACCTACTAATATATAGATAAAGTAATGAAAATATTTATTTAATCAATATTACTGCTGCATACATAGTAATAATTAATTTCGTATCCAATAATCGAGTTATATTAAAGCATTAGATTTAGATACTGACGTGGCACCAAAAGCGTTGAATTAAAATATACTCAAAATTAATAAAAGTGAGTTTTAAATCTATAAATAATAAGAAGAAATCAGAATAAACTGGTGTTAAAATCAAATTTGCTGATAACATAAAAAATAATAATTAAAAACATGTCCCAATGTAGTTCAATAAGTTAGCGGATAGATGGCGTTGAAAATTCATTTTATTATTATGTTACTGCCAACATGTTCCTTGTATGATCGATTTTTTCACCTATACCATAACGTTGAACTATATTAGCATATTAAAAAGTTTAATGTTTCGAATATTATTGAAATTACTAACTTCTCATTATATTATTTCTTTATTAATTAAAACTGTATGTCACACATATACCAATGTTTTTATGAATAATAGAAAGCATTGAGCTGCACACATTTTCAATTAAGCTTAAAATTAGAAATAGATATCCTAACCTTAGAATATATTTCCAATGCAATATACTGGACAGTTGACGATAGGGGATTGCAACGGGAATTTGATACTGCAATATATTCCCTGGTTTGTAGACCATATATATATATACCATTATGACAAAAGTTACGCTTTATTATTAGTGTACTGGTAACCAATTCCAGATGTAAAAATAGCTTTTTCTTTCTTCACTATATTCTAAAAACATAGTTTGAATAAGATTACTGTAAATTTACAAATATATGTAGATGTACAGAGGTATACGCAATCCTAACTAATATTACAAGGGCGAATGTTTGTTTGTTTGCTTGTTACTTTTTCACGCCTTAACCAACTCAAACTATAATCATTCTGTATACAGGTTGTCAGAGATACCAGCAAAGGGTATAGGATACTCTTCATCAAACAAGTACTGTTCACGAAATTACGAGATTTAGAAAAACATATTTTAGTACATTAATGCGAACTAAGATGCGGGCGTAAACTAGTAGTAAAAAATTAGTAAACAAATAAATAATATACAGTAAATTGTAAAGAATTTAAGTGATACAATTCTTATACCATAACAAGGATTTTTGTAATAAATACACATTAGAGAATTCGCTTATATTTTTTATTGGAAATCCTCTAGATGACAAAAACTTTAACTTTGCATATCAAGTAGGTAACTTGTCTACGCGGTTCTGCGCTGCATCTGCTATCAAAGAAACATTTTCCAACGTAATAATGGAAGTTGTTTCTACTCGCTTCGCCACATATGTAAACGAATATAAGAACTGCTTATTACTTTTAAAATAAAATATGTATTGAGTTTTTAAATGTTACTCAAGATTATTTTTAAATGCGTTTGCATCATTGACACATTACTTT
This sequence comes from Antheraea assamensis, assembly GCA_035772565.1. Classification (NCBI taxonomy): domain Eukaryota; kingdom Metazoa; phylum Arthropoda; class Insecta; order Lepidoptera; family Saturniidae; genus Antheraea; species Antheraea assamensis. Next base: position 3,496,084 of record JAQQSE010000076.1, read on the forward strand.
TGGAAACACGTATTGCTTATGCGAGGGCTTAAGTAGTTTTATAATTTAGGGATAAAGAAATTGTTTTTTAAATAAAGTACATAATATATTATGTATAATTTCATTTATGTCTGGGATCTAGATGTCTAGGATAACATAATGTGCAATAAATTTTAACTGATGTAGCCATCAGTAAATAGTAATTACCGTTACAAGGATCAGTATGAAAATTTACAAAATTATGAATTTTTCATGGAGGTTTTATTGCGCTAGACTATATAGCTTAATTTAATAGGAACATATTCGCGGGCGATTGTTAGTTATACGGAAAAATAGTTGACTATTGTAGTATTGTATAATTTTTACAAAATTTCGTTAATTTTGTTGTGATAACATTTGTAATTATTAAATTAGAATATTTGTGATGTGAAAATAGTAACATTATAAAGTTAAGGACGATATATTACGTATAAAGGTAGATGTTTTCGAAGTAAAAGCGTTCGATCGCGTTCAAGCGAAATACATCAAATGGCATTACCGTTTGAGAAATCGCAGGGAGGTGACGTGGCTGAGGGCTGGGGGCCACTTAACCTGTCAACTACGGTGCATAATGTGTAAAAAGATAAATGTTACATTTACAATTTTATTCCTGGATATAATTTATTACGTACAAAAAATATATTGCAATTTTTAGGATGAATTACGGCAGCTCTTGTGTCCTATATTTAGAAAATTGATATTACAAGGCTGTATGTTTTGTAAAATGATGGCTATTTTACAAGCGTTTACCTACAATATTTTATTATATAGAGTCTATGTTTTATCAATAACAGAATTCAAGATATGCACTAAAGATAAAAATCTTTCCTACATCTTTAAAGAAAAGTGTTTCACTTATCAAAAAGAGAAGCGTGTTATGTTAATAGAATAAGCGAGTAACAAGTGTATATGTAAAATAGATCCTGGGCACACGAGCGTTTGATCACGTACAAGTGGATATATCGACTTGTATAAACTTGCGAAATCGCAGAACACTACCTTGGTTGTGAGTTAACCCTTCGCATACAAGGCTATATGTTACACACTCACAAAAACTATTTTATAATTTTTAAGCAAGCAGTTTACGTGAAATACTACTAACATGGTCAATGTAGTTGTATCCTTAATGTTTTGAGGAACGTCTTTGGTTCTGTGTTATGTGTGTGCTTTTAGAAGTTAAGGCATAGTTCACCGCGACAAATCTTATATTGCGGCGGACTTTGAAAGTAATAACGTAGCAAAACTTTTGTATCATTTTTATTAATAACAACCATCTTATATTAATTTACTCTTCTATTTTAAATATATAATAATAATAACAAAAATAAAATCGTTATTTCTAGAAGAAGACACGTATATACATTGTCTATGCTTTTAATATCAAATTCTCGAGCAGTAAGTTACCCCAAAAGTATAAGAGCGAGCGTTTTCATTACTTATTTCTAGTAAATTAGCTATAAGAGTTATTATAGACCTTAATAGATAATTGGAATCAATATAATTTTTTGCCGACAACAACATTTAAATGATTTACTTTTAACAAGTTATAGAACTAAAGTTTGGCCCAAATTGTATCTAATAACTAAGCCTAAAAAACATGTTTTATGGTGCAGTAATTTTAATAATCCTATTGGTGTTTGAGGTTATTGTACTACTTAACAATGACAAACTAATATACTACAAACATGCAAAACAATAAACAAACATAACTGATTCAATAATATATTTTCGATAAAGAAATATTGCAATACTACATTACGAAACAAAAAATAGCAGATGTTTTTTTTTACACTTTTTTCCATTTTTAAAAGAATCCTATATAAAAAATGAAAAATATATAATAGTGTTGTGTATATACTAAAAAGTTGTGGTGTTTTTCATTCAGTCCCGTAGTTATTTTACTTTAGGGATGCACTTTCATGACACCAAGTTTAACCTACTATACATCATATACTATATATTTTTAAGATAGAGAAATACAAAAGATAAAAACGAAAGAACAGTTTTCTTGCCTTCTTGTTTGATATCTTATCTATATAAATAAAAATGATAGAGGTCTGCCGTTGTGCGCGCATTACCACTAAATAGAATTCCAACACACTTTTTAGTTTTATTTCTTAAACGCTTGCTCCTGGCCTAAAAAAATATCACGGTATCTTCATTTCGTATAATGCTATTCAAGTTTCAAGAAACTACGACTTTTATAAGCAATACGAGTTCAGCGATGTGTGTTTTCTTGCCGTGGATAAGTGGGCAAGCGGTGTGGTGCTTATGTTTTGTCCACTGTACATAAAATATTTTGTTGAAATAATAAACGACGCTGTTGAAGTCGCTGGTAGTAGTCATTTATTTTATAATTTGTTATGATATATCTTCTAATAACCGATTAGCTATTACGATATAAAAGATAAAGTAGACCTGTATGTAGAGGGAACAGACAGCGTGGCATGTCTTGTATATAGCAATAGAGTTGTTTTTTCGGCAACGGAACCCTAAAAGTAAATAACACTCGATAAACATTACAACTTTCAATTTGATAACTGTTTAAATTATCGCAAGAACGCTCGTTTTCGACTTTGTGTTTTAATAAACAGTTTATTTAAAAGTTTTTGTTTTTGGCAACCGATTATCGAGATTATGACTACCATTGTCGAGTAGGTAATAATATTACTTACTAGTGTATTGTGATAATTACAATGTTCTGACCAGATGGTGACTCCTTTGTTAGAACTTACCAGAGAGTTTTTGTGAGATCTCAATTCGAATGCTCCTTGATATTATTTTCCATTGACTTCATTTGTGCACAATAACTGAACTATATTAGGTAAAATACCCCTAATATTACAAAAGATGTAGTCAAATAATACAAGATTAAGAATAAAATGTTAAAACCACTACATGACTAAGGTCATGCCAAAAACTCAATTTAGGAATCATTTCGTCATATACTCGAATTTTTCGAACAATTCGAATAGTTGTAGTGGGCATTAAATGGTAGTAGAACAGTTTTAATTTATGAGTGCTACTAAATGCTACGTGCTACGTCATGAGGCAACGTCTATGGCTTCTATGTTTTTACATATAAAAAAAACAATATTATCGAAGTAAATAATAAAGATATCATTTTTTATTTGCGTCCTTGTAACGTAAAAAGATGAAATAGCTTAAATATTCCAATGTCGGCAGTTATCTCTTTACAAGAGGGGATACTAAAGTTTCTTTGGACTCGTATAATATCTGCAATATTTTTAGGCTTATTCCAATTTTATGGGTATTTTTATTGCTTTTATGAGAGTTAAATTACTGTTTTGTTATATATATCATTTGATTATGAATCTATATAAATAGATCTGTAGTCCAATAACGGACTTTGATCATGAGTATGCTATTGAACTTTTTCTGTTTGTATTACTGGATGTAGATTAAAAATGGCTTACCAAATCTTTATGAAATATTTTATACGAGTAGAATATCCCATTCTGTTATTGGCAGGCTATAAAATTATGAATATTTTTTTGTTTTTAACCTATTTTAATGAAGTGTTACATACATTAATATATTTAACCACTTGGCTGATTTTTTAAAACCCAGATATCAAAATGGCGGGACCTACACCGTTAGCCTGGCAAGGCCGCTACAGTTTCACCGGACTCCTAAGGGGAGAGCTTAAGGCACTCACCCGATTTGTTCAGGCGATCAGCGCAAGGGCACTCGGTGCGCCTCGGCTTGAACTGTCGCCGAATTTCCCGATCTGACTAAGCTAAGCTATCTATCCATTTCATACACATATGAATTCGTTAAAAATGCATGTGTGACCATGCATGTTTCAAGAATGTATATGTGTATTTTGCATCTGACTACTATGTTGTGTAACCTATTTCAGTCCGAAAAGGGCAAAAAAACAGTCCACCACTATATGTACGTAGGTGTGCACGTGTGTGGGGTGATCTGTGTAAATGAAAAACAAGCGTGAGTCACTGTATTCGCGCGAGTAACATACTCGAGAGCTCCACACAGAGGGACAAATCTAGGCTCGAGTTGTTACAATAAAAATCGCGACGAGTGTGCGGAATCGTATCTTCACCACCCGCTCATGGCGGCGTGAGCAGAGAGAGTCGTGGGCGTGGGCGCAAACGCGCATCTTTTAAGAGGACATCGAGCGAAAAATAAAGAACAATGGCGCGGTGCCAACTTAACGATACAAATACGTACGAGTTCCTAATGTATATGAACACGCAGGTTCGAACTGATATTTTGATTATCGCGAATTTATTTATGCCCGCCGCGGGTTAGACGTTGTAACGTAGTCGCAACGGCCGGGAAAGCTGAGATGGCGTTTAAGAGCCCGAGCTCAGACGTAGTATTGACGAGCACGTTGAACGCGAGTATTTCTTGAACATTGTGAACTAACAAGTGTTGAGCTATTCAGTCGATAGCGGTGGTCGATACTGAAGACGCGGTAGGTGGTGTAGGAGTGGACTGAGCCTTCTGAGGCTAGGACTTGGCTTTAGGAGCAGAGGGGGAAGAGAGCGCGCTTGGTGTGGGCGCGGGTGCTGCCAGTGCACTGGAGGTGCCCGGCAGGACAGGGAAAGCCTTCTGGCTTTGTATGGGCGGAGGAGGAGTCGGTTTCGTCCGGGACGGCGGGACATGCAACCTAGACGGGGACACACGTCTGCCATGGCGGGGACGAGTCGAGCGGGGCGCGCGGGGACATCCGCAATAGTTCACGGTATGACACGGTTGCTCGCAGGGAACGCAGCTGGGAGGCTCGGTGGACTCTGGAGTGCGGGGGCACTCCCTAGTGGAGTGATCCCCGAGACCCGAGACACTTGACACACCTGGGACGCAGGTGGCTGTGCCGGGTGGAATGGCCGTATACCTGGCAGTTGTGACACTGCAAGGGTACATAGAATTTACGAGGAGACTCTACAAAGACACGGGAGAGACCGCACACAGAGGTGAGGCCGAAAATGGCCTTACCTTCCACAGTACGGTCCAGTGTGACCAGTACCAAGTTGAAGGGGGCCTTCCTACGGGGGTGGTACATGCGCTGAATGCTCCGGACTGGGAAGTCCTGAGCGTTCAGGCAATCGGAGATATCGTCGGTAGAGAGTTCAGCAGGAACTCCACGAATGACGGCACGGAAGAGGCGCTCATCCTCGTGAGCGTGAGTGAAGAAAGGGAGTTTTCGCTCCCGGAAGTACTTGGTGAGCTGGCGATGCTCATTAGGGGTCGAGACTCTAATAGAGATGCCGGCAACGGTGTTGACGGCGGAAGTGTAGAAAATCTGAGACTTAAGGTCGTCCGAGATTTCTATCCAACGAGCTTTGTCACGGAAGGTGACGGGAGGCGGTGGGCGTGGCTTCTTAGCCGCGACCGCGGGTGTCGCGGCTGGAGCTTTAGCCGAAGTCAAGGCAGACGGCGCGGGAGAGGCTTGGGGCACCCAAGCACCACCTACATTTGACTGCTCTGGGACGGAAAGTTCCCCAGCCGAGTCACTGTCAGTCGGATTCGCGGCGCGTGGCGTTTACCGCGTTCATGTCGGAATCGCCATCGGAGTCGGCGTCCGAGAGAGCCGCAAACGGATTTCCCAAAAAGCAGCATGGCTTTCGGCCGGAAGGATTGCGCGTGAAGATTTTGCGGAGCCTATTGTATTCGGAGACCAGTAAAAGGTCTTCCTTCTCCACGAACATGTGAAACCAGAGTTGTTCCTCGATATGAGCGACATTTCTAGGGCTGGATGGTCCAGAGGGGCACGAGGGGACGCGGGGGTAAACATGACTAACCTCTCTGTCTGAGGGGCAGGGGGGTGCGCCTAATTAAAATTTAACGGACAATCCGTGTCCGGGCCAAATGGAGACGCGAAATCTTCTCTCTTCGTATCTGCACACACGGCGCGGCGCGATGAACCACGCGCTGCACGGCACACGTCGCACTGCACGACTCACGAAGCGCAGCACGAAGCACGACGCGTTGCAAGGCGACTCGACGCACTGCACACAGTGTGCACGGCTTCGCACCGAAAAGTGCGCTTTAAATAGTACACTGGTAGAAGTGCACCGTCGCTCTGAAAAGAGCGTGTCGATTGACAATAGTCGAATGAACACTCTATAAGTGCGGCTTCGCACCAGATGTCTTCTTTCTTTGAATTTCAAACGCTCGAACACAAAAGCACCGGGCGATGAATCACTCGGCAACAATGCGAATGAGCGGCGGCGAAATTGTTGGAATGCGGACATCTGGTGCGCAGGTAGGCGAGCACGGCGAGCCGGAAATGACCGGAGATTGCCGAGCGCGGCAAGCAGAGCGGACCGTCTGACCCGACCCGCACCCGACCGCTGTTCGAACGAGACTCCTTTTTTTATTTCATGTCATTGTACATAGTATATTTCATGGTTTGGTGAAAAAAGTTGGTGCTAATTTCAGGTTCGTGTTTGCAATCAGTCTACTAGATTTAAACTTAAAATAAAATACTAGATTTGCAGATTATACATGCGTTTACAATTACAACAGAAAGAACTAAGTAACAGCGAAAGTAGAAACTAAAACCTATAGTTAACAATACAAATAAAAAAAACCTGAACGTACAAACAACGTTCAACAGTTAGTACAAATGAAAAAATATTTATTTTTTACATAAAAATTACAAATTTAAAATACATAGTGTTTATTTTTCAAAATCTATACATATAATAAGAATGTAAATCCAATGTGTCTGTACTTTTTTGGATTTTTGAGAAAAAAATTGTTGCAGGTGTCAGGGAATAAGTAATAGAATCCATTTCGATCATTTTTAGAAATGTCTGTCTGTTTGTCTATCTGTCTGTCTGTCTGTTTGTTTTAACAGGCATCACTGGTAATAAACTAGGTTTCTGATAAAAAAACTCCGGAAAATAATCAAGCATATTCCGGAGCAACATAATTTTTTTGTTTCATTAAAATCGGTGAACTCTATCAAAAGTTATTGTAATTTTAATGACGACAGGAGTTAGTACGAGAGAAAAATAGATAAGTAAGTGGACTTTATCCTTATTCAAAAACCAGGGTACTTTATAACATAAATGAACATTACCACCGTATTACATTACTAAGACATAGAACGAAAGAAAATGGTTAATATTTTATTTTCACATAAATAAATATTAATAACTTAAGTTCAGTAATTTATTAATATGCATTATTGCAAATAGATGGCGCCCAACTGCCATTTTCTAAATCTATTACTACTATAATATACATTCTAAAAATTGGTTAATTACATATATTACATATTTCTATAAAATGAATAACTTACTTTGTACTTTGTATAAGTAAAATATTATTTTTATTTTTCGATCGCAAAAGGTTTATGATTAAATTTGAAAATTTCTAATTAATTTTGTGTTGTAAATATTACAAGTTATTGAACTTTATCAGATTTTAGGACAATTTTTTATTATATTAAAAATAAGAAACTAAAATTGTTCATTGAACATAAATGTAAGAAAAAATCATCTTTAGAAGCAATAACAGACATACATTTTTGACGACAACAGATGGCGCTAAACTTTTAATTATTTGTTTAACTGTCGTAAGAATATAGAGTGTAAATAGCAATGAGATAATTTCTGTATTTTTTAGGTTTACTTCGAATTATAATTTTTATAAATTTACCTTGATTCTAATGTCTTAATTATGCTTTGAATTAATGAATACTTTTTGGCTTATGCATTTTTGGGAGCTTGCATTTTCTTCCAGCGGTACCGTGGAGAAAAAAGACTGCGGGCAGTGCAAATAAAAGAAAGGATAACATAAAAATAATAATAAGAATGTGCTATGTGAAGTATATATCAATGAATATTATAAGACTCATATTTCAAAATGGCAGATTATGTTTTCAATTACTTTTTAATTTCACTACATCGTACATTGTAAATTTGATGGCTTAGTAAAAAAAGTCCGTACAAATGAAAAAAATATTTTAAAAGTTTTGTAATAAATCAGGTATTTTTTAAGCGTATGCAGCCAACAGTCTATTGACCTATGCCTTAGATCTACATTCATTTGTATAGAACTTAAATGTTTATGGTTTTGGACAGTCCAGGGGCTAGTATTGTTTTTACAATTGTTAAATTAGAATATTAGAGTTAAGTTACTCCTATACCTGCGTGTATCGCCAGGAAGTTTTATCCATGTTCGCAATAACTTTAGGTGTGGGCACACATTACCGTCGTGTGCTACGAACTATCTGACTGTATGTATGCATGGCCCACGGTTTTTACACACATCAAAGTAACTTGAAAGCCCTAATTTTGAGTTATTATTGAAGTGACAAAGAGGTGTGACCATTACTAGTTTTTAGCCTGACACTTTACATTACAAATATACAAGATATACAGATATAAATTCAGATTGTTTCATTAATCACTGTGTTTTGTATTCCGTTCCACGCGGACGAAGTCGCGGGCACAGCTAGTTTTGTAATAAAACAGGTATTTTTTTAAGCTTTTTCTGCCAACACTCTGCTGCCCTGTGCCTCATGAAGTCTACATTTGTTTGTAGGGAACTTAAACATTTATGATTTTGGACAGTCCAGGGGTTAATTACAAAATCGATATCGTGACATACTTATGAATAACACTCAAAAATTTTTAGAAATCATAAAATATGAGTAATAATAAAACTACGAGGTGGAAATAATAAACACGTGTGGTCATGAGCACATCTAACAAGTTTATATATTTAAAGTACTTTGCCCTAAATTTTCTCCTAGAAAATTAGTCCGAAGAAAATGTAGCGGCCTTGCCTAGTCAACTGTATAGTCAGTTCGAAAAAAAACAAACTTTTACAGAACATCCTCTCCGTACTAATATTATAAATACGAATGTGAATTTATTGGTCTCTTACATTTTCACGCCTCAACTACTCAACCTATCATCATCAAATTTTGCATATCATTGTTAAGGTACAGAAATGGATATAGGATACCTTTTATCCAGAAAAAATGTACTGTTAAAAGGAAAGGTCAAATGTCATCGTTAACCTGATCGAGTCAGCGAGCAAAAGCTAGTTTTCTTATATATATTTGTTACACACACATGCGCTAATCACATCCGCACTGATATATAAATTTTTTTAGCTAAGCCTCTAACAGCAGTCATGGAATAGATTGATAATTTAACCTCAAGTGTACTGTGTACCTGTATACTGTTATCATCACATAAAACAGTTTTTATACACTCGAAAACATCCATATAATAGCTTTATTCATAAACGAAAAAAATAAGGCCAGTCTATTATTACTGTAATAAAATTTAAAATTATAGCAAATTTGATTGATGAAGGCGTTACTTGGCGGAAATCTATTATTAAATGTTAGAGTGGACGTTACTTTGCATTTCCGTCTGGAACTGGTTGACCACTGCAACAAAAAACGATTTTAATTACGCAACGTGTGCCAGTAAAAAGTTAAAACTGAAACTGGTAATAGAAAGAGCGAAATATTAGGAACGGAAACAACTAAAACAATTGAACGCGTAATTGATTGACGGTTGAATATGTAGTCGGTCGACATTATTGGTATGTAGCTGTAAAATATAAAAGTTAACATTAATTGAAATATACTGTCATTAACGTGTAACGTCCAAAATCGATTATGCGTGTTCTGCTAACTCGTTTGCGAATCCGTTCACTCTAATATTTTTACCAAATTCTAAAATATGCCTAATCTGAGAGTTCATGTTCTTTAAGTTTAGTTTGTAATAGGTAACATAGGGATTCGTATAAAGAACAAGAATCCTATACCGATAAAGTTTGTAACATAACTAAAGTTGAAGTGCCTGTTGTTTGTCCGAACTAATCTCCAAAACGCGAACGGTTGAATCTATTCTGACGTGACTTTTGGATATACTTTTCACAGTATTATTATTTACATACATATAAATCTGCTTTTCTATAGCGAATAGTTGTTAAGTTCATATCGGTAGAAGAGCTATAGTAGTAATAGCAGATGGGATTGTGGTTAGAGGCTAACATTTTTTTTTAACGTGGGGTTTTTTTTAATCCCGCATTGGATACTCACTCCCTCGGGGGAGAGGCAAGTAATGTCAGATTCTTGCTGTCTAAAACCCTATGGTCAATTGTCTACTGCGCTAATGAAATGCTCTGATTTCACTGCAATACCGCTGTAGCCAGATTGAGCTCAAACGCTAGATCGCCTATTTACCAACTGTCTTCTTGTCTACCGAATAAGTGCAATGAGGACTACATAAACTACACTTTTCGGTGCGCGCCGAGTACATCGTGTGCTGTGCGTCGTGTGACGTGCAGCGCGTCGTTTCTTCGTGTTGCGTCGTGTACAGAGTGTCGCATAGAAGAGAAAAAAAAGAAACTGAAGTGCTAGGCACCTCAGCGGCCTTAAACTCCTTTAAAATCTATTATACCTCCGCCGTCAATACCGTTGCGGCCATCTTAGTTAAAATCACCACCCCAGATGAGCATCGTCAGCTCACGGAATATCTCCGGGATGAAAAACTCCCGTATTTCTCCTCCGTGATGTCATCCGCAGTGTTCCTTCAAAACTGTCTACTGCTGACATCTTTAATTGCCTGAAGTCTCAGAATCTTCCAGTCCGGGCGGCACACCGTATGTACTAACCGCAGATGAATGCCCTTTCAGCTTGGTGCTGGACATACTGGACCGTAACAAGAAGGCCAGGCCATTTTTAATCTCAACTCTATGTGCGGTCTCTTCCGTGTCTTGGTAGAAGCCCCACGTAAGTACTATGTACTCTCGCAGTGTCAACTGCCAGGTGTATGGTCATTCCACGCGGTACTGCTACTTGCGTCTCAGGTGTCAGTGCGTTCAGTGTTGTAATGACAAACATACAGTTGTAAAGTTAGGAGTAATTATCTAATACAGCTTACAGTGGCGCAACTATACCATCTGAGGCCCGTGACAAATTCATTGGATGGGGTCTCAGTAAAAATTGTCACATTATAATTTAATTTTAGTAAACCACTGAAGTAGTTACACAATTGCAAGATTAATATTGTGTGCATTTTAGTTCAATATCTAATAAATTTATTTTTAAAAGCATAGGTATTACATATTTATAATAAAATAACAATTGGTCTTATACTTTTTTCCAAGCTTTCTATAAAAATTATGTCATACAATTTTCAATAGATAGAATATCCACATCTTGTCTGTAGTCTGTCTTGACACACAAAGAGTTCCTTAAATCGGATATGCTGAAAATACCGGAGATCTCATCAGGCTGGGGTCCGTGGTATTTTGTCATTTCTGCCACCCTATAGTTACACCACAAACAGTCTGGTACACAGTATACCTTATGGCATTCCTTCCACTTCCACACTTTCCCACGGGAGTTGGGTATCCTATATAGGATATCCCAACATTAAAAAGGTAAAAAAAAACTTCTTTTTCATCCTTTTGCCATCCTTGACAACCAATCCTTCAAGATTCAAGATTATTACTGTGATGGCTTCAGTGTTACAACAAGGTGGTGGTTTCTACGAAGTTTTAGAGACGTCTCAGAATTCATGTGTTATTTCCCTTCCATTACACGTATGCACAATAACCAAGCTATATTAGGCAAGATAACAGCTATATTACACAATATATGACGAAGTAACGCAATATTATAAGTAATAAATAAAAGTCACTACATGACAAAGACCTCACCAAAAACTCGTTTATTTCATTTCAGAAAAAGTGTAGTTTGTGATCATGGTAATAAAGTTTTATTTAACTTATGTACGAGTATATACCGAAACTTTTACCTCTATCATAATTTTAAATAGCTGTATTGTTGAAATGATACGTTTCTATATGTCTATGATGAAAAATTAATATAAATAACTTTGAACTGAGCACGTGCGTTATGTTCGAAGTTTCTGAGGATCGCGAACTCTCCGCCCACGTCCGCCGTCTCTGTGGATTTATATCGAACGTAAACTTTTTCGAATCTTCCCTGTATCCATGTGGAAAAATAATCTTATAAATGTACAAATAGGCGATAAAACTTTTTATCATCAGTTCGTCCCTCACGTCAACTAACTAAATCGAGCATTTTCTATCGACGTATTCCGTCTATTAGGAATCTCTGTGGGGGCTATATGAGAGGAATGATTTTATAAAATTGCTAAGTACATAAAATATACTTAAAATTGTAGTACTTCTTATTTGAAATTTCAATATACGTAGTCGTTTTAATAACTTTAGAATCAGTATTTTAATACCACTTTTAACAATTATACACATCCGTGTGCATAAACCAAATATCATCGAAAATATAACCAGTATAAATAATATCATTTTGTTAAAAATTTATAGGTTATAATAAATAAAATCATTAAAATGACTTTTAGATGGGATCTTATTCTGTCATGTGGTGTCTTTTATTTCAATACATATACTTCGTTTTTTTTTAATTCTATAATACTTTACATTTATTGCGTTTTAAAAAATATAGTTTGTAACGATGCACATATGAAGTGGATTGTAAATAATAACTAAAAAGTAGAATCATGTATTTTAATTTCTTACAAAAATTTAAGTAAACAAAGTAATGGTTGGTTCTAAAAATAGCGAACCGACGGAATTTTGTCGAATGATGTCGGCAGCCTTCCAGAGATTTTTACTTTTTTCCACAAAGGGAAGAAATCTAGGAAAGCATTATAAGGTTTATAAATGCGACAATAGCATAATTGAGAGATAGTGAGTATGATTCATTTTTATCTTTACGAGTACAAATAGATTACTTTCGATACAAAGGGCATTTGATTTTGTACCTACGGGCTTAACAGTGTGATCAAGAGAATATTGGCTATCTACTTCCATCTCGCCGCTAGATCGCTCTGCAACACATGAACGTTTGTATGGTTCAACCAATTAGTTTGAAAAATGCTATATCTAGATTTTTAAACATGGGCAAAGTTTAGAGAATTCCCCTTTTTGCTATAACTCAACAATTTATTACGACAAAATAAATAATAAACGCACGCAGGGCTGCGGGCACAGTTAATTATAAAGACAATACTTCTAGAATATAAAATAAAATGTTCCGCATTACCCAACAACAATTTATCTAACAATATCTCAAACTACATAATGATAGATTTAAAAATAAGAACGAATGAGAATTGTACATAATAAGCAAAGTAAAATGATAAATGTTTATAGATGAGCTTCCAAGTAATATTTACTTACGAATACTTGATCAGTGTGTCCGGAAAATCATATAAATCGCTTGTGCAAATAAATTTAATACAAAAATTTACATTAAGAGCTTGTTATTATATTAAATCAATTGTTATATAATCAAAGGTCATATTTACATTAATTTAAATTGTTGGTTTCTCGAATGATTTATCAACACTCTTGTTTGTTTGTTTGAAGTTACCCGGCATAAAGTTGTTAACTTTTTAGTACGTCATGAATATTTCATAAGAATAATAACAAAAAAGCGATCAACATTCGAAGTTTTATTAAAAGCAAACAGTCGGCCATAATACTTGTTTAGTTTGTAAATTTAGGTAAACTCTTGTTATCTTTAATTTTCAAAATTAATTTGGAGCCATTTTAAAACCAATAATTAATATTTACAAAAACATAAGGTATATGAAATGTTAAGAATATATGAAAAAATATGATTATTACTTAAGATTAATTATTTACGATAATCCCAAAAATTATGTATACCGAATACCAGTGGGTATTTTGTAAATGTTGCTTTGTTGCAAGGAATAATTAAAAATAAATTTAAATAATACTAGTGATTCAGAACTTTAGATTTACAAAACAACAAGTAATTGCCTTACTAATTAAAATGTCGTAAAATTGAAACATTCAATTAAAATATTAACACTTTTATTTCATGAATATTGTTAGTAGACAAAGGAAGGATAATTAGCGTTTAAATTATGGAATATTCATCAGATAGGACGTTATAGTAGGTTTAAGTACGAGACATGTTATAAACGACTGTGATAAAACACTAACCTTTTTAAATATACATAAAAAATCGATGTTGTCATTATCACTACCAGTAAACAATGATATACAAATTTACGGAAGTCAATTTAAATGAAAAATAATTTTAATAAGCCATTACAATGAACGGAGGCTGCGAATAAGGAGTATTTACGCACGTAATCGTTTTAAGTCCCTTTATAGCCGTTTTGAGCGGTGGTGAGCTTGAGCCCGGATTACAGAATGATGGATGCACTGAGGGATTACCATCGTTTGTGTGCAGCACAGATGACCGCTCGTTACATAATAACTAGTACTCCATCCGTTGTAATGAGAACATAAACACTACTTTAACAATAATGAAGACGTCTCAATATAATTCATATTCATAATAGTTAAACAAGCTTTAATTTAAAAATCAGGAATGGTTAATATAGGCTGACGTTGATGGAAACATTCTCGAATAAAATCGCCTGAAAAAGGTTGATGACGTAGCAATGACAGTTTGAGGCTAGTCACCATAGTAGTCAGTTAAGCACTTGATTTTGGTGTATAATATTTATCTAGTTATTATTAATTATTATATTATTATTAGTCTGGAAGTTAAAAGTTTATATTTCAAAATGAAATTAGTATCACATTTTTGGTTTCATTTCTACTCTGCAATAATTTAAAGTGGTTCTAGTGGAGTGGTCTAGACCACTGGTAGGCAAACAGCGGTTCACGAGTCACACGCGATTCTTTCACTCCTTCACCGTAGCTCTTTAAAAAAATATTTAGTGCAGGCAATTTTTTAACCTTCCTTGTAAAAGACAAGCTGTCTTTGAAACGCAAGCCTACAGAAAAGTGGCATATTTTTAGAAAGCAACAATAGCACGACTAGTTACTCGAAAAAGACACATTTTGCAAAGGCAAGCTTGAAAGTATACTAAAACAAAGCAAAAGTTTAAAAAAGTCTCTATGAATAAACTTTAAATTTGTATTGTTTATATTTGACTCTTTAGGATAACGAGTTTACCGACCACTGGTCTAGACCGGCGGAATGTCGATTCCATGTCAACAAGTTTGAGCCTTCGCTTTGCATTTACGAACATTTTCTGAATTCTTATAAATTTACTTATTTGAATTGGTAACACTATCAATAGAACTTAAAAGTTTGAGAAATGTATCACTTTATGATGGGAACATTGAAACGGTGAATTTCTCGGTATTTACAGTTACAGTGGAATGACATGGCGAATAAACCTGTATTTTCTCTCGAGAAGAGGAATTTTCCTTGCAGTGGCATACTAGAAGGATATAATTGTATTATTATCAAAACCTTTAAAGAGGTTGTTCTAGCAAACTAGAAAATGTGCTACATTTTAAATGTGATACGAATAAAAAGAATAAACAATCGATATTTTATTCTATATTATAGTAAACATAGCCCAGAGTAGAGGAAAGAATATATTATTATATAATACAGAAAATGAAATTAAATCTATAAGCACCAGCCCAGACGAGATTAAAGATTAAAGTCTACAAGAAGTCTAATTAAAGTATAATACCTTTTAACCCTTTGTTGATTTTACTACCAGGAAAATTTAGTGCTTAGTTAAATATTATAAACTTACAAACTGGCTATACATTTACATTCATATTATGTAAATATAACTAGGTATCTCTTAATACCTAAGACATAACTTTTTAAGTTCATTTAATTTGAATGATTCCAAAGCAATATCGTCCTTGAGAGTAGTATTATGACAATCATAACATATTATGCCTATTGTAATAATATAACAGGAGGAGTTAAAATACACAAGGAATCTTCATTATCTAGTACTAGGCTGATTTCTATTAGTATTACGTTTTATATTGTAGTTGATGACTACTATAGAACTGTCAAACCCATCTGAGTGGCTACAAAAGCGACGAAGACTTGGCAGTGATGTGAATGTTAAGGTGAATATCTAGTAGTATTACTAGAATTGCCCACAATTAAGAAATATGAAATTAGAAAATAGCACCAGTGACAAAGAAGTTAAGGACTAATAGGTTATCGTGATATAGGTACATCGTAAAGAGAGATGAAAGTCATCAGGAAAAATATTAAGTATGAGGACATAGGAGGAGAGGAGACGGACATAGGAGTAGAGAACAGACAAAGTAATTATAGATAGATTTCGTGTAGAATTATATGTGTATAAAAGGTGCAAATACTGAGATGATAGCTGAGAGAGAAAAATGGAAAAGAAATACATGTTGTCTCTATCCTACTTAACTGGGATATGGGTAAGATCACGATGATGATGATGAGTACACATTAAATAAAAATCATTAACACTTAAAACTTGATATTTTTTATACTGATCGATAATATTGTTATATTGATCAATATTACTGCGTGATCTCAAATTCCTAGGACCGATACTTGATAATTGAGTCATATAAAATAAAAAGCGGCAAAGTAAGAATAACTTATAATTTAACATGGAAAAAAATTGATAAGCTTTAATCGTATTCCTAGGATAATCATTATAATTTTTACAGAAATTGACACTAATCAAAATTGATAAAATAAAGAAAAAAATGTGTTTCACTTACTTATCTCATTTTTTTACCACGTCTTCACTTTGCCACATTTGATTCTGTACTCTTAACTGTTTATTAGGTATTTATTTTATTTTAAATTTTACAATTTATAACTTTTTCGTCTACTTGTAAAGAAGGATTACTTCTATTCTTGTTAACAGTCTGTATCTTCTTACGTTACATTATTAAATTGAATAGCAATAAATAATATAATTTTCACAAGCGGATCAGTACTACCAGAAAAATATCACTTAAAAAGATATTCACAAAATTTACCTCTTTCTCATATTTATACATAGGGACCACTAAAAATTTCCATAACTAGTCACTTACACTAAGAATATTTAAAAACTACATTTGATAATGGAACTCTTTGCATTTAAAGTGCAGTTTGTTTCATTTATTTGTCATTTGCTTTTACATTTTCACGCCGTTTTAAAAATTGCGCGTCTACGCTACCATGACTTTAACGCGTGAAAATTTTGGTAGTATGATTTTATTACGATTTTAAGTGTACTTTGACGTTTCAGCAGATTGTCGTTCGGCTTTAAACTACTGTTGGCATTAAAGCACCATGCAAATACGTTGTTTACAGGTAGTTCGCAAAATTCCACTTCTCAATGACGAATTTTATGACAAACGTCTGTCTACAAATATGAACAACGAAAACATCGGTACTGTACGCCATATGATCAAAACAGACTGCCAAGTGACCTACCATGAGATGCGGCCATCCTTAGGCATAGGCATCAGTTATACACAATCAAACCACCAAAAACATTTGGGTGTGAAAAAACGGTGTTCCTGATGGACTCCTCACGATTTAACTATAACTCAAAAAACGAACCGCGTCACTTGGTGAAATACCATGCTTACTACATTCCACAAAGAGACGGAAATTTGGTGCGGGTTACAGTGACAGGTAATAAAATATGGATTTATAGTACTGATGCTAAAATAAAGCGACTGTTTGCGTCTACTCAGGTGAGCCGAAACCAGCTAAAGTACCGAGTGTACGGGCTGCCGCTAAACGGATGATTGCTATTTTTTATAAATTAAAATGAACTCATAGATACTGTCACTTTGGATGATATTCGTACAGGGAATAGCGATTGGTACACGATCACTTGTTTGACGGAAGTTATTGACAAACTCCGTAAAATATCTTAAAACGCCATATTATTTTGGACCATGACAATGCCAGCTCTCACACAGCCAGACAGACAATCTAATTTTGAAAAGAAAAACCGTACATATCAAAATTTATCTAGCATATAGTCACAAAATGGTGGCATGCGACTTCTTTCTGTTCTCAAAAATCAAGAATCACATACGCAGTCCACGATTTTCAACACCAGAAGATTACTACGGAGCAGTGTTTTCAGAATTGGTTTATTTATATTAAAAAGTGCATTGAAGCTAAGCTTGCCTTTGTGAAACTATAAATTCATTTTTGACCAGTCATAGTATTTTTTCTTATTAATTTTGGAATTTTTGGTGCGCCCGCGTATAGATACTTATATATATTTCTTTTTTTTATGATATCTTGTACAACTCAAAATATATTTCGTGTTATTTTTAGAAAAGATTTAATATAACATTTGATCTGTTAGTCTGATCAGATTTAGTGACCTTAATGCTGGAAGGCTTTTCTTTAGTTTTATATTGTTTATTATTCTTAGTGTCCTATCATGTTTTATAATTATTAATAAATGATCACGCAATATTTCGTTTTCAACAAATTTCATCGCCGGTTCAAATTAAAAAGTTTCGAGGGGCACGAAGAGTTTGTTTTGTTTTAAACATTTAATGAAGGAAAAATCAAATCAATCATTGCAAAATGTATGACTGTTAAAATTGTTGAAATAAGAAATATTATTAGAAATACTAAAATAAGGATGAATAGTGGTTTAAGTTTTATAGCTATCCTTGTAGCCGACTGCGGCGACCACTCGATGTTTTTATTCGTGTCGAAGCAATAACGTTATATTAATATCGGCGAGGGTCATCTAACAGCCCTTCGAAATATTTATTATTTACCCTTTTGGGTATTTTAATAATATTGTTAGCGATCAGGATATTTCTTTTTTCAATTCCTGCAAAAATATTTTAGATAATACTCTGAAAAAAAGCATGACAGAAATGATTATAAAAATCTGTTGTTCGGGGTTAATCATATTTAAATCAAATAATTAAAACGAGTCTTTATCTAAAATGCTATAACTTTCATATTTTCATAAATATAGATGATATATTTCATACGCAGTAGTAACCCTAATATACTTGTGAACGACTTGTGGGCCATGATTGCTGCCAACATATACCATAGTATTAAGCTTTGTCATGAACAATGCGCCAATTTATATACACTAACACCACGAATGCTTGAGGTTATATAAAGCTGGGGCTCTTGATGATAAGTTTTGATAGTTTTTAAATACAGCACATATATTTTCTAACCTATATTTACTTGTAGTACTGCTGATAGAAATACGAAGGTACTAAAACAGTTGTATAGAACACACACCGTTTTATCATATTCAGATACTATCAGAACTTCTACTAGACTTAGTCAAATAGTCGCTTGCGTTTTATATTATGTGACAAGTGGCTGTTTATGTTAGAATTTCTTCGTTCAAGTAAATTATAACCATTTCATTTAACTTTGATAATAACGCGTGAAGAAATTTGGATTAGTATTTTTTTAATTCTACGTAATTTGAACTTTAGGTAAGTTATGGTATGTACAAAGACCGTGGTATGGTACAAAAAATGTACTCGTGACAATTTATACCTATTTGACGTGAATATTAATATTTTGGTTGTTTTGAATTAATTATACACCTTTTTATAATTGTTTAAAAATATATATTCAATGAAAGTTAATTAAATTACTAATATAATTTTATTTACACTAATTAATCAAAATGCGCTCTCTTATTTTGAATACGACATGTATTCTTAATCGACGCGACCAGTTATCGATTGCCGCACGTGCCATAGTCATATCTATTACTACCACTGCTTTAACTAGGGATGCTATTTCAGATAGATTAAGACGTGCTATTGCGCAAACTTTCACCTGTAAATGTTGCCGTATCTTGTAATCCAGTGGGTTTAAATCTGGACTAGAAGAGAGACAGTCTTCATGCCTGATGAAGTCAATTGAAGTCAGCCAGTTTTGCGCAAAAGGAACTGTTTATCACCTAACTTCATAGTGTGTTACATTCAAAATCAAAAATACTTTATTCAGTTTAGGCCCTGAGAAGGCACTTATGAACGTCAAAGTTACCACCGGTTCGGAAAACAACCCAGTCATCGAGAAGAACCGGCATGAAACTCGATCTGGTTTAACTCTTCAATAAACATATTATAACTCATATTTTTAAGACATAGTTATAAATAATTATATTCGATTTTGGTGGATGCACAGAGAGGGTATCATTTCCAGACGTCTCCATCGTTCACATATTGATCAACCCTGTAATAGCCTTTAGACATTAAAACCTGCTTGACATGGTGCTTGAAATTAGTACCCGGCAAATCGGTAACGTGTTTTGGAATTTTGTTATAAAACCTAAAACTATTACCTAAAACAACTGTTACCGGTCCTAGTGAGCCTAAAACATGGAATAACCAATTTGTTATTATTTCTTGTATTTAGATTATGTCGGTCCTTTACGAAATCTAGCTTATCTAAGTCATTACGGGCGTAGATTAGATTTTCAAGTAAGTATTGGGAGGGCAGAGTGGAGCTTCTGTTTCAAGCTCAAAATTCACTCCCAGATATTTCTCATATCGCACCAAAAGAGGTGTAACTTCTTTATTTGTTTTTTATTCTTATATTTATCGAAAAGAAAAATACACAAACATCTTAGTATAACTGCAGATCACTTACTTTTCTATACAATTATGTTAATACGAGTAATACTGCCAGTTACTCTCTATATTAAGATATTTGTGCTCGCGACTTGTACATTGTCTAATCCGTCAGAAATTAGGGCAAATCGTTTATCTGTAAAAATATAATTTCATTTCTTGTGTGAACTTTATTATTATTATTTTGTATTTTCATATTATTTATGTTAGAATGTGATAGAATATGTAATTATTAATAAATACAAGCAATGAGGGTTCAGTTGTAAGGTGCTTGGACATCGCTTCGATCAACATAGATTCCTTGCAATGAACCACAATTTTCTGTGAAGGAGAACAACGTGATGAAACTACGATTCGCGATTGCTGGTATGTTTTTTCAAAGCTCACCTGAATATTTATCAACCTCAAGTTGGAAATCTATTGACGAACATCTGTTGATGTGTTCCAGCAGCTACACTTTAGAGTCAGGCCCCTCAAGTTTAGCGTCTTTATCAACTTGGACCACATTATCATTTTACATTAGGTGAATCTGTAGTCAAACTAGGGATGATCTATATTAGATAAAAATCGATGTTAACATCGACTTCAAAGTTCTGATGTATGATAAGCATCGATAGGAAAACATCGATGTTTTCGGTAGCAAATAAAACTGTCTAGTCTATTTATTAAATGTTATTGTTATTGAAAATACAATAAACATAATAACTTAAAACATAGGGAAAAGTACAATCATCAAATTCGTGGTACCTAAATACAGAATAATTATTTACCTCACCGGTTATTTCGTTGCCGAAGTTTCATTATTAACAATATCAAGACCAAATAACATTTCCTTCCGCGTCACAAGTTCACTCATTATACACACTTACAAGAATCACGCGAACGTTGATGTTTTTTTAATCCCTTAGGAAATGCAAAAAAATAACTATTCGTACGGTTTACTTCGATTAAGTTGATCAGTACCATCTAGTATAACAATAATTGAACTTGATAGTTACCTAGTTACTAGTTAGTGCATCCAACGCTAGATGGCCCTAAAGGATATATTGACGTTTCGATATTTTATTTTCATAACATTGTTGCGTCGATGTTATCGAAATCAAAACATTTATGTTTTCCAGCTAAATATCGATGTTTATTTACCAAACCATCTATATGAGTACTATATCGTATTTATATAATTTTACTGTAATCTAATCTTATATACTATATTAATAACGAAAGTTAGTCAATTAAATGAAATTGCAGAAAACGTTAAATTAAATAAATTAATTGAAAAATATCGATTGATATCCATTCTACTAGTAAGTATGCTTGTCACATTACATGAACGTCTGAGCTATATTAAAAGGATAAGTAAAATTGTTCTGCACTCGGAAGGATGTTGTGTTGTATGAATTGTTGCCATAATTAACAATGAAGCATGCAGCGAGGATCGATATAGCATATTTTCATCGATTTAACATAAAAAAGAATGCAAAATATATTTTTAAGACTAATTTTATTTGTTTCGCATTTGTTCGCCTTTTTTTTTTTTTTTTTTTTTTTTTAATGTGGGAAGAAATCCTTCATTGGACACCCACAGCCCTGGGGAGCTGTGGGGTGTCAGACTCCTACTGACTAAAAAAACCCACAAGATACCGTCTGCCGCGCTATGGAGTGGCACGGGATCGAACAAGCAAGCACCATGCCACCCCGGCGACAAGGCCCAGCGCGAACGCCCTGACCGCGACGACAGCCCGGTCAAGCTGCCTACCCGTCTACCGAACCAATGTGCAATGGAAAGTCAGGTCCCCAGCCCCTTCCCTCCTTGGTCCGGTTTGGTAGTCAAGGGGTCACCCCCTCCAACCACCACCACCTGTAACTTTTTTACGTGGTTTTCTACCACGGTGACTTTTTAACGAGGTTTTCTCCCTCTCCCTCCGCCCGAAGGCCACCCCTCTGTCACTTTTTAATGTGGTTTCCTCCCACAGGAACTTTTTAATGAGGTTTTTCTCCCTCTTCCTCTGCCCGAAGGCCTCCCCTCTGTCACTTATTAACGTGGTTTCCTCCCACGGTAACTTTTTCTTGAGGTTTTCTCCCTCTCCCTCCGCTCAAAGGCCGTCCCTCTGTCACTTTTTAACGTGGTTTCCTCCCACGGTAACTTTTTAACGAGGTTTTCTACCTCCCTCCGCCCGAAGGCCTCCCGTCTGTTTTTTAACGAGGTTGTCTCCTCAACACCCGTAACTTTTTAACGTGGTTTTCTCCCACGGTGACTTTTTACCGAGGTTTCCTCCCTCCCACCGCCCGAAGGCACACCCGTCTGTAACTTTTTAACGTGGTTTTCTCCCACGGTGACTTTTTACCGAGGTTTTCTCCCTCTCCCTCCGCCCGAAGGCCACCCCTCTGTCACTTTTTAATGTGGTTTCCTCCCACAGGAACTTTTTAATGAGGTTTTTCTCCCTCTTCCTCCGCCCGAAGGCCTCCCTTCTGTCACTTTTTAACGTGGTTTCCTCCCACGGTAACTTTTTCTTGAGGTTTTCTCCCTCTCCCTCCGCCCAAAGGCCGTCCCTCTGTCACTTTTTAACGTGGTTTCCTCCCACGGTAACTTTTTAACGAGGTTTTCTACTTCCCTCCGCCCGAAGGCCTCCCGTCTGTTTTTTAACGAGGTTGTCTCCTCAACACCCGTAACTTTTTAACGTGGTTTTCTTCCACGGTGACTTTTTACCGAGGTTTCCTCCCTCCCACCGCCCGAAGGCACACCCGTCTGTAACTTTTTAACGTGGTTTTCTCCCACGGTGACTTTTTACCGAGGTTTCCTCCCTCCACCCTCTGACGGGCGAACCGAAGCAGGCCCGTCCTTACCCCATCCCCTGTCCCCTCTGATAAGCAGAGGGGTACTGCGAGAGGCGCCGTCTGCCGGGGTATATGCCCCGACCCGGTTCTGGAACCGAGCCCCAGGAGTGTTTATTGGCTCTCTAGCCTAGATCCGTAGTGTTCTGCTAGACAGGGTCACCTCGTGTAGGATGTGGCTCTTCACCACGCACTGACGGTCTTGGGAGGCAGGCTAAGGCTCCACGAGGGAACTGTATTCGCCTGTGGGTCCACCCCCTGCGGTTCCGAGGTACAAGTATCTCATCCCCACTTGACCCCTACATTTGTTCGCCTATCCCAAGGCTACATAAATTGTAATTGTTGCAATAGTCGTAATTTTATTATTTTTATAGTATACAACATCAATCGACTTTAAATTAATACCGTTTATGTTCATAAAATCAGTGTAATCATGGTATTTCAAAATGAAATAATATGAAAATAATTACTTTGTTCTGAACATAATTCTTCTCTACTGGTTTCACTTTTAAATGTAGATCATTTAAATAGGTGAAGATAAAACAGTTTAATACCTTTTCTCCTCCTGTTTCACAACCGATTTTCTTTTCTTATTTTCTTTAGTGGCAATGACAAGCTTTAATGTTATCAATAAAAAATTTTGGAAATAATACTTGTACCATACCACTAACATTTATTTATAAAACTCTATACGTCCATTCTTCACGCTTGTTACATGCCCAATTCTTAATACATTATAATTACGAATGTGTATGTTATTACGCTTTGACAGATACAGGGATACAGGGGTACAGAAGAGGATATGTAGTATCTATTATCCAGAAATCATGTAATGTTCCCATAGGATAGATCAAATCTATATTAACGCAAGGAAAGCCGAATACAAATTTGTATAATATTCAGTACAGTTTTTACTACTCGGAATAAAAAAATAGTTACATATTAATATTGATAAGTTATTTAGTAATTATCATATTAATTGATTTTAACGTAATAACGATTAGTCTTTATTACTATAGTGACGTACGAACGTTAAAATCATATCAAGATGCGATACACGTGCCAGTTAAATCATACTCGAGATATGAAGCGTAACTAAGCTAATATACCTGAGGACATAATGTTACTAATGGTTCAGGATAACCGGGGCTGCGATCATAATTTTGGGGAACAATGCGTTGCCGTAAACGACGTATTTTGAGTTTCCAGGGAACAATGAGATAATGATTCGTGAGCTCGTAAAGTTTCTACTTGTAACTACGTCTATAGAGTTGTCAAAGTTTCGTTGGGGGCGGATAATTGAAGGCTTGATGAGGGACGTCCAAGAATAACGCTTTGATAAAATATTTTCAATGCTGAAGTACTGAACATTAATATTTCAATGTATTCTATTTCTGATCTTATATATTGTTTTATTAAAATTATAAACTAGAATATTTATGAGGATAGATCGATGTTTCAGATGATATTTCACGTCAAAGAACAGAACGGATTTTGATAAAAAATTATAGTAAGATAGCTTATACATGAGAATAAACCATAGGCTATTTTATTAAAATACTAGCTGCCCAACTCCGGCTTCACACAGTCGTAATAACGAAGAAAATGAGACCTAAACTTATTTTTACATTACGACCATCAACTAAATAAAGTTGCTACTGAACATGTGCATGTCAGTCTGTCAATTCTATAAATATATTTGAAGACCTCACTACTATCTTCTTTTCTCATTCAGTCACATTTATTGGGAAATTCGTTCGTACCACGTACGAAAATAGTTTTACCCACGGTTTCGCTCGCCTTAATTTAGATTTAACCTATAGCCTGGGAATAGCACCTTTGTTCTGGATGAAAGGCACCCATGACCTTTTACTGTACATCTAATAACATGTATGCAAATATAACTGATAATCATTTGAATAGTTAAGGCGGGTTAGAGCCGCAAATTCACATTCGCAATTATCATATTTGCATTAGGATTACTCCTCATAAACGGCTCTATTTGGATAGAATTTCGTATTTACGTTATGTTTTAACCTCTAAGTTTATTTATATTTATAAACCGCCAATCAAAATATCTATATCTCACGTACTTTATAATTAAACCACGTCGAATTTGATATCATAAGTTAGTAATATTACAACGTGATACAGACACTAAAATGAAAAAGGTAAATTTTGCACTGAAAATGAAACGTGAAACACGAGTTTAACTCAACATTATTTTAATTTAATTGTGTAAAAACGTGTTATTTGTGGCTCGGGACATGCCGTCCAATTGTCCATAAATCGTGGTCGCGTCGAGTGCGAGTCATGACAAATTGGTAGAAAAATAAATTTCCGGATATCAAGTAAAGCTCTTGTTAAAAGGAGGAAGGTGGCAGCTGGACAAACAGATTGCTGGAGGCACCGGCCGTGCTGCCTCTCTGCCGCCTCGCTTGACAAACGAGCTAAGTCGTGCGAAACACAAAATATGTTTTTGCCGAAACCCGTACCCCCGAGGAATACTTGTTCATTGCTCTTTTTATTTTATACAAACGCTTATTATAACGTCATATAACATTATAAAATGTAACGTATATGGATCCGAGTGCTGGGCTACGAAAGAGACGGATGAGAAAAGATTACATGTGGCAGAAATGCGAATGTTAAGATGGATGTGTGGTGTAACAAGGATGGATAAGATTAAGAATGAGTATATCAGAGGAAGTTTGAAAATAGCACCAGTGACAGAGAAGTTGAGGAGTAGTAGGTTAGCATGGTACGGGCATATTATGAGAAGAGATGAAAGTCTTGTAACAAGAAAAGTTTTGAGTTTGAAAGTGGACGGATATAGAAGTAGAGGAAGACCGAAAAAGGTGTGGATGGATTGTGTGAAAAACGATATGTGTATAAAAAGTGTGAATACTGAGATGACATCTGACAGAGGAGAGTGGAAAAGGAAAACACGTTCGTTCTTACGAATGAGCTGGAGCTTTCAGCGAAGGGAAACATTCTGCTGAAACCATGATATGGTGGTAGAGCTTTTTTTAAACCCAACCGACTGTCCATTGCTGCCAAGAAACTGTAGGCGAGTTAAACCAGCTGCATTTAAGACTCAGTCTCCCTCTAGGCTTAGTGCATTACCCGTTTAAACCACATAATCATTTTACATTAGATGAAATTGTGGTCGATATAAAGTATATAAAAAAAATAAAAAAAAGGATTTTAATAAAACGATATATTTATTAAGTGTAGCTTATAAAATGACCACCATTTTTTGTCATTTTGTATATATCATTGCATTTATAACAGTTTGTTCACGAAAACAAACTAATATTAAGAACAAAATTGAATAAATCCTTGGGCTTCAAAAATCATACTAATATAAACAGTAACAGTATGTATGATTTTTTTTATCAATTGAGATAAATCTAGCTAATCTCTAGATAATCAGAATACTTTCCTTACAACACTGTAATGCTATAAAACGAGTGATCTATAAATCTCTAAATCTTATTAATGCATCATAATAATAAGTCGTAAATTTTACATATATTTTTTAAATATGTCGAAGAAATAACATTGTTATATGTAAGCAGTATAAGATGTTGGAAGGTGAAGAAGGTCGGTACATTTTCTGTCGAGGACACGCGCGTCTCGTAGCAGCTGGTGGCGATCGCTAAACCTTAATATTTCTCATATGAGCTGCTTTACCCCGTGTAAAAATGTCAAGGACGAAAATCTCGCGATCACTGTTCCGTATAATATACATAATACGAAAATACACATTTAAAGGAACCGCACCGCAAGTGACGCTTCCCACTTCGGAAAGAGAGCTATTTTTAAACAAAGTTTATTTTTAATGAATTCACACTTGTAGTCTTGTTTTTATTAGTTTTCTATTTCTTAACTATCCGTATATTAATGATATTATTTTAATTAAGGGCCATTCCTTATAATGATTAAATATTTTCGTTACAAGTTTTACTAACATTGACTAAGTGTGTAAAAATAATTAGTGGATAAGATAATTTTTATATAGCCTCAAATATAATCGTTATCACGAGTTGTAGCGATAGGTGAATTAGTAAATAATTATGCGTTCGAAACTCATGATAATTGACATAGTTTAGAGTTTAACAATGAGCCTACGCTGTTCATTAATAAATACACTGTGATAAAAGCGTATGATGGCGGTAGGGCTTTATCTGAAGATCACGTTTTAGTCAACGTTAAACTGAAAAAGAATAAAAAGAAACATACCGTATGTATACTGATACGTAGGATATCAGTGTACTAGTTTGCCATGTTTTGGGATCTTTTAAAATCAACGTATACTGCGAAATAAATCATTTTATGATGCTTATAAAGTATATTTTATTTTTAAAATTTTGTTTGTCTACAGACCCCTAAGAATCGACAACTCCATACGGACTGGAAAGCTATGAAGTATTAGCTCAAAATTTTTATTTCAACTTGATCGTATTATGTCTCATGTATTTTATATACATATCTAACAGTCGCTAGCATTTTAGTCTGCGTTTATATATTTTTAAAGAACTATATAAGATATTTATTTAATTTGAAAAAGCTATTTGTTTCATCACTACATATTATAAAACAAAGTTGTCCGCCGCGTCTGTCTGTCTGGATGTTCGCGTTAAGCTCAAAAACTACTGTACGGATTATAATGCAGACGTCACAAATAGATAGAGTAATTCACGGGGAAGGTTTAGGTATATAATTTGTCAAGGATTTTTTTGTAAATTGGTTTAAATATAATGATGTGGTGTAAGATGGTAAGTCACGCTTAACCTAGAGGGGAACTGGCTCTCAAGTGCAGCTGCCGGAACACACCAACAGGTGCCTGGTGACAGATTTTCAACTTGAGGGTGGTAGTTAGCCAGACGGACTTATAAAAAGCCCTACCACCATGCTATGGTTTCATCACGATGTTTTCCTTCACCGAAAGCTCCGACTCAGTTGCTTGGATTCGAACCTACGTCCTTCGACGCTATGTCCGAACACACTACCAACTGAGCCATCATCGCTTCAATTTGTTCGAAGTGTTAGATAATCACGGCTACTCAGCAATTTGAAACGGGGTACTGCACATTGAGTAGGTAAACGTTATCTTGACCTTAATAAGTTAAACAGACTTATTTAATTTAAAATATTTAGAGGTGCTGAAAGGCTTACACATTTTTTATGTAAAATATCTAATAAAAAAATATCTGAATCTCAACAACACCGCCATCTATTATGTCCAACTATAAATAAGAATGATAGAGATGACCCAGTACGTTAAAAAATCATTAACATCGAATCGACTAGGACAGTGGTCGGCAAACTCGTCACCAAAAGAGCCAAATATAAACAATACAAAATTGAAGTTTATATTCAAAGAGCCTTTTTTTAGTTAAGCTTAACTTTTTTTGATATCATTAAGATTAAGCGTACACTCTCGTATTTACCTTTGCTAAATAGGGTTTTTTTTGCGAGAGACTAGGGTTGCTATTGTTACTTTCAACAGATTTGCCTCTTTTCTGTAAGGTTTGCTATTCAAAAACAATTTGTCTCTTTCGAGGCAAATTAATAAATAATATTCAGTATTTGCACTTAACATTTTTTGAAATAGCCAAATTGAAGGAGTAGAACGACCGCATGCGGCTCGCGAACCGCGGTTTGCCGACCACTGGGCTAGGAGAATAAATTACGAACACACGAACACCGGAACTTTATAAGATAAATATATATTTACCTATAATTTATTTACATCATGTAAAATTCAAGTATTTGTTTATTTATAGGTAATAACATAATTTGTTTTAAAAATATGACACTAAAATACCTTTGGTGGGAGTTTAAGTAAAATGTACGTAAAGCTGCATTCGACTCATTATTGAACTAATACCATGTTTGAAAGTTTCTCTGAGCTCGTAACACACCCACACTTTGCATATTACTACTGTATACCCAACGGTATAATTCCGAAGTTTATTCCACAAGAATATTCAAATTTTCACCTAATAAGCATACTGGCCAGTAAGTACTGACTTAAACAGAATTGAACTTTCTTTACGCTTGTATAAAGAACGGTATAAACCACTGGCGGTCTCTAGTAATCTTTTGTATTAAAAATATGAGACATTTTTGCATATTATTGAATTTCCATTTATCTTGATCGAAGAAATACTAGTCACAGAACCTCTCCTTATAAGCTCTAGTCTCTCTCACAGTCTGCCTTTAGAGTACCGCATAAATTTGTAAAATTTAGTAGATAAACTTGTTAAGCCCTTACCAGTTAACTTTATTTACCCTAGCCAGAATCGAACTTGTGAGATACACAATTCCAATTACTTTCTAGTCGCTGACGTCTTGAAATAATTTAAATATACACAAATACTCAATAACGTTTCTACATTATAAAATGTATTGTATATACACATATAATGAGAATGTAAATTTAACAAGTCTGTACTTCAGATGTTTGTGGAAAAAAAATATTGCAAGCAAATGTAATAAAATATATACATTCAAATAATTTTTAAAATTGTCACTTTGTTTGTGCACGCTTCACTGTTAAACTACAAAGTTTAGGATAATACGTCACCAAGAAAATTATAAAGCATATCTATTTAATTAAAATCGATTTATTCTAGCAAAAATGTATGCGCATCACTAATAATAAGCTAGTGAATAGATGTCGATCACATTTTTTTAGTTTTATTTTTAGACACTTAGTTCCTATCTAAAGTCTAGTTCCTATCTAAAATATATATCATTATATCCTTATTAAATATAACTTTATTAAAATTTTAAGAAACTAAGATTTTTACAAGGACTACGCATTGAGTAATGTGTGAAGCGCAGCAAGCGGCGTGGCGCGTATGCGCAGGAAATAGGAAGTAAACGTATAACAATGTCTACAAATAAATCTTGTGAGGAAAGCATATTTTTGCTCTCAATATTTTCATGTGTTTTCCTCTGTACATAAAATATATTGTTAAAATTAAACGAAGACAAAGTCGCGTGTATCAGGTAGTTCATAATAAATGTCATCGTAAAAGACGTAGAATGGTGATGTTAGAATATTAATGACAATAACACTACAGAGTACGTACATGTTATATTTAAATTTTGCGCAATTACCGTTATGAGGGTATGACAGTTCAGTTTTAGTGTGTTCGAATAACGCGTCGATAGACGTAGGTTAGAGTCTTGCAGTAAACCGACCCGAAAACATCATGATGAAACCGTAATGTAGTAAGACATCTTTTTAATACCTACCACCCTTATCTTGAAAACCTGTCTTCAGACACTTATACCTAACGCAACAACACTTGAGAGTCAACCCACCTAAAGGCTTAACATGTTAGTGTCAAAAAGCACATTATTATTTAAATACAAACAGGTTCAATAGTGAATTTGAACCATTATTTATTCCATCTGAACACACAAAAAATGTCATCAAAATCGGTGCAGCCGTTTAGAAGGATTTAAGTCACATTCAAACGTACAGAAGAATTATATATATATAAAGATTAGGTGAAATTATAGTCACATATCAAAACCTATTAAGTTTAAAAACACATTGCGACATATTTAAAATAAATATAATCCAGAAAACGTGTATGCATAATTGAATGTTGATCGGTTGAGCAGTTAAGGCTTAAAAAGCGTAACAAAAAAATATTATATTAGTTATGATTATACTAGTATATGTATGCCTGTGTAAAAGTAATAAGAGTCATTAAACAATTACCTATAAATCTAAAAAGGGTTTGAGTTGTGACGATATGAACGGTATCATATGAAAAGCACGTAGCGCACGGGGCACGTGGCTACCGAACGAGAAACAAGAACATAAAGTTACCATAGCTATCTCTACGAACTAACATTACGGGAATCTCTCGCGGCTAGTGAGGTCAGGTATTGTGAAAAAACTGGCTCGTTGATATCACAACAAACCCCTAGGTGCTCGGCGGCGTTCCCGTTGTTACCGGTACGTGACACGAATGCCCACGGCCAAATGTTCACGGATACTTCAGATATGTTTCCGTTACGAAACGCGATCTTTCTCTTACAGAACGCGCGTACTAAACACGTAAATAGCTATGCGATCACGTTAACTTCACCGTTTCGATGTATTTATAGCCGACTCAATCTCCGATAACTACTCAATTTTATGTGAATGACGGTTCGCTTCTGGTTTCCTTATGATATTTTAAACATATAACCCTTGGTAACGTTTGAATGTACACAATATTTCGTAAACAATAATTGTACTTTATTGGAAAATCGCCTTTGCGAATAACAATTGATAATTTTCTTAATTATACAAATGCGAAAATGAGTTTGTTCGTCTGTTATGCTTCTACGCCTTAACGAATCAATCTATCACCATGAAATTTTGCATACAAGTTATTTCGGGTACAGAAAAGGAAGGTATTTTTGGTCCCGAAAAATGTACTGTTCCCGAGAGATAAATTAAATCTACATTAATGCCAGCGAAACCGCGATATAAAGGTAGTAGTTTATTGCAAAAACCGTTATTCCACAATACAATCAAAATAAAACCGTCATTCGGAAATATAATTAAATACGTTAAACGTACAATAAGTTTTTCCTTTCAGTACTTACATATTGAAATCAAAGTGAGATAACTTTTAATGGCTTCATATATATAAAAGTTAATCTGAGAACAGAATACCTATGAATAAACGAAACAAGAAAGAAAAAGTTATATGATTGTTCTCGGCATTTAAATTGCTGCAGCGTAGTGTCTTTTTTTTAATAATATGCTATTCTTGATGTTTATGTTTAACTGTATTTTTATCAGTTTAGAATGATCATTCTGGTGAAAACATTATATGGTGGTAGGACATTTTCTAACATGGTCTTTAAAATGCAAAAATACTTTAGAATTACTTAGGTAATGACAATGTAATGAAATGCGAACATCCACAAGCTCTCACTTGAATGAAACATTAACTAAAATGCTACGCAAAATGATGAAAATCAATAACAAAGTGTTGGTATTGTACAGAATATGTCTGTAGACGAAAATCTTTTTGTTTCCTTATTACTCTTTAATTGAGCCATCCTACGTAATTAGGGCAAGACGACAAATGTCACGCGTCGTATTCAGGTTATTCTCACAATATTCGCTTATGGAAAAGGTCACGCGATAAAAATCACTCGATTCACTTTTAAAAATGTACGACTGCTTTAAGGATTCATTGAAAGAGTACAATGGCTTTGTGATCAAGAAATAATTATAGAGATATAGTCAGAGAAGGTTATTCTTACTTGTCGATGAATAGACAATTAGTTAAGATACTAAGCCCATGGTGGTAAGTTATTACCAATTGGTATCCTGGTAAGTATCATCAGGTAGAAAATATATTACTTAGTCGTAGTCCAGTGAATCTGTAGAGGCCCAGGGTCAATAAGGTATTTCAGTGCGGAAAAAAACGTATTACTAAGCGTGTGATCAGAAAACTGTTTTTAATAATCAATGCCCATTTTAAGCACATGGCTTGTTACCATTTTAGACCGCATTCGCTTAAATAAAATTAAACATCTAACATAATTTATTCTGATTTCTGAAAATATTTTAGAATAAATTATTACTTTATCGTTAAAGATAGTGCAATTATGTTTAACCAACATATGAAAATACCGCCTATCAGACAAAAGTAGGTGTTGTGAATATTTTGCGTCCTTCATAATTTACAGTCCGTTTACTGCCAGCTTAGTTGAAATGATTTTAATTTCACATAATACCCGTAGCACACGACTAATGTAGCGAGTACCATAATGCGCATTCATTATTTCCTTATGACGAAATTCGCGTACCTATCAATATAAGTACCTACTAGTAAAAAACGCCATTTAACCATAAAAGAAACATTAATTTCGTATGACGAGTAAATAGTATAAAATAAAAATCATCAATACGCGAAAAATAAACCGTAAATGTATGCTTCATAGCTTCATCAATGACAAAAATATATGAAATTTTATTTAAATAACAGTATTCACTTTATGGCTGTTGTGAATCGTAAAGTTAGCAAATCAAATATGTTTTAAAATAAATCTAGACGATACTATAAGGTGTTCTCCAAGCTATCCTTTTGTAATACTCTTTAGGTTACATAAGAAAGCCTCTATATGTTTTGACTACAGGAACACCATCTGTTTCTACCGCAATACAACTGTGAAGACACCGCTGTGTCCTGGATTGCCAGGTGTAGATGACAGCATTTATTTGCACAAAAGGGCGTTTCAATTCGGACCTTGAACCATTGAGGGCGTTTATACATAACTATAGTGCCCACTTAAATCATTTCATCTATATACCTGTTTGCTACTTCATAACGTACAAAAAATATATTATCTTATAACCTACTGCGAAGCTGCTACTTCTAGTGTTTATCTGTGTTTTCTGGTATCTTGGTTCCCATTTCTAGAACTAGCGCCTTCTTAACATTTTTGATTTTTAACATAAAAAAAAATAAACTGTAGTATACAAAAATGAAAAACTTCGATTCCTTTATTGAGCTAATGAAGTTGAAGTCGATATAACATTTAGTATAATAGTATTATAATATACGAAGAATAAATAATGAGACTATTTTACTATAAGAACTGTAAAATTGTTAAAACAGAGGATATAAAATACACTTTTAATAAACAATGCAATCAAAGATTATAAGCACTCCATTTGATCATTTTTAGATGTTACATTAAAATTCTTAATAACAAGTGCTAGATTTTTTAAACGAATTATACGATGACTCAGCTTTATAACTAACACTAAAAACGTTGAACAGACAAAATAAGAACGGACCGAAGAAAATAGATCTTACGGACAACTTTAAACGAAATGTTAAAACATATAAAACTATACTTTAATATAAACTGCAGTGATATTAGAAAAGAAAGTAATACAAATACTCCTAATGCATTTTTTGTCCAGTATCATTTATTTCTGCACGGCTACAGATATTGGTCTCTTGGAACAGAGATATTGCCTGTAGCTGTCAGGGACAGTAGTTTCAACTAGCTTTATACACTTGCTTTGACCCGCATTATACTCTACGGACTGAGCGTTGATATTTGTTGGTTTTGTTATTTTTACGAAACTCGTGTTTAGTTGGATAATATGGATATTATTTAATCATAATTTTATTAGCTGGTCCCTCAAATTCCGTTCTCGTGTAAATAATTATACTGTGTGATTGAGGCTACATATTTCGTCTAGGATGATTATGGGGTCTTTTATTTTGTTACTAGTGGCCGCCCACTTATTTATTTTTCATATATTTATAAATAAGCTTCTTAAGTTGTGAACTTGTAAATAAAGCTTACATAATTTAAATACCAGAATCAATAAAGCTTCTATAATTCTTATTAGAATTAATTTAATTCTATAAAATGTGCATCGTTAATGCGGTATCCAATTTAAATGTATTTGTGTGTGTGGGCGCGTGTGCGTGGGAGTGCGTGTGCGTGGGGGTGCGTGTACGTGTGTGATTGCGTACATGCGTGCATGTGCAAGCGTGCGTGTGCGTATATGTGTGTGTATGTAACGCACTTCAAGATGTCTCTCAGATGACATTAGTGTACTCAATTTATATAAAATCTTTATAAGTTATATATGATTCTGATGTCGGTATATGTTATATGTATAAGTTGTGGTCGTCGTGGTCTAGAGGTTTGACCGGTCGAATATCAATCCGATGTCCGCCGGTTTAAACGTCTGCATGTACCAACTGAATTTTTCGAAATTCGCAAACATTTACTAATTTTAATTGGCAACATTATCGTCTGACAGTGAGAAAATATCGTGAGGAAACCTGAACCTAAGAAATGTTCTTGTAGTACCATCGTATGTGTGAAAAAAATAGAATAGTGGATTTCTCAAAATTTGAAATCGCCAATTCGTCGTAGGCTGGCGTCGTGATTATGCCCATACCTTCCTTCGGAATGAGGTCTATGGCCCTGCAGCGAAGGTCTTTTACAGGCCGGGATTAATAGATTGTAATATTCAACTATTTATAACTTATTCAGTTATTTACCTTGTAAAAAATTAAGAAAAACGTTACTTTGCAGTTGCGCATAAAATTATTTGACCGCTATCACATCTTATTGCAACAGAAAGGGGGTGTGAAACAACTAAAAGTAATTAAAAGGCGTCGTTGGTCGGCAGTTAAACTCGATTTTGGTAGATTGTTGAACCTGTCGTTGATTAACACTATTAATATCTATCTGTAAAATATAAAAACTATGTGTATATAAAATGATAAAAAAGATGCAAATAATATTAAAAAGAAGTATATAATTGATTAAAAATATGTTGCAGATTGACGTATGATGACTACAATCGATTACACGTCTTTTGCCCCTTCAATTGTACAGTTTGAGGGTATACTAAGATGTTATTATTATTTTTTATCGATTTACTTCACAGCTGTTACTAAGGTTTTTAGTATACACAATATGTATTACAGGATAATTCAGCTGAGATTGACGGAGACATCATCTAGGTTTAGTTTACAGTAAAAAAGAGCTATTTTCACAAATTCCCCGTACAGTGATAGGCCACCGTGCGACGTGTCCAGTGAATCAACGAGCAACGCTCCGCTCGGTCGGGCAAAAACGGAAAACCATTTTACGGTCCATTGTGAAAGAGGATTGGCAATTTCGTTCTGAGCTTACTCGACCATCGGCCGAGCGAGTTTTACAACGTCTCTGATGTAACCCAAATGCGTTGATGAAACTCTTTAATACTTTCGTAGTCTATCACTGATTTATTGATAATATTTAGACACACATTTTAATAATTACCATTATATAGAAATACAATTATTATTAGTACATAAGATTATATATGTTACAGCTGCACCATCTGTTTTTCATGTGTTTGTTATTATTTATTATTTGTTGAACGTTATAGAAGTTTATACAAGGCAGTGCCACTTAGTGGTAAACTAAAGAGCTCCATGACTAAAAAAAGAGATGTTTTTCTTTTGTCATTTATTTAAAGGTTTTTATGTTTATATCAACCCTATAATAACCTTAATTTAATTTACAAGATGAATAATATAAATGAGAGAAACTATTAAATGTTGAAGTTAATATAGCAACAATCATTTTAATATATAAATAGGCTTACATAAATCAGTTCAAATCAATTTTTCTTCTCAGTCTGGAAACAAATTTTCTTTATTTTGTTAAATAGCTAATGACGACCTTTAGTGTTATCAATAAACAAATTAGGAAAGAGTATTTTTTCGATACTATCGACGAATCGATACTTTTATTCATAAGTTTTGTTCCTCATATTTCACACTTTTTTCGTCTACAATCTACAATATTTAATACAGATAATAATACATGTATATTAACATAGAAAGAAAGAACTTTGTACCCCTCATTATGGTCGAATTTCGACCAAAATCACTATTTTAGACAAATAGGCATCATTTTACAAATACGATTACGATTAATTACGTTAAATACAAAATGTCTAGATAATAGAAAGCGGGTTCATTCACACGTTTCATTTTATTACTTAAATTTAAAACTAAGTTAGAAGCTTTTAGCTCCAGATGCAAATAATTACGTATACTTATACTGCAAATTTCGAGCATAGCCATTATGAATATAACTCAAGGTTTAGGCTACAAAATTAGTAGATTTCGTTGCTGAAACTTTTCATAATATTTCATGAGATTCGAAGCATTGCGTTTTAATGAACGCTCTCCAATTTAAATATTTACACACATCTTACAGTATAGCGTTTTAGATGATGTTATAGAATTTAAAGTTTTTTTTTTCTAAGTTAATGATATAAAAATCCATGGCTCTATGGCTTCTGTATATTATAGATGTATATTATATTTAGTGAATTAGAGAGTTAGTTGGCGCCTGCGACTTTGATCACGTGAAATTTCACGTTATGTGAATTGTCTTATCTGGATTCATATTTAGTTTTTATTATGGTTTTAGTATATTTTTTTGCTACTTAACCCTTTAATGGTATTTATTGATATTAAGTTGACTCTGATATATTTACTAATCCCTGATTAGTATACATGGATACGAGTACTAATATATAGCCTAGGAAAACACTGCGAAGTCCTGTGTCTCTGTCAATAACAGTCCTGTCAAAGCCAGTTCAGCTATTTCGGATATTTGTATGGACAAATGACGGATACTTCAGTTATATTTATATGCATAGATTATGTAAATTATTATAGTATATTACCACCTGAAGTATACAATACTTACATAAGATTTATAATAGAATATCAAATCAGGAAATCTGTATTGATACATATATTTCAGAAATAAAATCATGAAGAGAAATCTATGAGATATTACATTCTATAGAAGTTTAAATTTAATAACGATAGCAGGTACAAACGTCGCCTCGAGTCACATGAAATGTTTTGGAAACTGAATTCATATTTTAGAAAAAACATATCGTTTATACTCGTATATTATAACTTTTTTTTACTTTAAAGGTTTTAACAGTTGACTACAATTTCACCTGATGTTAAATAACGACTGTAAGAGACCCACTGCAAAGCCATAGATCTCTTCCCAAAGGAATGTATGGGTATATTCACCACGCCAGCCTTCAACATATTGGCGATTTCAAACTCAGGGAAATACACGATTCTGTATTTTCTCACATACGGTGATACTACAAGAACAATCCTCAGGTTCAGGTTTCCTCACGTTGCTTTCCTTCAGCGTCAACCAATAGTAGTTACCAATTTAAGTTAGTACATGTATACAAATTCGAAAAAATCGTCGGTACATGCTTGGGGAGGTAAATGCGGCGGATATTCCGCTGGTCAAGGCACTAGATCACCACGACGACATTATATACTCACTAAAATATGATTTAATATTTTCGTACTTAAAAAAATTTCATCAGGGTTACAATATTTCTTAAGCAAGTTTAACGATAATCGGATTAGCGAAGTATTTCTCATTTTAATAATTACAATGTAGATTTAAACGATTAAAACAGCATTTCGACTCTGTACTAACTTACAAAGTGTTTCTTACGATGGCGAACAATACAGACCTACTTACATATTTTCATTATCTGACAGGTATTTTGTTTCTAATATATAGGTACTTCATAACATTAAGTTACGAAATTGAATCCATGTTCAACAGGTAATAAGATACGATGACAAGGATCGCATTATCGCGCACAAGGCAAAATCCCAAAAGTAGCTTGATTTATTGCCTCAAATACCCTTGACGGTACGCCGCTCGTAGGGAATTATATTTTAGGCAGGTAAAAGCCTAAGTGTTGGTTATGCTGATTTTCAACATATACACGTGTGATCTTACTGAGAACATAATTTATTATTTAACTAATGATAATAGCGTTACTTATCGAAATGGTAATATTCACTCTACAATAATTATGTTCAAAATTAAGTTAGTTGCTAGTGAATTGAATTATTCTTTACTAGCAGGCCCGGCGGACGTTGTCCTGCTCTGGTAATAAAAATTCTGCCCTGATAATAAAAAATATACTTATGTGCATGCATTGCTTAAGGTAACTAATGTATTCAATTTGATAAGGATTAATACTGTATCCGTCTAAATAGGCTTCTAATTACCTCAATGCATGTGACCATTGTTTTAGAAGATAACTGGGTATAGTAAGGTATCCTTAAAATATAGGTATATGCCATCGCAGACTTTTTTGTAGATATATAAAAGAAAAATATCTCAATATGCATTGTTTTGTTATATCTCAAAATAATTAGACAGCGTTTTCGATGAAAGCTCCCAAGCGGCTTGACTTTTTCCAATAATTATCGTTATATTTCAACTAATTTACATAACACCTTCACAAATTATTTACCTAAACCTTGCTCATGTATTATTACTCTATCTATAGGTGAAGACCGCATTACAATCCGTTCAGTAGTTTTTGAGTTTTTGTTTTTGAGTTCAGTAGTTCACGCGAACATACAGACAGACAGACAGACAGACGTGGCGGACGACTTTGTTTTATAATGTGTAGTGATTATTGAGAATAATAAAAATATTATATCTACTATACTATGTATTATAAATTACTTCATTTTCAATGTAATAGAATATGAAACGATGTTTAACTATGGTTCCAGTATTTTTGCTTTTAGGATAATTGGAAGATTATGTTGTCCTTTCTTCTTTGCTTTTAATTGATATTAGAAACTTCAACTTTGTGAGTTGTTCTCTTTGTAATTTATAATATTACTCTGCGGGAATATCTTAGGTATATAATTTATTCCTAAGCATAAGTTTTGTGCTTAATAATTCATATTTTGTACTAGTTTTAACATTATTTTGGTACAAAAGAGTTTGACATTACTTCGCTTCATCCACCTGGAACTGATTGTCATCTATTTGTTTTTCTACATATTTTATTTTTATAATTTATTACTATTTATCAATGATTATTATTCATCCTTTTATTTTCTTTACTAACTGAAATAAATATAAATATTATTATAAATTATAAGCACATAAATCCGTTACGGATTCCATCCCATTACTTACTTTCTTACCCTAAGGATATGGACGTAAATTTAAAGCTGAAACTAAAACCAAAATAGAAATAAATAACAAATGTTATGTAGTAAAAATAAACACATATTAAAAAACAATTTATTGCATAAGAACGTTACAATTTTCAATAAATTCCATGTGGAAGTAGCAAAATAATATTAAACACAATTTACGATGCATTTCCAAAAAGAGATACCTTCATTAATCAAGAAAAATTACAATACACATTCCCAAATAACACAGATACTAATATGTACCTACACTTACAATCTATTTCAGAACAGACAATTACTTTTAAATCTCGGTAGAAGTATACAATTTTGTCTCTCCTAGATTTATTTTTTTCAAAACATTTGGTTCTGCAATATTATTATAGCTGATTATAATAATTGTAATTTTATATTATAATGATAAATCCAGGCAATTTTTAACGGACTTCAAAAAAGGAGGAGGTTCTCAATTCGACTGTATTTTTTTATGTTTGTTACCTCAGAACTTTCGAGTGGGTGAAGCGATTTTGATGATTCTATTTTTATTTGAAAGCTGGTGCTTCTCGTGTTGTTCCATTTCTGAAAAGCATCCATGAGAAAACTATATAAGTCTTAAATATGCATTAAGTATGTACGCGCCAAATGGACGAATAACTCCCACTGTAGTCCGGTGGAACTGTAGAGGTCTGACGAAGCCAACAGTGTAGGTCAGTTCGAAAAAAAAACGAATAACTCCCATGACTCTCTTACTTTCCGGGACTTCCTCTGCTCACTGCTCACTCCTCCGTAAGCGGGGGGTGATGATACGATCCCGCACACACGTCGTGTTGTCTATGGTAGCAGCTCGAACCTAGGTTTGTTCCTGGGTGTGGAGCCCTCGAGTATGTTACTCGCACGAATAGAGTGACTCACACTAGTTTTACATATACACAGATCATCCCACACACGTGCATATAATAGGTACACATAGTGGTTTCCTTTATTTTTAGATCCCTTTTCGAACTGAGTTAGCTTAGAGTAACTTGGTCGTCAGATGCAAAATATATGTATGTGTTGGTGAAACATACATGTTTATACATATATATTTCACGAATTCATATATGTATAAGATAGATAGCTTAGGTTTGTTAGATTGGATATTTTGCAACAGTTCAAGCCAAGGCGCGCCGTGCGCCCTTGTGCTGGTAGCCTATAACATCGGGTGAGTGCCTTAAACGCTCCCCTTAGTAGTCCGGTGAAACTGTTGCGGCCTTAACAAGCCAACAGTGTAGTTAGTTCGAAAAAAAAACGAAATACTCAATACCACACCAACCGATTTCGATAATTCATTTTTTATTGAAAAGGATGTACTTCAAGGGTAGTTTGATGAGAGTTTGGTTATTTTTTATTTTAAATTTAATTTGATTAATGTAATAGTTTAGTATTTCTTGCTTTTTGGTGTGTTCTTGTTTGCTTAGTGTTTCTTGATATTGAAGTCGGTTTATTTTTTTATATAAGTTTTATGTTAATAATAACTTCTACGTTGTATTATTGTGGTATGTGTGTAGATCGGTATTATATATTATATGTATGATAGTTACATTTCACTTGAGACAACGATTTCGTTCTCGCGTCTATATAGTAATCAAGTTGTGTAAAAAAGTATATTTCACCGAATGATGTGCTATTACCATATATACACATGGATACATTAAAACGTCACAGTGACACTCTTTTCATTTATTGCGTTTTGGAATCATCCAGTGCTATATAGCTAACGACAAACTTGTAGACCGGGATGACTGCCGATGGATTGTAATTTAATAGACTTTAGTGATCGCCTTCTTTATGCATTCGGAATGCCGTTATTTTCTCGTGGTGTAAAAAAAAAAACACTTTATTCATTTTAGTGTTTGGAATGATCAATTCTTCAAGAGTTATCGAGGTGTATACGTTCGTATCTTTATTAGGCGATTGTTCCAGCGTAGGAGGATTTACTTGCTAACATTAGTGTCAACCCACTATTGACTTAGCAGTGTAGTTTGTCTGCAACCACTATGTAAGACCAGTTGTCAAACGCAACGCTATACAAAAAAAATAAGCCTTCTCAAAAATAAATAACATTAATAATTCAAGTCACTTACTATTATCAAATTAGTTTAAATGTCATTATTACCAAAAAGATTGGATTTCGTTGAAACATTTTATGAATATTTTAAACGTAATTTAATAAAACAAAATTTTACAATTGAATGCGACTACTGTCGTAAGACATCTGTAGAAAGTCGTAAAGAAATCGAGGGAGATTTCATCTCATCATTTCTTATATTGAATATTTTAAATATAACTTTATAGAGAGAATACAAATTGTCTTCATATTTTCCATTTATATGTACGAGATACGTGAATGAAGAATGTACTTTGGTAGCAGCAGGTTTAGATTAATACACTTTTAGTGGCAACGAACTCTTAACCACGTGATTTATTATCTTATCTTAATTGGGTAATAGCTTAAGGAATATTTATTTTTTATTAATATATTCCATTTTATAGTCATTGGAGTGACAGATAAGTATTTTTAATATGTATATAAATTGTATAACGAACACCTTATGATAACTAATTGAATCATGACCAAATTCTAATCACTTCGACTAATATAGAATTACAATATTTATAGACAAAACATATATGTTTAATTATCTATGCAAATTTCAAGAAATCTTCACATTTTTCTAACCATCAGTGAAGTTTAAAGTAAACATATCCTACAATCTTTTTTACAAATGTTGAAATGTAGCCTCTATGTTTGTAGTTTCGTAGCATACGCTTATTTAGCAATCCTCTGAGGTGGTAAAATAAGAGAGCGCCGGGGATTCTTAAGTCAAGGTCGCCATTAAACCTTCGGGGAGTGTTGTAACTGGGTAGGGAAAAGTTCTAGGGAAAGCGTAATTGAAGTGTAAACCGGAAGGAAGGCTTTTCGTCGAAGTCCGCTTCATGTGTGTTTGACGAAGCAACGGTTAAATTGTTTTTATTTTATATCAACATAAGTCGTAAATGATTTCAAAATAGTATCGCAATAATTTACGTCTATTCAAGAATTATACACAGCGTATACACATTTTAAATAGGTAACAAAATCTGCTGTAATATTGTTAAAGTCGAAATATGTGGACATTTTTTAAAATCATTATTTGCCTACATCATATAGCCTCTGAAAAATTTACACCATTAACTAATCTCATTGTGATAGTATTAAAAAAAAGAACGACACAGTAAACTATATCACATAAAACACGTTACTATAGTACAAGAACTACCAGTTAGTTTGGCTCTCACAAAATAAAATTCTTGTATAATACATTCAACTTAAAAAAAAAACTGTAGATATCGAGGGATAAACTCTGAATATTTGAATGTTTCGAGTAAATATCTGTTATTGTGTTATATTTATTTACTTCAAATAATAAATAATATTATGCAGTAGTTATATTATAATATATTATAGTATAAATGAATGTATTTTCACTATTTTTTCCTGTTTCCAAAACAACACTAATAAAAAGCCACTGGCATCGTAATTTTTGGTCAGTATCAATACTTTCCTGATAGATCTGGTTCAGAACCATATTGGGTAAACGATAACACTTCAACATGTCAGACCACATTCACGTCGGAATTTAATTGGAACAAACGCATGGACTCGGCCGCGGGTCGGAATGTTATGTTCGCGAAGTGACACGCCAATTACCGAGATCATACCCTTCTGTGGTCTGAGTGACATCAAGTGGGCATATAGAGCTTAGTAATAGCCACGCCTAATTAATCTATTGTGGTAGTAACTT
Organism: Antheraea assamensis; assembly: GCA_035772565.1. Lineage (NCBI taxonomy): Eukaryota > Metazoa > Arthropoda > Insecta > Lepidoptera > Saturniidae > Antheraea > Antheraea assamensis. The sequence continues at coordinate 3,539,759 of JAQQSE010000076.1, forward strand.
AGCTGAGAAGAGGCGATTGAATGAATGAATTCATAATATCGCCAAAAATAATTAAAAATTCCGAATATCCCTTTATAATTTTGAAAATGAAGAATTGAGAATTTTTCCGTTATGAGCCTTTTTTATGTACAGAAATAATAAATATATATAAAGTCTATCTGATAAACTTATTTAAGTAGGCGTAGCGGGCTAAGGGCTCTATGTACAACTAACATCAAAAGGATAGCAATCCTGAGCTTTACCATAATAGATAACTACTCCTACACTGCACGGCATTTCATTTGACACGCCGGGGAGAAGAGTGAGATGTCGGGCTAAGATCGGTTTGTATCGATTTTATACAGCATTATATACTCGTATATCGTACAGTGTAGTGAATACGATAGACAAAGATAAAGCTATACGAAACCGAATTTAGCCGACTATCTCGGTCTTCTATCTGACGTTCCAAATCAACAGCTAGGTACTGTATTATAATTAGTATGGTATTATAATAGTTATAAAAAATATTAACATTCTAATTAGTCCGGTGAAGCTGTGAAGGCCCCTTAAGCCAACAGCATATAATCAGTTCAAAAAAAAAAAACATTATTTTTGTAATTAATTTCGAAATTATACTTTTTATTATATATTTCACTACTATGATGGTTTCATAAAAAAATTACAGTCAGTATATTTCTTATTAATGTTTATTATTTAAATAAAACAAAGCACTTTTAATATTTTATATTCAAATACCTCTCGCACCTCTTTTGCGTCGACCTATTCAAAAAATATTTTATTCCTTTGATGAGTAATTTTGCAAAAAGATTTCTCTCGAACTTTGTTTACACAACGGGGAATAAAGGCTGTCTTCTACCTCGGATTCGCCTCTTTATAGCGAATGAAGCTTTAACATAATTTGGAGAATAATAAAAGAAAGCAAAAAGGTGTAGGCACAAAATCCTTGGGTTATGAATATGGAAACACTTGACTGTTGGCGTCTTTATAATTTAGACGCAAATTATAAAACAAAAAAGGGGCAATGTAATTTTCCATTTCATATTAAAAATCTGTAATTAAGAATACTGTGGTAAGGGAGTAATACGTTATGAGAATAATTTATAAAACACTTTTCAATGAAAACAAATACTGTGATTATAATAGTATAATAAAAACACTAACAGAGTTAATGATAAAAGCGTAATGATAATACTCTAAAAATACCTCTATTTGTCTGTAGAGGTACCGTCAGAATTAATTTAGCCATTGCGAAGGTTAACGCAGCCAAACAATAAACACTTCATTTTTATTTATACTGGAATCGTCCAGTGATCGAAGTTTGACCGTAATTCACTATTTTCATAAGTTTGAATGTTATAGAAGTTCTTTGTCATATCTATAATCATTGAACATATATTGTTTATGTTTGTTCATTAAAATCGGTTCACTCTATAGAAAGTTATTGTAATTTTAATGACGACAGGAGTTAAGTACGAGAGAAAATTAGATAAGTAAATGAACTACAGTCTCATCCAAAAACTTGGGTATTTTATAACAAAAATAAACATTACTACCGTATTACATTACCAAGACATAGAACGAAAGAAACATGATTAATATTTTATTTTCACACAAAATAATATATATGCTAAGAAGTTCAGTAGTTAATTAATGCCAATAGATGGCGTTAAACATACAATACCATTTTCGAAATCTATTACTACTCTAAAAATTTGCGAATTATAACTATATATATCTATAAATAGAAAAGTTACTTTGTATAAGTGGAAATATAATTTTTGACTTTCGATCCCATAAGGCTATTATATTTGAATTTCTATTTGATATTATGTTGAAAATAGTACAACTTATTGAATCTTATAGTTATACCTACATTATTTTTTATAATAAAAGAGGACATTAAACATATATAAGAAAAACTAGTCTAGGGTCTTTAGAAACAATAACAGACTTCATTTTCATGGTTTTTAGGATTATTTTCTGTCTGTCGTTTGTACGCGAAGAATATAAGGACTATTGGATGAATTTTTACAAAATTTGGCATGCTGATAGTTTTTAGATCGGAGTAACATGTGTAACATAATATACATTCACATATATATGAGTGTGTATATATTTTCTATATATAATAAAACACTAAAGGGATGAAATAGTATTTTAAATATATTTGAGAAAAAAAAACTGGAGGTTTTACAATAGATGACAGAGCACATTATCATGATTTTAGATATTTTTGTTTTTCTGTGTATCACGCAAAAATACTCAGCCGATTTTGATACCATTTATACACTGTAGTAACTTATAAGATATTACGTAAAATGTATGATACATTACACTTATTACATTACATGTGTATTATGCACACATAAATACATTATAGATATAATGTGTACTGAATCGAAATGAAATATAACTTATCCGAATTATTGTATTTTCACGCGCTTGTAATTAAAAATAGCACCATATATGATTTTTTAAAGACAACATATGGTACTAAATTTAATATTTTATTGATTGACTAGCTGACCCGGCGAACTTCGTACCGCCTAACAGTCAATTCTTTAATTTTTATTTAATACTTATTCTGCCATTCGGGGCGCTATATAATGTTAAATCTTACCATCATATAAATATTGAATAATATTGACATTAATATTTATACGATACTAAAGTCACTCAATGGAGTTTTTGGCTGGATCTTAGTCTGTCATGTAGTGGTTTTTAAGTGATAGTCTTATCAAAACAAAAACATGTACTTTTATAACTTGCAGATGGCGTTAAATCCATTTTTTATATTAATAGTTTTAAATATTGTAAAATATTAAAAGACGAACATGGATAATATTAACTTTCACGAATTTGACCACGAAACTTTTTGTGTTAGCATTATAAATGTAAATTACGGTAACAGGATTATTTATTATGTGATTTCTACTATTTTTTTTAGTTGTTAAATTATGAAGAATGTATCTGAGATTAGGCATCAAATTATTATGTCCAATAAACATGACTGCTCACAACACTCAATGAGTTTTCGATTTGGTCTTTTGGATGAAACTTGAAATTCGCAATTGAACAACTAGACTCTTATTAGGTATTCTATAAAATATCCGTTAATGTCTATAATTATTTTATTTTGTTATTCTTTCGACTGATTATTTTGCGAACAAGTTTTTCTTAAATTTATCCTGATAAGTTTCGTATTCGGACAGTATTGCAATTGATATTTGGTTTTGAGAATGAGACCATCAGGAATCATGCTCATTTATCAAGGCTCATTTATTACTTTCAATTCATGGTTTCGAGAACCTATATGTTGATCATATAAAAATAAGCAAGTGTTTGAAGAAAGGTTAACTGTTATTTTGAGTACCACGCCATATCCCGAGAGACATATTACAAATATACAGTTAGTTATACACTCAGATTGTTTTATTAATCACTATGTTTTTGCATTAAGTTCCACGCGGACGAAATCGCGGGCACAGCTAGTATGTATAATATTAACAGCTATTGAAAGAAATAAATACGTTTAAATTTAACGTAAAATAAATGTTCACAAATATCATTATTGTTCAAACAGTTGTTATTGTTTGTTTGACGTGCAAAAGGTATTTGTATTGTGAATCACACGGTAAATGTAGAGAAATAAAACGGGAACGCTCTAAGGTAATTAATTCGTATTGTCGACGGAGATCCAATTTGAAATTTCTAACTAATACTGCCAACAAACCTATATCGTATTAACGGTAAAACCATGAGATTCTTGTTATTGTGTTACATTTCCAGTAGTTTATTTAAAACAATTTTTAAGACGTAAGTTATACAGGCATATTAACAAAATATAAAAGTATCAATTCAGTTTAATTTAAAACCTATTTTCAAAATAAATCAGTGTATTATGTCTACTCAGAACAACAATAACAAAAAAAGGTAAATAAAGCGTAGCTCTAAAAGCTTATACTTAAATGTGTAGACTAAATAAAGATATTATAAGCTAGACATTATTACAATTAAACTAGGGACTCGCCCAGGCTTTGCATAGGTACAATATACTAATGTGGTGTCATAAACCAAACGATTTAGACTTAGGCTTTGATATTTTTAGTTCCTCAAAGTCATAGAATCTAAATAAGATTCTTCACATAAACAACTTATTTGTTGTTACGTAATTTTAAATCTGTGGTACTTTCTTAGATATTGATTGAATTTATATGCTCTAATGAGTAATTTTGATGTAGGTTATATCGCCAAATAAATTATTTTAATGGATCAATAAGGATTAATACTATAGTGGTCTAAATAAAATCAAAAAGACCATTTTATTATAATATATAAAAAAAATAAAAATTGTTACTGTGGGTTGGTCATTCTAAAGATATATCTATATTGTTAAAAATCTCCTTGTGTTTTGTGTGACAAACTTTTTAACTAGAACATTTATATTTTTAAATAGAAAAATAATATATTTAAAATGGGAAAATAATATAATACAAAAACACAAAGAAGTTTATCACACAAAATACAAGGAGATTTTTAACATATATACTACCGCATCAAAATCCATTTCGTATTTTAGATGACCAAAGGGATCACACGTAGAAATGCAAAATGCTATTTTGTTTTATAATAATTGTAGATGTTTATTTCAGTGCTACCTAAAAATAAGAGTAAGTACATAGTGTACCTAGTAATTAAAGTAAATTGTTGACAAATAAGAAAAAATAAAAATGAACTCCAATAGCATTTTTACAATATTCGTTATGGGTATAGTTGTGGACTTAACCTTTAACATAGCAGTGGGCAGCAAGCAATAAGGAAAAAATGAAGATCAATAACTCCTATTCATTAAATGACTAAAAGGGTAAAATTATTTTGTAAATAATATCTAAGGTGTGTGTGAAGTTGTAATGTATCTGTTTCAAAGGGAAGAATATACAGAAAAGAGCTTAAGAATTTTGATATCTATTCTGGTTAGCTAGCAGTTTCCATGGAGTTGAAAATTTAATGTCAAACAGGGATCAATACTTCCTAGTACCTATAATTAACAGCCAGACCATATTCTAGACTTCGCATGTAGATATATTCAACATCTGTGTCACTTATTGTCAAATAAAGTTGTTACAATACCCGAAAAAGAGTTTGGTGTCAAAATAATATGAAATAAAATAATAGATAAGTTTAAACCTTCAAAAGTCACATATATCGTTACACAGAACACTATTCCTATTAGCATCGGTTGGTTACATTCTATTTTGGAAATTGTACAAGTGAAATCATTCTGACACTGTTTGCATAAAATGTAATGGCGGGATTGCGGCCGCGCGGGAAGTACTGCCACCGATTCGCATTGTGCCATCTGCTCACATTCAGATCCCTTATAAAATGTTACTGCGCATTATCGCACGTGGATATAGCCTCGGCCCTCGCGGTTATTTCGAAATGTTACCTTTTTATGACACTAATGGAAAATACTGTTTAGCTTTCGTGAGCGCATTTTGTTTTACGTACTCTTTTAATGCTTTTTTCATTGGGGAATTTTACGACGGTTATTAATTTTCAAAAAACTCTAGCGAAAAAAATCATTGACAGTTGCCTCCAACTAAAGACTACCTTGATGTAAAATTTTGCATTTTATTTAAATCCTACCGGTTATATTTATCCGAGACTTATTTATTAAACTCAAGAACTGAATATATTGCAGTCTTCTAAAATTAAGCAGTTCTAAAATTATAGGAACATTTTAAAAACCTTTCACTGGAATCCTCCAAATAGATTTGAAATGAAATCTGTTTTTAAGCATATATAAACAAGGAATTCTATAGAGCAGCATAGAATCGACACTGTAGATGTAAATATAGAGTTTAACAATTAAATTAATAGAGCTCTTGAATTACTCCTTAACACTCTCGTTTTATTTCATAACAGATAGCTTTCATTTTTCAGCGCAAAATCTATGTATAGCCTATTTACACACTCATACTGATAAGAATATTTTAAAGTAGCAAGTCCCAATTATATCGTGAAATAAAGTATTTAATAAACAGATAAAGAAATGTAGTAATCATCATCCTCATCTTACCCTTACCCCACCTTAGTAGGGTCGGCACAACATGTTTTCCTTTTCCATTCGCCCCTGTCAGATGATATTTCAGTAATCACACTTTTTATACACATATCATTTTTCACACAATCCATCCACACTTTGTTCGGTCTTCCTCTACCCTTATATCCATCCACTTTCAAGCTCAAAACTTTTCTAGTTCCATGACTTTCATCTCTTCTCATAATATGCTCGTACCATACTAACCTATTACTCCTCAACTTCCCTGGCACTGGTGCTACTTTCAAACTTCCTCTGATATACTCATTCCTAATCTTATCCATTCTGATTACATCACACATCCATCTTAACATTCACATTTCTGCCACATGTAATCTTTTCTCATACGTCTCTTTCGTAGCCCAACATACAAATCCATATAACACAACTGGTATAGAACACAATATATACACTTGAAATACTATACTGATTATATATGAAACATACATAATATTATTTTATTATTATTATATAATAAATACTTGGTTGATGTCGAGTCGAGCCGAGTAAACCCAGTTCGACGTTACCAGCACTCAGGTCCACATACACGACTGTTCTTATTATAGTTTTATACACATCCCCTTGAGTTTCTACGATATTCAAAATGTAAAAAATGATAAAGAAATGTAGTAATGTAAACTCGTAACGTACGTCGTACCTTTTGTATTAAAATCTTACGTATAAATTTCAGTACCGTATGTAAGGTACTGCAAATGAACATATAAATCATATTGAGTGACGTAATATTGACATATCGAAGTCATAAATCAAAAGGGAATACCGCAGGAGAAAGTTTTGACAAGCCACTTAACCCTGGAACAAAGTATTTTTGCTGAATTTACAAATTCCGTATGTGTGTCTAAATAGAACAAATATATATGTGAATTTATTGTTAAGTGGAGTTAGAACTTTAATACAAAATGTAAAAAAAATCATATAATTATATCTCAGTCGCTTTTGCCCGCGGCTTGACTCGCGTTAATATATATATATTTAACAGACATTAATCGGGCTTAGAATATTCTAGTAAAAGTATTTAAAGTTTGCAACGAACAAGAAAATTAAGCGTTATGAAAAGAAAAACGAGTGACTTTTGTAATTATGAATTATATGTATATACGTATGGAAGTATAGTTTAATTTTTAATTTATGTTCATACAGATTAATAAAGGTGACGGTATTCCTGCCACAATTATACAGGAACTAGATACTACCCACCCACTACTACGCTGTGCTTATTTTAAAAAAATATTAAAAGGCTAATGGAACCTTGAAAAAGTAATAGACCAGAACCATCTACGAAAAAATTTACATTGAATGGGCGTAATCCTATGTTCAGTAGTTTTACCTAATTGAGCCTCAAAGGCACTGTATTTTTATTATATAAATACGATTTAGATTTAATCATTTAGAGTTGGCAATATAATTGTTATAATAATGTCATCATCATCATCATCCTCATCCTATAATAAGACCCTGTAATAAGGCCCACTACAGGGCCATAGGCCTCTTACCGAAGGAAGGTATGGTCATCATAATGCCAGCCCCCGACCTATTAGTCTACCAAATTTCGAAAAATATACGGTTCTATATATTCCACAAATGGTAGTAGTACTATGAGAAACATTTCTCAAGTTTAGGTTTCCTAACGATGTTTTCCTTCACAATCAGCCGATAGATACTGTTGCTAATTTAAATCAGTAATTGTACGCGAATTCCGAAAAAATCGTTGGTACATGCCGCCGGGGTTTGGAAACCTGCGGACATTACATTAATATTCACAAATAAAACCACTCGACCACCACAACTATTTATTATATAATCATCATACAAACAAATCTATAATTATCTATAAACTAAATCCACAACTTGGTTTCAATTATAGTATGTTAATAGTAATATAAATGATATATCATAGGTAATTAACGTAATGTAAGGACAAGGAGCAACATCATTCCGAATTGTGATGTGCAACCACAGGAAGTGTAACGAAAAAGATTACAAAAAAAAATTGAGGAAGGAAAAGCGACGAGATTCTTTTGTGAAGAAGAACAAATTAAATGGTTTCTCGCTAACGATTAAATAAAATTCATTCTCGAAGCTGCGTCACACAAAAACGAAGATTTGTTAGTAGAATACGTTTGTTTTAGCTTGGGTAATTATAATTAATTTATTACTTATTTTCTAACAATTTTATAGTTACATCATTTGTTTAAAGTAACCCAATACTATAAAATTGTGTCGTGTTGGAATATTGACTTTCTATATGTATGTTTATGTTTTCTGATTAATCGCTGCTTTTATTTAAGTATTTTCTACATTTTAATAAAGTATATGCAAAGAAAGTAATTAGAAAAATTCTATGAGTTATATACATACATATAGAAACATCAATACTCCAACTCAATATAATTTTATAGTATTAGGTTACTTTAAAAAATGATGTAACTATAAAATTGTTACAAAAGATAAACAGCCGATGGTTAAAACGTTACCTATTTAAGAAATATCACATAATATTAACTCAACAAAACTAGATCATAAATTCAATAGATAAACCAAAATCAATTAATAATTAGTGGTGCATATAGCATTTGCATTATTAGTAGTAACGCGCTTGGACGATTTGTCAAATGGCGCAATGTCAAATCAAACGCTGAGTTTGAGCTTTGATGAAAGAAGCCATCGTAATGCTACCATAGCATAATGGGCTGACTTTCCTAGTGTGCCCATAAAGAGACAATAGAAAATATCCTAAAACTAGAATACCATTTCTTAAATTAAATAAGTAGAATTCGAATACGAATGCTTGCTACTAACCACAGTCCCTAAAGCGGACGTATACTATACCGAATCCGTTGTAAACATGAATCAAATAGTGTGTAACTTTATGTCTTTACCTGAGCATCTCGCATACAAGTAGGGATGTCTCGCACAGTTGTGACTAAAATGCCAGACCCCCATCAACAGTTGACGAAGGTGCAGGCAGCAGGTGTATCGCAATGAATTCACAATATTGACGCTCGTCTCACGGAATGTAAAGTAATAAATTCCAAATCAGTACTGTGATAATATGGTAATACCCTCGTTTCTCTCCCAATATAACATCGCCAACGAAGTCTTTCGATTTATACGCCACATATGTCTAGTTTATGGATAAATTTATAGTTCATAGCTTAATTACTTATAAATGAATATTCTAATAACTGAAAAATTCTAATTTTGATAAGAATTGATAAAAGTTTTATGATTCTGTTATCATAAACTAAATAATTAATCTTTAATATATCTTTGGAAGATCGTGGAATAACGTATTTTATGGCAAAAATATGAAATGGCTTAAAAACAAGTAATAATTATTCTATACCTTAAATTTATTAAGGGGAAAACAAAACTCTCGGACGTCACGGGACGCCCGCTAAATGTGAGAAATTTGAGTTAATATTGGAATTTACATTTAAAACATGTATACTATAGATTAAGATGACATGTGGCAGAAATGCGAATGTTAAGATGGATCTGTGGTGTAACAAGAATGTATAAGATTAAGAATGAGTATATCAGAGGAAGTTTGAAAATAGCACCAGCGACAGAGAAGTTGAGCAGTAATAGATTAGTATTGTATAGACATATTATGAGAAGAGATGAAAGTCATGTAACAAGAAAAGTTTTGAGTCTAAAAGTGGACGGATATAGCAGTAGAGGAAGACCAAAAAAGGTGTGGAAGGATTGTGTGAAAAATGATATGTGTATAAAAAGTGTGAATACTGAGATGACATCTGACAGAGGACAGTGGAAAAGCAAAACATGTTGTGCCGACCCTACTTAGGTGGGATAAGGGTAAGATGATGATGAAGTATACTATAGTCGAACAGAAATATATACATATTTTTTACACTTTACAGTTTCAGCATTTCACCACAATCTCATCTGATGTTTAATAACGATGCGGTCTAAGATGATAAACGCTCTAAACCTAAGAGGAGGGTACTGGCTCTTAAGTGTAACTGAAACACATCAACAGGTACTTGGTGACATATTTTTGGATGCAGTTCACACAGAGAAGCGATGAAGATATAATATACACGTGCATAGACACACAAGGGAGTCCAGGGTGATGGCGTACATGAAACATGACAGCATTCTTATGCGCCGTCATGCCTGTTTGCTGTGACGGCATACGGGTCTATTTTATTGTTTCACATCAAATATGAATTTCACAACGCCACTCTGTTCCATTTTGTAAAACACTAGTAGTTGTGCCTCCGGTTTCATTGCTCGCGCAATGCTATACAGACCGGTTACACCATTACTTCGTTTTATTTTATTTACAATCTATAACTTGTATGGTAATTGCTCCACTCGTAGGAATCGTAGCGTGATCTTTGTAGCCTATAATCATTCTCAATATATATAGTACATAATGCAAAAATATTTTATCCAATGTGCAATGGTATGGTGGTTACAGACATTAATTAGCGCGTTGAAACAAATGAAAATCAAACAAATTCTTGTTGTCTCCATTCAAAAACTTATTGTCCAAAATTCTGTGACATTGAAAATGAATGTTAACGTAATCATCGCAGCTTATTCAATTACGAAGAAGGAGCTAGCGATCAACCGATGAGAGAGCATTGCAATATACATTTACAATTCCAATCATGGACAGTTCTCATTTACTTTGTTCTGTCGAAGTAACCAATTTAATAAGGCCTTCTCGCCCGTGCTACGATAAAACGATTCATTGCTTAAATTTGCGCAAAATACGATTCATGTACATAATTCAGTATTCCACAATAATAATTAGCTGTGGTCATCAAATGTATTCGAGTTCTAACTAATAACAATGACTATATGGCAATGAAATAAATTATGTTAATGGTATCGATGGAGTAATTACGACTGCCACTTTGATACATTTATGATATACCAGGTATTGCTTGCGTTAATGTACATTTTTTTCAGGATGAAAGGTTCCCTATATCCTTTATTGTACTTTTAATAACGTATATGCAAAATTTACCGATTACGACTTGACTACTTAACGTCTATAAGTATAAGAAATAAACAAACAATCTCACTTTAGCATTTATAAAATTAGTTAATAGTTAGGATTGTTCTTTTAAAATGGTAACATGTGTGCGCACACAATATCGCCAATGTCACATGAACAACAATAAATAAACCAAATTAAACAAACAATTAAACAAATTTCCTTTTTATATCCAGACCGGGATATCTACAAGGAGACACCATAAACAAAACACATGTAAACTACATTTAAAACGTATTGTTAGATTACAAATACACAGGAAATATAAGAAAGAATTAGGATTTATATACACCATACTGGATACAATAATTAATCTAAACTCTGAGAGACAGAACTAAATTAATAAATAGATAATTAAATAACAATGATTTAATTATTATTGGCATATTAAATTATTCGTTGTTTTTCTTTGTTATAAACCTTTGTTGTGAATTAATGTCTTTGTTGAATAGACATTTTATTATAAATGTCTATTTTATATTCATCTATCGATGAAACAAGAGCTGTAAATTTCATATTACATACACAAGTATAAATACTCCTATATTGATTTAAGGAAAAACGAACGAAACAATATTTATACGAAAGTAGAAACCGCACTGACTTCGTCCCTGTTGAACTGCAATATAAATCATAATATCAATAAATACAGCATAACGCCAACCAGTGGCTAATTAAAGCCAAATAAATGACATGAAATCCATTGACGAGAAAAAAAACACGCGTCTAAATTTAATGAAGGTCTCGTCAAACAGTGTTGAAGTTTACCGATCTTAGACCCATTTAGCTATATATATATATAAAATAATAGCCGACTGTCTGAATGACATATCAAAGAACAGCCCAAACTACTAGAGGTTGGAATGTAGGAAACACATTATTTTAAATTAAGTATATATATCTTATATAGTCCTTTATAAAAACGCAGGCGAAATCACGGTACGGTTCTTAGTATATGTAAAGATGTTTAAAGAAAATAGAATAATATGGATTACTTTTCTTGAAATCGCAATATTTCCATTAGTAGATAATTATCACAAAACAAAGTTTAAAGTGTATTTTCGAATTTATTTTCAGAGTTATCAAATCGGTCGCAGACGTTAGCGCGCGGAATCGCGGCTGACGAGTGAATCTGAGGGATTTTCTTAAAGACTTCGGTCGTTTCCAATAGATACTCGTATTTGCTGAATCCCTCTACAATGATTTTAGATATTCAATTTAACTTACACTAAGCTAACAGAAACTTGTGATAGCTATGTTACGTTGTTCGATATACATATACAAATATGTATATAAATATTTATAATAAGAATTATTTATGAAAATGTGATTATCATAGTGTACCACAATATTATAATAATGGGCTACGAATTTTTGAAGTGAAAACGTTCGGGTTGGTGACGACGAACAGGGTTCACTCGGCTCGACTCGACATCAACCACATATTTATTACTAATTGTTGCCCGCAGCTCCGCATAAGTTTTTGCTATAATTGTAAATTACTTCTTATAAGATCAGCTATCTGTTAGTGAAAGTTCCGTGAAAAATAGTTCAAACGTTTTGGAGATAGTACTGCAAACAAAGAAATGGGTAAAAGCTAGTCCAAAATAAAGTAGCCTATGTCACCCGCTGTAATTTTAACTATCCGTCAGTGAAATTTCTGTTAAAATCGGTCCAGCCGTTTTAGAGATTACCCGGAACATACTGGCAGACCGACAAAAATTTTAAAAATTGAACTTTTGTTATTAGTATCGTGTATATGTTCATATCCAATCAGTAAAAAGTCGTTATTTTCATATTACATACAGACACTTCATTTTTATTATATGTATAGATATAATAATAATAAATTAATATTATGTATGTTTCATATATAATCAGTGTAGTATTTCAAGTGTATATATTGTGTTACTAGCTGCCATCCGTGGCTTCGTCTGTAGTACTATCTCCAAAACGATTGGACCTATTTTCTGGGACTTTCACTGACAGATAGCTAACATTATAAAAAGTAATTAAAGCTTTTTTATTTTGGATATACCAGAGTCGTGTTATATGGATTCGTGTGTCTAGCTAAGAAAGAGACGGATGGAAAAAGATTACATGTGGCAGAAATGCGAATGTTAATATAGATGTGTGGTGTAACATTTTATTAAGCCCAGTTTAGTCGTATTCTTGATAAATCATTTGATGAAATATTTTATATTATTATTTTAAAACTAAAGCAACTGCTTGCTACATTTATATCACGAAAATGTATGTATTAAAATAAGTGATATTAGTGAAGAGAACTGATTTTTTTTTGTTACAGCAAGACAACATAGTTTCGAAAGACGACCTACCAAACAAATCACGATGGTAAAGCAAATAAAAAAGAGATAAAACATTAAATAAATCACCGACCCCAATTAGACATTACGTTGTTCGGCTGTGTGAAAAAAGCTATTTTTCTTCAAAAAATGGTCGTATGACCCAAGTGGTTTTTGTAAATTATTCTATGTCGACGTTGTATTCAGCTTTTGCGTGCCAAAATTCAAGAAGTTTCTTGTTAGTCAGAATTTAATTTAAGTTAATATCGCTTGCTGTTAAATGCAGCGGCAATCGTTTCTAAAAACACTTTTTTAATACCTAATTTTTCGTTTATATCCGCTTATTTGTTTGGTAATTTAAAGAACCCTTTTGAAATGAGTTTAAAAATTCTATGAAAAATGGCACCGTTTTTGGCATTGATTACTACTATCAAGCTAATTTTCCGTGAGTAGTTTCATTTTGATGAGAAGCCCAACTTTTTTCTTACAAACATTTTCGATTGTTGTAGCTGATAAGGGTAGAAGGGATAAAATATGTCAATTTAATGATTCTCAAGATATATTACTAACAGTTTTCTTGATTTATTAAATCTCAGGACAATTATCTGAATTATCGGAAAAAATATTTGTCCTACAAAATGTACGGTTTGATCAAATAGTCGCCTCCGTCCAACACATCCATAAGTAGACCATCAAGAACGATAACCAACCAGCTGATTTTTCTGTGGCTTAGTTCATATTTATATAATTTAACAGTCATATTGTCCTACAAATTGCGTGGTACGTTATCCCGGTCCCACATTCAAAATTTGTAGTACAAATCCTTGATTTAATGGATTCTGGATCCCTGGAGCCTGGACAATAACAATTATGTACAGGTATAAACTTGTAATATACGTAAAAAGTTTAAACGTACATTAACACGAGCTAAACCACGGAAAAAATTAGTTATAAATACTTGAGTTATTTCAAAATGGACATTGTGTACAGTACTCGTCAATTTTTTACTTACTCTAAGCAAGGAGAAAGAGTTTAATGCAAAACAAAGTTACAATATTATTACAGGAATCTAAACCTGACATTTATTTATTCTTAACTAGCAGGCCCGGCAGATGTTGTCCTGCCTTGATAATAAAACAATATATACTTATTGTGCATCAAATACTTGAGGTAACTAATGTATTTATATTGATAGGGATTAATACTTAATCCGTCTTAATAGCCTTCCAACTTCCTCATTATAAGTGCCCAATTTTTAGTAAATACATATATGGGTATAGTAAGCTATCCTTAAAAGCTAGTTACATGCCATCACAGACTTTTTTGTAGATCTATAAAGGAGAAATATCCCACTATGCATTGTTTTGTTATATCTCAAAAGGATTAGGAAGCGTTTTCATTGTAAGATCCCAGGCGGCTTGACTTTTTCCAACACTTCCAATAATTATCGTTATATTTTAACCAATATACACAAAACTTTGACAAATTATATACCTATATATTCCCCATTATTTATTACTCTATCTCTTATTTATTATCATTATCTATTGGTGAAGACCGCATTACAATCCGTTCAGAGGTTTTTGAGTTTATCGCGAACAAACAGACAGACAGACGCGGCGGACGACTTTGTTTTATAATATGTATTGGTTTACCTCGGTGTTATAATATAATGTAATACATATTTATACCTCCATTTGTGTTTTGAGCAGCTATATTCAGAGCGGTGAAGAAATTTTGCGAGGATTGCAATTGTTATTTACATCCAAATATGTACACAGCAAATTTCATGGTGCTCGGTTGAATCGTACAATAGTCTAGATACATTACACCGCCATCTAGTGTGGCAACTTCCATGATGTTCAAGTGGTCCAGTGGTGTTCAAGTTTATCGCTCTGAGATATACTAACATCCTTTATGTATATGTAGATATATATAGAAGATAAAATGTACCCTTATTATTGATAAAAATAAAATTAAGTGTTATACTAATTATAAAGTTAAATTAATAAAAGTTACATCAATCAGTCACAATTAAATATATTTCTTATTTTACCTCCTAAGGACATTTAATAAGTTGTTTTAGTTAATTATTCCTTATTTATAATGTGTATTTTTACGTTAACAAATTCGTCTCCCGTAATTATAAATTACTGAGCGTACCTATCCTGAAAGGACCGAGCGTGTTTACCTTTCTTGGAAAATACTCCAATCAATTCGTCTGTAAGATACAAATACCTGGCTATAATTTTCAAAGTTTTTTTTATTTCTATCGTAATAATCTGAAGACTTTTTTAACGCAAAAAATAACAATTGCATTGTTTGATATGTCTATAGTATATCAATTTTAATTTATTATATCTATATAAATAAAATAATAGAGTTCTGTGGTTGAACGCTCGTTACGTAAAAACTACAGGATAGATTTTGATTTCTATTTAGTTTTACTTCTTACATATTTGGTTCTTATTTAAAAGTTTTTCGAACTCACTACACTGTTAGCCTAGCAAGGCCTCTACAGTTTCACCGGGCTACTAAAGGGAGCGCTTAAGGTACTCAACCGGCACAAGGGCGCACGGCACGCCGCGGCTTAGACTGTTGCCGAATATTCCGAATCTAATTAGCTAAGCTAAACTATCCATTTATACATGTGGTCAAGTGGGGATGAGATACTTGTACCTCGGAACCGCAGGGGGTAGACCCACAGGCGAATACAGTTCCCTCGTGGAGCCTTAGCCTGCCTCCCAAGACCGTCAGTACGTGGTGAAGAGCCACATCCTACACGAGGTGACCCTGTCTAGCAGAACACTACGGATCTAGGCTAGAGAGCCGATAAACACTCCCGGGGCTCGGTTCTAGAACCGGGTCGGGGCGTATACCCCGGCAGATGGCGCTACTCGCAGTACCCCTCTGCTTATCAGAGGAGACAGGGGATGGGGTAAGGACGGGCCTGCTTCAGTTCGCCCGTCAGAGGGTGGAGGGAGAAAACCTCCTTAAAAAGTTACCGTGGGCGAAAACCACGTAAAAAAAGTAACGGAGAGGTGTGCCTTTGGGCGGCGGCGGGAGGGTGGAAACCTCGGTAAAAAGTCACCGTGGGAGAAAACCACGTTAAAAAGTTACGGGTGTTGAGGAGACAACCTCGTTAAAAACAGACAGGAGGCTTTGGGGTGGAGGGAGGTAGAAAACCTCGTTAAAAAGTTACCGTGGGAGGGAACCACGTTAAAAAGTGACAGAGGGACGGCCTTTGGGCGGAGGAAGAGGAAGAAAACCTCATGAAAAAGTTACCGTGTGAGGAAACTACGTTAAAAATGACAGAGGGGTGGCCTTCGGGCGGAGGGAGAATGAGAAAACCTCGTTAAAAAGTCACCGTGGTAGAAAACCACGTAAAAAAGTTACAGGTGGTGGTGGTTGGAGGGGGTGACCCCTTGACTGTCAAGCCGGACCAAGGAGGGAAAGGGCTGGGGACTTGACTTTCCAATGTATATTGGTACGGTAGACGGCTAGGCAGCTTGACCGGGCTGTCGTCGCGGTCAGGGTGTTCGCGCTGGGTCTTGTCACCGGGGTGGCATGGTGCTTGCTTGTTCGCTCCCGTGCCACTCCATAGTGCGGCAGACGGTATCTCGTGGGTTTTTTTTAGTCAGTAAGAGTCTGACACCACACAGGTCCCCAGGGTTGTGGGTGTCAAATGTAGGATTTCTTCCCACATAAAAAAAAACATTTATACATTTATGACTTCGTGAAATATACATGTGTAACAAATATGTTGTTTTGACTACTTTTTTTTTTTTATTGGAAAAATCCTTCATGGACACGCCACCGTGTACATAGCGGACGTCTCCTCCGTCCGCCGGACCTCTGCAATGGGAAGATGGGTCAAGGTCCGGCTAAGATGGTGGAAGGAGGCGAGCAAAACGTCCCCTCCTCCCACCGGCCCTCTGTTGGCGGAGACGGCCACTTCGAGGGTCTAGCTCACGAGCCCTCTCCACCGCCTCCTTCTGCGAGACGACTTGCTCGCATAAGGAGGCTACTGCGTTCCAAATAGACTCGCTGCCGAGCATGGCTCGGGAAAAGGCCTCGGTCTTTACAAGGGTCACCTCGAGGCCCAGCCTTCTGATGCGCCCGACCACGAGAGTCACGGCCTTCATAGCCAAGCACATCAGGTCAACCCATTCCCCCCTCGGGCCACGACTAGGGTGTCACCCGCGTAACAAACGAGGCGCGCTCCAGATGGGAGTGCCCAGGTCCAGGAGTCCAGGAGGACCGAGCCCTGTAGAACCCCACATTCTGCCTTCCGTTGGACCATTTTTCCGCCACTGTCGATGTAAATGACCTCCCTCCTCTCCAGATACGCCTTCAACAGCCGTCGCAAGTACGGGAGCAGTCCAAAAAAGAGGAGCGCCTCCCGAATCACACCATGCGGCAGGCTGTTGAAGGCGTTGGCGATGTCCAAAGACACCGCCAAGAGTCTATTGCCTTGGAACGTCACCTCAGTGGCAAGCCTTTTTAGGAGGGTCAGGCCGTCCAGGGTAGACCGCCCTGATCAGAAGCCAAACTGCGCTTCCGACAGGTCCAGCCCCACTTCCTCAAGATACCGGACGACCCGGGAGGCATCGATCCTCTCCAGTGCCTTCCTGGCGTCGTCCAACAACACTAGGGGCCGGTACAAGGAGGCACAGTCTGGGGGGTGGCCTGGCTTTGCCACGAGGCAAAGACGGTCAAACTTCCAAGGCTTCGGGAACTGTCCGACCGCAAGGCAGCGATCATACAGTTCCCGAAGCCACCTTCCCAAATGGTCCAACGAGAGGGCCAGTACCTGGCCCGGGACTCCATGTCCACGGCCACTGAGAGGGTCCACCTCTTGGGCACTCTCCGCCGCTACCTTCTGCGAGATTACATCCTCACAGAAAGAGGCCATCGCCCTCCAGGCGTCTTCGCTGCCGAGCATGGCCGCAACCACGCTCGACAGCGACATATTTCCTCCCACCACCGCAGGCAGAGTGCGGCGCTGCACCTCCCACGTAGCATACTCAGACAGTGTGTGCTGCGTGGTGTCTTCCTCAGCGCCGCACTCTGCCTGCGGCGGTGGGCTCCCTGCGAGCGATCTGGTGCAGATACCAACCAAAACAACCATGGCCGGTCAGCACCTGCACCAGCCGGAACGTCAGGGAGCCCCACTCCCTATTTAACCACTGCGGCAGGACCGGGTGGACGGCGTCCACCGTATACCGCCCGTACCGCGCGTCCACCAGATCCTTCCACCACCGCTCTATTGCTGTCTTCCTCCCCTCTCGCCTCTTTTCCTCTATCTCCTTGGGAGCCGGAGGCTCCCCCAAACGTTTCCTTGCCGCCGTGAACTCGTACACGTCGGCAAGAACCCCCGCCTCCAGCTCCCAGAGCAGGGAGCCGGCGAGCGTGAAGGCCGCCGCCGACGACACGGTGCGGTATCCCCTAATAGCCCTCAGTGCCACAATGCGCTGCGCAGCGCGCAGCGTCCGCACATTAGCGGCACCGAGGGCATCGGACCACACCGGGGCCCCGTAGACGACTCCCATATATAGTCGGCGGCACCCGGCACTTGGCCCCCTGATATAGCGTTTCTTGAACTAAAAATAAGTCTATCTGTCTATCGCGTAAGAAAGCGGCTACTAAATCGCGTTATGTTCGAAGATTTCTCGCGTTGAAGAACGAAAGACAAAGACTGCGCGGTTTAATTCTATTTAACGATGCGAAATCTATTTATTATTATTTACTGAGGCGCGAGCGAGGCGTTGTATCGTCGCAACAACACCTGGTAACTTTAAGGAGGCCGATGTCCCTATTGCTGTTAACTATCTTGTTAAACGCGACTATTTCCTGAATGTCGTGCTAGAGTAGGACCTGAGTCACTCAATCGATGGCCTGAATGGGAGAACAAAAAAGCGTGGGCAGACTGGGCGTGCAACGCTCTCTGTGGCTGAGGCTGCGCCTGAGGCTTGAGATCCTGAGGTTGGAGCCTCGGAGCCTCGGAGCCCAGGGGGCTACGGGGGCCCAGCAAGACTGGGGCGCGCATGGCACAAAAGGTGCCACGCGTGTTATGAAAGCCGGCGCTACCGGGACACGGGAGGTGCCCGGTAGGCCAGGGATAGCCTTCGCGGACATGACAGATGGAGGAGGAGGGTCTGGCGGAGACAGCAGGCGCCTTAGGAGCTTGTCTCGTCGGGCGTGGGTGTTGTGTGCGCGGCGCGTGGAGGCACCTGCAATAATTTGAAGGGTGAGCCGCGTTACCATAAAGAATTTCCAATAAAATATTGCTTCGGGACTGAAAAAAAGTTGTCATTTAAAAAACACCCTAATATACATACAGATAAGTAATTTTACAACAAACACTTTGCTTTAAGTATGTATAACAGAGATTATTATGTAAGTATCATGTAACTTTGGCCCTTTGGTTTACAGAAAAAATGCTACATGACATACGAGCGCAAAGGGCTCACTCTATCTTATCGTGGTCGCAGTAAACTTGCTTTGAAAAGTCCATTGAGAATACACTTGTTTGAGAACGGTAAAGACAAATGGAATCTACCGCGACAGGCGAACCGATAAAAACTACAGGAAAAAATATTTTCCTATAATCTCGAAACGGATTCTGCGTTATTTATTATTATTATTGTATAGGAAGTATTTACTTAACAAAACAGACAACACGTTCACTAACGAACATAAATACGAATCATAAAACACCACTTTATACTCTGTTGATTGGTCTACATATTGTCGAGTGTGCAAACCAAAATTTTGATCTGAACATAACCTACTATTAGTTGACCTTAACGGGAATTAAAGCCACTAAATATTAGATTAGTTTAGACAGCAAGGCTCAGATAAATTAATAAAGTATTTTTCTAAAATAATTTATGTTATAATATAATATAAAGTTGGTGATTGACGGTAATCATACAAATATTTCGATTACCTTATTTCATTATTTCTCATCCGACATTAGCCTTAAAGTCCTTTTAAGCTTGTAATAACTATTTTCGGGTTTCGCCCAATTTCGTATAGGTTAGCTTTTTAAAAGTTTCGTGTTAAAACAGCTTAACCTTTTCTAAAAACTTGAACTGATCAGGAATTAGAGTAAGCCTCCACCAAAATATATCTCTCCTTCTAAACTGTTATTCAAAGCCTAGAAGATCTGAAACTAATGTAACTAAAAGAAAAATAGTACTTATTATGCTGTCAATTATATATTACTTCTGCGTGGATATTAATTGTGGAAATATTATCATGTCAATAGATGAATAAAATTACCTCTTCAGCTTAACGTTTTCCACCAGATTTATCTCATAACGATATTGTGCCTACAAGAGCACTTTAGCATGTCAGAATTTAATTGAAATGAGCGCACGAACTCGACCACGGGTCAACATAATATTGTATTGTTCACGAGGTGACGCACCAATTACGGAAATTATACTTGTTGGTGTACCGAGTGATGTCTAATGGGCAGAAGTTTATGATATCACGGATATATTTAACTTGACGGAAAAATGAAATACAAGAAAACCATGTGAAGAAATGGAAGCGTGTAAGGGATAAAATGTCTTATTTATACGTGTCAAATTATTTGTATTTTTAGTATAAAACTGGAGTTAATTTTGAAATGCTTCATAAGCATGTGCAAATAAACCAGTTATTGTGATAGAAAATAAAATGATTTGAGGTATTATAAGCTATAAAAATTTAACAAAATCACGATAGAAAGTAACGTTTAAATGAATAGAATAATTAAAGAAGTTCATAGATTTTTATCTCTCTCGATCGATCCTCGTAAGGCAAAGGTCCAATAAAACGAGCTTACTTTAACAATGATTTCTGAGAAAAAAATATGTTTGTAATTCATTCTTAGAATCAGGGTAAAGTTGTGAATACAAAACGAACGCTGTGGCAATTTAATGATACGAGAAATTATGTTTAATGATACCTATTTTGGTTTTAAAAATACCTATATAGAAAGAATAAATATAACAATAGCAGTTGCCTGCAAATGTGTCACTACTATAGGACAATGGTTGCCTCCCGAAAAAAAGCAATTTATTTTAATCACCACGTGATTAAATTACGACGTTTTAAACCCTGAGAATCATATATTTCTAGCACAGTTTATCATCATCATCTTACCCTTATCCCACCTAAGTGGGGTCGGCACAACATATTTTCCTTTTCCACTCTCCTCTGTCAGATGTCATTTCAGTATTCACACTTTTTATACACATATCGTTTTTCACACAATCCATCCACACCTTTTTCGGTCTTCCTCTACTCCTATATCCGTCCACTTTCAAACTCAAAACTTTTCTTGTTACATGACTTTCATCTCTTCCCATAATATGCCCGTACCATGCTAACCTACTACTCCTCAATTTCTCTGTCACTGGTGCTATTTTCAAACTTCCTCTGATATACGCATTCTTAATCTTATCCATCCTTGTTACACCACACATCCATCTTAACATTCGCATTTCTGCCACATGTAATCTTTTCTCATCCGTCTCTTTTGTAGCCCAGCACTCGGATCCATATAACACGGCTGGTCTTATTATAGTTTTATACACCTTCCCCTTGAGTTTCAACGGCATTCGTGGGTCACAAACCACTCCAGACACCTTTCGCCAATTCATCCACCCTGCATTTATCCTATTCCTCACGTCCTTGTCTATTCCACCGTCATTTTGGATTAATGAGCCGAGGTACCGAAAATTGGAGCAGGCTGGTAAGAATACATGGTTTAAGGTAATATGACAAAAACTGGATGGACCTCCGAAGTCACAGAACAAATGTTTCTAGCACAGTTTATACGGAAGCATTTTTCAAGCATCGTGTTTAACATTTTCCAGGTATCAACAACCGATATTGTGTAATATATTCATTGGGTACATAGTCGCGAACGGTTAAACTTTAGATAGTATTCATTCTCCTAGTTTTCCCCTTTTAACACCCACAGCATTTATAGAATATAATGTAATTACCATTTTATTAACTACCTATAGTGACATAAGAAATATTTAAAATAAATACCTATGATATTAAGTGCTTTGGTAAGAGTAAAAGTTGTATTATATATGTGCGACAACAGCGTCTTTTTTTCACATACATTTATTCTTATTAATAGCTATTAAATTTATTTGTCGTATTTACTGTAATAGGTAAATAGTCGAGTTATACAAAAATGGACACTGTATAAATATTCTCCGAGTTCAGATATCCTACATCTTTCAATTCTCACGGTGCAGCAGACCATTAAACTTTATGCGATTTATAGTAAACTAGCGAAACGCCCTCACTTCGTTTGGGTGCAATTTACTAATGTGGCGTGATAAGAGTCTAAACAATTTAATTTAATTCTTAGCGTTTTGATGCTTACAGTTCATTATTATCATAGACGCTACTTAAGAATCTTCACACGAACAACATTTTTATGTTGAGTGTAAATATACATCTGTGATATTTTCTAAAATATTTACTGAAATGTTATACTGTAAAGCACAATTTTGAGCTACATTAAATGCCTAATGTAATTAAAGTATTTAATTAAATTAGGATTAATACTGTATTAGTCAAAATAAAGTAGCAAATAACTTTTTTTCTAATATGTTAAACATAAAAATGGTTTTTGTCTTTACGAGATGGACAAAAGCCAACCAGAATTTTTCTGTAGGCATTTTTGTACAAATCTGTAGTACATTCTTTTTTGTGTCTCATAAGGTTTAATTAACGTTTCCAATATAAGTGCCTGAAAACTCATTTTTATAACTTCACTAGAAAACATCGGCTATTCTCTACTTTTTTTTAATATAATAATTATACATGCGTCACACATATAAACCTTATGGAAAAAATTATCTAAACGGTAGTGAAAACCGTATCAAAACCCATTGCGTAGTTTAGCAGGCTCTATGAGGTTTCAACACACACGCTGATACAAATAGCGTCTTTGTTTTATAATGTTTGTAGGTAGACCTTTTACATGGAAAAATATTTATTATACTTGTGCCACCTCTTAGATAACTATTCAAAGTGGGTTTGAGCTTATTAACCTCCTATAAGTAAGTATATCTATAGCACGACCCATTTTTACATATATTCTGTATGTGTATAGTCATTACTTTTTTATTATAAACTATCTGTGCCCGCGACTACATCCGCGTGGATTTTCAATTTTAAACACAGTGATTAATAAAATCGTAGATAAGAAGGCGTATCAAAACTCGACATCGAACATTTGTGAACAAATTTGTTCTTTGAGGCGTGGCGTGGCACTACAATATCTAGTAGTTGCCCATACTATGAATGTATAATTCAGACTTTCAATACACGGTGTGACACTTAAAACAACATTCAGCAGAGCCAGCAGCTTTTGCGTAAATTGCTTCTCTTTTGTGTTTTCTTATAGGTAAGATAAACATATATACGAATGTGATAAAATATATCTAAAACATATCCTACATATTATGCCGGTGTATAATCTACCACCATAGCAAATTTCGTCAAAATCCGTCTTGTAGTTTTTGCGAGATGTGCATACATACTACAGACTTCTGGTGGTAGGGCTTTTTCTAAGTCCGTCTGGCTAGCTACCACCCTCAAGTTGAAAATCTGTCGCCAAGCACCTGTTGGTGTGTTCCGGCAGCTGCACTTGAGAGCCAGTCTCTCTCTAGGTTAAGCGTGACTTACCATCTTCGACATCTTCGATCATCATTTAATATCAGATGAGATTGTGGTCAAAACGTTTACCTACAAAGTATTAAAAAAAAGACAAAAATTCTAAAACAATAAAAATGTGTTCTGTTCTTGATTCTTAGAGCCCCCAGAGTATTTTTTCTTAAAAATCGATTTTTAAACTAGCTTCAAACGGTATGTAATAACACCGTTGAGTAGTTGACGAATTCGTGCATTTAGCTATTAGGAGCTTGACTACACCCGATTGATAGCGATTGAAAGCAAATTGCATTTCACAGTCTATAAAGTATCTGTTTGTAGCGGAAAACTTTGATAAATTCAATTCTCAACTGCGTAACTTTCGTGTCTGGGTGGTTCACGCTTGATACTATTGGAATAAATTGGCCGCGAGCCGATGGAACCGAGTATATATAGAACAGGGAAGTTATCGAGGAAGCAACTTTTCCTCAGCATATTGAATTAGTAATATCCGTATTTTTGGGTATATTCGTAGCCGATAGATGGTTCGTATCACATTTGACAAGAATAATATTATCGTTGTGACGCTGAGGAATTTCTAGGAAATTTGTTTTCTCCCTTTATTATCATACCACATATCAACAATTTCATGAATGAGTTATAAATATCTTATTACGTCCAATTTAAATAATACTGAATGAAACTAACAAAAAAAATTATGCAGTAGATGATTGTACATTTCCTGGCAATGTTTCTAAATTACTTTGTCAGTATGTATATATTACTTAATTTTTTTTTTGATAAATCGCTATTCTTCATCCCCTACAATTTATTATATATTTGTCACAGCTTAGTTTTAGTTTAGCTTCATTTACATTAAATTTGTAGTTAAATAAACAAGCGTATAACTGTAAATTAAGCGAAAATATTAAGAAAAATATATAAAATAAAAATATCTCTAAAATCTACATCCACTAGAATCATAGTTACATATTAAAAATGTAATAATACTAAGCAACCTAAGTAACAGACAATTACTTTGACTACAATTTACTTACAAAAGATTTCCTTTGTTTTATGAAAAAAATAACATTTGTAAAAATAAACACTGAATTACTTCTGTTCAGTCACTTCTATCTTTTTCATGTTAATTAAAATCATTTACTTTGTAACTATTTTCATGTATTTATTTTATTCTATAATTACAGTGGGTATTCATTACTAAATACAATGAAATATATTTTGGTTTAATGATTATATACGCAAGTAGGTAAAAAAGCAAATGTGTCATAATTATATTGTACCTATATGTAAATAATGTTTAAATAAGGTTCAGTAACAGAATATATGAAAACTATTTTAATAAATATCGTAAATCTAATAGTATGAACAATGAACGTTTGTATAATGGTATATTAATAGAAGTTGAAACGTTATTTTAAAGGTTTTTACGCTTCCCAAAAATAATTCAAGTAACATAGTTGTCATTGAAGGATTAGTTATGCGGTGAACCTTTAGCCCACGCTACCCTTTAAATCTGATGCAGAGTGGAGACCAAGACTAATCAGCGCGGATTGTTGCCCTTCCACCATTCTACGCCCTGAATCAAGTAAATGAGAAAACTTTCTAATTGGAATTTCAAATAGGCCTCCGTTTATCCAGAGGAAGGCTGTTCGCGGTTCGACGCCAACATGCTCGCCCGCATTTATAATTCTCTTCGGATTTAGTAATTGATATGGG
Source organism: Antheraea assamensis (assembly GCA_035772565.1). Classification (NCBI taxonomy): domain Eukaryota; kingdom Metazoa; phylum Arthropoda; class Insecta; order Lepidoptera; family Saturniidae; genus Antheraea; species Antheraea assamensis. Next base: position 3,565,638 of record JAQQSE010000076.1, read on the forward strand.
CATACGACAAGAAAATTCACTCTATATTATTTTTAATTATAATTGAATAATCGTGAATATGGATTATAAAAATAGAGTTCTTATGAGGCTAAATCATGTTAAGCTAGTGAACTTATCGGCATAGGCCTACGCACATTCTACGCGGATTTTTTCGTACATGGTCCAAGGCTATTTATTTTGGATTCCATTAACCATATGTCATTATTTTTAAATTAAAAAAAATAATTATACACAGCGAAGCGGGCGGCTATCAGTTACATATCAACGTATATGAAAAAAAAAATCCGGTTGCTCACAAAGTCAACAATCACTATAAATCTATAAAATTTCGGGGCTTTCATCCTTAACGTAATGCTATTTTAACTATTGCTATTACATGATATTAACGAAGTATTAAGAATAACAAAGAATGCATACAATACACAAATTTACTTTCATCTGCACAATATGTAATGAATTACTTTGCTCTACGAGCTCTCAAATAGTATCTGTAAAAAATAATAATTGTACTATGTATTTTATCACATGTAACTGATTTTATTTATTATTATATAAACAAAAATATACACTATTAACTATAGTAAACATATTTCATTTATGGATTCCGACCGTAAGTATGTTTCGCAATATTTATAAAATTACATTACATTATGTAAATATCAGAATAACTAATTGCAGATATAGCCTGTAATTATAACTCTATGAATATGACTCTTAACACACTATATATATATAGATATATATATTACTATAATTACAGGCTATATCTGCAATTAGTTATTCTGATATTTACATAATGTAATGTATATATATATATATATTGTGCTTTATCGAATAATAAAAACGAAGAAAACCCCAAATTATTTATACAAATTTCATCATTGAATAAATATAAAATAGAAATAGACACTGTCGTAGTTCTCTGAATATAAATAAAAATTATATTTGTAGTCCCTTTGGTGAAACTACTTTTCAATCTTTCCGCTCGTGCACATTAAGCATAAAATAAAATTTATAGACGATTAAACCCTTTGAAAAGTAACCGCAAACGTGTTTTGCCATTTGCTATAACCATTAATTATCCAGATATATTATTTGAACCACCTTTATTATATAACTAACTTATTAGATTATATTACTTTCAATTTTGTACTTACGACTATAAATTTGACTTTGTTTTGTGGACATAAATTAAATTTCGCTGCTAGTATACCGTAGTCAAGAAACGTTATAAAAAGTATGTATGTACCGCGTATATCTTTCTCTTTATGAATCTTTTGTTCTCTAGTACTATTGACTTATAAAAAATACTGCAAAAATCGTTAGTAATATGAAATAATTACGTAGAAACGTAATTATGTAGTAATACAAAATCGACAGGACCTTCTTATTATTAAAAAATAAATCATCATTACATGCGAAAAATATTTACGTGTACGAAAAATTAACAAAATAATCCGCCATTTTGAGGTCTAGGTCTTCAAAATCAGCTGAGGAGTTAAACCAATTATTTATTTCCGTGTGTTCTATCATCAATTGCCTATGGTTCCATGTGTTTTCATTACTCTCGTTTTAATTTTTATATTTCGTAATGCCGACCAAATTGTCTCATATTTAAAATTAAAACATCAAAGAAGTTCCGCATTAATTAAGTTTTACAAGCAATTATAAAAAATACACTACTAAACTACCTATTTCCCTTAATAATATTTGGCAAAGAGAACTCATAGTCGGTAAATGAACACAGATTACTTTTCATCCCGAGTTTCTAAGAGATATTAAAAATACTTTTTTTTTTACAAAGAATCTTATCACCGTTTAGATTCAGTAAAATTATAAACGATATAAAGCGGCATGTTAATAATTAAATACTATGATTGTTGAAAACCGTTAACATAAACGCTTTATTCAAAAACAAGCCGATGTAGATAGAAACCGTAAACATTAGCGATTGTTAGCATTCGCAATTAATCATTAGTCATTATACTATAAGTTATTAATTTCTATTGCGAATTTGATATTTGAATATTGAAATTATTGGGAACTTGTTTTTATGAAAATTGTTTTATTTCATAGAAACTACGTATTTTTCTTCAACCATTGCCATCTGTTGTTGATTTTTAATTGTAATCGTGCATTGCTACTTAACCCCTATAACCATTTTACAGATTTTAAGATACCTCTTCAAAATTGTATTACTATTGCTTCGCTCCTATGGAAAATTAAAATAATATGTAGCCTAGATAAATACTCTGACAATCTTATTTCTATCAATAAGTGTTTCGTAAAAATCAGATCAGACGTTTCGCAGATTAGCCCGAACAAACAACAAACGGTTCAATGTTATTTATATGTGTAGATTTAATTCACGCGATCATTGTTTTCACAACGATAAGTAGAATTGTAGTCCCAATCGGATTCGTTACTCCTACAGGACAGATAAATGAGAATTTCTCTTAATTGGAATTGTAAATAAATCCTGCGGCGTTTTCTTGTGGATTTAATGCGAGTTGCGCCATCGTAGTGAGAATACAATAAACTGTAAGGGTTTAAATTATTTCTCAATGTAAGAGACAACTGTGGACGAAAACTTTGAATTGAGACATCGCTCGATCGTTTGTGTCGATCTCGTTCTCGTTTGTGAAGTCTCATGTCCTCTAAACTCAAAGTTGTTCTCGTTTCTTTTGTAATTAAAGAGGAATTCTCGTTTTCAAAAGCAAATTACCCCGTTTTGTAACGTTTGATGTTTATTCGAGAGGAATAATTAATTGTACTATAGCCTTTTGTGGTTTCTGTCTGCCCGAGGGCTTAAGTATTAAATTTTTTAGAAACTAGCTGCCTGCTCCGATTTTACACAGGAACGCAGAAAATGAGACCAAAGTTTATTTTCACGGTAGGACCATGTAATAAAATCAAAATGACATCTGAACAACTGAACGTGAATCTGTCAATTCTGTCAATATTTTTGAAGATTTTCCAACGGTCTTCTGCCTCTCTCATTCACTTACTTTTTTGGATATAGATTTTTTAAACCTTTTTTTCATACAAATCTTATCCTCACAATCACAAACACAAAACAAGAATTAGCTAATCAGATGCAGCCATTTTGAAACGATGCGCTTACATGTATTCGGCAAAAGATTTATATAGATACATAACATATTCCAATACCAATGTATACTACCTTATTACATAGATTTTAGTTATTTAGTTGTGGTTACAACATGGTTATATTGTAAATAGAAAACCAGCTTATTGGATAAAGTTTTTCATCGAGTGGCCGAGACTGGGATAGCTTATATTTCAAAACGTCGCATCACTAGTGCGAACATAAATTGAGCTTCGATAGCCAATTTATTCAGCGCCTTGCTAGGTGTGACTGGGGCTACGATTCCTGAAAGAGAAACGGCCCATTTCGATATTATCACAATAGTGATTTCAAATTTAGAATTTATTGAGGTAGCATCCATGATATGAATGCGGACTAAATACAATATCTTCTTCGTTTCATTTTGTCATAATAGAGTTTAGTACATAAATATCATATAATAATTTATAGGTAAGTGAATAATTCTAAATAAAGAATAATCTTAGGATACGTCCAACACTAAAAAGTAAGTTCTGTGTGAATGGTTAGAACTGGTAATTATAATGTATGTACAAGCTTGTTAGTAACAATAACGAACTGAAAATATATCTGAATAATAAGTTAGATGTTTGCAAATTCAACTCTCAATGAAAACATCTTTATTAAAGATGAAATTTCATGAATAACATATATTGTAGCTTTAATGATAAATATTAAGAATATTTCAAAAGGATTTGTGATTAATTATTTATTCCGATCTGCAAAGGGATTAATTTAATTAGAATTGCCTATCTTTCTAAATTCTTTGTACCACTTTTCTCCTGAGACCGACAAATTTTGTTATCGTAACTGAGTATAAAGACTACTATGAATTAGAGAAACAGCATTTGTTAGCATTCATTAGTAGATATTTTATTAATGTTATATTTTTAACAATATTAATGTCTATATTTTTCAAAATATTTTTCAAAATAAATTAAACACGTAAAACTATGTTGAAAGGATAAGGGAACAAAAGAACTCAATAAAACACTGCTTGTTTGAAGTTTACGAGGCCTCCTCGTCTTTCAGAATTGTAGCAACACGCACCATACGACTTTCACTCGTAAAGTTTGAAAGTAAACCCAGTTATTAGATTAGATTTAATTTCGTAGTCACCGTTAAAGTTCACCTTTAAGATTTAATATTAAATTGACGGTCGTAACGACTACAGCGGTTGTAGTTGATCGTTGAAAATTGCAGGACTCGTCTAAATACTTTTTTTTATCTAAATAATTTTATTTTATTGTTAGTTCGTTATAACTCTCTTTTTTATTATCTCTGACTACATATACAGGATATTTTTTAAACTCATAGAAAGGTTTTAGGAAATTTTATAGTACCTACATTAAAAACCAGTATTTGTGGTGTGACAATAAATGTACTTAACAGATTTTGAACCACAATACAGCAGGCAAGCATTTTTTTGGTATGTGCATTAATTTAATTTATTAAATTATGCTCAGACAAATTCGCTTTAAAGGATTGCCAAGCGAGAATCGCGGTCGCGGTATCGCTAATCTTTCATACAGCATTCGCATATGAGTTTTAGAAAGGACCGGTTCTGTCAGAATATGAAGTTAATCGAATGCCACGTGCGGTCGACAGTCGGCGAAACTATTTACAAGTTGCCAGCTGGCGCACTCAACACCCTGATTTATATCCTTGTTGCTGTCCAAGTTTCTACACCTTGTTTCTGCAACATTTGTACGTGACATCTCAAATATATAGAACAAAGGTCGGAGAAACTCTTGCGTAGTGTTACATCGTGCTTACATCTACAATAACTATAACTGATAGAGAAGAATCATGTATTTCTTTTTATGACAGTAAAAAAGGTATTTATACGAAAGTTGACTAGTATAACATATAACTTTCTTAGTTATTTTATGTGATCAAATAATAAATAAGAACACAGTCGACGAGCTGTTAAAGTGGTCACTGTAGTCTATGACTATGTATAAACAACCCAAAACCGCTCTGGTTCTAAGGACCAGCCTTAATAGGTTTCTACTCCTGAGGACTGACTTAAATCGCCTCGAGTGCTACTATATGTCACCAATGACACCCTACGAATCGAAACACAACATCATGAACACTACTATTTTGCAGATGAAATAGGTGTAGTGGTGCCGATCATCATCTGCAGTCGTAAATTGCACAGGCTTTAAAAGGCCCCTCTTAAAAATACAAACTAAAGTTTTCACTGCTACATTAAGAGCGAATATCGATGTAACAGTATGAAAAATTCAAATACTATATTTGCTCTGGATAGTATATGTCACCGATTAACAACAATTGTAAACTTACAAGGGCGACCACCATTGCAACAATATAGATTAACATTAATTTCAAATGGATTGTAGGTAACAGAGCATCACCAGGAGCGCTCATAAACTCATTAAAAGTTGCCTCCATGTACTAAATCGAGTGACCTCATCCACGCAGACGGCAGTTTTAATCGAGACCACTTTACGAACCATTAAATTCCACGGGTGGTTATTGTCGAGCTGGGATCGTTAAATGAAATTCTACACACAGACCGCCGCCTCTACGCAATAATAACAAACAAATTTACGTATCCGAGGTAATATAAAACGTTAATTACGTTAATATTCCTTCACTCCTAAGCTGTCTTTGCAATGATTTTTATGTGACTTTTACTATTTACAAATTGACTCATATGAAAAATTTGTTGAAGTTTATATGAGATTCTTCTTTAATTATGATAAGATATAGCTAGTTGTTTCAACTTCAATTAGACAATTTTCATGATTCTGAAGGAAAAAATATAAAATAAGATCATTAAACTAGTGCTGATATACTCATAATTATTTAAAAAACATTTCTGCAATATAACGATAACATCAATTATTGGCACTCCTTGTTAAATTTCGTTAAGTTTGTTTTGTTTTCAGCTTTAACCACTAATAATGAGAACAATAAATCATCTAAATTTTGCGTTAAATGTATACCTCGCTGAACAGTCGCTTTTCCAATCTGCGTGAAACAATAGTACACGGCGGAATAATTGTATACATATATATTTCATAGCTATCCTTTGGATACGAATAATTTGAAAACGTTTCGTCTATATGAATCCTGTACTTTTATTATCTGTATTTATTGTTATTACATGTACAATTATACAATCTACAGAGCTAATTTAATAGTAAAGTAAAGGATACAGTAAGAGAAAACATTATAAAGTTATAATTATCATTATAACTTAAGACAGCCATTAACTATTACTTTGGTAAATAAAATTGATTGCTTGTTGGTAATGTTTTAAAAAGAGGTTAGTGTTTTAGTTGGCTTACTATTTTGTAATGTTAGTGAAAGGTAATGTTATTATGACGAGTACAAAAGATTTGAGGTGCAAGGTGAGGTTGACGTCAACCTATGCTTTTGTGGTCACGTACGAAATTACTTATCAAATTGATTACTTAAATACTACAAAACTTTTCCGCAATGCCAAATATATAATTATGGTTCATTTATTTTCATACGTATAGAAAAGGTAAAGAATATTCTTACATGCTATAATAATAATTTTGATAAAAATATCACGGCATACTTCGAAGACGAGGCAAACGTATTGGAAAGTTTGCTGAACGGCTAAAAGTACAAAGCTTATTTTTGACGCCAATTTATCGGTTCAAAGGTGCGTCGTCGACTAAATGGTACTGTATAAACTCATCACCTTCTCCGGACCGCCTCTTCCATGTAGCGAGATTTCGCTCGTTCATTCAACTTAAATCGACATCATTCTGAGACGCAAAATAGAGCAGTTCTGTAAAAGAGTTTCCGATAAAAAGGGCCCATCAAATTTTTTCAATATCCATTTACGAAAGTATAAGAACGGATTATACGCAAACCAAAACCCTTTAATCCGAGATATAGGTTATTGAAGCATTACACAGGCTGTAGACGAATTACGTCAACTTTGAGAACGTTTGTGTTATCTTTCCGACTTGTACACTTCTTTTCAAATATTTGAGAATACGATAGGTTTTTTATTCTTCATTTAATATTAAAAAAAACATTTATGACAAAAATATTAAAGATAATCAGTCATCACCGGTAATTTGCAGGAAGTTCATCCTCACGCCTGAGATCCAAATTGGTTATGGTCATTTCGGTTTATAGTATTTTCACTCCGTAAAAACTCTCCGGTTATGGAATTAACCCTTTGATATTATTTTCCCAAGAGACTATAGTATGAGATATTTTGAGAAGAGAAGTGATCAACTTTCTAAATGGTTGGAAAATCGTATATGCTGCTTCTGTCGTTGCAAACGTACATAAACCGCGGTGACCGATTACCATCAGGTGGACCATATATTTTTTTACAATCCAAAGTTATATCAAGTATGTAGGCAGTACATAATTAGAAGTCGTATGTATGGAGTTGAAAAATACGTACGAACTTCTTGATGTCTACTTAGCATCATCTTTAAATGGATTAAAAAAAAATTATATGGGTCTAGTTATCGATGAGATAACATTTCAAGGATAGTTAACTATGGAATAGGTCGTTATTATTCTATTTCTGTTTATACCATGTTACCTTCGTCAATTATTTCAAAATTAGATAGGTGTTGTTGATTGACGTCAATTGCCAATTTCGCCTAATTTAATTAACCATTATCGTACCGGTTCTGTTACTATGACGTCCGTATACACCTACCCTTATTTAATTGAGCAAGTCATCAATGGAATGAGTAGATTTAAAATGCGAATTGTGTTCTCGTATATTGTATTCAGTTACTTATCTGGTACTACGACTTCGTCAGTGATACTACTACTTAAACGTGACTACAAGTTACATTTATCCAGTTTCGTCACAGTCAGTTTAAAATAAATAATAAACAAACAAATTACCGATTTTAGGATTTAAAATAGTTAATTTGAATTATTAATATTAATCATTTCACATAATTCGCGACCGAAACACAACCCATGAACACAAAAATATCGTTAAATTAAATCTAGCGCTTGTGTATCCTATTCCCTAAATATATATATTGTATTAAAAAATGGTGGTTATAAATTTCGTATAAAAAACATTATTACAATGTTCTAATTATATACACATAGAAATACAAATATTATAGTTATATAATTAACAAGATCCTTGTAAGTACTACAAAATATGGGTAATGTTAATTGTACTTTTATGGCAATTATTGAGGCATTGTTATTAAAATATACTAACCTATTTTTTCTAATAGATTTTTAATAATATGCGGATCGTTTTTTTTTTCAAATAAATAAAATTGTTGTATATAAATTACGAATATAATAAATATATAACACCCGTACGGGTTACGGGTACGGGTTTTTATACGGGTATGTATAAAAACGACCAATATAACCATAATATATACTATATTATACATGCACAACGATTTTCCACACATAACAAGATCGTTGAACAAGACGAATTGACGTAAGGAATTATCAAACTCAATGGTGAGAAAGTATTTCTCTCTATACCTACCTTGACTAGTTTTCACTTTTGTCACAAACAGATAAGAAGTTCTTTTACTTCTTTTGTTTTACGGACTTACCAGAATCGTATTTAGAACCGTGTGTTATTACATATTTATCATTTTATCATTTATTCTAATTAGATTATGTGCATAATATATATTAAAAAAAAACTTTTATTAGGTAGTAATTTGGTTTTTGTGCGCTCGTTAAATGAACTGTTAAATAATTTTCCACACATAACAAGATCGTTGAACAAGACGAATTGACGTAAGGAATTATCAAACTCAATGGTGAGAAAGTATTCGTCCGTAAAACAAAAGAAGTAAAAGAACTTCTTATCTGTTTGTGACAAAAGTGAAAACTAGTCAAGGTAGGTATAGAGTTTCCGTAGAAGTATAAAACAGTGAACGGACCTTGGCTTTATCCAACCTACATCACCTGACATACTTAACAAGTTTAACGAGGGTTCTCCCTAACGTCGTTGTCTCGAACTCTCCGACGGACCGATGACATTAAAATCTTTCCCGTACAACTATGATGCGTACTGATCGAATCGTTGCTTACCTAATTCAAATGGTATAAAGCCCCTTTAATTTGTATAGAAGAAATATTAATGATGTTTATGTCGTATTATTTTTTCCACGAGTTTTTGTTGATAATATTATAGAAATTAGTGAATAAATGCAGGAAAAATATTATTCAACACAAATCAATTAAGAAGAAAACCTTATCTTCGTTCTCTTTTGAACATTTTCTAAGCTTCCTGTGTTATACATTTCATATTACAATAACTCTGTATGTCAATGTACATTACACATATATATATGTACCTGATATTGGTATAATTATTTTTTTCCAAATTACGCTAGTTACTTGCCCAGACCTACTGCACATTTAATTAACAAAAGAACAATAGACAGAACCTCTTTATAAAATAATGTCAACTAATGTAGACAATATTGTATCTATCTGCCGTAAAAATATGATTTTGAATTTTAAAAAACACCCATTTTTTTCGATGGTATTTATTTCATCAAATTTAAAATTTATAAAATGAAATTAATCTTAATGAGCTTTTAAAGAGATATTTTTAAATATCAAAATAAGTTATTACGTTGCTGAAATTTTTCTTCTCTTTTTTCCGTTTGTAAAGATTAGGCTACATTAATTATTATATTTGGAAGATGCTTTAGAAGATTAAGATAAGCGTATTTTTTACAGAAATTTTGTTCCTGAACGTAGCTATAAATGATGAAAAAAGTTTAAAGTTAGATTTTTACGGTTAATCAGTTTGTCTTCCAGAAATTTCTTTACAAAGTCAAACTAATAATAAAATGGTATATTCTAACATTTACTCATTCTCAATTACTTACAGCTACAAATAAATTGTTTTATGTCACAATACACTGTATAAGGTAAAATATAACATTATAGAGGTTTTTCCTAAAAACACGCTATTAAAAAAAACACATGCAAATATACTTTCCCACATAAAATATGTCAGAACAATAACTTACTATTTATTGTTTACATAAACGAAACTTTATTTTACTTAGAAATGTATATATCTCATATTTGGCCTTTGTTAATAAATTGAAAACTGTTTACTCCTGGTAATGAGATGTGTTTCTAGTCTGTCTGTCATGCGCTACATTTTATGTTACGTTTCGTATCAGGCGCAATACATTTTATATAGACAAAAAAGTTGATGGGCACCTTCTTTTAAGAAAAATATTCGTAATTCAATATTGACACAATTTACAACCAATTATAAATTTTGCGCTATATACGACAACTATGCGAAAATGCCGCTGAATATACGCTATTCAATAAATATAATATTCTTCGCGATATAAAAGATATATTATATATGAAGACGCCACTGAATACCTATATATTGGAGACCGCGTATTGGTATAGGTCACTCTAGAAAAGATAATTCCGGAGCTGCTACCAATCAAGTTAAGACGGACTGAGTTACAGGTTAGTGGACGCTTATTATTTAGGGTCTTGTTATTCTATTTATTTATAAGGCAACGTTGCCTACCGTTACACTGCTCTTTCCCGATTTATATAATTTCCATTTTTCCTCGTTCATCTGGCGGGTTCTATTTACACAATCCCCCCATCAATCCTAATTGTACCTTTCATACATCTGCTTAGTGAAAAGCTGAATATTTATTTTATCTATTGTACTCAATTTATCTAAACATCAGCACCTAGATACCTTCAAAACATGCATTAGATGATTAATGACATCCATAACCATCGAATGATCAATTCTTGTACATATATACAAGCAATTACAGCTTGGTCGGCCAGAATGGTAGCTCTGTATCATTATGAATGTAAATACCGTTGCTCAATAAGCTCATGCGTAAAACACGCAGCAATCCAATTTACAGTCAAAGACCACGGTTAAAAAGGAAAGAGAAAAATCAAATTGTTTTCACGAGGATATCAAATCGTCGATGTTTAAGAAGGAATTTAGGTCACGTCTCGTGGATTACGGCTTATTCCCGCGTCTCTTTTTCTTCGTTTGACGCTAATCCCGGCGGGCTTCGCAGAGATTCGACCTCCTAGCCTCCGTGAGTTTCCCGCTCCAGGACTTGGTACATCAAATTCAAGGTTAAATTATCTGAGCCCTGAATTAATTGTACTGCTTTTACTACCAAAAAAAAAAAAAACAATAAATGTCTAAAACTGAAGATAATCCTTTTCATTGACATTATTTATTTTATTTATAAAGCGATAACATTATTCTTATTCACTAGATAACAAAATAATTCAATTCAAACATTTTTAATATATAAATAACAATTCATATTTTTATAAAATGTATCTGCATATATCCAAAAATTATTTAAAAATTAAATAAGAACAGGTATTATTTATAGAAACAGACAGAGAATTTATTTCTATAATGGATCACATATATTCAATGTGATTACAGCAAAATATATTACAAATAATAATAAATAGTTTTAAAGTCCGAAAATGTTGAACGAAGTTACCTATTCTTAATAATATGTTTATCACTGAAACAAAATAGCTTCATAATTCTTAGCTATAGTTGTAATAAGATAACTTTGCTACTCATTTTAAATGGGGTCAAATCTCATACAAATAATATTTGGAAGGAGTGACACCGACTCACTCTGTAAATCTGATTATTCAGTGAGTGACGGCACTCCACCGGCCGAATATTAAACATGTTCTTGTAGTAGAAATAATCACTATTATCATCAAAGATTAAATAGGTTCAACTAGAAATAGAATCATAAATACAATAACAATGACATAAAATTAATCGCATTTATTATTAAATAATTTAAAGAAATCATCATTTTTTACTATTGCTAGCAACAGTCCACGACTTTATCCTGACTAGTCCTAACTAATATTATAAATGCGAAAGTGTGTTTGTTTGTTTGTTACGCTTTCACACCTTAGCTACTAAATCGATCATTAAATTTTGAATACACGTTGAGAGGAGTATAGAAAAAGACATAGGGTATCTCTCATCCAGAAAAGATGTGCTGTTCCCGAGGGATTGGTCAGATGTATATTAACGCGAACGAAGCCGTGAGCAAAATGCAATCTCGTACATTTATCAACATGACATTTCGATGCGGAATTATTCGTAGATGGCTACTTCTTTTTTGGATTCCATTTTTTAAATATGCACACTAAAGCGGTCTGGTATCAGCTAGTTTATACATATATGTATATGTATATATAGATAAATGGGACCAACGACCAATTTAAATGCATCCGATTTGCATTGAATTTTAAACAAAAGCTGGAGTTATTTCAACAGTTTTCACATATTTCGACACAATAAACGAAGCTGTAGTATGTGAAACATATCATTGGTTCAGTAAAATGAAAATAACTCTTACTTATCAATCACACACAAAAATTGTAAATAAGTATTCAATCTATTTTTAAGTATACCCGCTATATTCCATACGTGTGTTATTATTTTTTGGAGTTACTATTTCTTATAGTAAATTGTTGAGTTCTAACAAAATTAATATACTGTAAATAGTATCAACTAGCTGATACTTGTGACTTTAAAGTCTTAAAGCAAATATATACTGTGCTTAAACAACAATCCGTTTAGATCCTCCCTTCTGCGCGTTCGCACCACTCTGTGTTGCGGCTCCACGGTAACAAAACCACTGAACATGTAGTGCTTATATAAATCTTAATTTAGGAGAAAGTACCTATCTAAGAAGTAAAAACAAAAAGTGTTTTAGCAGTAGTTTTTCCGTGATGCACGCATAACGACAAGCCTCTTTAATATATAGATTATAAAATATCTACCACATACTACCTTTCATAACAATAAATTAAAAGGTGCAAAATTTGATGTACTGCAGTGGATACGGATGATATAAAAATCATCTTCATTAAAAAACAATAGCAATTTAGATGACGCTATACCGGTGTTAGAGTGTATCATTCTCAGAGACATAAAAATGTATCAGAACGCTTCAGTTGTCTATTCATAACAAACGTACTCTTTCTAACCCTATCGCTTCCTCTTACCTAAGAAACTGTTTCTGGTTTCTTTGTGATACGCATACTCAACATTTACGATCATCAGAAAATATAACGCTAGAAGTCCCGACACATTCCACAAATTCTTGTGCAAGATCCTGCACACTCCAGCTTGTTCGACCAGCGGTCGAGTGCACACGTGCGCTCGCTCGCAGCTCTGACGGTCCGTTCGGTTCGCCGGCTCGGCTATCTTCGGTCATTTCCGGCTCGCCGCGCTCGCCTACCTACGCTACCTGCGCACCAGATGTTGGTATTCCAACGATTTCGTCGCTGCCCGACCCGCATTGTTGCCGAGTGAGTCATCGATGGTGCTATTGTGTTCGAGCTTGTGAAATTCGAAGAAAGAAAACATCTGCTGCGAAGCCGCACTTTAGTGTGTTTACTCGGCTATTGTCAATCGACACGCTTTTTTCAGAGCGACGGTGCACCTCTATCAGTGTACCATTTAAACTGCACTTTTCGGTGCGAAGCCGTGCACACTGTTTGAAGTGCGTCGAGTCGCCGTGCTACGCGTCGTGCTTCGTGCTGCGCTTCGAGAGTCGTGCAGCGCGTCGTGTGCCGTGCAGAGCGTCGTTAATCGCGCCGCGCCGTGTGCAGATACGAAGAGAGAAGATTTCGCGTCGCGTCTCCCTTTGGCCCGGACACGGATTGTTCGTTAGATTTTAATTAGGCGCACCCCCCTGCCCCTCAGGCAGGGAGGTTAGTCATGTCCACCCCCGCGCCCTCACTTATTCATTCGCGCGTCCCGCCGCCCCCTCAGGCACTCGACGATGCCACCCAGATGGAAGATTTAATCCGCTTCCATATGTTCGCGTCTCAAGAAAACCCGCTACTAGTGTCCGAGTATCATAGGCTCAAACGCACCTTCGCGCGCGGTATTAAAGGATGCAAAATCCCGCGTTGTTTTCAAAAAGATCCGTTCGCGATTTCGACCGACCGCGATTCCAACGATGATTCCGAGGTCTCCGACTCCGACATGGACCTCGACGCCGCGCCCGCGACCATGCCCGCGGCCGCGTCCGCCGATAACGACGGTTTTACAATCATCACGTGCCGCGGTAAACGCCAACGCGCCGCGAACCCGTCCGACAGCGACTCAGCTGCGGGACTTTCCGTCCCAAAGCAGTGTAATGTAGGTGGCGCTCGGGTGCCCCGAGCCTCTCCCGCGCCCTATGCCTCGACCTAGGCTCAAGCTCCGGCCGCGGAACCCGCGGTCGCAACTAAGAAGCCATGCCCACCGCCTCCCGTCACCTTCCGTGACAAAACCCGTTGGGTAGATATCTCGTACGACCTTAAATCGGAACAGATTTCCTACACGTCCGCCGTCAACACCGTTGCCAGCATTTCTATTAGAGTCTCGACGCCCGATGAGCATCGCCAGCTCACCAAGTACTTCCGGGAGCGGAAACTCCGTTTTTTCACGCACGTTCTCGAGGATGAGCGCCCCCTCCGTGCCGTCATCCGTGGAGTTCCTGCTGAACTCTCTACCTACGATATCTCCGATTGCCTGAACGGTCAGGACTTCCCAGTCCGGAGCGTACAGCGCATGTACCACCCCCGCACAAAGGCCCTCTTCAACCTGGTACTGGTGACACTGGACCGTACCGTGGAAGGTAAGGCTATTTTCGGCCTCACCTCTGTGTGCGGCCTCTCCCGTGTCTATGTAGAGTCTCCTCGCAAGTCCTTTACACCCTCGCAGTGTCACAACTGCCAGGTGTACGGACATTCCGCCCGGCACTGCTACCTGCGTCCCAGGTGTGTTAAGTGTCTCGGGGATCACTCCACTAAGGAGTGCGCCGCACTCCTGAGTCCACCGAGCCTCCGAGCTGCGTCCTCTGCAAGCAAACGGGTCATACCGCGAATTATCGCGTAAGGCCTTCCCCGCCAGCTCCCTCGGCTCCTAAAGTCAAGCCCCAGCCTCAGAAGGCTCAGTCCACTCCTGCGCCACCCACCGCGTCTTCAGTATCGACCACCGGTATCGACTGGATAGCTCAACTCCTTTTAGTACACGATGTACAAGAAATACTCGCGTTCAACGCGCTCGTCAATAGTACGTCTGAGCTCGGGCTCTTAAACGCGATCTCAGCTTTCCCGGCCGTTGCGACTACGTTACAACGACTAACCCGCGCCGCGACTCCCTCTGCTCACGCCGCCGTGAGCGGGGGGGTAAAGATACAATCCCGCGCTGTCGTCGCGATTTTTCTTGTAACAACTCGAGCCTAGGTTTGTCCCTCGGTGTGGAGCCCTCGAGTATGTTACTCAAGCGAATACAGTGACTCACGCTTGTTTTTCATTTCACAGTGGTGGACTGTTTTTTTTGCCCTTTTCGGACTGAAATAGGTCACACAACATAGTAGTCAGATATAAAATACACATATACATTCGTGAAACATGCATGGTCACACATGCATTTTTCACGAATTCATATGTGTAGGAAATGGATAGATAGCTTAGCTTAGCTTAGTCAGATCGGGATATTCGGCAACAGTTCAAGCCGAGGCGCACCGAGTGCCCTTGCGCTGATCGCCTGAACAATATCGGGTGAGTGCCTTAAGCGCTCCCCTTAGTAGTCCGGTGGAACTGTAGAGGCCTTATTGGCTAACAGTGTAGGTCAGTTCGAAAAAAAAAAAAAAAACTGCACAATCCAAGCTGCGCATTATGAAACACACTATCTGTTAATCTAATATAGGCGCAAACATTGATTATATTTAAAAAGTTGGTCAAAAAGTGTTCGTTTGTATATCTTTTTTAACATTACGTTTATATATATGTATTACTATACTTTGTTTTATTTCATACTAGCTGACCCGACGAACTTTCGTACCGCCTAACGGTTAATGAATGTCATGTTAATTTTTAGCTAAACTTAATTTATGATTTTATTAACGTAATAAGATTATTAGTAAAAGTTTATCAAGTTAAATACTTTATTGCGATAATATAATTTTTTTATAGATGATTTTCATATGCATTCTGCTGTTCGGGGAGAAGACAAATCGAAAAAGTCAAATATAATGAAAACCAGTACAGCTGCTCTTGAGTTATAAGTATTTGAACAAACCCGACTTTGTTTTATATATATATAGATTTATGTACTTTCTATATGCCTATATGACTTATATTTTATGGTATATTATATATGTAAGATATAGTTCACACGTTTATCATTTATGTCATATTTATTTGTTTTGTTTTACTTATACACCCAAAATACTCCTGATTCTTCTCTCTAGAACAAATCCATCTAAAGCTTGTCTGAAAGAGATTGCTGTCAGCAAAAAGGCCACCCTGTGTACTAACCACATAATTTGAAATGTCTTGTTTGGATGTATAACAGTACAATAAATTTTAACCAATAAAAAAAACTTTAACTACTGATTTTGAAATCAATAACATATTGATAAAAGGATAATTATGGATGTGTAGACGGAATATTCAAAATGCCGTTGTATACAATCTTATAATCAATCGCAATGTGAATTAGTCTTTGTATTATTGTTCTGACCTTTATTAAGACAGTACATTTTAGTGCTAAAATACGGACACGCACGTGCAACCACGACATTTTGGAACTACAGAAATGCAATTAAAACTCAATGTAGCCTCTGCTCCTGTGCTGTTATGCGACAAGTTAAAGCATTATGCAAATTTTAGTTAAATCTGGATAACAGATGTACATATTAACTAGGAGTAATTTTATACTGCAATTGTTATATTATCATTTGAAAGGATTTTCATGCAAAGATTCAACGAATAAAATATTGTATGTAAGCAAAACAAAAATGCATATATTTACCGTTTACGTGCTTTAGGTATTTTGTGAAAAATAATAAATGTATATTTACTTTCAGTCTTAAGACTTTCTGAACTGATGTCAGTCACACAAACTTTTATTCGCCTTCTTGTCTGTTTAAAGGTCGACTTTTAAATATTCTTAGTACGTCTCATCGCCACAAACCGAACCTACAATCTAAATGTCATATTTGTAACTACAGTAGAATCGAAACTACGGTGACCGATTTTCAAATAGGAAATGTTCTTTTAAATATTTAATGCTAACAATTCCTTAGATTCTAAATATGTCTATTAATAATATATTTAACTCTATTAAATTAGACAAACATTGAAACAATAAAGGTGTCGGCACGCTACACCGGTCCATACTATGAACGTATCAGACACTACTGTTACAATGTTTTTGCCGACACTTGCCAAATAGTCTGAAGAGGAATTCGGTGGCAGTACGGTCATGCCATGTCACTGTGTTTGATTTCATATCAATTTATACAAAGAATATTATTTTGCATGTTTCGATAAGGTCGCTATGTAAAGGGCCAAGACTTGAATGTATGCTTAATAGTAAGTAGTAAAATAAAAATTGATTGAAGCAATTTACCACAGATAATTTTATTATTTATTAACATATCAAATGATATTGTATGTTATAGACAGTTAGTGTATGAGTTCACAGAACAGTTTAGTTTCTCAAAAAAAAAATCTCCTTTAGTATTATAAGCATTTTTGAATTATACATAAAAAAACACAATTTTAAATATCAATATTAAACATAAACACGTGATTACTTTTGTCAACCTCTAACCTTGTTTTTATTACATTTCTCAGCGGTAGTGACTTCCATTAAGCCGGTATGCTATTCGTATTCTGTCAAGTAACAATTTTACTTTCTCCTTCGGAGAAAAATGTGCAACCAAGATTAAAACTAATTTTTCTTTTATTACAATAATAATTTTTAAAATAGTTCTAAATAATAATTATAAATTATACGACTTTATTTACGTCTTAATCCAATTAATGTTATGAATGTGAATTTGAGTTTGTTTGTTTTTTTTGTTACGCTTTCACGCCTTAACTACTCAACCGATCATCGCGGAATTGTGTATAATAATCGTCAAGGGCACAAAAAGGACATAGGGTAACTTTTATCCCCTTAATTTCCAAAAAAAAAGTACTATTCCCGAGGGATAGGTAAAATCTACCTTAACGCGAGCGACGCCATGGGTAAAAGCTATTTTATTCTAAATTGTGACAAAAAAATTCAAGAAGCCACTTTTATACACTGTTTTGAGTGAAAAAACCCCTTTTATGTTTACCTCTCAAGATTTTACTTCAGGTAATTCTCATAAAAACAAATGGTTAGTTGTACGTCGATAATTTACATGTTTTTTTTAATATTAGTATATTAAAGTCTATGTAGTTGTCATGGGTAATCAGTATTCACGTTAATGTCTATATATATTATTGTGTAAACTGGGCTACCTATGCATGGGAAACCATAAAAGTATTGTACGTATGTACATATATTAGAACATTACGTCACATAAACACACGCTACCTGACAAACAGAAATTTTGGAATTTTATTTTAACGCAAGTCATTTCTCATACACCCAATTAAAACTCCGACAAAACAAGATAAAATGATATATGAATTTGACAAATCACAGTATTCATGTCACGAACAATAATTTAAAACAGATAAAATATATATTCATGAGTAATAAATTAATGATAATCAATATAGACTATGCAATATATTATATTGGGAAATATAATTGCTTATTTAAAAGTTCAACTATGTACTTAAAACGATATAATTATTTAAGTACAGAAATGATTATCCTTATCCTTACATATTCTTATGTCTGTTTATCTGTCTGAGAGTATGGTTCTCATGATTATTATTTTTAAAATAGTATGATTATTCGCTGATCAGGTTTTAATCTTAAAAGAAAATTTCTAGATATAACGTATACATACTTTTATCAGGGCTACATAGCAAGTTCTTTTTTCTGTGATTGAAATCTCTTTCTGCTAAACCAATATGTTAATAACTATGTATGTAAAATAGAATTAAAAGCTGTTGATTTCTTTAAATAAAAAAAGAAATAAATAATTTAAGTTTTGTTTATACTTACTATATGTAGTAGGTTATGAGATAAGAAAATGAAGTAAGTGGGCAGTAAATTTATGTGTAGTTTGTATATGAAATGTGTTATGCTCTCTAAGCTTAAAAACATAACAAAATTATTGTCAAACTTCGATAACAAGGCGACCGCTAGTTAATTAAGGCATTTATATGCATCTTACGGAGAGTAACATTCAGGTCTAATAATATAAACACCACTGGTTGAAATCCTTAAATAAAATATTAATTAAAGCATTACAATGACGTCTATTATTACCAAACATGCAACTTTGCTATTAACAATATATAAATAGCCGCATCGTGACATTCCAACTAATATTGATTTCACTTAATGATTGTACATCACTGATGACGTGATAACTAACTCTTCGTTTTATTCTAGTGGTAAAATCTCTGCAAATTCAACCGTGGCTGCATTATCGTCATAATTATGTTTGCCGTGAAATAGCAGTGCTTGCTTAGCTGTCTTCCGGTCCTAAAGCTTGTAACTAAAAACACAGACCAGCATACAAGGCGATCCAACACAGTCATAGACACACAGAAATAGCAAACTATTATCGATTGCCTTAATTTGAGACCCTAGTTTTAAAACGTAAATCAGGTGGACTGCATGTATGTTTTTTTATTTATACCATAAAATAAAGAGTATTAAACAAAATTAACTTATCACTAATTATTCAAACAAATGAAACAGTAAAATAAAATAGAATACCGTATAAATATAACAGAGATAAGTTTTTACAACTAAATATCCTTAATAACATTTAACTACACAATACGAATCGTTTTAGAAGTTCATTTTCATTTATAAATTACAACATTAATTCATTCAAGTCTTTCTTCTTCTTCCTAGCGTTTTCCCGGCTTAGTGCCAGGGTCCGCTTTCCGACTGAGCTTCTTCCACTTTGCCCGATCTTCGGCATCCTTCTGTGCGAGGTTGTTCTCCTGCATATCGGCTTTCACAACATCTAGCCAGCGTTTTCTTGGCCTACCGCGAGATCTTGGTCCTTGTACTATTATGTTAAGACATCTATTTCCGATATAGTCTGGAGGTCTGCGATTTATATGGCCATACCAGCGGAGACGGCTTCCCTGCAGCTTATCCGCGATGTCACGGACTCCAAGGCTGCCACGGATGTGTTCGTTTCGAATACGATCTATTCTCGTAACGCCACACATCCATCGCAACATCTTCATCTCTGTGACATGTAGCTGCTGGATATGTCTGCCTAGGACTGGCCACGTTTCGCTGCCATAGAGCAAGACCGGTCGGATGATGCACTTGTACACCAGGCCTTTTAACTTCACCGGTATTCTTTGATCGCACAGAACACCGGTGACCTCTCGCCATTTTGCCCAAGCAGCGCTTATTCGGCATTGGATGTCGTGGTCTATTGATCCGGACTCGTGTAACACAGACCCTAGGTATTTAAAGCTGCTGGTCTTCACGACGCTTTCGTTACCTACTTTTAAAGGTTCGGGGTCCATGCAACCACATGCCATGTACTCGGTCTTCGCAACGTTAAGTATTAGACCACAGTTCTCGAGCGCACCATTCCATTGGTTAACCTTTTGCTCCAATTTCTGCTTGTCATCGTCCGTCAGCGCAATGTCATCAGCATACATCATTAGCCAAGGAGATGGTTCGTGGACTTTCGCCGAGACTACGTCAAGCACTACGCTGAACAGAAAAGGACTCAGAGCCGAGCCCTGGTGAACACCAACTGTGATTGGAAATGGGTGAGTATCTCCAACGGCAGTCCTCACTACGGATTCCGAATTGTGGTACATGTCTCGGATAATATCAATATAGGTTTGTGGCACGTTTTTCTCCTTCAAAGCCCACCAGATCACCGGACGCGGTACGCTGTCAAAAGCCTTTTGCAGGTCAAGAAAAGCCATGTGTAATGGCTTATTTCTTTCCCTGTAGGCCTCGACTAGCATTCTAAGGGCAAAGATGGGGTCTATAGTGCCAAAGCCAGGTCGAAAACCATACTGACACTCCGAGACAATGCACTCTTGCCGGAGCCTGGCGACGATTATGCGTTCGAAGAGTTTCATGGTGTGACACATAACCTTAATACCTCGGTAGCTACAACAGTCCTGCACATTACCTTTGCCTTTGTAGATTGGAATGATGACACTTGATCTCCAAGAGTCAGGCATATTGCAGTTGGTAAGTATGCGATTAAAAAGGTCAGTAAGTATAGTCACACCATAAGGTCCCATCGATTTCCACGCTTCAATCGGTAAATCATCAGGTCCCACAGCTTTTCGAATTTTCATACTGCGGAGACAATTTAGTACCTCGTCAGACGATATAGGGGCAACAAGTCCCAGATTAGGAGGCAATTCTGGTGGGATAATGTTTGTGCGGTGCGTATTGAGTAGCTCGTTGAAATAGCTCCGCCACCTCTCTTTTACCCCACCTGCGTCGCATACAAGAGTGCCATCTGAGGTCTTCACACAAAGACATTTGGTCATGTCCTGTGTTGATTTCTCGCGTGCCTTTGCCAAACGAAAGATGGATTTTTGGCCCTCTTTGGTTTCTAAAGTGTCATATAAAGGTGACAATTTGTCATGTCGGGCTTTGGCAACAGCTCGCTTAGCGGCACACTTGGCTGCTTTATACGCGTCGTGATCTTCAGGGGAATGGGTCTCTTGCCACTTCTTGAAGAGCGTTTTCTTCTCCCGGATGGCCTCCTGCACCTTGTCATTCCACCACCACGTCTCTTTGTCGATGACACAGCCTCCCTTCGAAATGCCAAGCACCTGTTTACCAAGTGTACTGACTGCCGATTGGATCTTAGAGTACCAACTATTCGCGGAGTCTTCGTCGCTTACACTAAAGTCTAAACTAAGTGCAGCCTCGCGGAAGTCATCTCTCCGTGGTCCACTCAGCAGCCACCACTTGGTCCTGGAACTACGTCGTTCGGGTACTTTCTTTCTCGGTACTACCAGAAAGTCCATAACAAGGATGCGATGTTGTGTTGTGAGACTTTCTCCTGGAATGACTTTGCAATTTGATACTTTGCTGATTTGGCTTCTTCTTATAAGCAGATAGTCAATCTGAGTAGCGTGTGACCCACTTTTGTAGGTTATAAGATGCTCGGGTTTCTTTTGGAAGAACGTATTCACAACCGCTAGGTCTGATACGAGGCAGGTACCGAGAATTGAATCTCCCTCTGCGTTTGAGCGACCATATCCGAAGCCGCCATGAACACGCTCAAACCCGCGAGATTCCTCACCTACGTGGCCGTTAAGGTCGCCACCTACGATAATGCTCTCAGAATTGGGAATGCAGCGCAGTACGTCCTCGAGCTCGTTCCAGAAGGCCACTTTCTCTGACTCTTGGCAACCGACTTGAGGAGTATAAGCACTAACTAAATGTGTGATTACACCTTCAATCAGTACCTTTACCCGAATGAGTCGGTCGTTTCGTCTGTCAACTTCAAGCAGACCTTTCTGAAACTCTTCACACAGTACAACCGCTACGCCATTTTTTCCAGAAGGCGAACCGGAATAGATCAGCTTGTAACCCTGACCGATATCACGTGACTTATTTCCTTTCCAGCGCGTCTCTTGTAGGAATGCAGCATACACCCAACGTCTCGTCAGTACGTCAGCCAGCTCTCGTTGGCGGCCAGTAAGAGAACCTATATTCCAAGTGGCAAAGCGGAGTTTCTTTTTGAGTACTTGCGTCCTTAGCCGTGCCCGTACTTGACACGGTAGCCCTCGTCCACTTGTCGCAGGTGTAGGGCGATGTGCCTGCGCGTCGTTATACGGCGACGCCCTAGCCACAGTACTCAAAATCTTATTTGACTTTTCCATAATAAGTGACAGGTTTGTGATATTATATGAAGCGACTGCCGTCTGACCTTCAAAACTCCGAGAGGGATCACATTCGCCAGAGCCTCGTCTGTTGACCAGCAGGATGCACCACGAGCAGGTGAGGTTGACTAGGGTCCATGAGGTGTTGTTTGAACCCCTTGCACCCCCAATTATTAATTCATTAATAATTGAGAACATTAATTCATTCAAGTAATGGACACAATTGTCTTTATTAATTTGTAATAAAAAAGCTATTCCTATAAATATAGTATACACTTTTCCAAATTCAATAAATTAAATTAAATTAGTTTTAGACAGTTATATAAGCATTGTATATAAATTACGTTTAAATACACCATGTATATGACCATTTATAATTTGCTAATAGAATTATACTATCGCTTACAAGAACCTCTTATCCAGAAGTTATATGATTATGTATGTGTTCCTTAAGCGATTTTTCATGAGATGTGCCTTGGCGTCGCTAATGCTGCCAGAAACAGTGAGCTCTGAGAGTATACTTTGTTCCTTTACCGAATATAAATTATATTCAAACTGCTCCAATGTTCCGTGTCTGACATTACAAGTTCATAGGAACGTAAATTATTACTATTTAAAGTAGCATTTACCAGTGATTCCGCCGGGGCTTAAATTATTCATAAGCTTTTTGTAATATCACTCAAAAAGATGATCTATAGTAATAAAGGTAAAAAAGTTATTTCCTATTTTTAACACATTATTATTTGGAACTTTTAGTTAAATTTGAAAAAAGTGTTGTTACATTTTATTATTAATTGAAGGTTATCACGCTACGACACTTACAAGCAGAGTAAGTATCATACAAAGTGTTTGTTAGAAAATATGCTAAGAAAAATCGAAGTAATAGTACAGAAGGACCGTGTGGTGCAACACGGTATGTCGTGAGACAAGGTAGCGGGGGGTAGGTGGCTCTGTAACAACCAAGTACTACCAAGAGAAATTACCCAATGTCCTTTTCGTGTATGCAAAATTTCATGATGATTGGTTGAGTAGTTTAGACGTGCAAGTGTAAAGAACAAACTCACCTTTATTTATAACATTTGTAAGAAAAAAAAAAAAAAAAATATATATATATATAATACAAGAGAATCAAACTGACAAACTTTTCAATAAAAATATAACATTAACAATAACTTTTACTTTTTCCATAATATTGTTGATTAGCTAAGAGAAAACCTTGTGACATTAAGCTCGACAGTGTACAAACTAAAAAGTACAATAAAGTATTCATTCATTCTAAAGTAATCAAACAAGTTTTGTTTATAAGAGAATGTTTAGAAACACTAAACCAATTTACTTACATATTTAATTTAGCAATAGAACGTATCCCATGCGAATAAAATATTATAAGCGGAGATAGTTTTTTTATTTAATTTCTTATAACATCATTTGGAATGTTCACGACTACGTACTTAGATGTGTTTGTCAGCTCATTTACATGCAATAACAAGGCACATGCCGTGTGAGAAGCAGTACTTGTTATTATTTTGTCGAACAATCAATTTGTTAATTTATTTTGTTCCTTTATATTACATTTCAATTCTATTACAGAATTGTCAACCATTAGAATTTCCACACAGAAGCTTCTATTTAACTTACATACTTTTTCTGTAAACATTATTAAAAAAATAAATTAACGATTATTGATCGACTACGCTAATGAAAATAATTTAAATATATTGATATATCACTAAAAATATTTAAATACTAAATTTACGTGTTGTGGAAAAACTTTCAACTTAAAAATAGTCATCCCAATATTCGTAACACAGGCATTTATATAAATATGTTCATTCGATTTTTTTTTAAATAATTCGTTTAAAGAAAAAAATGGTTTGTTAAGAGAATTACATTTATTGTTATATTTAAAATTATACCCTGTTAAGATTTTTCTGCAAAGTGCACTATGTAGATACGTTCTAAGTAATAAAAGTAAATAGCAACTACACCCGGCACCGCGCGGCGCGTGGATTGTATGTGTATCCTATAACAAGGCGAAATAGTATTTTTATCCTTATTTCATTCAATGTGATAACTATTGCAATACGTAAACATATTATTTCTTATACCTTAAGATTTCAACTAATATAAACATATTTGTGATTTCTCGTTTTCTTGTGCTTATTTATTTATTAAAAATGAATCAAACATCATCATCATCAGCCAGTAAAAGACCCACTACAGGGCCGTACGCCTCTTTCCGAAGGAAGGTATGAGCATAATCAGCATGCCCGCCCACGACATATTGGCGATTTGAAACAGAAATCCACAGATATATATTTTCCCACATACGGTGGTAGGTACTACAAAACATTTCTCAGGTTTAGGTTACATTACGATGTTTTCCTTCATCGTCAGCCGACAGTGTTACTAATTTCAATAAGTAAATGTACGCGAATTCTGAAAAATTCGTTGGTTCATGCCGAGGTTCGAAACTGCGGATATCACATTGTTATTCCATCGGTCAAACCACTAGGCCGCGGCGACTTCTCAAATGGATCAACGATCGTTATTAATTACAGTAACGCAATATAATTAAGTAAAGTTAATGGATATTTTCGGTAGCAGCATAAGTTACCTTCAAAGTAATTCTTTGAATATAAAAATAAAACTGAACAAAAATCACATATTTAACTAACAGATACAAACAGGGATAAAATTATTATTTCATTATAATTTCTTTTATACGAAATATAAATAAAAACATGTTTACATAAAACAAGAACAATATACATCATCACTAACATGTTTCCTAAACGATCTTTCATGAGGTATACTGCCGCTAACGTGAACAAATGCTGTTGGCATCGGCGGCATACTTTTCTCCTTTTCAGTAAATAAATTATGTTCCGGTCTCGCGTCGCGTAACGCCTCACGTTAAATTCACCTAGAGATAAGCTATTCGACTGTAACCACGCTTAACTTTTTGAACAGACTTCATAGAGTTCATAAACTATGTAATATATCTATACACTCGTATATAAAGGTGCTTCGTTTAGAATAATTTTTGAAAGTAATCTCTTGAAAGACAAAATGATAAGAAGAATGTATTGCCAGTACTATTTCGACTACGTTTGAAAATATGTGTATGAGTATAAAAGAACTGAGCGATATATAGTTTAGTGCTAATGTTTGGTGTACATATGAGGTAAACAATTCGCAGCTATGTCTGTCCTAAAGTGTATATAGATGACTGTGATTGACTGTGAAAAAGATGTAGTCCAAATTATTTTGATAGATTATATTTTAAGAACGAATAAAAATGTGTGTATAACCTAAATCAATTTCAATTCTTGTGCGTGTACAGACTAACACTCGTCATTTTCAAAATTAAAATATTGACATAAATAATGGAAAAGTAATCGCTAAAAATGTTAACTATTAAGTTTCAGAACTTTCCTTTTACGTTGAGAGTTATCACACACAAATACCGCGTAAATTGAAGACTTTTTTCAACTTTAAATCATTTTTTACTATTTCTCCATCCAAAAGCGACATTTATTGATAATCTAATTATATATTAAAGTATTTTTTTTTTCTTAAATATCTTCGCTAATTTATTAGACAAGATTTTGTATTACATTGTCCAAAGAATAAATCGCAAATGTTTACTTAGTGGTCGTTGGCGAAGGGTTCCAATAAAAATGCCTGTAAAATCACTAAAAAGTGTTTTTTTTTTCATTCAGAATTTACTGGAAATTGACTTCTTATGAGTTTTAAGTCTGTGAGACCTGATGTCCTTAGCCATGAGTTTTTTTTTAAACCGTGTTATTAGTAATACCACAAAATAATTACATCTTGACTTATAAAACCAACAACCACTTGCTGTTTTCCACTCTTTTATTACTTAAAAGATAGAACTTTACAACAATAGACTATAATACTTAAGGATAATATAACTTCGTATTAATAGAAGAATTCTCTGAATCAGATCAGTTATCCATAGATTACTACCTCCTACATCGATACTCACAAAGTTTACTTACCTCTTTATAATATTATCAGAGAAGCACACAAACAGCTTATGTTATTTAATACATTCTGTTTTCCAGAGTACTCCGCAACATAGAGGTTAAGGGCCCACTAAATGAAATATTACGATCTTTTGCTCGCGGTTTTGCTCATGTTGATGTATATTTCATCTATCCTTCGCAAAAAGTATGTCCTTTTCTGTGTCCGTGACTATCGGTTCATGAATATCGTTATCGGTTGAGTGGGTAAACCGCGAAAGCGTAACAAATGAACAAATTCGCGCTTATAGTAAGGATATAATTATTTACGAATAAAACGAAATCTATCCTACATCCAAAGAAAAAGAAATTACTTATGAAGTACCAGTTTAGAGCAGAAACTACCGAAACCACTAAAGGAACGTACCCAGACTACGTGACAAATGTTTGAAAATTTTTTTAGCTCCCTCACTCCGCTTGTTGACAATTCGTTGCATATCAGAAGACCCCCCCCTCTAATTTTCATGTAGTAATTCATAAATACGGTTTTCGTCCTCCTCCCTGTGACCAGATAATTTGAAGAGATCCCTCCTCCTCCCTCCCTGAATTGGTCACATAGTATTAGGTATGAGTTTTAAACGAACTCGAACTGAAACGTCGTAATAATCTTACTTAGTAATTTGTCAGTACGAGTGAATCTGTCTCCAAATATCATTATACTTATTAGTTATAATTTTTAAAGTCAGATGTAGTCCGATTTCATGCCAAATTAAGCCTTAATATATATCACAATGAAATCACATATTTTTTATATGTGTTTTATCTTACAGTTAACTTTTGTATTCATTTTCTTTTAAGAATAATAAGATTTACTACCAAACATCATTCACTAGTTGGTCTGATCAACTCATCTGCAATTAACTTACTGTCAACCTGTAGTTAAAAACATATACATAACGAAAAAGTAAAGAAAATATTACGTATTTTAAGAGTAGTTAATATGAAATCACAAATTTTAAATATAATTACTATACATACGTAAGAGATAAATTTAGTATTGTGTTGAGGTTATCAGAATGCTACGATAAATATAACACTTATTCATTTTATTCTACGTAGAAGTTTTGCAACAATTTATTTAATAACTAACTATGATTGTATAATTTAATATGGGATTTAAGGAACACTTCTAAATGATTAAAAGGGCATATGAATAATAAGCATTATAAACGTAAACATTTATATTCTATGTCTCTCGGATTCAAATTGAAAAGATGAATTTTTCGACGCTCACTTGTTTTACTCTCTAGTATTATTTGAGTAACGTAACAAGTAATATATTGTATATTAAGTATAGAAAAAGTTGTATGGCATATTATGTATGTAATTCAGAGAAAACTTAGTAAGGCAAGAAACAATATATCGCGCACTAAATATGTAAACAAGTAAGTATGTGGTTTTCCTCCAATAAGCATGTATAAAGGCAAACGAGTTATCGTGTCTCTAAGTCAGCAACATACAGGGAGCTGACCAGTCTGTCTGTGTTCGCTCACTAAATCACATCACTCTTACGTTGCACAATATTAATATTGCAAAGATGAAGGTGGCACCAATTTTTTTCGTTGTTCTTCTATCCTTCATATGTGTTGTGCAATGTAAAGATTTAATTGTCGGTACGAGCTTTAACAATAGACTCCTGTGGCAACAAAAAGCAGAGTATAGCGCAATCCCATTTAAGAAGAGAGTTAAAGAAATTTTCTATTCGGATCCGGGACAACAAATTATAAAGGTAAATAACAAATATTTTTAGTATAAACCATTTTCACTTCGTAGTCTTTTGTACTGTCCATGTTTGTCGTGGAAGGTGATCGTTAATTGAATTTACTCGGTTCGTTACTACTGATTTTTAGCTTAAAGTAAAATTACTAACGAACTTAAAGCTTTTAATTCTTTATGATTTTTCTTCCCTTTGAACGCGACGGTCATGACTCTTTATCCCGTATCTATTATATTCTGTTTGAAGTCAGATTTCATAAAGTAAAAATTTTATAATTTTTAAACTAGAAACTATGTACACCTTCGAATTATTAAAACTTTTTCTTCGTTTTTTGTATGAAACACAACTTTATTTATAAGTTACTTCCTCACTTTGAGAAATATATTTTATATAGGCATAATACAAATTGATTGATTAAAAATTGATTGCACATATCGACTTGAATATGTAAATTTGCATATTTGAAAAACATATGAAAAAAAAATGTAATCCGAGCAGAAAAAAGGAATTTTGTAATTTCAATCCGAAAATCAAAATTGTTAACAGATCTCTTAAAATCACTGTTTCATTCAATAGCAAACGCAGAAAGATTCATTAATATATAACATACGTGATTTAAGGTCAGTTTCGCAAGTAGGTATAAAAGTTACTCATGTTATGTCCTCGGTTTTATATATCTTATATATGTTATATATGTATAGGTTATATATGTCTATTAAATCGATATCCAACGCCTTATAACGCTATAAAACGATCAACTGTATGTAATGATGGTTTAACATAATTTACTATTTTTTATGTACAATTATTTCTATAGTATGTCTTAATAATTATAAACATGAATAGCTATGATAAATATAAATCTATTGCATAAACTTAATAATACTCATTTATATTTTATAACTCTATCTATTATTTAAAGTATTCTTAATACTAATGTATATCTGATGGGTCATTTATTTGTAATTTTTAATGAATATTTAAAGTTAGCTTATTTCTGTATTCGTATAATTTCTATACTAGTACTAATTCAATATATTGGTAAATGCTTATAAGGGATAATTAAGTCGTGAAAATTTTGTCTATAATCTTATCACTTTCTTAGTGTAATAAGTTTAATGGGAATATAATAATAAAATGATCTATATTAAATCCTGCAATAAAACTAGAGTATTATTCTAATTTTGGTTGTAATTATTATATTATGGGTACTCATTTGAAACAAACACTAATCATAATTTAAAGTTAAAACACACGAAAATAATAACAACGTTTTTTTACCTTTCTCATCGTTCGCTACATTACTTCGGCTTCTCTTTCAAAAGACTGATGTACAAGAGTACCCTGCACTTATTATGAACTATGTCATGTTTTATTAGACTGAAATAAATATATAACTATATTTCTCCATTTTCCGCCTCAATTTGACTTCATACATAAAAATCAATATTCATAAAACTCCTAGCTAAAAATATCCATTATTAAAACAAAAAAGCTTTTCCATATATAGTAGATATTCGCTTTATTTAAGTAGGATGAATAACGAACGGAAATTCTCAGTAAAACGTTCTGTTCTATATCGTTAAATCGTAATGCATTTATCTTTATTAAATATGTGCTTATCTATATAATGACTATAAGTAGCAGCTTAGTACATTGAACTTTATTAGGTTGCGTAAAATGTATGCTCATTATTATCAAATGTAGGAAACAAACAAATTCGTGTACTCTCAGTACTTGACTATTACATCCGCGATGTGTTAATTTCTACTGCATAGTTGTCTTTTCAAATAATTTACATTTTAAAAACGTATATAAATGTAACTTTCAAATATATCGTGGTCTTATTACTTCTTTCTATAAATACTAGCTTTTACTCATGGCTTCATTCGCGTTCATGTAGATTTGACCTACCTCGGGATCAATTTTATTTTATGGATAAATGACAAATACCCTATAGTCTTTTCTATATCCTTTTATATATATATATATATATATAATTACTAAAATTCTGCGAAATTTCATATTGATCAGTTGAATTGTTAAGACTTGAATATGTAAGAAAAAAACATACACAACTCACATTCGCATTTGTAATATTAGTTTGGATTTTATTGAATGCACGAATGTAATTCGACTCCTGGAAGAACAATAATCTTCAGTTATTTACATGATAGTAATACTATACTTAGTGTTCAACATATTTGAATTTGTAAATAGAAAGCAATATCACTATTTAAACAGAAATCTTACAATAGCAAATGTACCTTTGAAATAACATGTACATACAATGATTGTGTAACATTTATGCTTGCGCACACATCGGGGAATAACTAAACCAGTTCTGACTCAGAGATTATTCACTCAGTCGGTATTCTCGCATCGGCTATATTGACCCTAATAAGTAATTATTAGCATTATTGTGAATCGGTTGTTTACAATGTACAGTTATTTAATAATTTAAAGTACTTATTGTAATAAGACAATTGCAACACTTGACTTCAATTTAATTTAATAAGTACTGTAGTTAAGTTGCTTCGGAAAGCATAGAATTGAATAGAAAACAGTATTCTTTAATTAGTCTATATAGGGTGCAGTAACCCAACAGAACATTAGCATCATCCATGAAATCATTTTAAATGAAAAATGTGCTATTTACTCTATTTGGTTATCTACTAAAGATACTTAAATTACATCTATCGTATTTGCTTTTACTTTAGAGAAAGTTTTTCTTTAAGATTTTACAAATGTTGAGTTCAATTATTATAATCTAAGATGCCGAATATTGTATCATTTTGCACAGTCACATAAAAAAAAATCTGCCTTGGTACGAACAGACTTCTTGAGTGCATCATGATTTCTGTAAATTTCATGAAGTTTAAATTGGAATACATTTGCCCTACAATGTGGACAGAGCTCAGTAAATGTTTTCCTTTACAATCTTATTCTGAGCATCATGTTTTGATATGTACGCATTGTATTTATCCCCACGCGTTGGTTAACATCGATTGCCGGCCGATACGCCCACTGCTCTTAAAATTATTCTCGCATTCATTGTCAAAGTATACTAACAAGGTCACATGGTCAGTGGATGTAAAAAATATCAGTTATTGTGATTTAACCTAGTATTATTGTAACGTAGGACCATATACCTCCTTGGGAAGGGTTCTATGGGCACGTCAGTCCACGACGTATTGGTGATTTAAATACTCTGAGAAATCACAGTTCTATATTTTCCCACATACGACGGCATTACAAGAACATTTTTTAGGTTCAAGTTCCCTCTCGGCTCTCGATGTTTTCCTTCACCGTCAACCGATAGCGTTTCCATTTAAATGAGTAAACATAGAATACATTCGAAGCTGCAAACATCGAATGTACATTTAAGTGGTCAAACCACTTAACGAACACGTCCACAAGCTCATATTTTTAAGTATAACGTATGTTTTGTTTGAGAAGAAAATATTTGAAAACTTTCTTGATGTACTCAATTGAATATGTTTCTTAACATAATTTCATTTATTTATACAATATCGCTGAGTTAAATTCTAGATTCGTATACTATTATTATGTATTTAACCGTGAATGTTTCCATAACTACCAAAACCGTTTCCATTAAATACATCCGCTTATTTGATTTAACATCTGTATTATTATTCACTTTCATATAGTTATATATATTTTTGTTATTACTTTTGATACCGACATATTTTACTGCCAGTAAAGAAGTATACTGGTGATAACTATTAAAATGGAGTTTTTAATTAAAACATACATCAAATTACGGTATATTATACAAGTTTCATTTTTATTTATATGCATATCTATACACACGTAATTTTCTTACAGGGTATTATAGCTCGTGATCTCGATCACACCGATGCCGTCGCCAGCATTACTGCCGGAGGTGTCGGTTTCTCCTATTGTAACATCAAACTAAAGAGTGAAAGAAGTTCTGGATTAAACTACCAACTAGAATTGTATGTCTAAGGATATATTACTATCAGATTATTTCTGCATTTACGAATTTATGTAATATGTTATCTGTGTAAAGAGTTTTATTGAAAATATTTTAATATTATTCCTTACAACAAAAATTATATTAAAAAATAATTATATATATTTATTTAATATTATTATGATTCAATTTACAATATAATACACGTCGCTTATAAAGAAAAATAATTCTTTTGTTTAAAAATTTCATTAAAATTTCTTAATTTTATATGAATTTTATTACATAATTTTACCTTTTTAAAACCACTTAGTCTCGAAAAGCCACCTTATATTAAAGTTATTTCTTTTACATTTCATATGTTACAAGTATGTGCTAAACTAGATCCTAGTTAATACCAAAAATAGTTGAAAAGTTAGGGTCATTTGCCAAGCATGTAATACGTCACTATATGTAAACAAAAACTTAATTATTCTTAATTATTCACCATAAAACAGCAATTAGTAATGATTTTACTGATAAAACATCTCCGTGAATTGGTAAATTTTAAATGTCACTTTTCTTCAATATAGTTAGTTAATGGCGTCGCGAACACATTATTTGTGTAGATAAACTAATGAGGAACGCAATTTTAAAATAATTATCAAATGATGAGTTCATAAATTTTATCTAGGTACATAAATGGTTATTGTAACAAGTAAGTATCTTATAAAATATTATACGCATTGCAAATAGTTATACAAGCAGAATGTGTTTCAATGCTTATTCAAAAAACTTTCTCTTATACATAGCCTTTACAATATTAATAGTAAGGAACAATATGTTAACGTATACAAATTACAATTTCATCGTTTTTTTTTAATGAATTCTAAATTAATTCTAAAAAGTTATTTAGAATACAAAATTTACTTTAAAAACACCAGTTTTATACCGATGTAAAAGTATATAACAAATTAATCTCAGGAAGTAAGCAAGTAAGCTAAGACATTTATAATTTTAATCTAATCAAAGTTCAACATTTTGTATGTATATTTAGAATACTTTTTCTTTTTTGCTAAAGTACTGAATAAGTCATTCTTTTTTTAATGATATTATACAATGTCGAATTGATTTGTATGAAAAAATATTAAACATCGTTGACGTATGACTAGGGTTCATAAAGTTTATTGAGAGATCGATTTCCTTTATCATAAATGTCTTCTGAACTTGGAAAAGTAATACGACCTTTCGTATTTATCAGACACAAACTTCAACTGAACTATTATAGTCACAAAGTCAGCAAAATATACTGCAATATTAAAAAAATAGAAATACAAAAAATATAAGCGAAATTTGTACACATTTACAACATATTAGTTAAGTATACATTATAAAAAAATTAGCACACTCATAGTCTTAAACCCAAAGTAGCTGTACTATCAGTTTGTGTTATAAGCGTAATAACAAAAATTCCAAAACAAATTCTGACAATTAACATTTTGCATAGCCCATCGCATATTGGCACGCTTAGGGTTGTCGCGTTCCGGGTTCAGTTTGTGTATATGCAGCAGCAACCAGGCGAAATGTTAGAGATCGTTAGACGATTGTGTATATGGTGATAAATGTGCAGTGCATCTTTTTTAGTTTGTCGCATTTCTAAATCAGCCAGTGTATAGAAACTTACTAGCCAATAAAAT